>OY855909.1:35965614-36565614 GCA_963693305.1 Meandrina meandrites | reverse complement strand
AGCTAATATAATAAACTCACCTTTTGCGTCAAAATGTAGCGAAGTCGCCAAATTTACGTTTTTCTGTATTATATGAAAACTAACCGGACGAATCGAATAAAACTACCGGAACAGTAAAATGAACATCTTACATACACTTTACGCTATTTTATGTTTCTGGAGCTGCCTTGATTTGGATGAAATATATTTTTAAAGTGAAGCACTGCTTCAACTCTCTTGTGAACACGGCCTTGTTGTTATTTAGATTCTACAGCTGACGCTATGCAAATTTTTTGGATTTCATGAGAATTTAAAGAATTTACACGTGGGCTAGGGGGGTGCATTGACAGTGCTCAGTCGGTACATGTTCTAATCTCTGAGGTGTCTATAATAGAGAGGTTAAGCATGACGTTTACGGCAAACGGCAAACGGCAAAAATAATTCTGATTTTGCTCACTTTTCTTTAGCACTTAAATAAAGCCAGTCGAAAAATAGGAAAAAATCCCTTAATCACAGTAAATGCAAACAATTTCCCTAAATTGTACAAACGGCTAAAATCAGACACCAAAAGTTCGATTTTTGCCGTTTGCCGTAAACGTCATGCTTAACCTCTCTATTATGATTAGAACATGTACCGACTGAGCACTGTCAATGCACCCCCCTAGCCCACGTGTAAATTCTTTAAATTCTCATGAAATCCAAAAAATTTGCATAGCGTCAGCTGTAGAATCTAAATAACAACAAGGCCGTGTTCTCAAGAGAGTTGAAGCAGTGCTTCACTTTAAAAGTATATTTCATCCAAATTAAGGCAGCTCCAGAAACATAAAATAGCGCAAAGTGTATGTAAGATGTTCATTTTACTGTTCCGGTAGTTTTATTCGATTCGTCCGGTTAGTTTTCATATAATACAGAAAAACGTAAATTTGGCGACTTCGCTACATTTTGACGCAAAAGGTTAGTTTATTATATTAGCTCAAACTTTTTCATCGTTGCAAATAGCCGAATGCGATTTGGAGCTAACAAAACTGATACATTGAACCTACTTTTGCTTTGATTATTGTGCTTTTAGGTGAAATCTGGAAGCGCCGGAGCGTTCCAAGCCTCGAAGTTCGCTCGAAGTTAATATTTTGATGTCCAGATTGTACCGGGGTTTCTGTTCCGACGATTTTGCGGAAACTTGAACAGTCATGGCAAGATGTTATTACGAGCTAATTGCAGAAATTTTAACGAAATCTTAGCGCTCAGTTATCTGTAAATGACAATTTTATCCAAAAAGTAGTGTTCAATAAAAGTAACATCACGCAAAACTATCGAATATTACATCAACATATTGACATGCATATCATTCCTCGATAAATGTTGTGTAAAATGCGAAAGTTTCAAGGAAATCGAGTCAAAAATGGCGAAGTTATTAGAGTTTTTAGACAGGCATACAGCCCGTAATTTATTTCGATCGAGTCACCTTAAATCATTTCAATGGCTTCACCCAAGCAAAGAAAAATTCTGCTTTAACATATCAAGAACTGCTACAGTGTCACAATTTTTTCACAGTTTATTAAACCCCTTTGAAAACAGCACAACCCATTTCTTGATGCGACATATTTCAGTTAATGTCACTGTTCCGCATATTCACCTTGAGTAACCCAATATTCAGTAACGCAATAATAAAGACAACAACAACAAGATGGCGTAATAGGGGGAACACAGCTCTTTATTTTGCAGACAGATGTTCTTTTGGCTCGTCACGCAATCTTTCCTTCAAAACGTTGTGTGATGAGATTCCGCTCTCACTTATCCTCATCGCTCCATTTGAGGCATATTAACTTAGGTCGAACGCAGTCCCCTAATCGCTGATTACTACTAGTATACGTTTAGGTTTGTTGCCGTCTTTGGTTTGTAGAGCGAGTCTGCGGGGGATGTCGGCTGCGCGTTGTATTTGTTTAGTGACAAGGTTGCGGTTGTAACCTCGTTTGAGGAGGTATGTAGTAAGTTGAGCAGCTCGAGTGTTGAACGTTTCGTCAGTAGAACAAATACGTCGTAAACGGAGTGCTAGGCTGAAAGGAATGGCTTTTTTAGTATGAAGGGGATGGCAAGAAGAATAAAGTAGATGTTGGTGTTTGTCAGTAGGTTTCGTATAGAGGTCAGTACAAATGTTACCGTCGTTAGTTAAAGAGACATTAACGTCAAGAAAAGGCACGTTAGTGGCGGAGTGTGAGCTGGTGAATTTAATGGTAGGGTGAATGCTGTTCAAATAATCGACGAAAATTTTTAGGTTATCCAGACCTTCAGTCCAGATCCTAAAAATATCATCGATATATCTAAACCAAGTGTGGGGTTGAAATGGGGCATTTTTCAAAGCGTTGGCCTCGAAAAAACCCAGGAAAAGGTTAGCAAAAGAAGGGGCCATTTTAGTACCCATGGCTGTGCCGTGGATTTGAAGGTAGTGGTTATCATTAAAAGAGAAATTATTCATGGTTAGAATCATGCGAATGAGGTCACAGAGTGTGCCAGTGGGAATGGTATTATGAGAGGAAGTACGTAGAAAATGGTCACAAGCATTAATACCTTCATTATGTGGAATATTAGTGTATAGTGATGAAACATCGAGTGTGACTAATAAAGAATTGGCGGGTAAATTACTAATGGTAAGGAGCTTGTTAAGGAAGTCGTTAGTGTCTTTAACAAAGGATGGAAGTTTATGAACTAAAGGTTGAAGGTGGTAGTCAACGAAGTGGGATATGCGTTCAGTGGGATGGCTATTAGATGAAACAATGGGGCGTCCTGGATTGCCGGGTTTGTGTATTTTGGGAAGGATGTAAAATCGTCCTGGTTTTACGTCAGTCTGAAGAAGGTATTGTTTGGTTTTGTCGTTAATAAGTTTGTCCAGAAGTCCATAACTAGAAGTCTACATCTGGTATTGGGGCGCGTGCTATGTCTTTCGCGTGTAGGCTATTTTTAGAAACTGATGTCTCGCGAGAAAATGACGTAACCCACTATTTCGACACGATTGGAGTTCTAAGTTGCGGCCGAATATTTTGGAAAGTGGCAGGTGAAATAAATCACAAAACACTTGACAGGCCATTCTCTTTAATTCTCACATTTCGACAGAAGTAGTATCGTAGATAGTGATTTCAAACGTCTGTTCAGTAGCATTTGAAGGCGAGTTAAAAAGCAACCCGTCGCCGGGTTTCCGTAGACAAACTCACAAAACAAACAGGTCGACTTTTTATAATTTACGAGAGAATTTATGAACAGAAGTTCCCCAAACTTTTAGTAGTTAAGTGTGTCTTTATTTTGTACAGCATATCCTCGTGTTAAAATACTGAACAACATACACAACACAATAGCTGCACACTGCGAAGTGCCCGAGAAGCACAACTTGAATTAAACTTTTGACGGATGTGAATGAAATCATCATTGTTCGATGAATTAAACTCGTATTTCTATTCATATTAAAACAAGTACATTACCTTAGTCAGACTAGTCAGTCTTTTGTTTTCATGCCGTCCTTATAATTCCAAAAACATGCGAAACTCGCCAAACTTGTCGTTTTCTCTGAATGTTGTTCTCAAACGAATCAAACTTCATTCTGTTCATTCCGCGCTCGATGTTGAGCGCTTCAGGGACCACGGTTTTGTTTTTCAAAATAGCAACGAACCTGTGCCAAAATGCACTTGCTCTCTTAATGCCTGTCTTCATCTTGAGAGTACCATTAATCTTTAGTGTTTTCGCATTTTGAATTCGACTCGGAATTAGTCTATCTTGCCCGCTGCCATTTCGTATTCTGACTCCAAAACACTGAGGTCCTCTCGCTTATTTGGATGCTCCGAATTTTTACAACTTCGATGCTATCGTCATCGATGAAAGATGGCCTGATGATTCTTGTCCGGTCGATTTAATCCTCACAAAACGGAAATTACGATGACCAACAAACAGAAATTTCGTAATGCCGTTCGCTCGAGTTCGCTCGTCCTCTGCAGTTCTGCTTTTCTTCAAAAATTTGTTCAACCAATCAAAGGCGCGAATTAAAAAATACTTCAATGTGATTGGCTACTTGTTCGCGGCAAAGCTGTTCTAAAAATAGCCTACACGCGAGGAACGCGAGGTACACGCGAAAGACATATCTCAAAGCCTATTACCAGAGATGTAGACTTCTAGTTATGGACTTCTGGTTTGTCTTTGTACATTCTGTTTACATAAAAGGTTACACGGTTTTGTATGTCCGCAGTGATGTCTTCGTTTAAACGTCGGTAAAATTTGGTGTCAGAAAGTTGTCTGTTGCATTCGTCGATGTACCAAGTTTTGTCCATAACGACAGTACCGGAACCTTTGTCGGCGGGTTTAATAATTATGTCCTGTCGTCGCCGAAGTTGGCGAATGGCCTGTCGTTCCGTCGCAGTAAGGTTGTCACGTATTGTCTTAGGTTTACTCGTCGTTATGTCGAGTTTAACAGCGTCTAAGAAAGTGTTAAGGGCTCGTTCTCTGTCGTTGGGAGGGTTCCAGGTACTGTTGTTATGGAAAGGAGAGTCGGGTTCGGTAGAGTTGGAGGTTCTGCTGTTGTCGTCAAAAAAATATTCGTTTAGGCGCATACGTCGTGAAAAGTCGTAAATGTCAGCTGAGACTTCCGGCCAGTTGATGTGACGTGGAGTGGGGCAGAATGTAGTAATGCGGGGCACTATAGGGAATGGCGGCCCTCAAAAAAAAAAAAAAAAAAAAAAAAAAAAAAAAAAAAAAAGTTGAGGAGGAGGAGGAGGAGGAGGAGGTGACAAAAGAAAAAATAAACAAAGGCCCCAAAGTTGGCATAAATTAAAGTGATAGCCAAATCGCCCTGGGAAAGGTAGTAACTGATGGTGAAATTGCGGTAGATTTGATAACGGGTAAGGGTGCAGGAGAGTGAGCCTGTGATCTCAAAGTGCTGATATGTGGTCAGCGGTGTCACCCCATCAATTTTCTTTTTTCAAAATTGTTATCGCTGCGAGCAGGATTCGAACCTACGCGGGATATGATCCCACTGGATTTGCTTGTGACCATTTTCTACGTACTTCCTCTCATAATACCATTCCCACTGGCACACTCTGTGACCTCATTCGCATGATTCTAACCATGAATAATTTCTCTTTTAATGATAACCACTACCTTCAAATCCACGGCACAGCCATGGGTACTAAAATGACCCCTTCTTTTGCTAACCTTTTCCTGGGTTTTTTCGAGGCCAACGCTTTGAAAAATGCCCCATTTCAACCCCACACTTGGTTTAGATATATCGATGATATTTTTAGGATCTGGACTGAAGGTCTATAGGGAATGGCGGCCCTCAAAAAAAAAAAAAAAAAAAAAAAAAAAAGTTGAGGAGGAGGAGGAGGAGGAGGAGGTGACAAAAGAAAAAATAAACAAAGGCCCCAAAGTTGGCATAAATTAAAGTGATAGCCAAATCGCCCTGGGAAAGGTAGTAACTGATGGTGAAATTGCGGTAGATTTGATAACGGGTAAGGGTGCAGGAGAGTGAGCCTGTGATCTCAAAGTGCTGATATGTGGTCAGCGGTGTCACCCCATCAATTTTCTTTTTTCAAAATTGTTATCGCTGCGAGCAGGATTCGAACCTACGCGGGATATGATCCCACTGGATTTGCTTGTGACCATTTTCTACGTACTTCCTCTCATAATACCATTCCCACTGGCACACTCTGTGACCTCATTCGCATGATTCTAACCATGAATAATTTCTCTTTTAATGATAACCACTACCTTCAAATCCACGGCACAGCCATGGGTACTAAAATGACCCCTTCTTTTGCTAACCTTTTCCTGGGTTTTTTCGAGGCCAACGCTTTGAAAAATGCCCCATTTCAACCCCACACTTGGTTTAGATATATCGATGATATTTTTAGGATCTGGACTGAAGGTCTATAGGGAATGGCGGCCCTCAAAAAAAAAAAAAAAAAAAAAAAAAAAAGTTGAGGAGGAGGAGGAGGAGGAGGAGGTGACAAAAGAAAAAATAAACAAAGGCCCCAAAGTTGGCATAAATTAAAGTGATAGCCAAATCGCCCTGGGAAAGGTAGTAACTGATGGTGAAATTGCGGTAGATTTGATAACGGGTAAGGGTGCAGGAGAGTGAGCCTGTGATCTCAAAGTGCTGATATGTGGTCAGCGGTGTCACCCCATCAATTTTCTTTTTTCAAAATTGTTATCGCTGCGAGCAGGATTCGAACCTACGCGGGATATGATCCCACTGGATTTGCTTGTGACCATTTTCTACGTACTTCCTCTCATAATACCATTCCCACTGGCACACTCTGTGACCTCATTCGCATGATTCTAACCATGAATAATTTCTCTTTTAATGATAACCACTACCTTCAAATCCACGGCACAGCCATGGGTACTAAAATGACCCCTTCTTTTGCTAACCTTTTCCTGGGTTTTTTCGAGGCCAACGCTTTGAAAAATGCCCCATTTCAACCCCACACTTGGTTTAGATATATCGATGATATTTTTAGGATCTGGACTGAAGGTCTATAGGGAATGGCGGCCCTCAAAAAAAAAAAAAAAAAAAAAAAAAAAAAAAAGTTGAGGAGGAGGAGGAGGAGGAGGAGGTGACAAAAGAAAAAATAAACAAAGGCCCCAAAGTTGGCATAAATTAAAGTGATAGCCAAATCGCCCTGGGAAAGGTAGTAACTGATGGTGAAATTGCGGTAGATTTGATAACGGGTAAGGGTGCAGGAGAGTGAGCCTGTGATCTCAAAGTGCTGATATGTGGTCAGCGGTGTCACCCCATCAATTTTCTTTTTTCAAAATTGTTATCGCTGCGAGCAGGATTCGAACCTACGCGGGATATGATCCCACTGGATTTGCTTGTGACCATTTTCTACGTACTTCCTCTCATAATACCATTCCCACTGGCACACTCTGTGACCTCATTCGCATGATTCTAACCATGAATAATTTCTCTTTTAATGATAACCACTACCTTCAAATCCACGGCACAGCCATGGGTACTAAAATGACCCCTTCTTTTGCTAACCTTTTCCTGGGTTTTTTCGAGGCCAACGCTTTGAAAAATGCCCCATTTCAACCCCACACTTGGTTTAGATATATCGATGATATTTTTAGGATCTGGACTGAAGGTCTATAGGGAATGGCGGCCCTCAAAAAAAAAAAAAAAAAAAAAAAAAAAAAAAAAAGTTGAGGAGGAGGAGGAGGAGGAGGAGGTGACAAAAGAAAAAATAAACAAAGGCCCCAAAGTTGGCATAAATTAAAGTGATAGCCAAATCGCCCTGGGAAAGGTAGTAACTGATGGTGAAATTGCGGTAGATTTGATAACGGGTAAGGGTGCAGGAGAGTGAGCCTGTGATCTCAAAGTGCTGATATGTGGTCAGCGGTGTCACCCCATCAATTTTCTTTTTTCAAAATTGTTATCGCTGCGAGCAGGATTCGAACCTACGCGGGATATGATCCCACTGGATTTGCTTGTGACCATTTTCTACGTACTTCCTCTCATAATACCATTCCCACTGGCACACTCTGTGACCTCATTCGCATGATTCTAACCATGAATAATTTCTCTTTTAATGATAACCACTACCTTCAAATCCACGGCACAGCCATGGGTACTAAAATGACCCCTTCTTTTGCTAACCTTTTCCTGGGTTTTTTCGAGGCCAACGCTTTGAAAAATGCCCCATTTCAACCCCACACTTGGTTTAGATATATCGATGATATTTTTAGGATCTGGACTGAAGGTCTGGATAACCTAAAAATTTTCGTCGATTATTTGAACAGCATTCACCCTACCATTAAATTCACCAGCTCACACTCCGCCACTAACGTGCCTTTTCTTGACGTTAATGTCTCTTTAACTAACGACGGTAACATTTGTACTGACCTCTATACGAAACCTACTGACAAACACCAACATCTACTTTATTCTTCTTGCCATCCCCTTCATACTAAAAAAGCCATTCCTTTCAGCCTAGCACTCCGTTTACGACGTATTTGTTCTACTGACGAAACGTTCAACACTCGAGCTGCTCAACTTACTACATACCTCCTCAAACGAGGTTACAACCGCAACCTTGTCACTAAACAAATACAACGCGCAGCCGACATCCCCCGCAGACTCGCTCTACAAACCAAAGACGGCAACAAACCTAAACGTATACCATTTATAACGACTTTTAATCCATCACTTCGTCGCATTTCTTACATCATCAAAAAACATTATCATTTACTGCTCTCCTCTAACCGCTGCAAAAACGTTTTTCAGCAACAGTTGCCTGTTGTTGCCTTCAGGCGTTCTCCTAACCTTCGTGACTTACTTGTTACAGCCAAACTTCCTTCTAATTCCACTAATCCCCATCCCCAACTCCCTTCAGGTTCTTTCCGTTGTGGAAAAAACTGCGCCACTTGCCCCTACATTTCTGACGGACTTACTACATATACCTTCTTTTCTACTAATGAAACGCGCCACATTAAATCTAACTTGACCTGTGACACTAAAAACCTCATCTACATGATTCAATGTAACCGCTGTAATTTACAATACATAGGAGAGACTAAACGACGTTTAAAAGACCGTTTTAATGAACACCGCCGTACCATAGATAACCCTAACACTAAATCTAAACCTACCACAGTTGCGCAACATTTCCTATCCTCTCCTAACCACACTACTAATGACATGCAACTAATCCCCATCGAAAAAGTCTTTTCAAACAGGGACTCAATCCGTAAGGCCAGGGAAGCCTTTTTAATCTTAAAAGGCAGGACAATTGATCCCGAAGGTCTTAACATTCGCGAAGAAACATACTGATTTATTTATCTGTACTGTATTATCAGCTATTTTATTATTTTTAGTTTATTTTACTTTATTTTTATTTCATTCTAGACTGTCAATTTCATTACCTTTACGTATTTCCGGTATTACGCAAAATACCGCAATCACTACATATAAAACCCTTCCCAATGTAATTTCCCATTGTACCTGAAGAAGGCTGGTTTGGCCAACCGAAATATAGTACACAAATTTAAAACCTTTCTACGTTGTATCGGTTTCTGCTTTTTTATAGTCTTCATATTTCTATTTTAAACCGATCAGATCATTATTGATCCAACGTATACCAGTAGGATCATCGTCCACGGTTGCTTGCTTGTTTAAACATTTCTATAAAATCATAGCGAAAGTATATTCAGTTGAGTGAGTAAGCTGTAGTGAAATTGTAGACACGTATGTAGTAGAGTAGCGATGATACGGATTGTAGTGAAAGTATTGCGTGAGTATATTGTAGAGACTGCTTAAACATCAGTACTAGATGTAGCGACCGTAGCGAGTGTAGCGAGTGTAGCGAAGATTTTGGTGAGTTTATTGTAGTGAGTGGATAAACCCCGGGGGGGGGGGGGGGGGGGGGTTCTCCCATAAATTTCGGATAGGGGTGTGCCGCGAACGTTCTCAAACCCTGACCCTATCAAAGGATAAAGAAAACGAAATTAATGCCCTTTCTAAGGCCCAAACCCGAAAATTGACACCCTATTCAAGGGGAAGAGAAGCATTGCGTGACGACTCAAATAACGGCTAACCGCGCACAGCAAAGCTCAAATTTTTCAAAATCGCTTTGTTAATACTTAATGACGGATGGTTCAGTTTTAACCGATAATTTTTTTTCGTTTAGCTGGGCGTTTATTTGAGCTGATAGAATTTAGCTACCCTATCTAAGGATCACACCGGGAACACAATGCCAAAAGGAACAAAAGTGATACCCTATTTAAGGACCGGAACCTCAAAAAACATACCCTATCCCGGGGCACATACCTATATAGCCCATATATGCGAGTACCCCCCCCCCCCCCCGGGGGGATAAACATACAAGATATAGCGACTGCAGCGATTGTAGCGAAAGTATTTGGTGAGTATATTGTAGAGACTGCATAGACACGCTAATCGTAGCGACTGTAGCGATAGTAGTGAAAGTATTTGGCGATTATGTTGAAAGTGAAAGTAAAGAGGTAGAAGATGTAGCAATCGTAGCGACTGTAGCGAAAGTATTGGGTGAGCATATTCTAGAGATTACATAGACAGGCTAATCGTAGCGACTGTAGCGATAGTAGTTCTTCTAAAATTTCCGGACAAAAAGACAACCTCGCAAGGTAGACATAAAATTTTCCAAAACTTTGTCGCGGAAATTTCAGTTCCGGTAGATTTTCATGCTCGACGGACTGCGAAAAATATGCGCTGCTCGTAGCCTACTAGTGTATATGCCGACTAATAATAACAATGCTATTTAACAGTTCATAAGCAGTATTTTATTTCAAGTATTTGGTTTTCAAAAACCTTGCATATAATATTTGAAAGACAACCTGTTATTCTACGCAATCCCTACACACACTTTGTTACTACTTTCTTAATTTAGAACAAGATATCTTCTTCATCTTGAAGGCACTTGTAAGGGTTACTTTTCAAATACGATTTAATTAGACCGTTGGATAAGCTGTTATTATATCATTGCTTCTAAGATCAAAGATACCTGTTACACAATAACAAGGTGCTTTGGATATGCCATGCACTCCAAGTTGCTTTCTAAATTTCTTTTGGAAGACAAATCGATGACTTTTCCTTCTGTGAGGAAAATATTTATCTGGCCTTCTGTATGCATTCTTTATAATTGCATAGATCTCTTGCACTTCATTTGACAGAAAATAGCTTGTGTCTTTAGGTACAGGAAGCATATGCCTCTTTACTATGTGTTCCAAGTTAATTCTTACGTTGTCAGCGCTCTTTCTTGTAGTGGCAGTACTTCTTCTTCCGTATCTTTTCTCCATTCGCTCTACTTGCTTCTTCAACTACAAATTTTTTCTCTTTAGTCGCTTTCTTGCGCTCTTTGTAACAAGGAAAGCAAACTACTACCAGCAGAACAAAAATATTAAAGAAAGAACTAATATATAGATTTAGGCAGGCCTAAAAGCGGAGCTCCCATTTATTATTTTTTGCTTGAATTTAGTGTTTTGATGTCCCTGCACTTTATTGGGTTCCCCACGAATGCACGGAGGCGCACATATCAAATTTTAGTATTAGAACTTTTTACAACTTTTACTGTACACGAATAAACCTCCTAGAGCAAATCAGTGTAAAAAAGGACCTCGATGAAGGCAAGGAAATTTGTTTTGATTTACTTCAAAACAGTCAAGGCAACACAATCAACTCAAGGAAAAAAAAACTACAGCGCGAAAAAAAGTCAACACGCGGCTAAGGAAAATGAGTTCACGCCAGAACAAAGAAAAACACGGCCGCAAAACAAACCTGGCAAATTCATTGGGAGCCGGTTATGCAAGTTATTTTAAAGCAGTTTTTGTGTGAGTTTTGGCAGTTTGTGATTTAGAAGTGGTGCTCGCTATCTAACAAGCGAACAATTTAGTTTGAGCCGTCTTGTTTTGGTTGCGTGATTAACTATTCTGTTTTATCGTACACGTTGCTTAATACCTTAGAGAATTTTATGTAGAGAACTAAATGAATTTTTTCTTCGTTTCTGGTAAGCAAATGTGCGGTAGAAAAAGTCTGAACTCACTCACCCAGGCACAGGTAACACGCAACCAAACCGGCGTAGAGAATTGTTTACATACACTCACTGAAATAAACAATGCGAGCGAATAAAATAGAGCAGTTGGATAATAAATCGCTTAAATTAATTTTAGTGTGCAGTATCTTTGAGTAGTTTTACTAGTTTTGGTTTGGACTTGTTCAGTTTGCGGGATTTTCCTCAGTATAAGCTGGTATAAGTGTAGTTTGTAATATTCTGCAAAGGCGAAACGTGCTTTTCATCCGAGTACATGTAGCTCAATAATTTAATATTCTTTTCAAATGAAAATCCAAAAATGAACTTTACAGTTGACTCCACTATAAACTAAAACACAGCATTTGAAACCAAACATTTAATAGACAATGTCTGTATAAAATGTACAAAAGTGATTAAAGCTAAGAGGTTTGAAAGCAGCATTAAGAAATAATGGAATTTGTAAATATGTAAGCTACTACGGAAAGATCTGAAAAACGATACAACTTCGAATTCGTTTATAAATGACTGAAGTATAAACAGATTCTCACAATAAAAACAGACTTCAGCTTAGGGTATACATTACGTTTGTTACCTTATATTTGGAAAAGGCTTGTAAATTCTGCAGGGCAAAGCTTTCAAACCAGCGCCATATTATCGGAAACGAACACGCCAGTTTCCATGTGAGCTTACTCCAACTCAAACTCCATCGACATACACATCATATGAATTATCAGCGAAGATCGATCTCTTCCTTTCTTTCGATGTAGCTGTTAGCAGTCTTTTATCCATCACTTCGTGAACTTGACTCGGGTTAATGTCAACTGAATTAATCAACCGCAGAAGCTGTAGACAGTTCTTCAACTCTCGCTGTTTTGACTTGTTGTCCGATAAATCATATTCAAGTCGGCAAACATTTCGGATGTTCACGCTAAGAGGCTATCCCTAAATCATTTGGCATAAGTTTCCATGATGTAGATGAGTAAATAAAGCGAGAAATATTCACGAAGATCTATGTTTTCCAGCAGCTTTGTTCGCCTCTTTCATTCAGCGTAAAAAGCGAACAAGGTGCCACCCGTGCCACAGATTTTTTTCGCCTTTTCATACAATCGCGTCGTTTAAGTTAAAATGAAATGTCCAGATCATTTTGAACCTCTGAAGTAATGCAGAGTTCTTACAAATTTTTACGACAGGTAACTCAACTCTAAACGAACCGAATAGAACCGATATGTTTTTGTGTCACTTTTTGCGTAAGAAGGACTCCAAATCAAGGACAAAGGCAAACTCGTCCCCAGGCCTAATCCGTGCGTACGGGCGTACGTACGGACGGACGGACATGACGTCATAACCAAATTTTCTCGGCTCGATGGGTTCACCATATTCTATGGCTATGGATGCTCCGCCCGCGGGCGCCTTCGGCGCCCGCGGGAGCTCCGCTAAAAAGTTCTTAACAGGGAAAAATAACTACTAAACAAATGTGGCAGCTTCTAAAGAAAGAGAAGAAATAATTAAAAGGCGAAGGAAACTTATAAAAGGACAAGGAATCTACTGAAGAGATACCAAACTATTAACAGGTTCTTATTTCTTAGCAATTTTCGTTTCTCGTAAGTAGCTTTCTTCTGCTGTAAATAATATGTTCTCTGTTTAGCAGCTAAGTTACTTCTGCTGTTAGCAGTTTTCTTGCTGTTTATTTATACCATTCTAGGGGATATCCATTTCTGGATATACGATTTCCTGTAATCTGATTGGCTCACACGAAACCAAAACATTGCTTAGATTGCGGGAGGACTAAGCTCCAGTATAGAGTGGTGAGCAAAAATAAATATGTCGTCGGCCCTCGAGTCTGATAGAAGAAAGAGTATAACAAGCTGCTTTGTTGTTGTTGTTGTTTTTTTCACTCATTTGAACGCTTCAATTATTTCCGCGCTTTCTCAAATCAATTTTCGTTTCCTCCGTTCGATAAATCGGGATTCCACCGCACTGTACTTGTACTTATTAACGATTATTTTCCACGATGTCCCGTTCCCAAGGCTAAGACAGCTGAAGCATCATGACAGCCGATATGTATGCCATCAGAAAAGATACTTCGGCTAAAAATGAGTTTAGAGCGTGGATGTTTGTTGTTGCAATATGAAGAAATCTATTACATTTAACTACAATAACTCTTTCATCGGGCTATAATATTACTTGACGGTTGAAGTATTGCGAATTTTCGTTTCCGAGCAGTTTTGAATCTTCTCCTGTTTTATCGTGTACTGAGGGAACGAACTCAAACTCAACTCTTTGTTATAATTATAGAATTTGGCACAGGTTAGAATTGCTTTAATATGGGAAGTTTATTCTATCGTTCCCACGTGTCGCATGCAATGCTTTCGATGATTAAAAAATCATGATATTTAGTCTCTGAAAATGTTCAAGGTATGCTTATGGAAAAGTTGTAATATTTTGGTCAGGATTACCCTGATTGTATATATAAATTCTCTTGCATATTGGGAAAAATTCAGGCAATGAAGTAATAATTTTAAGTATTATTCAGTCCCACAAATTTTCTGCCACTACAGCTTTTAGTCCCCAAAAATCTTTCAACTACCCAATTTCAGGTACCATTCTTTCCTGTTGCCTCAGACACTGCAATCCCTTTTCTGTTTACAATCAAAATTTTGCAGTGTGTGTATTTTGTGTGCAAGATGGGATGAAACTAACATTTATGGTAACTTGTCTAAATATTCAACAACACTCATTCAAAAGCAATTTTATTATGTCCTTCTAATCATTCCATAACTTTCTTTTCCTCTTCTCTATAGCTTTCTTGCTATAACCTGCAAGAAAAAAATATTAATTAGCAAATTGTATTACTAAGGCAGTGAGAGCACCTTAACTAATATAATTATTCCTTTCCTTTAACAAATATTATCCATCACTGTGTATTGATATTGATTCTGTTAGCATTTCCATACTGTCAAGTCTGTGGATTTCTGCTGGACCAAGTCTCCCAAATAGTAAATAGATATATGCTACCCTACTAAAATTTCAGGATATGAGGCTTAAAGGTCTGAATTGAAAAGCTCAGCTGCCTGTTTAGAATTTTTAAGCCCCATTTTAAACGAGTTTTCAATTTTCATTTAATTCTAGCTTACCAAAAATATTGCAAGTGGGCCGGGTGGGGACAGGAGAACAGGAGCCGGGAGAAAAGGGGCGGGACGCGGGACAAGAGAGAGTGGGATGCGGGAGTCCCAAGGTGGCGCGAACCGGGAGAGATTGAGAAAAATTTCACAACATTTCCGTATATTTCGCAATAGAAATGGGACAAAGAGGAAGGAACCATTTAGGAGCGGAAAGTGGGAAAAAAGGTTACGGGAAGCTCCCCTCCTCCACTTGCAAGGGCCCGGCACTCAAAAACTTCGCATTGGTGTTGTTCGAGGAGTAAACTCTCCTGGCGTAACGAAGTTCAAACGAATACGAAAAATATATATATAATATCTGGCAACCAGACCAGTATATCCGAGAACAGAATTCCGTTGTTAGTAAAACTGAATGTAAATGTAAATGTTGCTTGTATAGTGGTCGTAGCTTCGAGATAGCTAGTTGCAGGCATGTTTTAAATGAAACATAACATGGTTAAGAATCCATGCCAACTGGGGACAAATCCAGCCAAATGCAGTCAGATTTGTCCTGTCAAATCAAAGCATGAATATTATACACTTTTGTGGTTGATTTGTGGGAAAATCTTGCGAAAAAGGCTCATTTCACATTCAAAGCCACCCGACCAGTCGGCCAGTTCTGACGGATGGTAAGCACCCTAAGACTTCGTAACAAACAGAATCAAATCTTATCAAATTTGAGCATAAACGACCGAAAGCCCGTAAATCGCGGACTTACAAATCGGACATGAGTCAAGAACTGCAAGGCTGACATTACGTAGAAATGAGAAAACTTTTTAAACGGGACAACGACATGATAGAGTCCAAACTTAAAGTCAAAAATGCAAACTCTGGACAGCTGTCTCGACCTGATTGGGTCTCGTCAGCAGAGTGTATGCCGCGCAGAATAGAACAACCAGCGCAAAGACAGTTTGCTTTCAGATGTCACTTTTATGGCCAGAGTCCTCGTTCTTGGTGCTGATAAAAAAGGTTTAAACAAGCAAGAAACCGTGGACGATGATCCTACTGGTATACGTTGGATCAATAATGATCTGATCGGTTTAAAATAGAAAAATGAAGACTATAAAAAAGCAGAAACCGATACAACGTAGAAAGGTTTTAAATTTGTGTACTATATTTCGGTTGGCCAAACCAGCCTTCTTCAGGTACAATGGGAAATTACATTGGGAAGGGTTTTATATGTAGTGATTGCGGTATTTTGCGTAATACCGGAAATACGTAAAGGTAATGAAATTGACAGTGTAGAATGAAATAAAAATAAAGTAAGATAAACTAAAAATAATAAAATAGCTGATAATACAGTACAGATAAATAAATCAGTATGTTTCTTCGCGAATGTTAAGACCTTTAGGATCAATTGTCCTGCCTTTTAAAATTAAAAAGGGCAGGTCTGGGGAGAGATTGGGGACAAGGTAAGACAATTAAAAACAGGCTGAATATCAAAAAACAAACACTTTTTATTTGAAATTTAGGCAAGTAACAGTGTGTATGTACTGATCGCTTCTTTGATTTGATATACATATGAGTTAAATCTAAGTTAAGGTTGAAGTAAATCGGGAACATAAATTACGTTGTCGTTGTTTTCTAGATGACCGGATCACTTTCTGCTATACCTAAGGAAAAAAATGAAATATTGTTTGTTTAGTTACATATTATAGCTATACTCTTAAGAAATTTTTGCATTGGCAGTTTTTTATTTTTTTCTTTAGCTTTTAATTTGTATTTTTTATAAGAGGGCCACTGTTTCTTTGGTATGTTTACTCTCAGGTGTTCACCCTCTTTAAAAAAAGCTGATTCCTTCCTTCCTTCCTTCATGTTATTGATTGGCAATAAATGTATACGGTTTTCACTTATTGCTCATCTAATTACAATTTTTTATCGATACTGATTTTCATCAAATATCGATAGGCATAAAATCGGCAGAAATTGAAAATTAGTAAAATTACAATAACATGATATGGAGTTAATGAGAAATAGTTTGTTTCTAAGGCCCGGTTCATACGTCGCATTTCTGCCGTGTCGAATTTAATTCAATTTAGTGCGGCAGAAATGCGACCGTTGATTCATAGGCCGCACTTCTGTCGCACTTAATTTGGAGGTTATACTGAAGTTGTGTTTACTGGCTAGCCGAACTATATATCCAAACGCAAGATATGTGTAGTTTTTATTAGATTCGACACGGCAGAAATGCGACGTTTGAATCGGTGTCGCATTTCTGTCGGATAGTGCGACAAGACTAGTCGAACGTGCGGCAGAAATTCGACAGCCGATTCAGACGTTGAACTTCTGTCGAATTTAATTCGTTTAATTGAATTCGACACGGCAGAAAAGCGACGTATGAACCGGGCCTAAGCGTTTATCTTATATAGGATCCTCACCTTGGGCTTTGGCAAAGTCTCGGTGACTTTTCACGATGGAAATCTTTTCCCTCATGCAGTTTCTGCAAGAAAAGCAACGCAATCTTTCAATGAGTGCCACATTTATGACGAATTCTCTTGATAAGTCAGTACGGTAAACCAAATGACAAAGTTTGCATATAAGCACTGATGCGCTGAGTGAAAAATAAACGACTTTTCTGTTTCAAATTAATACTCACGAGAAGAATGGCCATGCAAGTATCACCAAGGCTCTCAGTTTAAAAGAGGGTTTATAGAAAACGCAACGGGTCAGTCTGTTTTGATAGCTGTGATTAAACAAAAAACGTATATTACGTGTAAAAGATAACAACAAGGAGACGAAAACATGACTAAATTAAAGTTAACAGGTAATTAAACTCGTTTCAAAGAGGATTAATTCTTTGGAGGGGTGAAGACACACGCTGAATAGATCTAACTATAGATTCACTATTTTCTGAGCGTCGTCCTCGGCATTGCCGTCTTCATTGCTTAGCGCTTAAAGCTCCGCTAAGTTGGTCAGGTAAAGCAGTATAAAAAACTTACTCTTTATATTGATTGGCATCCCGGCGTGTTTTACTTCAAAAAATGTTTTTGTCTTTTCATTCTTTTCGCCTTAAAAAAAAACACCTTACCGGTCTTTTAGAAACTTGTAAAATTCAGTTGCCCATTTGCGCGACCTCAGCCGACTTCTCCTCTGTTTGACAGCGTGAACAGTGACAACAAACTTCTCAGTTTTCACTCTTTCTTCAGTGAATTTTTGAACGTACCTGAAAACATAAAAAATTTTGAGCAGCGAAACGACAATCGAAAAAGCAAGGTTAAGTGTCCCTCCCTCCTCGGGACCAACCTCAAGGAAATATGTCAAGCTACTCGTTCAGTAGCCTGCGAAATTTCGACTTACTTTTATGCTGGTTTTTTATTTACTAAATCTAATAACATATTAACCATGCGTGCAAATGTCTCCTCCTCTGCGACTTCATAGTGGCAACAGGAACTCGAAATTGGCCTATTAGCTTTCTATCAGAGAAACTACATGCATTACTGTAAAACTACGTCACTTTTTTAGTTTTACCGGTACAATATATTATGCGAAGTCATCGACATCATTCGCGTACTCTCTCGAATGAGGGAAAAGAGAGGATCTTAGAAACAACCGAGGCATTGTTTGTACGCCCCTTTTCTAAAAAACACATTGACAACATTACGTCTTAACGAAAAGATATGTAAACAAACTTACAAGAATAGACACTCCATGATCTCGTTGTATTCTTTCCTTCCTGTAAATTCCCTTTTACTAGGAATCTTCGATGGATTTAAAACGACAATATCCTCTCCGTCTTTAGTTTTGGCTCCTAAGACACGCAATTAAAGCAATCAAGTTTATGTATTAAACTATTTTAGAAAGTGCGCACACTGTATATACAACTTTAATTTGGCTTTCGACCTTCTTCATTTGAAGCCTTGTCGTGCCTTTTTTAATCGAGTCTCTTGTATGAAGGAAATTATTTCCATAAACGTAATCAAACACTCTCCATAATAAGGCGTTACCTCCAAGTACAATAAATTCTTTCAGAGATGCTAGTTTGTCATCGTCCAATGCTGTCTTCCAGCGTTCATCCATAGTTTGACATGCGCCGTTAGCAAATTCGGATTCCACTAAAAAATAGAAACATCACCACTAGTTAGATTGGTCGACACAACAAGATAATTCTCTCATTTGATGAACTCTTTCAAGTATCAATTCTAATCAGATTCTAAAAACAAGTTTTCTGACCCCTTCTCTTTTTCGGTTGGCGGCTGATGTTTCGATCGGACGTGAAAAGCAGTATTAAAGATACCTTGACTGTAACCGGCCGTTTTATCTGTTGATTTCTGCAAGGTCAGCATCTTTCTCGCCTCCTTCTTTCCAACTGCAAATGATTTCCTTCGCTTTTTTAACCCAGCCCACTTTTTCTGACCACGCTTCAATGAAATTCTCTTTCGCCGTGCTCGAATATCACGTGATGTAACTAAGGAAGCCGTCTTTGATTGGTCTGTAGAACAAGTTAAAATCTCCGCCCCAGTTTCTTCCGTCTTTGTCTCGATTATCTTGTCAGAATAAGCCGTGGAAGGTATCCCGTCAGTCTTTGTTTCCCCAGAAGTGAGGAGCTGGCTACTTTCTTGGTTTAAGGTTGCTATCTGTTGATAAAAATTGAAAGGTTAACACCAAGTAGCTACACAGTGAAATCGTGATGTTATTGAACATGTTATTAAATATTTCCGAAAGAATTTTCTTCCATTTAGAGCGTTTTAACTTACAAGTATTTTTAAGCAATTCTTCCTTTTAAATCGTCGTAAATAGTTTTGTTTTAACATTTTAAATTCTTATAATTATTTTTAGCCGATTTGCTTTTATTGTAGTTATTTAGCAAGTAAAGAGCCGGCACCCCTCACGTGGAATTCACTGCAAATACAGGGGCGTATCCAGGATTTTTCTTAAAGGGAGGGCACATAGTTTTTTCTTTCCTTTTTTTTGCAGAACACCAGTTGTATTAGAAAGCCGCCTGGGGTCATCTCAGGGGGGTGGGGTCCGCACCCTCTTTAACCTCGCCCTAGATCCACCTCTAAAATAATGCTAATAATACCAGAAATACCTGCAGAATTTTTTTTCTTGGATCTCCTGTTATAAGGGAAAGGCTATGTTCCAATATTCAAAGTCCTTCGATTCAAGGCATATATATGCACACAAGTTATGTTATGAACATTAAAAAACCATAATAGCGCGAGGAGGCAAAGGCAAATGTGACAAGTTTGGCGGGTTTCGATATTCTGTTACACGTTTGTCAGATAAGAACATGATCAAGAAGTAAAAATTGAGATTTCATTTTAATCTTGTACCTTCTCGTACGGCTCGGTGAAGCTATAAGCTATTAAAATCGTGCTCAGATCCCTTGAACTACCACTCGGTTCATCAGCCCAACTTGCGCGTCTGACAAAGCTTTCGTAGCAACCAATGCGAGCGAACACATTCTGGACGATAACTTTAGCCATTGCTCTGTAATAACGATCTTTAGTTCTTGTTGATAGCTCTGTAGAACGGGGCTGTACCTTGACATAGCCACAGATAGAGTTACCATTGCTTAGTCCTTTAAAATTCGTCTGGTTTGCATGAGCTAGAGTTAATGCCGCAGTTTCTGCAACACTATCACCTCTGCGATCGAGTGTCTTATTGGCTGTCTGCTTGTCAGTCATCGTCTCTGCGATGGGTTCTTGTACTTGTAGTCTTTTCTCTTCGCTGGAGCGTTTCAACAGAGCAGAGCAATCAGATTCATTTTCAACTACCAAAGCTTCGCGTTCACTCGACGTCGCGCCTACATCAATTTCACTCTCTTTTGAAGAACTCGTAGAATCAAGCTTTTTATTCTCACTTGATTTATCTCTCCGGCTAGAGTCAGGTACATCTTTCGTGCCATCGTCGCCATCTTTAACTGGAAGTTCCGGCAAAGTTTCACCAGCTGCGGCGGCTATCGGATGAACAGCAGAAAGCTCAGCATTCTTAACTCTGTTTTCTAATGTCTTCTCTTCCACAACGGAGGTCGTTTTCTGGCATAGTACTTGCTTGCTTTCTGTGGTAACTTGCTGAGATGGTTTTTCTGAAGTCGCAGGTCTTACGTTTGCAAACTCTGCCTAAAATGAAAAAAAAAAACGAGAAAGTGTGATGTAATGGCACATTATTCACGGAATTTATTGAAGCTTGGCTAAATTCTGTGAGCAATGGTGCTTACTAGTAAGCAAGGTTTATATTTTAGTTTATATACTCATATTTTTAGTACATAAACAAGTAAAAACTAGCGATGAAATGACGTTTCGGAGTCTTCATGACGCCATTGTGAAGTGGAAAGATAACAAATTCTGCGAGTTTATTAACAAGTTGCAATAAGTTTACATGATAAAGAATGCGAGGTTAAATTACAGAAATACTTTGGCACGAATATTGAATCCGATTGTAACGCTGCGCAGGATATTTTGCGTTAATTCTTTGGCTACTAAAAGGGCCGTTTACACAGGCGATTTTTGTCGCGCAACTCAATGCAATTTTTTTCGTGCCGAAGTTGTATGAAGTCTCGTCAGAAACCCATAATATGAGTTTCTGGTCTCGTGCGATATCGCGGCGATAAAATCGCCATGAAATCGCCGCAAGTTTGCAACGTCAAAACTAGCGGCGAGGAGGAATTTCGAACCTGTTCGAAACTTGGTGCAACTTTGGCGCAACAAAAATTGCATTGAGTTGCGCGACAAAAATCGCCTGTAAACGGGCCTTAAAGGACAGTCGCTGTACAATGACATCATATTCTTGCTACAATTCGGTCAGTTCATGTATTCTTACCAGACCCCAACTTTAAAACCAATATTTTGTAACAAATTCCTTCAAAACAACCATTTTCACACCTAGAAACTCTCACGCTTTACAGTATATCGAGAAATGTTCTGTGTTTTTCCAGTGATCTAAATTTTATAATATAATTCCCTTGGCAGCTATAATGCTTGGAAAACAATTAAAATAACGTCTTCGTCTTTTAAGCTTCTCACTAACTTACTTTTTGCGCAGTTGATCGTACAAGTTCCACGATCCTTTCAACTCGCTCCTTTATTTTCTGGCCTTGCTCTTGCGGATCCATCTCCAAACACTCTTGCCCATGTGCGTTGTTTGTTGATTCTGGAGAACTGCCAACGAGTGGATTATCCTCACTCAAATCCACTGAATCTTTATCCTCACCAAAACCATGAACAGACTGTTTTACAACTCGAATTCTTTCCATAATGCTCTTACAATGTAATTGCACGTTATCAACAAACTCTGTTCCACTTTTCTGATGGAAAGATTCTTGATGATCCCTCGGAAAGCTTGAAGTGGAAGCACGTTGCTCGGTGCAGATGTTGTTGTCCGTTTTATTGAACTGTAAAGAAAAGAAGATTGAATAGCAAGTAAATTCAGTGGAAGTACGTTTTAAATACTTCCTCTTTGTGTTTTTGCAGGATTATGATAATTTTTGCAACTTACTTCTCCTTGAATTCAGCAAAGGTTTTTGTTTGTTATTAGCAAAAGTCTGCGGTCAAACCCAACTGAAATAAAGTCCGCTTGAAAGTTTGTAGAATTTTCGATGCAGAACCGAGAAACAAATTAAACAGCTTTAAACACGGCTGTGTAATTGCACTGGCTGTAGAAATTTTCGGACTTCACATGGTGAGCACACGGTGATTATTTCCACGAGCGTATTCAACGTTGCGTGATTCGTCATCAAAAATTTAAAGTTTGAACTTTCGCGCACAACTGAAATTCAACAAAGTTGATATCGTTTTATCGAATTGTCAAATGCTTGCAAAGAACAAATGAATACAGACGACGAACACGACGAAAGCTCAAACAAATAGTTTATTTGTCCAGGGAACACCTGGTTTGAAATTTCGTGCGTGCTCATTGAAAATATTTTGACAACTCGTCAAACCGATAAAAAGATACCAACTGCATTGTAAAACTCTAAATGTTGGATGACGAATCTTGTTATTTTATGGCGCGTGCCGTGCGAGCGCGTGCGTGTTCAACGGGCTAGATGCAACTGACGTTGCTGCTATTCTAGTAATCTCGTACCCAGATTTTCTCAGCCCTCGTAGGGCGTAGACAAAGTTTACTCGATGTGAGTAAACATCTGGGTACGAGATCTAGTTGTCTGCTGCCTTTTTTTCATCAAACCAAGTCGAGAAAACTTTAGACCTTACCTTGCCAAGGGATCACAGAACGCATCTATTATTATTTTCATCTCATTAACAAATTTATTATAAAAATCAATGAAATGCGTTTTCCGTTGCTATGCATGTTTCCGCCAATCATTGCGCACCGTATGCTAACGCTCGAAAAGCAAGCAAATTCAATTTGAATCTGATAATTAGCTGTTAAATGATTCACTTGCAGGCCACAAAATACAACATACAAAATACAATATTCAAACAATAAATTCATTAGCGTTTTAATCTTTACTATATCCACTGACAGACCTTCAATTGAAATACCTGTAATTACAGACTGCGACAAGAGAAAATAAGCGGACCATATTTTCTCTTGACTGCGATTATAAAGTACGTTGTCTTAGTCGCGGTGTAAGTTTGGATGTCCTGTAAGGACTGACACATTGTAGCATAACACTAATTTGCTGTTACATACGACTCAAGGCAGATTTACGACAGGAAAGTTTGTCATGGTTCTTATTTCCTAAAATGGGTCGGTGGCCCTAGCTTACTATGTTTTGAAACTGTTGCGTAAATTCAGGAAATTACAAATATAAAAGCTTTAAATACTAATTTCTTACCTCCATGTTCTCACTTTCACACCAGAAGCGCAGTTGTAGTGTATTTCCTGTATGTCG
Organism: Meandrina meandrites; assembly: GCA_963693305.1. Lineage (NCBI taxonomy): Eukaryota > Metazoa > Cnidaria > Anthozoa > Scleractinia > Meandrinidae > Meandrina > Meandrina meandrites. The sequence goes on along the minus strand of OY855909.1, from coordinate 36,542,137 downwards.
TGTCAATAGTTTTAGACAAAGCTATTTTTTTGTCCAAATCAAGTCAATTCTCGCGCGCCTGAAACAAAAAGTCACTTTCGTAATAATTGTTTTGTTTCCCAGAGCGCGCGCTTTATAATTTCTATGTGCTAAAAAGTTAATCTCTTTGTTGGAAAGTATGTCTTGATGTTACCAAAATCAGAAGGTGTCAAATCTTTAATTTGCAATTCCAAAGTCTAACTCCGGAACGTTGCTGAAACAAAAAGTGATCTATTTTATTTCCAGTCTCAACGACAATAAATCTGTCTTCCTTGCTTATTTATAGAGCCTCTATAATTATTTATCAAATAGATGGTGGTTTTCCATGCTCTATCGTAAATAATGCCAACTAGAATCTATCACGTATACAGCGGCTATACTCTAAATGTACGTAAAGCAGATGAAAGAGTGAAAATGAAAAGAGAACACAATTGTTCTAAAAAAACTTGAGTTAATGTGAAGTAATTTAGCATTCTGGTGTTTCCGCACCGAAAATTGTTTATTATTGCTTTGGAACGACATTTGCTACGGCCAGAAAAATTGTTTAGCATTGTCATATTTTACTTTCTCTACTCGAGCGAAACTTCATTCGACCTCGGTGCAGTTTTGACCAGTTTGGAAAATAGCAAAAATAAAGACTCCGTTTGCAAACGACAAACAAAAACAAGCAGAGATGATGAAATGATGAGATGACCATGTTCAAATAATTTTCCTTTTCTGCCGCACGATCTGAAGACTGGAACGTTATATTCCTAACTCCATACGGTAGTTTTTGACTTATAATTAAATCCACTTCCGCGCGAATATTTTTCGTGTACGCTACCTATTGTTATAATTATCTCAAATTATCTTACCATAGCCACCGTCAGGGCCTCAATGAAGTTCACCATAAAGCTGTGTTTGACGTTGCTCTTGGATGCCGAATCACGGATATTATAAAACAAACACGTGTTATATGGCCTCCAGGATAATCTTTGCAACTTTTAAAACTGTAGCACTAAACAATCACTGCGAGCATTTTTTCTGGCTCTATTGTCGTTGTATCTTTCTGTCGCACGCGTCCCTAGAGATGTTGATTTTTCAGTCCCTGGTTACCAATAAACCACAGCAGGTTACCCCACAGGTGACCCAACCTCAAAACCGGCTTCGCGGTCTGCGGTCTCACATTCACTCCAGGAGCTACTCAACGTTGCGATTGAAGATAACAAGGCCATTTGAAAAAGCAAAACATGTTTTGGAACCTCTTTGACTTATTACATTCCTGCTCTATTAGAAAAACTTATTTTTATACTTTCACCAAGACAACAAGTTTAAAAGTCATGAAATCACGAAATCGCAAATTAAGTTTCTTTTATCAGTGCATGCTACGGTTTCGTGGCCAATTATATCGTGCAACTTAGTACTTAATTAAGTGGTGCAGGAGTAAAAACGTGCAGTGAAATGGGTAAATTTAATACGCTATTTTGCCTGGTAAATACACAACAACTCATTGGGGTTATCCGGGTCTTTATTGTTATGACCAACGCACGAACTCCTTACTTTCTGATATTTACAGTATATTTCACCCAAGGAACTAGCCCCACTAAAATTACTTTAAAGAGACTTTGTCACGGATTTTAAGATATTCTTGAACAGCCAAAATTTATATTTGTGGTGTAGGAAACCTCAAACTAATAGTACTTTTTTTTATCAACAATTGCTATATTAGAGCACTATTTGGCTGCGAATAGCTTGGTTGGAATGGACTGTAACTTGAAAAATTAAGGCTAAACTTTTCAAGTTGTTTCTGAGCACTTTAAAGCCTTAGTTTGATTTCTACATGCAAATTAAGGTCATATCTTCCTTTGGATGTTCAAAGATAATGTTTTTCATGGGTTAAGTTGCCTACCACTAGTTTTAGAACAGTTTAGACCAAAAATCTGCGAAATCCCCGTGACGTAGCTCTTTCAAATACATTATTTAGGTGCCATATTCAATTCAAAACTTTAAGGTGTGCAAATAAAAACAAATATAAACTGGTCCTACGACGGAAGAAGGCAATTAAAAATTCTTAATAGGAGACTCCTTGTCCTCTGGTATTAAAAAGTTATGGCCAATCCACATTGCACATCGTATATCCAGGCCTTTTGCTAAGTTACGTTGAAAATTTGAAAATTAATTCAATAGAGTTGATGTCGATCTGTAATAATTGGTCGATTTACAAATCAGACGACCGCGTAGCGGAAGTCTGCTTCTATAATAATTTGTAAGATTCGATTGAATTAAATTATAGTACTCTTTTCAAATCAAACTACCACACCAGTGTGCAAAGAAAATGGCTTTTTCCAGAGCTGGAGCCATTGGTGCTCAGTAGCCCGAAGGCCTTTCTCAGTCGCCTTACTTCATCTGCCAACTAAAAAGTCTAAAATGTTACTCGCCCATCGGGCAAGTTACGGATAAAATCCACTGGCCCGACAAGCAAGTCCACAAGCCCCGGGCTAACGGACAGGAATTTCTTTGCATGCTGCACACTGTGGTGGTTTACTACATTATTCATATCATTCAGCGAGCAGATCTGATTTTGCTTGTGATTGATTATCATAATAAAGCATCATCTACACTGCTCACCCTTTCTATTTATGGATAACAACTCTCCACCTAGGATTTGTGTAATTTTTTTTTCTATAAGTTGCTCGAGTCCTTGTCTGGCTTGTCTGTTTCACCATCTTTGCTAGCCGTCTTGTCAATCTCTTTTTTCTCACCTAAGACAAAAAGAAACAAATACGAATTTACGGGAGCAAAAAAGGAAGAAAATCTTATTAATTGCAATGGATGAGCCCGTAAACACTTGCATATCTGGAATAAACTTTGAAAAAACATCTCTTCCTTGTAGATTACCGAAAGATTGCAACTTTTGACATAATCCAACGACAGTATTCCTTTCTGGCTTTCCATCAAGAAAAAGAACAAATGAAAGCAAGGCTCCTTCGAGTACCAGCGGATCCAGTGAAGGAATATCACCAGATTCTCGGCGAAAAAGCGTGCCCCGTAAGATCGAAAAATTGTTTTTTCTAACCAAACAAACTACACACACTACGATAGATACAAACCGGCAGTTTTTGATTCATGTTCTTTAGCATTAGCTTCATCAATCCTTTTGTGTTCTGTCTCGACAAACTTTAACAGTTCGTCCTATAAGAAAAATAAACCGAAGAAAAACAAGGAAATTACACTCACATCGTAAGATGATTTTCCCCACTAGTTTTCACCCAGCTTGTATATTACTCATAAACTGTACCGATTTCGTACTAGTTTCACGGACCGTAAACTGCGAATCCGGTGTTATGGCACTATTTTGCTTGGTTGGATACAAAATTTCGTCAAAAAATTTATCTCTCAACTGTCCTTGACTTTCGTTACTGTTTGATCCAGCATTAAGGCAATTATTACAGGCACACACCTTCCATCCTAGTAAGTCAGCCAATGCTACGCAGCCATCATCTGTAGTACCTTGCCACATAACGTCTCTACAAAACAAACACGCACACGGTTTTAAAGCTTGCACTGTGACTACTGTCTAGTTGATAAAGTCACTTTTAACTAAATTTTCACAACAGAAATCTTCGAAGCTGATTGATGAGAAAATGAAAAATCCTCGCTGCATTGCCACCGATCGAGAGTTTGAACATGATTTAGAAAAGCTGAAAAGATACTTATACCCCGTTCACACCAAAGCTTCAACACGCTTAAAGGCTGTTTAGTTAAACCAGTTTCTGGTTAAACACAGGTTGAAGTTCTTTTCTTGATAGAAGTTGCTAACTGATGTTTGTCAACTTCAAATTTAGCACAGTGAAGGCACAATTTAGCGCTTTTTGGAACCCTAGCCAGTTTGTTAAATTGGAACGGTAAATTTTGGTTAGAGCGGTCCGACCGGTCGAAGTGGACCACCTCTGAAACTGTTCTGAAGTAGTCCCAAATATTCCGGTCGGACCGAACCGAAACGGACCTTTTCATTTAGCTTCCGACTGAAATTTTCAAAGCTTTTGGGTAAATGGAAAGCACCCTGTCATGAAATAAAATAATCATACTTGTTTTTTCTGTATAGAGTACCTGTAGTTGTCTTCGCTATCAAATTGGAATCCACTGCTGCCTCCCATTAACGACATGAAGAAATCAGGCTGGAGAAAGAATAAAACAAGACAGTTTCTCAGTATGAGAATGTTATAAGTAAAAGAGAGATTCAAGATTTGAAGAATAAAATTGACAAACTTGCTTAAATTTGGAGAATGCTACAGTGCAGCATTTTCAGAAGTGCTTGCTATGTTGCCATGCCTACAGAGAAAGTTGCTCCGTAAAGTGTTGGTGTTTTCAAAATCAGGGCCGTAGCTACTAACATGCGAGCCTCGGTAAAACTCTTGAATTAATTTTTTTCACGCTCCTATAAGAGGCTATGCATTACTAGTAAGCAAGTAATTACGAAAGAAGTGTTTATTTTTCTGACATTGCCTAAAAATGGCATTTCGAGGCTTCTAGAATTCAAAATTTGACCCCCTAACAGCTTGCGCTTTTGGCACCTTGCAGTTACCTCGGGTATCAGAAAGGGTTGCCTACTGGCCTGAAAATGATAAGCTATCATCAAGAAGGGGAAGGTGTTGCACTCAGTAGAGCGACACTGTGGAGTGAGATGACAAATAAACTGGAATGGATCAAGATCTAGAGTCCAGGGCAGCTGACCGGGCGCAATGACAGGACTTGGGGAGCTAACTTGAAAACCTACCGGTTCATTTAGCTCCCCAGCTCAATACTTAACTAACTACGAATTCCTGTAACACCTCATCTCTATTTTACTAAGAATACGAACAAAACTGTAAACTTCACAGTGCTCGACACTAACCTTTCTTGGGTACTAGGCAATGGGCTAGTGAGTAACGAAAATCACTAGCCCACAAGGAAAAGCCACTAGCCCATCCCCCCCCCCCCCCAAAAAAAAAAAAAAGTCCAGAAAAAAGTCCACTTAGGAATGAGGCCTCCTTTCCGGTCTCCCCCTCCCCTGACACACCCTTTCCTTTCTCCAGTGACACTTAGTAAGAAAAGGCTAATATATATTAAAAGAAATAAAAAAAGAACACTTTCTCTGTTGTCTTTGTTTTCTTTATTAATATAAAAGTCATCTTTATACTGTGACAAAGGCTGAGGTCGGGTTTGCTAGTCGCTCAGCGCTATTGATAGAGTCCAAACACGTTCCACAATACATTTTACCTTCAGTGAACTTCAGCCACGGATAAGTTTGTTTCCAACTTGGTTGAAAAATTCTACTGCATTTCTTTTTCTCTTCGTAGGGTGTCTTGCCTTCTGTTGAAGAATGCGACTCTGGCTGGGGATTATGAGCCGCAGAAGGACGTTTTCTCGAAGACTGTGGTGTGTTGAAATAGCTTGAAATTCTTTTCATTGCAGAGAGACTGTAACAGGTCGCGCGCGAAAAAATCAAAGATGGCGGACCAAGGGTGGCTCTATCCCAGGTCCTTTTTGAGCGACATGGAAGCGAGGATGAAAGGCCTTTTCCAAGATGGCGTCCGGTTTACAAGTCGAACTACGATTCCGCACTGATATGGATTGCAAGTCCTCTGGTTTAAATTACTCAAGCTATGGAAAATAGCTCCTGATGAAGCTTTCTGAAATAACTTTGCAAGTTTTAGAGTTTTAGTAAATTTATTTTTCCATGAAACTTACTAGTCTTGGGGCTAGTAGGAGCGTATTTTTACTAGCCCAGCCTGAAGTTTTACTAGCCCTGGGCTAGTCGCCGCTAGTGTACTAGCGTTAGTGTCGAGCACTGCTTCATTATGAGCTGAATAAAATTATTATTATTATTATTATTATTATTATTATTATTATTATTTGGTGTCATAACACTGTGCTGTTGTGATGATGATAATGACAACGAGAATGACGACAACAATGATTACGATAATGATGACTGGTAAATGGATTAACCCTGAAAAGTACTCAGCAAAAAAAGGATAAAACGAAATTCATCGTACCTGATGTCCACATTTCTCTTTATTTATCAACAATCTTGGAGTGGTCTCAGGAACTCTAAATACAATGCAAACAATCATCAGTTAAAGATAGTTCTTTACATTAATAATAATTTTGTGTTGCCAAGTTCCAAGAACACTGCTTCAATAGTTTTAAAGCGATATTGTTTATTCAGTATTTGACCATTTTTTAGTTGCAAACCTTATCATGATGTCATCACTAATTTAATTTGCATAATAGAAAGTCAATATCTCTGAAATGAAAAGAGATTTCAAAAAGAAAAAGAGCCATTCTACTGAATTTTGAAAGGCCTTTCAAATAAGCAGGAAACAATTTTTCAATTCATATACACTTTAAGTCTATTGATAAAGTATTGATATTGTGAGGAGAAATTGGATGTTGGTCTCTCTTGTAAAACTGATTCCCACCTGTCTATTAAGGAAGCAAATGGCTGTACAATCAATGAGGTACCCATCACTATCAGAAGATCACATTTGGGCATGTCCTGTGAAAACAAGGAACAGATCAACAACAAGACACATTCACAATTACAAAGTGAACAATATACAACATATTTATTTAAATTTTACATCAAAGCCCTGAGCTCATGGTCGCAAACTTGCTCATGACAAATTTTCATAGAGCTATATGGCACATTGAAAAGAAAGAACAAACAAGAGTCATGGTAGGAGTAGCAACAAAAAAAAAGTCATGGCAGCAAGAATTAACTGACTTGCATTATTGGTCTTCAATGCGTGCAGAGGGCTATGTACAAATGTAGCAGCTGTATCCTTTGTATGTATTGTGCAGGGATGTAGCGAAGATTTCCAATGTGTTGAACACAGGAAGAAATTTTGGGTCACGTTAAAGAGAAAGTTTAACCAGACATAGTCTTTCACCCAGAAAAAAAAAACAAACAAAGAAAGTCAAATCCACAGGCAGTTATTTTTTCTGACTTCCACTAATTATTTAATCCTTTGTTTTGGGTCTAAGAGCCAAGAGCTAAAAACATGGATAAAACATCTATTAAATGACAACAACATGAGTAATCACCTGAGGAACACACTTAAGAAAGACATCTGGCAGGGATTCACCAAAAAACACTATGTCTGAAACAAAGAAATCAGATTTTAATAAAATTATCACATGCCAGTGGTAGAGTGATCGTAATATATCACTACTTGGTTGGCCCATGATAAAAAGGGTGGAGAGTGGTTAATTTGAGGCTTGATGACACTTACGTATTTTCTGCAAGCCTGAGACTTTTCTTAGCCTTGCAAAAAAACAGACTCTGGGATTACATCACAAAAAACCTTTTTAACTAACTCCACATATTAAACCAAGAGCATTGGCATCAAAATACATGTATATTATACAGAATGTGTTGTGTTATAGTTCTAAATAAATGCTAGATTTTGATTCTTCTTACCTGGTTTAACAACTCCTTCACAGTCGGGACAGCTAGGAACCTTGTCTGCAAACACTTCATCTGGAAGAAAAAAATATACAGCAATGCTCGTCAAAGAAAACAAAAAAATAAAATACAGTTACAGTCACACCTCTTTAATATCAATACTGAAGGGATTGGGATAAGCATTTGTATTATGGACCAAGTGCATGGTACATAATAGGGAGGCGTGTGGATTAGAGAGGTCTCCGTAAGACTTTAAATCTCTTTTTTGTGACCACCCTTGGGAAAGTGATAAGTGGCCACTTGATAGGTGTTCATCAGAAATTGTCTTCTTTCTCCTCTCCTGTTTCTTCACAATATCTTTTCTTCGTGGACAGCGAAATGCAGCAATGTGTTGGCATTTTGAGTGCTGAAAGCACTGTCCACCAGATACCTGGACCAGCCTTTGGTTTGTCTAATAAAATTTTTTCTAAATATAGAAAAACTGAAAATAATTTGCATAATTTCTTATCTAACAGCAGAGCTAAGTAGCTATCCATGTGTAGTCGCTTTTTAAGCAAACATTGCCCTGGCCTTTTGGACCTCATTTTCATGTGCTCCAGACAATTCTGCAAGGCGAAATGAAATGTCTGAAATTGTAGTTTGTGAACAGTTTTTTACAACACTTACCTTTAACCCATTCATGACTGTATTCTTTTCTACAACCCAAGCAATGCGCTGAATGAAATGATCCATGAGCTTCAATGAGTTTCTCTTCTGGAACACCAGCCACACGTTCTAGGGTGTCAATATTCTAAAAACAAAATATTATTATAGTGCAAGGACGGTATTCAACAAGGAAGGTATTGAACACCTGCAGCAGCTCAATACTTCTATACTTTCAGTCTTGTTGCGTGCACTTGTGAGAATTTTTCCGACAACGTTTCTTAAAATAGCTGAATATTTCCTCTCGTAGAATCCCTAGGATGGGTAGTATTTGGCAGCAGGAGTAACAAAATACCTTTTAAGTTAATTCCAACTTACTGCTGAACCCAGAGTTAGTTTGTTAATGCTGGTTTCTATGAGTCATCAGCAGGAAATACCAGATTGTACCAAGGGTAAAATTGAACCACAATACAGCTACATTGTATAGTACATGCGGCTTGCCATAACATGTTATACCAAAATATAATTTAAGAAAACAGGTCAATTATCATAAAAATATCTTTTATTATTAACTTATAAAAATTACAACAACTGAAATATTACCTGAGTGTAATTACGTAGTAACAGCCCTTTGTTGTTTAAAAACCTGATAAAATAGTGTGTAATTGTGGGCTGAAATGAAAATATAAAATAGTTAAAACTTGGAATTCAAAATACCTCTGAGTCAACTCAATACATTATTCACATTAAAGATCATTATACAATGATTGGTCAAAAACAGATTTTCAGAAATATTGTGATAATAAATTTAATTCTGATTCTGTATCAGTTGGCTCTGAGCTCAACTGTACTTACTTTGAATTGCCCAGGATAAAGCTCCTTAGCCAATGTGAAGAATGGTTTGGGGTTAGACTGTTGATTGAATAAAACAACAAACTGTATAAAATAAAAAATAATTTATTTCCAGGAAAGTAAATCAAGGCAACTCAAGACAGTGTTTACTTATATAATTAGCTTACCCTAAAGAAACCGATCTCAAACACTGCCTGGGGGTGGGGTAAGTCATATTTTTGCAGGTTATCATACAGACCAGTGCCCGGAGATCTGAAGTCTGGAATTCCTGCTGCAGTTGAGATGCCTGCCCCAGTCATGACAATGATGTTTTTACCTACAGGTTAATAATCAAAGAATGTGCATAAGTCATGACCATTGAAAAAATAGCACTCGCGGGAGTGCACGTGGTTTCAGCTACATGTATGTTTTGTCTGTTACAATTATGTAAAACTTTCTCACGGTCAAAAAGCTTGAAAAGGAATTCACTTACAAAAGTCTCTCTTTTGAAAAGTACCACTTTCAACCCCGCAAAAATCATACCATAGTTAATAGTCCCCTCTATAACTATGATCATACATATGGGAATGCGTGACAAATTGCACGCGAATGGATGATTTGCATATTTGCGAGCTGATTCGACCTGTCTACTGTGTTTACGAGTAAACACGCTCGAAAGTCATTTCTCGAAAAGTACTGCACAAATCACATCAAGAAGCATCCCTTCCGAAAGGTATTTCAAAGCGCAAAATAGTTTTGTTCCCTGTTTGTTCTGAACTTCGCTTTAAAACTGCGAGAGCAAATTTTTGCATATTTAATTACATGGTATAAACAAGAGCTGTTTAGGATAACGAAAGCTGGCATCACTTGCTATGAAGGGTATGAAAGGGCCGTTTCTTCGGAAAACCCTGACGATTGTGATCAATGTTAGTCTCTTGGGAAGCATTTAGAAAGTGTTGAGCGGAAAAATTGCATCAGAAAGTGGAAGCTCTCCAAAATTTAGCGACAAATTGTACGCGAATGGATGATTTGCATATTTATATTTGCTAGCTCGCTCCGCATGGCTGATTCGCCCTGTCTACGGTGTTTACGCTTAACGTCCTTAACACGCTCGAAAGTGGTTTCTCGAAAAGTACTGCACAAATCACATCAAGAAATATCTCCTTCATCGAGAGCTCTGTCTGGTTCCCAGACTAAAATAGCACAAAACCATTGCTAATGAAACTTTCCTCCGAAATCCACCGCCCAGAGAAACGCATAAACAAACGTTGCTTCGACGATTCACATGTTATCTGCGAAGAAATATCGACTGCCAATTCACAACCTCGTTCTCAGGCCCATGATAAAACGCTTGTCACGAAAATACTTCGGACATGTCAATAAACCATCGACTGCGGCGTCCGCGTCTCATCGGCATTACGTCGGCTTTCCGAATTACGTACTTACTTACTCACTTACTCACTTACTCACTTACTTACAAAACGACGACAAAGTGGGTTTCGCTTCTACGAAGCTGAAACCACAACAAAAACACATAAATTATGCTATAACCAGTTGCAAAACTGTTGGGATATTTCCCCCAAAAATTCCTTATCCTTACAAAACATGCCCATATTTAAAAAAATGCAACTTACTTTGATTTTGACTAAGCAACTCTTTGTGAGAAGAAGCACTGGACATTTACGGAATGGATGAGTATGACATTAAATGTTAAACTCCTCAATTCCGCCACAGACCAAATGCAATAATTCAGGCACTCAGTTGAGGAAAAAAAAAACTGACCCAATAGGACACCTACTGTCCATGTAGGAAACGGGCAAAGTATATGACAATGAAGGAACATGTATTCCTATTATATGAAAATGTAATAAAATCACAGCCTACGAAGTTACCAGGACTAGATAAAAGGATGTGCAATTCTTTGTGTGGTAAAGTCTGCATTCAAGCCAAGTGGCCCATCAGGCCGGAGCTTATCCCAGCTTCAGTATCATGCAGCAACCAGGAGTATTTCTACTCCCCCCTCGATGGGATACTAGTCCATTACAGGATTTTACCCCCAGCAGTAAATTTGCTGGTACCAACACTTATACACCTGGGTGAAGGGATGCACTATGAGAGTAAAGTATCTTGCCAAGCAAGAATACAACACAGTGACCCCAGCCACGGCTAAAACCCAGACTGCCTATTGGCACTGATTATAATTTTCGGATCTATATGCCCTTTCAGTTTTAGGGTTTTTTCTATTCTAGGGGTGGCGAATGGCCTTTCAAAAATGTTGAGTCTCGGCAAATTTACGCCGAGTCTCGGAATCTCGGCGCTTAAAAATAGCGTCTCGGAATCTCGGATTTCTGGAAATATGACGGTCTCGGAGTCTCGGATTTTGAAAATTTGGATCTCAAAATCTCGCCAATGGGACTTCAATTTTTTTGTCCGCAAGCTTATCCGAAACGAGAAATTAAGAAATTTACCCCTGCCGGAATCTGCATTTACAATTGTTATGTAAAATATATCTAGGAAACCGTAATTTCCACTTTATAGAGGAAATCATGTCATGATAATAGTACATGGGTACCCAACGACAATCGTTTAAGAATTGAACTGTTTCTCGTATTTTCTGTCTCGGGCTCGGATTTTACAAACAAATTCAAGTCTCGGGCTCGGATTTTTAAACTAGGGTCTCGGCGTCTCGGCAAGGCTCGGATTTTACCATTCGCCACCCCTTATTCTGGTCACATGGCTTGTCAAATACGGCCGTGATTTAAAACTCTTGAAGGGCTCTTCGATTGAACAAAGTTGTGCAAAAAACATATCCATAGGGAGTCTGGCTAGATACCTTCCATGGCAACAAATTGGTAGTTAAGAAGGACCCCACTTAATTCTATGAACTCACATAAAAGTAATAACCATAAGTATGGTGTTTTTAGGTTTAAATCTCAGTTGTCTTTCAAGTAGAGGACAAAGTGAACATGAGGAGGAAATGAACATAATTAAGAAAGATGGCCGCAAAGGATGACACAGGCTACAAACTCATCCTAACAGTTAATACAAAAGGCTGTACAGCTTAATACTCACAACGCCCTTTTCTGATGTAGTCTGCAACTCCTTCAAATGTCACATTCTCTAACAACTGTTCTGGCTTTTCTTTTTCTGGCAAAGTCTCATCACTTGATTGTAGTTTAAACTTGCCCAGTAATTGTTGCAAAATACCCAGTGAGACTAAATTTGAATTGAATAAATGGTTAGTGACATTAACTTGTAATTTTTTTCTTGCTGTTGCCAGGTTCACATGACTGGCAAAGTGTTCACTATGAAAATAACACAAAAAAAGAATCAGGATAAACAAATTATGCAGTGTACATGAAGAAAAGCATGAGTGTGGCTCACTTTCGTCACTAGGTTGGGCTCTAGATCAGAAATGACATTTGAGCTCTTAGTCTGGCCATTAACTACATACATCTTATGTTCTTAGGAGACAGACTGCACTCTTGTGGTACACTATGGTCTACCTATGTGTATAACCTGAGAGGGGTGGGGGAAGGGGAGGAGGGAAGCAACCTCGTCCCCAGGGTCTCTCTCTCCTTTCCCCCTCCCCCCCCCCCCCCCCCCCCCCCCCGAGCAAGAGACCCTTGGAACGAGGTTGGGACAAAGGTACTCCCCACAAAAGGCTAACCAGAGGGATGTGAAAATTAGACTGGTAAACCCATGAAATTTAACTTAAGTTCTGCAAGACACATTCTTTTGGAAAAACCACCGAAGCTACCCCTTATTTACTTACCCTCTTCCTTATTGTCCTCTTCCTGTCCTCCTGTGGCTCCACCGCTGGTTTCGTCTGGTTTTTCAGGTGGAGGTTTATCTGCAGTTAAAAGAATTTTTAAATGTTATGGTATTGGACACCTTGATTGCGTCGACATGAACAGAATGGTCAGAATGCGATGCTCAAAGCTAAGGAACACCTAATTATTAAATTCACACAAAAAATGACCGTTCACCTTCTTCATTGGAAGACATGCCTGACCTCAGGATTAAAATATACCACTTTACTTTAACTTTCGAACCCAACTGGCATCCACAACAAATGAAATTTCACGGTTCTAGGCTGCACCCTGATTTCATTTCCGCATACAACTTCGACAAGGCGTTGCTATCAATGGCCGCGCTGAGGACTGGGGCATTCTATTTACCATATATGGTACATATTCTGAGATTTAGAAAAATGGCGGATGGAATGTTTTGGTGTACCGACAACTGTACAGGGGAAAGACGAGTACATTTTCTTCCAGGTTTGAAGATCTGTGTATTTGGCAAGTTGTAAGGTAAGACGGCTGCTTTGAGAGTATTTTGGTTGTGTGATTCATTATGATCGCACGAAGCCGGGTTGGTTGGCCGTAGCAACGGACGCGGTACAACTTAAAATTGAGTTGTTGCTAGTATTTTATAATCCGGAATTGTTAGTTTATTAAAGTAGTTTATTAAAGTCTTGCAATTATAATGTCAAGCTAGAAATATGTGGAAATATTTTGGAGCCTAAAAAGTAACTCTTGGCAAGCATCAAACAAGCTTTCCTGTAGGAAGCAACCAACATTGCCTAAACTCAGCTGTTTTGTTGATAAACTTGCAGTAAAGCTTAACTTTTTTTTACAGGACTGGTGTATGTCACAATGAAAGCTTCCAGCACAGCTGAAAGACCTGGTTTATTCGATGCTAATTTTGTTTCACGCCTGACTTCTAACCAGCAATTGTAAGTAAAGTCAAAACGTTTTCAGTACGTAAGCAGTACACGTGTAATTTTCATCAATCATTTTGGTCAGCTGTCTGGGACAGTCAGCTCTTTACATGTTTTATATTCTTGATCTAGTGTTCTTCTTTGACCGATGCAAAAACATTTAACTCGTCAGAGAATCTATATAGCCAAGGTATAAGTTGCAAGTCTCTGACAGGGACGTACCTTCAGTACTGTTACAACACCTAAATCACATTCCTTGAGTGAATGTAATTCAAATTACGGTCACTTCGCTCCATGGTGAGATTGCTCCCGGTTAGATCGCTCCAAACCGAAGTTGTATGGCTCCCAGCCAAGTGATACTTTTCTCACGCTTAAAGAATGAGAAATAATCTAGGTCATTTATTTGGAGTGAACTCAGTCATACTTCATTTACACTTCACTGAACATGGAGCAAAGTGACTTAAGCTTGGGAGTGATGTGACTTTTTCAATGGCGCCATCTGACTTTTTTTGGGAGTGATCTAACTGCAAGCGATATGACCATGGAGCAAAGTGACCAGATACCAGTAATTTGATTTCATATTTTTAGTGTGCAACTAAGTCTTTATACAATTCCTTTCTGTTGACAATATTTTTTGTTTATGTAGAAGTAAACTGGAAGCAAATAGGTTAGAAATTCAATGGAAGAAAATCTGTGACCATGAAAAAAGGAGCAAGGAAAGAAACAGAGAGCTGCTCAAAGATTTTGAAAGAGTGGAACAGCATGCTGCTTTACTGGCTGTGAAAACAGAAAGGCTTAAAGCCTATAAGGTAACTACCGACCATCTCCCAGGCCAATATGTGTACAACATTTAGTACAATAATTTGTAAATGTTGCAAAACTTGAATCGACCAATAGTGAAGGTTGATCATAGCCACAAGGAAACAAAAGATTCAAAATTAAACAATGAAGCCTGTAAAAATCATTTTGCTGTTACTAATGCATTGTTATATACTATCTTTGTTAGTTTGCTTTGATGTGAAAACATGTTTATCACTGTATTGTCCACTGTATATACTAATGTTTTCTTTCTTTTCCTGCAACTGTGGAACTTACAGCAACAATATGAAAATTACATCAATAAGATGTACCCAAGATGGAAGGAGGAGTTGGAGAATTATAGACTTAGTCAACAGCAGAGCAGAAATGAAACAACTGGTGGTGTAAGCAATTATTTTAATTTACAGTAAAATGTTGCTACTTGCAATTGGAATGTGGTGTAATATACAGTAAAATACAATGCAGTGCAGTGCCTAAAGCCTGCCAAACACTAGCCAGTTATTCATTGGCCGTCAAAAAATCTTCATTTGACGACTAGTGTGTGGTGACTTGACACGTCTACGACAAGATTGGCCTTGTTGGGGGCAATATCTGGCAGTGCTAGATCTCAAAATGTCTTGTTGGGCCAAGAGAATTTGTTAGGGCTTGATCATGTCATAAACAATTAGAAAGTGTTGTTGCAGTCACATCAGTAAGCATCACTTTATGGTGGTTAATCATGGCAAAAAATTGGCTAATGTGCGGTAAGCTGTTGGCCTTACAAATTTTGACCCGATGTGACCCCAATAAAAAATAAATCTCCTGTTCTGTGACAAAAAATTGGCTAGTGTGGGGTGCACTTAAGTGAACTGAAAAGTATTCAAAACTAAAGAAGGGTAACATGTATTTTCTTATAGGGATCAGGTGTTCCACTGATGCCCTCATCATCCTCTTTGAGGGCTGCTAGACTAGAGCCACACTTTACTGGGAACACCCTATTAACAAGCACCCCGGCTCATCCTCCCAGCTCAGGACCAACACTGTTCAACAGATCTCCTCCACAAGCAGGTTACCCAGTAAATCAACATAAGAGTCATCTTCTGGATCCTTATAGCGAGTTCTCTTACCAGGATTCACCCCACTTGTATGGCAGTAATATGCCACCATCTGGACAGTTGGCATCTGACGCTAGGTGGCAATTTCCTGGATATTATGACGCACATATAAATTCTGATGGCAGACTGAATCAAGGTCAGTTTGCGTCAAGTAGCAGACAGCCACAACATGTCTACTATAGGTCCCCAGATCAGTATACGTCATCACCAGGTGGTCCTTTTTATGACAGACAAGCACCTACAGGAGAGGTCCCAAGGAATGTTCCACCAGATAGTAGGTACATGCACCCTAACATTCCTCATGTACAGTCACAGGGAGCAAGACCTGCGGCACCTTATGAACCCAGGACAGAGTTACAGAGAACATACCTGGGGCACAGACACCATCCAGGACCTTATGATCAGAACGGACATCATGATCATTATTACGATGGACGACAGGGGGGCTACAGAGGCTATGAAGATCAGAGACCAGCTGGGTTTGAACCACATAGAACAGAGAGAGGCACTGGCAGGGATGAACCTCATGCTGACGAGGGACAGGGGGGTTACAGAGGCTATGAAGATCAGAGAGCAGCTGGGTTTGAACAACATAGAACGGAGAGAGGCATTGTCAATGGCAGAGGTGAACGTCATGTTGACCAGGTACTGGTGTTTTCAGTGATAGTTATGAAGTTGTGTATTTTAGAATGTGTGTTTATTCCTTTTGGCTCTGTAAATGTTTTCATTGAGTTACTTCAGTTGACGTTCAAAAATGAATACCTAAAAGAAGGAAATTATCGCTAATAACGCGATGAAGGAAATTCATGCATCTGGCACAAAGAGCAGCACCTTTTATGATGACAATAAGAATCAATCAAATCAGAACAGAACCATCTTGCTTGATATAAGTGGCACAAAGTCAGACACTCCTGACAATGAAGCGAAACTGAAAATATTGTAAAAGATCAACTTGAAAATTCAAGTACGCCAAACATAGAACACTGGTGTTAATTTCCTGTATAATAAAGTAATCACTAAAGATAACATGCAAATCCAGTGTTGCTAAGAGCTACAGGGGCATAGCCAGGATTTTCCAAAGGGGGGAGATCACGCTATGTCACACCCAGGGTACTTACATGTTCCACTGCAGATGCTCGGTCCTGAAAATGGAGTATGTAACTATCTAGCACTAGAAAGTATTTATGGCATGTTGATTCTTCGGATTCATGCTTTTTTGCCCCCCGAAATAATCATCTCACTAGGGAGGGAGGGAGGGAGGGGGGGGGGATCACAGGCACCGCAGGACCCCCATTCCCCTAGCTACGCCCCTGAGCTACATACGAAGTTTCAAAGCATACACTGTTATTACTACAGATTTAATTACAATAATTCTTTCACTTTATTCAGCAAACTTTTATAAGTGGTTTACCAACAAGACCAGTTATGGCAAATCGCCAGGATACTGCTCACGATACGAGGCACCTGCCACCAGAGCCCCATTCAACTAACCAACCATTTGTTCCCCCTGAAAAACCTTTGGAAAGGAGCGTCCCTTTGTCAGGCTTCCCAGATCCTTCACTGTCGTCAACAGTCATTGAGACGTCCTTGGAAAGTAACATTGCTCGCAATCATGAAATCAAAGAAGATGACTCTCTCACATCTCTAACAACATCCCAAGTAACTCCAAACGCAGTTGCAGAGAAACCAGAGAAGGAAAATGTATTGAAACATCAAGTTCTGCCAAGTGATAATGTAACTCATACGGAGGAGGCAGAAAAAGCACGGAAACCTGATATAGAGCCTGTTAAATCAGTAGAAATACCACAAAAGGAGAGCATAGAAGTTGATTCTGGAGATGCAAAGAGTGAGAAACTTAAGGATGATGTGCCACTCACGCCTCAAGAATCAAATAAACTGAAAGAGCTGAGTGATGAAGATGATGAAGAAAGCTTGGATTTAAGTGATCTTAGTCTTCCAGACGGCGACGAAAAAGGATTGTCTTATATACCTTCACAGAAAAAGCCTAGCAAACAGGAGAAGGAGAATGCCACGGTATTTCGCGGGGATTCTGAAGTTTCCGCTGGTCCCAGCAACCCTGCTGCTGTACCTGATGCTGCAAAGAGTGTCACTGAAGACATTAGTGAGGATATTCCAGAGTCGGTGGCTATGGAAGGTGATGAGGATTTTAGTGATGTTCCTGTTCGTGACGAAGGCAAAGAGACACTCCTAAGCAGTGGTGAACAAGTTGTAGACCAACCCAAGATGTTGGATGTTGTTAACCCTGCAAAAGATGAAAGAGAAGAGGATCTAAAAGAGGTATTAGCCAAAGATGAACCAGAGATACCTACACAAAAGACAGAAGAAGAGAGGGCACCATCAGTGAGTGTAGATGGTTTCTTGTGTCTCCTGCAAGCTGTTGATGCTGATGTTGAGGTGTCGTTTAGTCCAGAGGCGCTGTATCATAGCCCTCGCTGCAGTTCAGACACTCAAGAAGAGATTATTAGGTAAGTCAGTCACGTGATTGTCAAGTAATATATCAACACGAGAGACAGTGTTTCATCGGGATATCCAAACACCGAGAAGAGAGTTGAAAATACGACGCGCAGCGGAGTATTTTTGACGAAATTCGAGATGTTTGGAAAGCCGATGAAACACTGTCTCGAGTGTTTGATATAACTTCTCAATCGAAACAAAAACTAAGGGTAAACGAAGAAATAAAATCGTAAAAAATCTATGCTAATTAACACCGGGTATCCAAACCTCCTTCACGGTTATGATTTTCTTCGTCGGTTTTAACTTGATTAATTGAGAAGTACAGTTGAAACTTGGTTCATGGAAATCTACATAGTTAGACTTGGATTTATTCACGATTTACCGCGAGATACCAGTGCATTTTCGTGATTGTTTTATCCCCTTCACCAATTGACGGACGTGACACCTTATCGCTGGAAAATAAAGAGTTACTTTCCGTCATATTATTCCGCTATCAGAGTTTAGTGTAGGTGTACTGGATCGATCCTGAGGCCAAAATTATAAGCCGTGCATAACTTTTGTCTTTGTTTTTTTTTTTTTTGCTTTTGTAAAGAGCTGCTGAGGTTGGCGATAGTCTTCAATCCTTTGACCCAAACACAGTGAGCATGATTATCCTCGAGGAGTTGCCACTTCTGGTGTCCAGTTCCCCCACTGGTTGCCTCATTCCAGACCGAGTGTTTTCACATGGAGCTTCCTGTGAAACAGAGAAAGAACTAAGGTAAGACGCTTCCTGTAATTTGTCACTTTTATCACCAAAGATAACTATTTTCTAATATTTAATACTATAAAGGAAATAATTCCAAGGTAATAGAGCGATTTTGACTTGAGTGTGGAAAGTAATTAGCGTTTGCTTTGGTTTTGCATACATGTACCAGCGCTTGGTTATTGGGTTAAAAAAACTCGCGACACTTTCTGACCAATCCGAAGCAAAACCTAAACCAATCGTGTCTTACTTCAAGTTTTAATTGGTTCACTGGATCGTCCGTTTCCTTGGTTTTGGGTTCCAATCGAGAATAGCTCCAAACTGTTCTAAATCTTGTTGAAGCCGCGAATCTCGTTGAATATCGTCATCTCGTTATTTGCGTGCGCGTGTGTGTTGCACAGTGTTGTACTGCAAACCGAGTGACGGATTTTAATTAAAGTTATAATCAAAGATCTCTTCGAGATTCGCCTATTTTGCATAGAGTATGCGTTGGGGAAATGTTACTATTGAAAGCGATTTGCGATGCATTAACCCATTGACTCCCAGTCTGTAAGGCTTTTATTAGCGCGTACCCACCCCCTCAAACATTCCTGGCTCTTTAACGGCATTTAACATAAACGTGCGAGTGGAAAAAAATATACCATATGCGTACTAAATTCAGACAAATAATTCCTTTCTGAAGTAAATGTTTATTACAACTAGACACGCTGAAAGACCAATTCATGATTTGAAATGTTAATTAGCAACCTTGATAAATTGATCCCAAACCAAACTTGAAGACGGTGAAAAAAATTTCTTCACCTCCGCGCGTCATTTTAACAACTCGCAAAAACACGAACTCTTTCTACAAAATATAACGCTAGTTCGAAACACTCTGGTGAAAGGTAGGCTTTCATTCTGTACAACTGTCACTGACATTTATTTAACCACCAGCGGTATTATCTTGGTACAGAAAAGCGGTAACTGGGGATAATAATTTGCGAATCATGGTGCCGTGAGATAGCGGACAACTACTGAATTCCTTCCACAAAATAAACACTCACATTGCTTTTTATGCTATCCATCACTATAACTAATAACAAAAAAATACTTGTTTGCATTTTCCGAAGTACTGTAGTAAATCTTTGTATGTAAAAGGTCGTAAACTGAACACAATTTATATTAAATAAACAACAACGCGATGGTAAGTCGGCCGCACGCTGCATATCAGATGTCACCATGTGCTTTTCAAATCAATACGCTTCAGAAGCCTAAAATTCCAAACGTTAACTGGGCAAATGAAAGAAACTTGAAGGAAGTTTTGTTTCAGATTAATTCTCATTTCAAGATGTAGTTACTGATGTATCAAAGCTTCAAAATTCTGCATATTTTTGAAGCCGTGAGATCCTTCATTACTCACGCTAAAGCGTAGGTTTAATTTTAGCCCTACGGCTTTTTGCAGTCATTTTTCACTAAGTGGCTTTACCGATCCTTCTAAAAATTCCAGTTAAGTTCCATTTAAGTTCGAAGCAATATTGTACATTACCATTTTCCTGTCTGAAGTCTTGAGAAGCTGCATTAAGTCGTGATCAAGTCCGTGAATTGTGGTCAAAACAAAAGATTGCCTTACGAGCTAAAAATACTTCTTTCAATGAAGACGACAAACAATAGACTTGTAACAATAGAAAATAGCATTGGCCAATATCCTCTGACAATGAAGATTCGCAGCAGCTTTTAAGCATGTAAAACTAAGCAATTCAATCGATGAATAGCACAGATTTTTGAAAAATACCTACCTGTAGTTTCCAAAAGGCTAGACAGGCTAAATGACGAGCGACGCGTGAAAATAACTTCGGGATCGAGAAGTTCTGACGCATTCCTATCCAGTGACGTTTTTATCGCCCACAGCGAAAAGTATTCCCTTGACAAATTAAAACAGTCCCTTGAGAGTATACAAAAATGTGGGTCAGAGAGTGCTAACCCAATGATCCCAATTCTTACCATTTTCCTTGTTCCAAGCAAAATAGTCGAAAAAACGAGCCGGTAGTGAAGCCGGAAGCCTGGGACTGCAAAAGTATCTCAATTCCCGTCAAAAGTATCAAACGTCTTGGTTCCTGCCAAAAGTACCATCCGCGTCTAGATTTCCGCCAAAAGATTCAGTCGCATCGAAAATTTTTACCAACACAGTAAAATTTTGAACAAACGTGCAGTGGCTGAGAAAAGGACTTTTCGGTCAAGGCAGAAACAACAGAACAATAAGAGAATATACATGTAATGAAAAATCTATGTAAGGTTTGGAAGCCGTTCGGCCGTTGCTATCTAATCTATAAGGCTTGCCCTTTTTGTCTCATCTGTTCTCTTTCTTTCCTTCGCCAGACCCTTTGTGGAACCTTCGCTGATAAAATTGTGGAAGGCGCTCTTTTCTCATTTTGTTAATGTGGTTAAAAACAACGTGATGAGTCCAGAACAAGTGGGAAACCTCTTTGGGTCTCTTCTTATCGCCCAGTCTTCAAAGCACCGGAGAGAGGTAGGAAAATAGTTTTTTTTTCTCAAAGCAGTAGGAAACATTAACTTATCAGATTAAATCGGCCATTCCTTCTAAAGCCGCAAAATGGCGTTGTTCCAAATGTATTTATTTATAGGTTCTTCAAAATATGCACCGTAGAAAAAGGGTTTAGGGTTTAGAGTTGTTTTCCTGTTGTGGTGAATATTCTAGTGTTTATGTAATGTATGTCACTTGACACACACTTCAGCTTATAAGTTTAGAGATGTGCATGTCTAATTTTATTTTTAGTAGTTCATCATCGGAAATACTTATAGTGTTCAGTAAAACCGCAGGAAGCCAGATTCCCAACGATGAATTCCACCAAATTCTTGCTTAGAAGACTCACTTCTTAACTGAAATCCTTTTTGCGTTAAAAGATTTGTGTTGCTCATCTCGGGCTTCCGTAGCACCCATATTTCTTATTTTATAGATTAAAATATTTCCGATCATTTTCACTTTGGCTCGCGTTCACTGCTAGCTCGGATGGTTGCACGTTGGGAAATACGGTAATTGAATAAGTCTGTGTACTTTTTGCGCCTTTTTGCAGGTAAACTACTAATCAATCAATCATTTAAACAACGAATGGATACTTAGTTAGGCACAGGCAAGGACATTTGTCAGAACAGGCACGTTTCTTTGTTATTCACGAAGGACTTTTAACGCAACTATCGGAGTTATCGCTACAGAGCGTTACCAGAAAACTGGAATTTCAATCTTATTGTTGTTGTTTTTTTCCACTACATGTGGAACCAGAATTTTTACGAAAATGTCCTTAGGCCGTAACGGATGGCACCATAAATTTCATATGTAAATGTACAAATTTTTTGCGGTCTCTACCTTCGCAATTTGATTTCACCTGGTTTGTCCTAGACCAAATCAGAAATATCACGAAACGACATCGGTACCACTTTTAAGCTTTAGAACCTCGTAATGCGCCTTCAATGATTGATGAAATGTTCGAGAAAGCTGATTTAATTCCCAATAATCACTTAACATTCAGAAAGACTGAAGTGGGTAGTACGTATTCCTGTTATTAAAATTCCATCACGGTTTGAAAATTGGAAGACAATACATCGGTTCCCCTGCCCGGGGGCAATTCAAAGAGAGTGCTTAAAAAAGAAACGCAACAAAATATAAGTCGCTAACTGTTACCCCAAAATAGATCTCTCCTCTGCGAAATTTCAATCGACAAATTAATCCTGCATTTACCTTATCAGATATACTCGGTTTAATTAAACTTCTTTCGAGCCATGAGCAGATGTAACCAATTTGCAGTTATTATTGGATTAAATACGATAACTCTTGACCCGACACATGATTATTTTCCTATTGAATTCTGCTTCCTGACGATGCATTTCAAGATTAGTAATGATATACTAAACAGTGAAAAGAATCTGTGGTTAATTAATGTACTCAAAAGAGATTCCTTTTCTGCAAAACAGACTTCACACCTAACTCAGTGGTGCATTCCTCTTCGCGTAATACTCCAGCATTTTGTGAGAATGAGCATCGAACGGGGAAAAACTAGAGCGACTATTCACATGATCACAATCTAGTATCTAGCCTCTAGCACGGCCTTGATCTTGTGCCAGACAGGAATAAGTTTCAAGTTTTGAGTCCTTTCGGGTCAGCCAAGCGGCAAAGATGGGTACTGATCTGTGGCGGAAACTCGGATCTCCACTTGCCTCATATCAACCTTCTTAACGCATGATCGGGGGGCGCAATTTCTTAAAAGAATTACTCGTGCCGATAAAGGAATGAAAACCTATTTCCATGAAACGTATATGCAAGTGACCTACATTCTCCACATAACTAGTTCGTCACTGGCTCAAAAGTCTTACAGGATCCGGTGTAAAGAGTCACATATCAACACAATGATGGATCGACTATCCGCACCGAAATGGTGTTAACTGCTGTTTGCAGCACGACAATTGTATTTTTACGCTACACAAAATACGAAATGAAGAGAAATTAAAATGGGGTGAGCATTTTTATGCTAAATGTCATTCGCACATACTTAGTACTTGTTGCTTTACACTTATGAAATGCGCTCAATTTTATTTTCATTAGCTCAGCACCGGTTTTTTCTACTTTCTCGAAAAACCGCATTCAGTCACCAGCGATGAATCATAAAATCCTTCCCTTAAATGAAATGGATTTTTGTGTGGCCATATTTGAAGACTTTGAGTCGTTCTTTAGCGGATAAAGAAAGACTTCAAGTCTTCAAAACTTTACAAAACTATTGAAAACCCTGTTACCCATCTTTGAGATTTTTTTATTGAACATCAGTGTACCTAAGCTTCCTCATATGTTCATATCTTGTACACAACATTTAACATTTTTCTATAAGAACCTTTCGGTAGAGAACTTCGTAGCTTAAAAAAGCCCAAAACTTTAGGAACATGCTAAAAAGTACCCGTGGCTGAAATTTGGATAAGACTTTTTTTACAAATTAAAGGTTTCCCTTTGCTGCGAAAATATGAATCAAGACAATCAACCTTTGTTTGCAGCCAAGTTTAACCATCATTGTCCTCAGCTGACAGTGCACGTGTACTTTTACATGCGTTTCGGAGCAATTTAGTTCCATACCACCTTGTTTTCAAAACTAAAAAGGTAGAACTAAACCTTCAAAGAACATTTCAGGATTCAAAAAATTAAGAACGTTTAGCTTTTCCCCCTAAAATAGACGTTCTTGTATAAAAAAAAGTAGTTAAAAAAGTGGTGTAGCGTCATCAATCATTTTCACCCTGATTTCAGAGTTCACATTCCTGTAGTCAGATGTCGCTGGCAGGCATCCACGGTGCGTGACTTGAAAACAGTAAAACGAGCCTCAATAGATGTGGTTTTCAGCAGCCTAGTTCAAATCAATCAACAGGTTAATGAGAAGGTAAATTGTTTTTTAAAGAGGGCGCATTCTTTCGTGATGTGTGAAAAACGTTTGTTTTTACCCGTTAATGATGAGCAGCAACGGGACTCTGTAGTTTTCCGTTATCAAAGAGCTGTGATGCAATTGTTTTCATAACGATGGACCAGCAATATTACAAGAAATATGTTTTTGTATTTTCCTCTTCCTTTGATTAAAGGGTATCTGTCTATTTTATATCGAAGCTATATGGACTCCAAGTGTGGTGAACATTCTAGTGTTAAATGTCACTTTGCATGTACTTAGATGTCGCTGTTGTGCACTTGAAAGATGTTTTTGATCGTCGCAGCGCCGGAAATAATTAAAGTGCTTATACAACCACATCAAGCTTCCCAACGATGGGTTCCATTAAATCCTAAATGTGTGTAATGTTGTGTAGAAAGTCCACGAAGAATTTCAGATCGCTTTACATGCTTGATGTTAGTGTTCACATTCCTAGGATTGCATCGCTGGCAGTCGTCCATGCTCTATTATTACCTTAGAAGAGGTAAAGTTTAATGACAGTCAAAATAAGCGAGTTTGTTGACAAGCTACGTGTACTTCAAATCAATCAGTGCATAATGATAAATATCGAACTGGTAGTTATACGCAAGTAAATCGATTTTTAAAAGTCACGGTTCTTTGTTTTGTCTGTAAACGAACTATAATATATTAAACGCGACGCCAGTGTCGAGCTTCTGAAAAGACCACCAGGAAACTATAATTCTAGTTTTCGGAAACTAATTTACCACTTGACATTATCGAGTCTGGCATTTTCTTTGTTTGCGGATCATTCAAGAGTTTTCTACCTTATGATATCATTTTTCGTTACAAACTTCCTGTTTTGCTTTTTTTACGAGTTCTTTATGGCTTTCGAGTACGCCCATCACGATACAACAAACCAACTTTAATGTGTCCGCCCAACGTTTCTGCTTAGGTAAACGACTTTTGCGCAAAAAAATAACTTAAAAGGCCTTTATTTTTCATTGACTCTTTGTAAGAGAAGAAGCTGAGAAGTGAGCAGTACGATTTGAATTTTATTACGAAATAAGAAATTGAAGAGTAACGCCTCGTCTGAAACAATTTTAAAGTGTACAAAACGTACGCAAAATAATTTGAGCCGAAAACGCTGCGAGATTCTTTTGTATTCGATAAATTTATCCTTTAAGCCCTGTAAGCCGATCCAATTTCTGCTCAAACTGATGTCAGTGCAAGCTGAGATCTCCGTGTCACGAGAGTAAAGGAAGGAGGAAAAATTGTTTAAAAGAACTTATAAAAAAATCTCGCGAGTAGTTCGAACTGCTAGATTTAAATTTCCACCGCTGTGGGTATTCACTGATGCTCGCTTGTATCTTCGTCGACAGAAAAATCTGCAGGTGCAACCAATTTACCGTTACAAAAAACTGATTGAAAACGATAATTCTTGACCTGGAATACTTATATATTTTTTTTATTAACTCCGTGTGGAACACGAAACCGGTATTTTGCCCCCTGGTCCTTTTCATGACATTTGCATGGGCTTTATGTGGCATAGGCGGGCAAGAATGTGACTCTTTCATAAGATGTGTTTTTCTCGTTAGGACACAGTACATTATGATTCCGGCGATTGTTCTAAATGGAACTTATTATCGCCTGTGATTTATTACTTTAATTGCATGTCATCGAGGTACAAGGCACATACAGAGTTTACTTGTGAATAAGGCTTTATCTTGTTTCTCGTAACTTGAAGTTTCAAGTACACATGCACAAATCAAGTTCCGTCGTGCAGGTTTAATTGTGTGTTTGCTATTCATTTATCCACATATACGTTTCAAGCAAAACACAGCGCAAAAACGTTGTCTCTTGTAAATCTATAAGGTACATATTCTTAAACTTTACTTTTATCTTTCTAAAATTAAGTTAGGAAAACTACGATAAAAAATTCACGCATTTTACCTAACTAAATCAACTGATAAGGCTTAAAGTTAAAAGTTACGTTTGTCCTTGTTAAACATTTATAGCTATTTATATCTGTTTGCTGTACCAAAATTTGTCGAAACTTTGTTCTTGATAATTCCAAGTCATGCTGTTGTGGTTTATGATGACTTACGGTGTCTATGCCTAATAAGTATGATAGTTCAAATACTCAAGGCCACTAACTTTTGCGCAGCGGGTTTAATTTCTTTAAACTCGCGAAGCAGTGTTCTTCAATTGGTCCTTTTTCTCGAACGCCGTCGGCAGTCCCGCCGCTGGGCTGCAGGCTTAGTACTGAGGGCGTAACATTCCATTCAACCACGAGCGGCGAATGTAATCCTTCATGATGTGCCATGGTGGAATCAGCCTGACGACCCGTAGAAGCCCGCTAACATCAGCCACGCGGTAAAGATGGGCATCTGTGGAGCTTGCAAGCCCAACAATTTCCGACATGCCCTTGAGGTACTTTCCAATTGCAATGACGAAGATCTGTGTGCCTGTCAGCTTGATCTGAAACGCTTTAAACAAAGTCTTGTGTTTGTGTACATTGGATTGTCCGTCTGTGATAATAAGCACGCGCTTTCTGTATCCTGGTCGAGCGCCACATCCGCGCGGATTCAAAATCAGTTCCTTTCGGCATATTTCAAGCGCTTCCTGGGTGTTTGTCTTGCCTGCTTCGAAAGGTATCTCTTGCAGCTTTGCTACGGTATCTCCTCTTGATGTGAAATTAAAACGGACAGTAGCGTTGTACGAGAAGGTGACGGCTGCATATCGCCTCTCTCGCTTAGCTTTCCCAGTCAGAAGCTGCAAGGCTTTAAGTGTTCGTTGGAAATCTTTAGGTAGTATAGATGCGGAAGAGTCGATAATGAATATAGCGTCAAACTGCGCGAAAGGTCTGGGCGCAGAACCCTGGACAGACCTGTGTTGTCGTCTTCTCATGTGTCGAATGACTCGGTTATCGATGCCCAAGAAATATCTCATCAGCTTGTCTGCTGTTTCATACGCGGGAGGTACCCTCTGGTATCCTGCAATGACAAAACAATGCAACTTTACACCTTGTTTACACGAACAAAGCCTTGCTAAAAAGTATTTTAAACTGTTTTCCTGAGCGATAAACGCTATTTCCATATGGCAATTTAAGGTGGCCCGCGGCTATTGTTTGGGACCGGAGGTGCTCTTTTCTAAATCGAGTTTTGGGCATGTAAACCTCAACCGATTTTTCTGATTTTTGGCAGTCGAAATAACAAATGTTCAAATTTTATAAAGCTTTAAATTATAGGGCAAACAAGGCAAACGATTACGAGATATTAGCGCTTTTGAAAAAATATATTTATGAAAAAAACGCGAATATTTTCCAAACGCGACGATAGATTTTTTTCTAATTAATGTCAACAAGTTCAAATTATCCAAGTTTTTATGTGAGCAAGTTTCAACGAAATCGGCTGGGTAGAAATTGCTGCACAGTTGACTGTTGAATTTTTGCTTCAAAATATTATGCTTGTGTATAATTGGGAGCTGTTGCAACAACGTTTAAGCAATGCTCAGATCCAATGGATTATTTGAAAGCTTAATGCCAGCTAAAACGTTGCTGAAAAGTATGGAAAGATCGGAAACTCTTAGAAAAAGTTGCAAACGGATGAAGAGGAAGAGGTTTACGATGCGTAAATTGTGAATTTTAAAATATTCATTTTTTTTGAATTAAAAAAAATCTACCGATTTTTTTTCTTTTATTTTTAAGTATGAGAAAATACAGCATATATGCAAACGGCTTTATCTAGTTCCGTGTGTCTAGTCTCGATGAAACGCGTCGAATTTTGCTAGCCAAGATGGCTAGCTCGCGTCTTCCATTTTGAAGCGCTTTGGAAACCCTCGCGTAACAGTAAATTATTCAAACTTGCCGCATTCTCACGATTATTTAGCACGTGGAATTGAACATACCACGCCACATGCCACATTCATTGCTAAATAAAATGCATGAATACAAAGCTCAGCCGCAATTTTACCCGTGGCATGTTTATTTCCAGGTGCTAAATAATCTTGAGAATGCGACAAGTTTGAATAATTTACTGTAACAAGAGCATTTTCAAAGCGCTCCAAAATGGAAGACGAGAAGTAGCTATCTTGGCGAGCCACATTCGACGAGTTTCATCGAGACTAGACACACGGAACTAGATAAAGCCGTTTGCACATATGCTGTATTTTCTCATACTTAAAAATAAAAGAAAAAAATCGGTAGATTTTTTTTAATTCTATAAAAAATGAATATTTTAAAATTCACAATTTACGCACCGCAAACCTCTTCTGCTTCATTTGTCTACAACTTTTGCTGGGAGTTTCCGATCTTTCCATACTTTTCAGCAACGTTATAGCTGGTATTAAGCTTTCAAATAATCCATGGGATATTAGCATTACTTAAGCGTTGTTGTAACAGCTCCCAATTGAACACAAGCATAATATTTTGGAGCAAAAATTCAACAGTCAACTGTGCAGCAATTTCTACCCAGCCGATTTCGTTGAAACTTGCTCACATTAAACCTTGGATAATTTGAACTTGTTGACATTAATTAGAAAAAAATCTATCGTCGCGTTTGGAAAATATTCGCGGTTTTTTCATAAATTGATTTTTTTTAAAACGGTAATATCTCGTGTTCGTTTATTTTGTTCGCCCTAAAGTTCAAAGCTTTATAAAATTTAAACATTTGTTATTTCGATTTCCAAAAATCAGAGAAATCGGTTAACGTTTACATGCCGAAAACTCGATTTAGAAAAGAGCACCTACGTTCCCAGAAATAGCCGCGGGCCACCTTAATCATCCGGACTTTTGTGTTTCAGAAAACAAGCTTAGAAAATTTGATGAGTCTTACAGTTAAACAGTTTTATGTCAAGATGGAAGTCGAGATAGAAAATGAACCACAGCGAAGTCTAGCCGAGCTACTGCATCAACACAACTTTGTTTACCCAAGTAATTGATGTAGGCACATCAAATGCTAATTACTTTTGTTGGAACGATTCCTTGTGAAATCTTTTATTTCTCCTTCGCTAGTTTCTTGTGTCATATCCTCTTACCCGTTTACTAAAATCGCGATGGACAGTACTGTGCATACGGTCTTACTGCTGTCGAACGTGCACTGCACGCAAACGAGAAAAACGCTGTGCAAAGTTGATGTTTTTACTTACGAGCCCAGGGATCCAATCCGGTCCTCTTGGTACGTTCCCAAATGTAGGCAGAAGAACGCTTCTCTGCAGCGAAATGCAGCGACAGTATCACGGTCAAAAACAACGTCCACATTTTGGAAGTGCTTGTTTGGTGTGATGCTGGAGTGATGGACAATGCGCTCAACTGGTAGAGTATCTGAAGGACCTCAACCTTTTAAGGCCAGCCTACTCCCTTTCGTGATAATTTATGCTAAGCCTTTTTTTTTGTCGACACTTCTGGAAGCACTTAGTGTCAACTTGTTAAGCAGTAGGTAGCCTCGAGGTTGAAGGCGTGGTGTGACGTGACGTGAAACGTAAAAAGAACCATCTGTTCGTGTTAAGTTTTATAGTAGACAAAGTTAGTGTGCTTAAAAGTTACAACATAAGTAAACTTAGTATTATTTTCAGCTGCTTAACAATAAGCAAAGTTTACCCCTATTATAAACATTTCTTTGCATCGAAAAAAACAACTTTCTTTGATCAGTGAGCTTTTATAGTGGCGCGCTTTTGATTTGGTTGCATCTTTGTCTTCATGATGCTACCCGAAGTAAATACACATCAAGCAAGTTGCTAATCGGTCCGGCAGCGGGGAGGTCCGGAGACAGTGAGGTTAATCGACATTGGATTCTCTTCAGCTTAATCTGTTTTACTGTATTAGCGTGGCATTTTACTGTGTTTATTTGTTCAACATTAGATTCTTTTTAGCTAAATCTGTTTTACTGTATCAGCATGGTATTTTACTGTGTATAATTATGTTTATTTGTGTTTCTTTTATCAACACAGCGGTCTGCATTGTCTTTGTTGTCAAAAGCAAGTAGTTTTCGGGATTCCAGAAAGTTCCAACTTCATTATACTTTCTGCCTAGTTACTTGCAGCAGCATGACAATTGTTGTGTTTGCTATGTTTATTTTTTTATCCACATTCCCTGTGAGTCTACATTGTCTTCCTTTTCAAAGGCAGCTGAGCAGGTTTCCGGGTTCCAGAAAGCTCCAAAGTTCTCTTTTGTTACCGACATTTTCTGGCTAATTACACGAAACACTAGTTGGTGTATTGTGACTGCTCAGTGACTGAAAATTGTCTTTTCCAGTACGTACAGTCATGTCGTGTAAACACGTTCTAGAACGTGACCGCGTTCCATCGGCGCTCTTGCCAAACACGTATCGTGAGGAATGTTCCATTTTCTTCGTTTTCAGACATTTTTGGAAGCGAAACCATTCAACACATTTTCAGCTTTTCAACTAGCTGTCATGCCCTCAATTATAATGTACCGCCGACAGTGTGCAAATGGAAAAATAAAACTCACTCTGTGACGCCCACGTAAATAATAGTTGTAGCCTTGCAGGAAGCATTAGCGATAGCATTATTTCAGATTTGTATCTTAACCGACTACGAAACAAACATTTTCGAGGGGTTAGACAACAAGATCACCTCTAAATAGCAACGATCACGTTCTAATCTTATTATCAGCCACTTTTATTTTTATTTTACATGTAATCGACTAGACCAGCTTCAGGTGATAAGGCTGTGATCAGATCGCGTGAGATAATATCGACACTTGACAGTTTATTACTTGAGCCGCGTGCGTTATTTTTATCCCATTAGGGGGCTGTTGATGATAACACCATTCATCGAGACTGATACCGCGGTACACACACAGCGGTTCAAATTCCGTTCTTCACCCCGGAGCGTAGGCCGATACAAGCGATACAGCTCGCAAAGGTAACCGCTAGGGGTGTCTTTTAATAATCCGCTTTAAAACCGGCGTGGTAATCTTTGGCTGCAAGCAGATGTTTTTGAATGATTCATTGGATGATGTTATTTCTGGACAATCGCCTCTACCTTTTTTGTTTGCTGCGATGTTAATTAGTAGTTTAAAAGGCCAAATTCTTAACTGTGTGCGAAAGGTGTTTCATTAATTGTTAAAGCAAATGATGCCGGATTCTAGCGGGCGGATTCATAATTGAACAGGAAATGTAAGTGAAGCTTTGTGACATGTGGCAAATGGTTTTTATAAATATGGTGCCAAAGAAAATACTGGACGAAAAGAAAGAGACGAGCTTTTGAATGCTTTGCCGGGGACAAGGATAACGGCTATTAAAAACAGGCGCTTAAATATCCTATTAGTCAGTGACGACGACACATTAAAAAAAAAAAAACAGGCGAAAAGTGCTGTGCATATGTAATAACATTTACTTCTTTTAATGTTTTACTACTCTTGGCCCGATTGGTCTTCTCTTTGTTTTATACCGGCCTTGGTAAATAATGGGTTCGAGATAGACATCCGGTCATCCTTCGGCTATATTCCGGAATGCCTCGGTTATCTTCGGGGATTATCGGAAATCTTCGGACGGTTTGGCCTATACCCGATTCGAAAATCAAAGCTAAAGTTATATGCAGTGCGACTCTTATCCGATTTGTAATTTTCTTTGAAGTTTTAATGAATTTAATAACACAGGATTATAGTATACGTAAAAAGCACATTGTCTATTTCCTAATCAGTTTACAAACGGTTAACAAAGCGTATATCAGGCCTATATTAAAGTTGTAATTTGTTCTCTGTAAAGCGGTACCCGACGGTTCAACTCTTTGACGCGACAAGATAGCCAACTAGTCAATGTCCTGCAACTTTCATTATTGCGTGATATAATTAAACAGCTGATTTCGATAGGGCCAATAACTACAAATTGCCAATCTGAATGCTATAACTTAAACGGATACCAAAAACAAAGTTTGTCTCGCTTTGTTCAACCGTTATCTCCACTTTACTAATATGATACAAATGTTACTTTTTACAAATTCATCCATTTGATCACAGTCTTTTCGAAACTGTTCTTAAGTGTAACAATGAAGACAATTAGAAATATGGTCGTAATTCCAATGGCGAAACAAAATTTACTCAAACACAAGGTGGTTACAATTCAGTTACTACGATATTCTACCTTTTACGCTCAACAAAAAAGGCAAGATCTGGACACTACCCGCCAGCACACTGGTACCTCATAACGCGAGAACGCTTTTCAAAACGACCTTGATATTGATTTAAATCAGCCACAGTCTCTTCTTATGATGGCGGTGTGTGTGCTTCCTTTGCCGATTAAACGATTGTGACTTCTTGCCAAGCATTCCGGAGAGCCATGTACGTTGCATAAAACTCTTGATCATTGTCCAGTGCGGTATAAGCTTCACGACGCGCAACAGCCCATTGGCGTCCTTCACGCGGTATAGGTGGCCGTCTGTGGAACTTGCCAGGCTTACAATCTCATTGATCCCTTTAATATACTCACCAATTGCAATGACAAAGACTTGTGCGCCTGCATTCTTCAGCTGAAAAGCTCGATACAGTGTCTTTGATTTGTGCATGTTAGACTGTCCGTCTGTGAGGATCAAAACACGCTTTGGTGATTTACGACGAGCGCCGTTACGCGGATTTAGAATAAGTTTGGTGCATTTATTCAGTGCGTCTTGTGTGTTAGTGTGACCACCTTCATAGGGAATTTCAGTGATGTTCAGCTTCTTAATGGCTTCCTGTTTTCTAGTGAAACTAAATCGAAGTGTTGCCTTGCTAGAATAAGAGATGGCAGCGAGCCTTGTCTCAGGATTGATCTTTTCTATCAGCAGTCGAAGCGCCCTGAGCGATTTAAGGTGGCCCTTCCGGGTTACTGACTTTGAAGCATCGATAACGACGACGGCATCAAAACTGAGTGAAGTCGGCGCCTTCACGCGTCCTCGTAGAACTGCTTTGGGATCAAACCCAAGGAAGTGCTTTGCAAGTTTTTTGCTTGTTACATTTTCTGGTGGAACATGCTGAAACTCTATTGGAAAACAGTGGAGACAGAATTATTTTAGTTTAACTTATAACCATTCGAACTTTTTTTGCTCTTATCAATACATCAATACATCTTGGTAAACAGACAGGAGACGAGATTAAACCAAGATAAACTTGGGAACGCTGTCTTGATGCATCACTTAATTCTCCGAACTAGCATTACGAGAAAAATATGGAAATAAGTGAGGAGAATTGATATTTTAACCTTCACACTAAGCTAGCTGCAGATTGTGCATGTAGGATACAGCTAACCTTATGGCCAACAGAAAATCTATTTGCAGGTTTCTTGTCTGTAACTTAAGATATTTCTTAGTACTTTAAATATGCTCGAGATGTTTTAATTACTGGCTATATATTTGAAAACGTGTATTTTTAGGCCATTGACTTAAAACCAGACATGGTTTTCTAGCGATATTGAGCCTGTGTTCACAACGGTGTTAATCCAAAATACCGTACGTCCAAACATGCTTGTGAAGTGTAGTTAAAATTGTTACATGCAATTACCGTGTATGACATTTGCAGACTGCCGACTAAAAGTATAAACGTGTTTTACCATCATTGAGAGCTAACCGTAAACAGGCTAACCGGAGTGTTTTCAGACTACCTCGGAGCGCTATTCAGGCTAACCGGAGCGCTATTCAGGCTAACCGTAGTGAAAGTCTGCAGTCTGCATTTTCCAGACAGCCCTACAATTATGAGCTACAAAAACATGCCAGGCTGGATTGACTTACTTTCTTCTTCAACTCGCACCTTCATTCTTCGTTCCCATATGAAAGCACATGTCCCTTGAATGAGAACTAGGAAAACAGCAAGAGCAATCGAAATCCTCGACATAGCAAGATAGTTAGTGTCAACGTTTCTTCGTCAACTTCGTCGTCCACTGCTGTTTGAGAAGTAATGTAAATGTAATATGTGAAACCTCAGGCTTAGAAATGCAATTTAAAAGCTGAGAATGTTGAGAATGTTCTCTCTTTTATTTTTTTATCATTACTGAACATTCTGGATCATAAAAAACATTGCATTTTGTTAGCGTCGAAATAAAAAAAAATTGTATAGAAATGTTTTTTAAATTCAAAACCGTGAGTCTTCACTTGAAGATTATTTCTTGCCTACTGTTATTTCCTGATAAATTGTTCCAGTAAAGCAATTATAACTAGTTTCTTGACAGCCGCTACCAGAAAAATGAATGAACAAAGATGAGGAAAACGTAATTAAAAAAATCAACAATTTAACTTGCACGTTTTTGGATCATTCTAGAACAGATGTTATGTTATGTTATCCGTTGATCTTTACGTTCTTAATTATGACATTTTACTGGAGAGTAATTACTTCCTTTAAACGCGCGTCTTATATTGTGTTTCGGGTATCAGCACTTTTAGTTCGAGTGTACATGTTTGTCTTAAACGTTTTCGACCGGTGATTATTTAATTTGTGTACTTAATAACATGCAGAGTTTATTTTTGTGAATTGGTGGTGTATTGCTGTATTGTCCTTTGTGTTCGACTGCTGGGTTGTTAAATAAATAGCCCGGCAGTCAACCGCAATGAACCATGTAAGAATGAACAATTTATTCAAAAATTAACGCTGCTTTTAATTTATACGCAAAGAATTACATGTAAATATAAATAACTTGTTGAAGGTGAGATTTCTCGTTTTTTTTTTTAAATTATCCAGTTTTTGCGGTGTAAAAGACTAACGTCTGAAAAGGGACCTCAAAATAAACATCCAAGCTTTTACTGAGAGGTTAAATGAGCAATCACGATGTTTTGAGTTATTTTTTGAGTTACTTTGAAATTGAAGGATACCTCAAAATAATAGTTTTCTAACATAGAAAAACACCAATGGAGTAATAAAACGCGAAAATAACCAAGGATGGTTTCGACTGACAAAGATTAAGGCCGATTACGCAAGGTTTGT
The DNA here is from genome assembly GCA_963693305.1 of Meandrina meandrites. Classification (NCBI taxonomy): domain Eukaryota; kingdom Metazoa; phylum Cnidaria; class Anthozoa; order Scleractinia; family Meandrinidae; genus Meandrina; species Meandrina meandrites. The sequence goes on along the minus strand of OY855909.1, from coordinate 36,507,047 downwards.
TGTCCGTGACGTGGCTCCTTTATTTAATTCACTGTATCTTGAAAAGGTCACATAGAACTGAGCTTACCAAAGTATTCCAACTAAGAAAGGTTTTTATTGCCTCCACCACCCCCTACACCGCAAGCCTTCTTCCAGTTCGAAAAGTCTGCTCTAGTAAAGTGTTGTTTCTAGTAAGTTGATAGATCGATACTGAGATAGGATGTAGGCGTCTGTTTGGAGACTAAAATTTAGGACGCGTGTAAAGTTAACTTGTGGAGATTCAGCGAGCGACGTGGACTGAGCGAGCTGCGACATTTGTGAGTCGGTGGACTTGAATCAAGGCTGAAGCATGTCACTGAATTCGCGAAGCTGACGTGGATTTTGCGAGTGACAATTGCATGACTTACGTTCATTATTGGGAAAACTTGTGAAAATCGGGGGCCCATTTGCTTACTAAACCAAACACTACTTGTGTAGATACCTCAAAATGCTAGAATAGTAGTACTTGTAGTGAAATTGTGTGAATGGTTGCGTTGATGCGTGCATCGATTCACTTGCTGAGCCTCATTCATTTGCGCGCCGTAAATTTTCTACCTTCGTTGTAGTGTTCAAAATGTTAACGCGTAGATTGAGCCAAACACACCTATCTAAAATATACGGGAGTACCCCCTTGGGATCAGTGTCTGCTTTCTATAAAACGTCTCACTCTTTAGGAACGCTAATTAATAACCTTTTAACTTTGCTAGTCGAGCTACGAGCATAACTGAAAATCTTAGCAGTCTATCTGGTGGAATGGGATGTTTCTGAATAAGCATTTACATGTAAACAGCTGTTTGGAAAAACGCCTAGTCAATCTCACTCATATCATTCATTTTATCACTTTTCTGATAATTGCTTTGTCTTTGATTTCGCGGCCCTACAGAACCGCCCGTTCTTCAGGCTATTAATTAACGGTCTTTTTGCCAACCCGCCAGTCAACCAGGTCTGCAAAATTCATCACCAATACGCGATTAGATTATGGTAATCTGTACGGGCCTTGCCTGGTATTGAGTATATTCTGGGGTTACCATCTTAGCCGCAGATTTGCCATCAACTAGATGATGATACAGTAGAGAAAGAAAAAATTAAAACAGAAATGGTGCTTGCTGGATTTTATTTGAGTGTGCAAACACATTTTGTAGTTTGCCAAAATGATAGCTAAAAGCTTTTATTGTCGCATTTTGCCAGCAAGGCACTATCTCATTACAAAGTGTTAAATAGCACAAGAAAGTCTTTCCATGTATTTTCTGTTATATAAGTCAGACAATTACTACTGTGATGTATTTTATCAACATATTGCCTGTTTTCTTCACACTTTTTTTAAGCGATGACGTCATTTTATGACGTCATCGGTTAATGCTGTAAAGCGAAAAAGCGATGGAATTTATGGAATTTTTGGTGTTACGGTGTTACGATTACTCCCTGAATTGAACCGAAGAGCAATGGGAACTAGGTGCATTGTTTGTATTCTTTTTGAGATCCGCCATCTTGTTTTTTGGCAAAGGAAGATATTTTTTTGCAGCTTGTATCATCACCGATCGGCAAACCTTATTTCATTTGTAGCTGTTAAATTGAGATTTCGAGTCTGGAGAGAGTGTTGCACTTTATCAGTTATCGAATAAATTTGGCATAAAGTTAAGAAGTGATGTCTGTCGTGAATGCAGACGAAGCAACCGATTATTAGCAGTTTTGAAACATCTGTTGAAAAGGTGAGCCATCTTAAACCTTTTTTTAAGCGATGACGATGACGTGATCGATTAATCTTGCCGTGCGAGTGGACAGGATCTGTTGTTGTCTGTTGTCTGGTTGCCTGTTGTGATCAACCGATCTGTATACTCACCGAAGGGAATGCACAATGTGCGAGCCAGCGAGCCATGCGAGGCAGACCTACGAGGCACTTGAAAACACATTGGTTAGCCTAAATAGCACTCCGGTTAGCCTAAATAGCACTTCGGTTAGCCTACAGTTAGCTCTTAGGTAGCTTGCGGTTAGCTTTTATATTGGGATAAGGGATTTCTTGCTTGCCCGGTTCACATGGCTTGCGAGTCATGCGAGGCAAGCGAGCCATTTCGGTTAGCCTAAATAACACATTGGTTAGCCTAGCAACACTCCGGTTAGCCAAAAAAGCACTTCGGTTAGCCTACAGATCGTATAGGTAGCCTTTTTATTGGTATTTTTAAGTGCCTCGCAGGTCTGCCTCGCATGGCTCGCATGACTCGCTGGCTCGCATATTGTACACACTCGAACCGAATACTGGGAAAAGAAATCAAGTCAACTCAACAAGAAATCGTCGCATAGAACTCAAAGCAAAATACTCCTGGGCCGTTAGAAAGGACTAATTTAAAGCATAAACGAAAGAAACAAATTATATTTGATGCGTTCTATAAGATTTAGTAAACAGAAATCTCTCCATTCTTTAAAACAAAAGGTGTAAACAATTTTAGACAGCGTTTGACCTTGCATCGTATATCGTATGTCACGCCAAGATAACGCAATTTTTGTTGAACAATCATTCAGCACAGAAGTTGTCAGTTACTTTTATGTACCCTAATTTTTTGACAAATGTCCTGAAAATTATCAAAGACCCCTTGTGAAACGTCATCGCTTCTGCATGCATCGCGTGCCGTTTATTTAACATGTGTAGTTGCCAAAACAAGGTGTCTCTGCGTGCCTTTGCAAATCCACAATTTTGCGGTGCACAGAAGAATTTCATTTTCTATTTATACCTACTATAATCCTATAAATTTGCAACCAATATATCTGTATATGAGCCTTGTTTACAAGTGTTTAATTAAATATGTATTAGGGGCCGAAAACGTAAACCAGAAATATCACTTTCTCAAGTGTTGAGTGTCACATTTGCCGTTTGCAAACCTTTAAAAATTCCTTTACGATTAATCTGCGGATAATAGCAAACAACTCGTTGGTCTCGTCGACTTAAACCAAACCATCTTTATTCACAATATTGATGAAAGATTTTGCGATTGATCTGCACTCTGTTTCGAACCTGAGTGCCAGAGATTTTTCTCGCTCTTTCTTATTGTGAGAAAACTCGGAAAATCAGAGAAAAGCCTCTGGCCTCCACATCGCCACTTCTCCATGGCACGTCAGAAAACTGAATACACACTCTTATAAAGCATTGAATAACAATTAAGGGAAACACGCTCAGACCTTCTCGTTGCTTATTCAGTATAGCAGTTGCTTTTCAAATGCTTTTCCCAAATACAAGTTTTGTCCAAAAGAACATCTGTAATAGCAATACTAATGCACTTTACTACGATATTTGAATATTGTGCCAAGCTAAGTTACAGCCAGTTTATGTCACGATCATCCTCGGAAACCCAGGGCTTCAAAGGGGATGGGAAGGGAAGGGAGAAACTGAGAGCGGGAAAAAAGGAGAGGGGAGGGGAGGGGAAGGGAAAGAGGAAAGGGGAAGCCCTGGGAAGCTTCTCTATACAGATCATTTCTCGATCTAAGAGCAAACACCATTAGCGAGGTGTGAAACAGAAGCGCTCGTATGACAAAAGAGACCGGCGAGGTTCAATTAGCACCTTCAAAACTGCACAGCAAGATATGTCTACTGAACAGATGATATCCGGTAAATCGTTTTCGGTGGCTTTTGTCCGCGAGCATAACAGATCAAATTGTCGCCGCTCTTCGATTTCTTGCTTGCGTTCCGACCATTTACAAATTTTCAGTCTGCTTTTCTTTGTTTAAGTTTTGTTTAATACAGTTTAGATTGGTAGGACTGAGATATTCGAGTAATGACGGAAGGACGTACTACGCCGAAGAAATCGGCGCAAGATCTTTGCCAAATTCTGTTGTTCCTGTTGCAAGCTTTCGGTCGATGTCGGCGCTTTCGCCTATACACGCTGCCGTGATCTTGTTATTTCTCAAAGACTGGACTTGTTCCATCATATTGGACTTTAACGGACATGCGGCAAACACCAAAGGAAATTTTGGGAACGAATCTTTGCCTCTCTAAGAGCTTTACAAACACCAGGCAAAATTTGGTCCGTATCCTGTTGGCATACACATCTCTTCCCTCTACAATTTTACGGACGATCATGCTTTGTTCCTCTTTCATTTGTCTAACGCTTGGAAACGATTCCAATGAAGTGCAAACTCCTTGCTCGAAGAACTCCATGTAGCGAAAATGCGAACATCGAAAAGTGAAGAAATAAATATAGTGTCCGCGTGATGTCAAATTCTTTTGTTTTGAAGGTTTTGCAACGCGTGGGCCATGTCATCCGCTAATGTTTACAATGCTAATTCGGCCGTAATTCGAGAGTTCGTAACGACTTCCAAATCAGCATGTGATCGCTTTTCATTGGCCTCATTTTAAATTTAATTAAAAATGAGGCCAATAACGGCTCAGAAAAGTAATTGATCGAGAAATGATCTGTATAGAGAAGCTTCCCAGGGCTTCCCCTTTCCTCTTTCCCTTCCCCTCCCCTCCCCCCACCTTTTTCCCGCTCTCAGTCTCTCCCTTCCCGTCCCGTCCCCGTTGAAGCCCTGGGTTTTCGAGGATGTGTCACGATAAAAGTCAGGTTTTGTGTTGTACAAAATTACTTACAAATCGATGGAATAATGTACCATAAACTGTATAAAGGTAGGAAAACAACAAAGAGGTAATATGAAACAAGGATGGTTAAGATTGGGGAAGATTGAGACGGATAACGAATGATAAGGCCGGCGATGTTGACGTGATCTTGAAAAAGTAAGGCTAAATGTTTTAGGATGCGCCATCGGAGGAAAGAAGACAATGATTTGTCGGCTTCTACGATCGAAAACTGAGTGCATGTAAGTGCCACACTGAAATCGGTGATTTTTACGTACTGTAACAGCTTTAATTTCCATTTTCCAGCACTCTTATCCAAAGGTCAATGGCAATGAACTTAATCCGTCTTACTGTGTTTAGCAACGCGCGCGGAAGCGCGTCTGACGATTTGTTTCAATTGCTGTAAGTTGTCAAGTGACTGGGGGGATCGAGTCTCTGAACCAAATAACGTAGAACACAAAAGGACAAAAGCAAGTTCCATAAAACTGAAACAGAACAGTGTCTGAACATATCGTGATGTCAGTTCCAAAATACCGTACACTGAGCTCCAAGCTTTTTTTGAGAAAGGTTCTATTATTGTGTGATTTTCGGGCCGTGGGGCTTTTTTCGAAAAAAAGGTATTGTGTGTTTCTACTGTGTTGCTGTTTCGTAAGACACTAACAATTTTCACGTACCCCTGGGATTTCGTAGCCGATCGGTTAACCAATTGCCCTTCCCCCTTTCTTTTCGTTCTCCATACGTCGTTTTCCGGTAAACATTCTAGATGGAAGTCGTCCATTTTTTGCGGCACGTGAAATGTTTGAACCAAGAAACGTTAACTTTTTTTTCTCTTGAACGGGAGAATAAAACACATTTAAGCTTTAACTCGTGTGCAAATGTTCAGAGTCACGGGTGCTTCTTTCATAGAGGTTACACCGGCTACCAAAACCTGATCGTAATTTTCTATGCCAAATACGCTTTGATTCCACTTGAAAAGTTGGTAAAAACACACTAACCTAAGATGAAGCCAAATTTCTCTCGACCATTTCTGTTACTTATCGGTAATTTTGCGTTTGTCTTACTTCTAGCGATTATATTATTTTATTTCTTTTTCTTTTGGAAATTCAGTTGCCTCTTTCCCGAAACGGCGTTCTGCTTCTTATCTTAACGACCGCGCGCACTGACGAATTGAAAATATATCATACCAACCGCTGAGTGATTGATGTTTCGAGATTTTGAGTAACTTAAGCAAAGAATTTACGCGAACAAAATGGAACTTTATTATTCTAGTCCTTCTGTTGTTGATGATTCATACATGCCTTTCATATTTTCACGTTTTCATTGCCGCTTTATTGGTCTTGATGTAGTTAGTCTTTGTGAATCTTAATCGATTCTATTTACTAAATAATTTAGTTCGACGGTATGCTTTTCCAAACAGAACTCAGGTATGTAGTATATCTTTCCTAATATAATGGTAGCAACATTTTGACATGCTATATGTACAGACTACTGCTATACTCAGACTTAAGTAAATTGATCTCGAAGGGCGCCAGTTTTTTTTTTTTTTTTAAATTAGTCGTGCAGTCCCTAGTACAACATGTTCACACATACCGAGGCGTATATGGGCTTGAAGCTCTTGGTTTTGGGTTGGAAAGGGGCACGATATGATTTCGACAAAAACGGTACACAGACCGCACCGCACGTATTCATTTATTTTATAATGCTGTTATTTTCACATTTATCTTGCCTTTGTAATTGACTCTTCAAACAATTCGACTAGGAAAAGGAGCGACGGCGAAAAGTAATTGAATTAGGTAATGCGATTTCATGCCCTTTTCAAGTGGTTTCATATGGCGTGAAAAGGGTTAATGAGATTGCAACTGGATCTGAAGCAAGGTTCAGATGTTTGTAGAAAAAAATAATGTTCTGAGTTCAGGTCTATAGAAAGATTTGGAAAATCATTTATGGTCTGAAATACAAACAACGGCTTTCAGAAGACGTGTGGCACCTGCTTCCCTAAAAGCCGGAAACTGCAGCAGGCGTTTACCTTATCCCAGCGCTCAGAATACTGAGAGTCCATTAAATGTAAGGCGTCGATGTATTTGGCAGACTTTATTTTTAGTGAAAACTATCCACTAACCGTTTCTCAATACAAGTAAGTTGGCGATGCTGCAAACTTGAACTGAACTCGCGAAAATAGAGCGATCTACGTACAGCTGGCGTAGTAAAGCATGTTTTCTTCACAGTGATAATGTTTATTATAACTACAACTTCCTTATAATACCATCGATGCTAAGTGTCTCTCGAGTCTGATAACTCGACCTTTAACTTTTTTTGCATAGATTACCATTTTCTATAACTATAATTTTCTATAGCTACACAAAAAGTATATCGACTTTGAGGTCTTTTACAAAGCATTTGGATAATCTGAGAATGAACCAAGATTGTTTGTCGTGTGAACGCAGGCTTATCTCTTGTATTTAGTAAGCGAAGATATCTTTCACGATACACAATCAGTTCAAGATATCGTAAGCGAAGCTGTACCTGTCCATGACCCAGGGAAGTTGATGCTGATGTATGTACTTCCAGGGTGGAATAAGCCGGGCAATGTCCAGTAACGACATGGCACTCCTCACGCGAAACAGGTGTCGGTCTGTGCTGCTAGCAATACCAACCAACTCCTGTATACCAGGCATGTAATTTCCAACACCAATTACAAACATTTCCACGCCAAGGATTTTCAGTTGAAAAGCTCGGAACAATGTCAGGTGGATGTTCATATTGGAAGTTCCATCAGTGAGGAGGAGAACACGTTTCTTGGCCCGTGGACGTAAATTGGAGTGTTCGTTTTGAAACAGCTCTGTGCGGCATTTCAGGAATGCTTCCTGTGTGTTTGTTTTGTCGCCAATAAAGCGTACTTTGGTGTGCAGATTGTGTTTAGCTGTCGCCAGATCGGTGAAATTGAAGGCGACGGTTGCCTTGTCCGAGTACACGACTGCAGCGTAATGCGTATTCGGGCCTGCTTTTTCGACGAGGCTCTCAAGAGCTTTAACGCCTTTGTAAAAGTCCCGTTTGCGAATGGAGTTGGACGCGTCGAACACAAGCACGACATCGTAGTAGGTTTGGTCAATACTTCTCCGGTGTCGTCTCTTGTAATTCTGGATAAAAAATCTTTCAATTTTCTTGGCGGTGACACGTTCCTTTGGTACTTTTTGAAATCCTGTTAAAACAATTGTCACGTTAGTTATGCTACGTGTTTCGGCCAAACGAGCCGCCGAGAGTTAAAGAATGAGGGTTACACGAGAGTTTTCTTTAACTCTCATTGAGCCGTGGCCCAAACTAGATAGGTCTCTGGACTATTTTCAAGAATAATTGGAGCAGGTTCAAATTTGGCGAGAGCGCACTGCACAAGATTCGAGCACAGACGCCAATGAGTGCAAGAATTTGAAATCCAGAAAGATGAAATTTTCATTTGTCACGAGCGTGGGACGCATGTCACATATGAGCCTAGTAAATGGCCTCGCTCACCAAGAGACTCTCGTAGGTCAGTGGTTAGAGCTCTTAACCGGTATCTGGGAGGCCAATGTGTTCGATTCCCGTCGGGGACTCAGATTTTTTCTTTGTTCCACTCTCGTGACAATGAACATTTCATCTTCATCATCATTTACCGAGCTTAAAATTTACCATCTCTCATTATTTATTATACATCTAAAATCCAGTTTGGTCCGAGCTTAATGGATTGCAGACTTAGTTCATCATTACATGCATTTAGCAACAAATAGAGTTAATCGTTCGTCGTTGTCGCAAGCTGACTTTACAGTGGGCCGCATTTTGCCCGTCAATCTCATAAGGGCCTTATATTGTTATGCCCTCTAGTTATGCAAAAATAGAGGCGTTTTCAAACTCGGTATGGATTTCGTGCAGTATTTGTGGACAGTTCACCCCCTTACGTTGTAAACGCATAACTTACACAAGTACTAGGGTTTAACATGTTCTAAGTCTGATTGCTTTGATAAATAAGCGCGCGACAACAACTCATTGCACACTTGGAGCCGATTGTATGTTCGTTCGCGCACCCGTATGTTTTTTCTTTTAATTCTATATACTCGGTTTCATGATGACTCATTGCCATCATCTACCAGTAGATCAGAGGTCACTGAATTTTTCATGATAAAATTGGAAACTATTTAAAAAAACAACAACGACTATATTTTAACGAGTTAAGGTTTACTTTGCATTCCGGTAAATACCGTGGGGTTTTTTGTCTTTTTTGATATTGGGTTAACTCTAGTAATCACTGCACCAAGTTTCTATGTGACTCAATGATTAAAAGAGGAACGTGGTTCACTGCACGCTTATCGTAATATGGTGCTCGATTTTTCTTGCTAATTTTCTTAGTAGTTTTAGCAACTTACACTGTGGCATAAAACGGAAGTTTCCTTCACTTCTAAAGCAAAAAAAAAAAAACAACTAACGAGCGTATAGTAGTACGATTAGTGACGCTTGTTCCTGCGGACTGGCTTATTACTCACTTGATCGATGAGAAATTCCGCTTTTCTTCGTCCTCTCCCACACAAAGCAGTGTGAAAACATAACCAGGAGGAGAACCAAAAATATTTTAAGTGCTAGCATCTTCGTGAAATTTCTTGCTTCCTACGCAAAAAAAAAAAACTCCACTCTTCTCGAATCGTAAACTTCGTACTAAGCAGTTCGCGAGCTCTTTCACTCGCCTGAATTTCAAATAATGTTTTTCTGGAGATGGACTTGTTTTTATTTCTATAGAAAGGTGTTAACAGGTTAATATACCTCAATGAAAGTGCCTTAGTTTGGTTTAAATTTCACGCCCTTTGGTGTTGAAAACTAATTTGCGGTTAAGTCTAGAAACTCCCGGCTTACTCTTTGAATTTGTCCTCTTTCGGAAATAGCCACCGTCGTTGACATGACAGTAGCAAAAACTTGAAAGTGAAGTCATTGGCCCGTTTTGATTATTTTTTGTTTTGCAAAAAGAGAAGAGCTTTTAAAGAAAGGCGCGGCATCCGTAACAAACGAGTGTTGATGTTGATATTTTCTAAAGATATGTTGATTGTTTCCATCGATGAACGTCCGTTTTCTGATGTAGCGTTATGAATATTTATAATGTCCCGAAGACAGAGATAGTAGCGTTTCGAATACGCTACCAAAACGAGTTTAACAAACTTTGTTGATAGCCACCAACTCAGTGGGGTTTGCCTCGCCTCATAGTGATGTATTTAAAATGGTAGTTACGCAATCTTCAAAATTATTGTTAAAAGCTACGTAAATGTATTATGGTTGTAAATATATTTGGGTAAAGCTACCGATTGGACAGTTGCTTAGCCGGGTAAATATCTTTAAATGGTATCTACAGCAGTCGCGATCTGATAGTTGAAAGAGATCTCCAGGTAGGATGGTTTTCGATTCTTCGGGAAAATCACCCCAAAGCCAGATTTTCTGTTCTTTCGTGACGACAAACGTTTTTGCGTGTTTCGAATATCCCACCAACCGAGTTAAACACGTCGGGATTCGAAATACAGGTTAGCAATACACCTCATTCGTTCATATTTTCTTTTTGCTAATGGAACTCGCCGAATCCTTATACGAGAAAGAGGCATTTGACATGCAGAATTGAAATCTATTATCGTTTTAAAAAAAGGAATTACTGAGGAGCCAGGAAGTAGACTATTTCTCATTTTCGAATCCAAATTTATGACATTTATGAACAACAGGTATCGATGCATATTCTGGTTCGTCACATCATCCGCGTTAACCAGGACTCTATATCACGAAATTTCTGGCTGCTTTCATGTATCAATCTTTTTTCGACATTCTTTAGGTCTCTTCTCTACTAACTAACAATGCTAATGACTATTTCTTCTGTGAATAACGCATTATATTTGCCAAAATGAAATTAATTCGTGTAAAGTACTTTAACACGATTAAATTGTTTTCCCTTCAGGTCGTGTGGATTAAATACACACCCAGATGAATGAGGGAAACAAGGGACACAAGTTTGTTGTTTCCTTTTTTGCCTTTTTCTCGATCGGTCTCGTGCTGTCTTGGTAGTGAATTGTAAGTGATCTAAGAATAGCGCTGACAAATGGCTTTAAATCGCGAATGACTGACGAGAAGACAGCATCTTTTTTAGATAATCTCTTTCCTGTTGTTATCAGGAGCACTCCGTGTTTTCGTTCGTAAGAGTATTTTGAGTGTCATTACCACGACAGGTGATCAAAAGGAGCTATTTGATTTTGTGCTTTGGGAAGAATCTACGTAAGGTGTATTTTGTCTTGTTAAACGTTTATGATGGCGCTATGGGGGAGGCAGTTTGCAGCTTTAGCGTTCAAATTGTAAAATAATTGATGTCGCCCCGGCTGCGCTATTTTCAGTTAATCACTTTTTCGTATGTCCAGAGTACAGTGACTTCACCATTTTGTATTTGATGATTATCACTTGGGAGCATTTAAAGGAGACCTATAATCTGAATGCCCAACCTCAGTTCTCAATAAAACTTGATGATGTGATGAATTTCACACACATACCAGACCCCTTGGAGGGAGGTCGCGTGCACTCTGATTTCACGTAAGAGAGACTGTTTACTTCTGTCTAATAACTTTTTGGTGTTTATAAACGCAATTTCATTACTTTAAGGGAAAGCAGATGTTTTGTGGCATAAAACAGCTCAAATTCTAGCACAATTCAGTTAAGATTCGATGGAGAAACAGTACTTATTGCTATATATTCCACTTCTTTCTGTGCGTTAATTCATAACGTGGCAAAAACCTTTTCGTTTGGCGACAGGCGCTAGTCAAAGAAACTGCACTCTAAAAGAAAATTCTGGTTATTTTATCATCAGTTACCAATTGTAAGAGGTTTTTTTGGCTAAATCTGTAACAGATTAGGGAAGGTATGCCGTAATTTCTAGACCAAAACTGCAAACGTAGTTTCTTTCAACACTAACTTAAAAGCATGAAATATAAGCCCTGGGAAGTAATAGGTGTAGCCTGCAAGCGGAACACTTGCTTGGGCTTCATGACAAGTGGATAATTGCGAAGCCATCTGTCAGCAAGTGAGCTAGTCACTATGGGCCCGGACGCACTAGGCAAATTTTTGTTTATTTTGCGAAAAAATCTGTCATCAGTTCCCTGAGACAAGTGCGCCCGGTGATTTTTAGATCTACCAAATTTTGTCAAGGCTTACCAAACTTCAAAGACGCCGTCGTCCTGCCTCGGAGCAGGACAAATTTTTGTCAGGCGTGAAATCTGACAGATTTGTCAATTTACAAGTCACGATTTGAAGGAAAATGTCTATCAAGAAAAATTGATCTCCATTTTAGTCGGAGTATTTCGGCCCGAACCTCGCCAAAATTATTTCATTTTTGTGCGGCAATCAAACGGTGAAGATGGAAGATTCGTATTCCGGCATGCTGCATATTAACGGCCCTTACTCAGAATACAACAATATCGTTTCCCAAGTTTACATTCCAGTGACATTTCAAAGGCCAAATGCAGCTCAATTTGTACATCCGTGTGCAAACCTCCCGAGTCAGCCGAGTACATAATGTATAAGTTACATCACGACTGATCAAATTGAAAACAGCCAAGTTGAGCTAAAGTGTTTATTTCCATGTGATTGACACTTGTGGTTAACTAATATTTTGCTGTGTCTCAGTGCGCCCAAGCTTGACAAATTGAAAATTTGGCAGAGACAAATTTTGTCGAGATTTTTGTAAGGGCCGAACAAATTTTGTCAGTCCAGTGCGTCCGAACCCTATATTTTTTGCATGACAAGCTGCTAAATATTCTCGTGGGTTTCAGGTGTAACCTATAAAGGATAAAGTTTCATCTTCCGTGTATTCAGGATTATGGTGTCAAGCTAGCGGTTTTCCTTCAGGGTCATAACTGAACCAATTTATTGACCATTTTGACGAAAGTAAACCAGTGTGCTCAGTAAGTTTTGTATCAGGATCAACACTGTTGTCTCGTCAGGGTTGCATTCCATGCTAGTACACACGTGACATTTTTCACTCCTCCTATCACGGCTGATCATAGAAATTTCTATTTTCTTTTTTCCTCAGTATATTGCCAAATGCCACCAAATGCACGGATAAATTTGATAAAACGATTCCACAAAACAAGATTTTTGCAAGATAGTAAAGCGCAATTATAGCAAGCTACATGCCATTCTTATAAAATATGATATTTCAAGCATGACAGGGTGCATTTAGACTGCACGGCAAGGGGTAAACCGCGAAAAACCTCCATCCCCGGGGGGGGGGCACTTCCTATAAATGGGCTAATGGGGATGTGCCGCTGGATGGGGCCGCATTTTCACGAGTGGACTGACTATAATGGGGTCGCTTTTTCAAGCATTTTTTATAGGGTGACTAGAATGGGGTCACACTTTTGCGGGATTTTGAGAGTAAGAAAATTCTGGCAAGTTGTGATTTACAAACGGAAAGATTCACCGAAAAGAAAAAGTTACCGTATTCATTGCTGTTGTTTAATATTTGACAAACGGCTCCCATTAAGTGACTAAGTTGGGGTCGTGAAAATTACATTTACCCAAAAGTGACTAAGATGGGGTCTATAATTGGCCATAGAATATGACTATAATGGGGCAGGGGTTCTGAGAGGTTAGCGGCACATACCCAACAAAGATTGGCCCAAGTACCCCCCCCCGGGCCTCCATCACGCGACTAGCCGCTCACGGACTATAAAGGTTCTTGTTGATGTGTTTTTTTTTTGCAAACATGTGTTCATTGTTTCTTTTGAAATGGTTGCTGATCCATTTCACTCCAATGATTACAGTCACGTGTGAAATTTGTGTGACGTGTTGTGTGTGGGAGTTGTTGAGTTTTGTGTGTTCCATCAGAACTTATTGTACGCAAGACGTCACACGTGTGCTTCATAACCAAACCAATGTTTAGTTTTGTAGCATTGTGATATCAATTTTTCTGTAGGGTCAGTTACTAACCTGGCTCGATTCGTTGGCCACCTTTGAAGTAAATTAGTTAAGCTCCGTTTATTTATCAGAAGTGTCCATCTATTGGATACCTCAGCAGGGGGGAGGGGGTGAGAAACACGTTGCCACCTTGTTAGTGAACCTTTCAACTCCCCGCAACACACGACAGTTAGAGAGTGGTAAAGTGTACACAGTTGGATATGCCCATTAACAAAAGAGACTACCGTGTAAAATTACGACTGCCTGCAGTTCTTGTATCGTAAATTAACCATGACGTCTGATAAATATACATTCTTGCACGGGACACGGTGGTTTTCGATCCTTCAGATAAACGCTATCCACGTACAAATTTAAAGAAAACTAGGAGAATTTGTTTATCCACATGGTGCTGTGGAGCATTCAGCAACATACTAAGTTTAACCATTAAATACGCACGTGCGTCAAATTAGGAAACAAATAATTCTGATGAACACAACATAGTTACGAATCCCAACTAGCAGTAGACTACCAGTTGTATTTTTACTGGCCTCGCTCATGGAGGAGTTGAACTCGGGACTACCGACGACAAATCCAGCCTTCTCTTGTTTTTCTTTTTCTCAAATTAATGTAAACAAAGTGGATACTGTAAGCCAGCTTTTGTTTCTATCTCTATTATCCGCCCAGGGAAACGTTAATCACTTTTTAATGGAATGAACCTCTCTTTTTAAGTTCAACGACTTCAAAATGACCTGGTACTTTTAAAGTCTTACTTCTACAGTAACTATTCAATTCTGCTCTGCTTTCGTGTCTTGAAGTCACCGAAATTACTCGGGAACAAAAAGCAGGTTGTTTATATAACAACTTGTCAAAGCGTTCAATATTTGAGGTATGCGCTGCATTCGTTTTTAAATAGTTTCGAAAAGTTAACAGTATATTACATGCTTTGAGTGCTTATAATTTTGTTTTGATCACGTACTGCGCCGTCGACTACGAGTTTTTTTTTTTTTTTTTTTAGTTCTTCGAACGTAAATCGCGGGGCGAGATGCTTGCCCCCAGATTCCTCACGGCCATTTTTCCACAAGCGTTCTTCTTCGCTTCTCGGTCGACGAACTTAGAAAAAAGGACTGCTCCTAGTCCAGCTCAGTGCGCTGTAATTGACGAAACGGTATCCGTGAACAAATTTCAAGTTGCTGTAATAGATATATAGGCACACAAAGAGTGCAGTGCCTTTAGCTTTTGTATTTGTATGGAGGTGTAGAAGCCGTTTCGTCTCGCCATAAAACTAATTCCCGAGATAAACATGACACTTATGGTGCTTCTGATCATTTATCGGCCTGTTACAGTAATAATTATTGATATGTAGCGAAATAATGATCATATTACATTACATCTAATCCCGTACTTAATGGCTATTCCGATCGACCTACCTAGCATCACTGCCACGTTCATATACATCAAAATATTTAACCCATATTATACTGCATAGACTACAAGCAGTCCCTATTTATTTTCGCAGTCCGTCGAGCATGAAGCCAACAAAAAATGCCCGCGAGAAAATTGCGGACGAGGCGAGGCGAGGCGTCGCGTCGTCCCCAATTTTCGCGCATTTTTTTTTCACTTCACGCTCGACGGACTGCAAAAATAAATTGGGACTGCTCTACTCAATACTCTGCAGTTTACCGTTTACAATGTGCCTATTATCCGGACTAACCTCAAAACTAATTATAACCATGCATGTTTGATATTTGTACGAGTCAAAAATGGTAAAATTCTCAAAGGAATACAGAACAATAATATACTGTTTTGTAACGACTGCAAGGTTAACAACTACAAAATAATAGCAAAAGCACGTGTTCTCTACACAGCTGAAACTGACAAAACTTTTAGTCACGTGACGTCGGCTTGGCGAATCATCGTTGGCGTTCATGCATGTCCATATAAAGCACTGTTTCTTTGTTAATACCGTAATGATTCGATTTAGCGCCCTTCTTCCAATAAGCGCCCCCTTCCGAATAAGCTCCCCCCTTCGAATGTGTTTTTGTCAATAAGCGCCCCTATTCCAATAAGCGCCCCCCATTCTAGCAAGCGTCCATATTCTAATAAGCGCGCCTATTCTGATAAGCGTCCCTATTCTAATATCAAACGTGGTTTGTTACTGTTACAGTTTCTGTTATGGTTAGTTACCGTTTATGTTTATATTTACTGCTAAAATGAACAATTCTTTTAAAAGTAACTGAACTTCAACAATTTGTTACTGTTACAGTTTCTTTTATTGTTAGTTTGTTTTGAACATTTGGTTGTTTATCATAAAATTAAATAAGCTCCCTCCCTTTAGGTGCCAAAAGTAAATAAGCGCCCAGGGCGCTAAATCGAATCATTACGGTACTCGTTTCTTTACAATTTTATTTACAGTCAAACTAGTTTCCTAGCTCAGTGCAACGATTATATTTACTTCAGAAATTTATCAGTTACGCCTTATCTACTTCTTCTTCCGTCGATAACTTGTGTTCAGCCATTTTGGTGGCACGCTCTTTTTATATTATATAAAGTTTACACAGTTCGGCCGTCTATCTAGACAAAAGATCACTTGAAACAAGACAAAAATCTTCACGCTTTGTTATTCTTTCCTTGTACACGAAGACTAGAACGAGCAGATAACTTTCACGACGTGTAAATTAGTTGTTTATCGTATCGTATCCGTAACTGTACCTCTCCGTGACCCAGGGGAGCTGGTAATGGTACACGTATTTCCAGTCGGGTATTAGCCGAACAATTTCCAGTAAAGACATAGCATCCCTCACACGATACAAATGTCTGTCCGAGCTGCTAGCAATACCAACCAACTCCTGTATAGAAGGAATGTAATTTCCAACACCAATCACAAACATTTCCACGCCAAGGATTTTCAGTTGAAAAGCGCGGTACAGGGTGAGGTGGATATTCACATTGGAACTACCATCCGTCAGGAGGAGAACGCGCTTTTTGGCCCGTGGACGTAAATTGGAGTGTTCGTTTTGAAACAATTCTATGCGGCATATTTTGAAAGCTTCCTGGGTGTTTGTCTTGTCCCCGATGAAGCGTACTTTAGTGCGCAGATCGTTTTTAGCTGTTTTAAGATCGGTAAAATTGAAGGCGACAGTTGCTTTATCAGAGAATATGACGGCAGCAAAATGTGTGTTCCCCTGAGCTCTGTCTATTAAATGATGCATTGCCTTGACACCCTTGTAAAAGTCTCGTTTGCGAATGGAATTGGATGCATCAAACACCAAGACCACATCATAATTTGGAGTTTCGTAATCGGTAGATCTTTTTTGACGACCTCGTTGACCAAGAAAAAACTTTTCAATTTTTCGTGCTGTAATGCTGCGCAAAGGTACCCTTTGAAAGCCTGTTCGAGAAATGACAAAACTCGTATATAAAAGTTCCATATAAAGATCTTGCACTGAAAGCAATAATTTCTAATCATATAAACTTTAAAGGGATGTGCTTTTTGACTTGTCGCTATACACAACTCTCGGCGGGTTGTTTTTGTTTCACTCTAAGTTTACAGTTCATCTTAAAATAACAGACCTTACATTACTACACAAACTTGTTGTAATTTTCAGATAGTCTTGTCCGATGTTGCTAACTGTATGAGTGATACTGCTGTGACCGAAACCAAGTTCTCTAGAAATCTTGTTCACAGAAAAACAAAACTTTCCTACTGTACGCTGACTGGCTAAAATAACCAAAGCTGTAATGCTTTGTTTTCAAACTGTAGTATGATTGATTACCATGGTTGTCTAATGGTCTCTAATTTCTTTTGTAATTGCTTTTCTACAATGGCGTCGACATGCACCTCACTATGACTTATGTATCTTTTTGCTTAATTGAACAAAAGATGGGAAATTAACTTTCATGTTGAAGACATTGCAGCTTAAACAGAGTTCCTTTCGCAGCCACCGGGGTTGTTGATGTTTGAATACAGTAATTAGCACCGGGTAGGAATCATATGGACTTCGTGAAAGAACAAAAGCCTAAAATCTTCGACTGACAAATGATAAATGTGTTTTTTCAAGGGACAGCAGTTCAAATGTTGTCTCAAATTATTTCCCCTTGTGTAGTTATGACGTTAGCTGAAAAGTACAATGAAGAGAAGCATGTCAGTTACAAATGTAACAGAAAGTTCACATAAAAACTTACGATCTTGATAGATGTGTTGCCCGCTGTTATGTCGTTCCCATATGAAGCCCGAAATAACTTGACAAAACGCACAGAATAGGATACAATGAATATACCAGGATGCCATCGTCCCGTGGAATCAGCAGCGACTTAGCTCGTTGAAA
The DNA here is from genome assembly GCA_963693305.1 of Meandrina meandrites. Taxonomy (NCBI): domain Eukaryota; kingdom Metazoa; phylum Cnidaria; class Anthozoa; order Scleractinia; family Meandrinidae; genus Meandrina; species Meandrina meandrites. The sequence goes on along the minus strand of OY855909.1, from coordinate 36,489,206 downwards.
GGCTTCTCTCGTAACCTGCACCAAAGTAGGCAAGTCAGAGTTAGCGAGCCTTCGTTTCAGTGAGGTGGTCAGCTTAAAACTGAAGCATTTCGCGCTGTGCGCGCGGCCGTCATATAGTGGTGACTGTTCTTTAGCAATAATCAGCTTTGTTCGTGTGACCCTTAATAGCATCGTTGCACCGTACAAGCTAAAAATATTTGTTTAAATGTCAAAAGGCTAACAAAACGCATCAAATCACACTCTGTGAAAAGCCGCAATTAATGGTTTCCATCTGATAGGCTCTGAAAAGGGCTCACTTTCTTTAATAAGAACAAAAAATTCACCAGTTGCTTGTTGCAACTTGTTGTTTCTCTTGCCTTTTAGCTTTCTGACATGGAAGGTCGTATTTTTTTTACATTTGGAAATTAAGAACGTTTTCTGCTCCAAGGAAAGACTAGCTTTATAATACAACGAAGTATTTAGAATGTTCTTTGTTCACAGAATATCTTTTTCTGGACAAATTTAGTATCTGATTTTCGTGCTTATCACCAAATTTCAGCAATCTCTTCAAGATGTTATCATTAAAGAGGGAAGCACTTGTTGTTATCAGCACGATGAGGAACGAACACGGGTTCTCCCATCGCGTGATATGATGCAGGCAACTTAATTTAAATTTAAATTAACGGTATCGGATCCTCGTTCAACTTCAAATTACGTCTGTTGCTTAATCAAACAAAGAAATATTAGACGAGATCCGGAGCACAAGCCATATGGCTTTTCTAGAATTTTCCGTCAAACTATAGCTTGAACAAATTAATCAGTTTCTTGCTCTTCTAAAATATACAGTTTTTTTCAATTTTTTTAAAATGCACAATTCGGCCCTCGGGGTGCACATGTAATTTTCTATAATCCATCTATTCATTTTGAGTCGTGGTATTTGCTGGCTTTCAAAGAGCTTAAAACAATGTTGAGCTGTTCAGTATTTTGTTAATTAACTGTAACTCTGCGTCGTTTTACTAATGAATCAGGTGAAAAGGTTTGTTTATCAACATATAAATCCTGACTGTATGGAATGTGCAATAAGGGCATGGGGCAAAATGGACATCTAAATCGCGCTAAAATTACGTGCGTACTCTTGTCACGAAAGGTAGTTATTTCTGAATTTTGCCATTGAATCTACATTATAGGGGGTTTAATCTTGTCTTTTGCGATAGTTTGGATCTAGTTGAGCTATTAGACAAACCGTCATAAATGGCGCGAAATCCCTTAGGATCAATGTTTGTATTGATTCTTAATAGGTGGAGGTCTGATGACACACATAATTAAACATGAAAGCGATATCATCTTTCTGCCGCCAGCTAGCGCCAAACAGAAGATTGCATCGAGTTCTGCTCTATCTTAATGGGTCTTTCAACACAAGGTTGTCAGTTGATGCAATTCTCATCTCGCCTTACTCTGCAAGGTGGTCGCAAGAAAAAAAGCCTATATCCACCACCTGATTAATGGTTGCGTTGATGTCCCCAAGTTCAGGGGTGAGGCGGGGGGGGGGGAGGCATTCTCATACAAAAGTGGCTTTTTCGGGGTAACAATTCATGTTTGCTACCGCTTTGGGTGTTCAAATTTAAAATTACCGCGTGTATAATTATCCCTGTACGCGATTTAGCTGGATGTAGTATATGTTTTGTTTTAAGATTGGTGCCTGTAGGGTTGAAACGGATTGGAGCGACACCCTCAGTTTTAAGTGGCTCCATTTGTAGAAGCTCCCCCTGGGGAAGCCCGTAGGGTGAGTCGAGTCCAGGTGTACAGCAATACTAAACACTAAATAGGAGATTTATTAATCCAACGTTTTTCTCTGTTACTTACCTGAAATCAAGTCTCTGAACTGTGTTTGCGCCACGGTTCTTGCACGGACAAAGAGTAACAATGAGAATAACGGAATTAGAATGAATGTTTGAATTTTCTGGAACTTTTGCACTCGTTACATGCGATATTCGTGCTCTATTGAGTGCAGCTGAATGGTATAAGATAAACTAAATTAAGTAATTTAATGATAATAATCAAATTTAATTTAAACTGATTGCGTGAACAATTACAGGAATGTTAGCCTGGGGGTCGAGGGAGATGGAGAAACGAGAAGCGCGAAGCACGAAGCCCTCTCGATCATCTTTGAACGCCTGCCGTGTATGCAGGGATGGAAGTCTAGAGGGCAAGAATCAGTCGTTTACGGTCTTTACGCATGCAACCGTGTCTGCCTCTTATGCTTTTACACATTGTTTGCTTCCTGCTGTGAGAATTTAGTAATCAAACCCTTCTTGCTAGTGTGATGTTGTAATGCAAGTTGATTGTCGCTCTTAAAGATATTAAAAATAGTTAAATTGCTGATGGGTTGTTAATCGAAAACTTAGCTGCTCATTACATGCCAGTCGACCGTAATTTGTTATGACATAGTCATGGTAAAGAATTACTGCTGTTGTTTTAAGTCTTCGCTTTATTCTAGTCGTTAAACAATAGTTTTTTTTGAATTGCTAAGAACTGTGTTTTCTATCAGTTTTACCTCCGGTGTTGTAAATATTAAAAGAACCTCTATACCAAAAAATTCCACCTACCTAGGTTGTCAAAACGACGTTTTGGAACACACCAAAATCACTTGAGACGTTTCTTTAGATTTGTGCCTGTTTCACGGAACAACATCAGTTTATTGTGTTACCACACCTATTGTCTACAGCACAACAGCATTGTTTGCAGCAAATGGGACGTCACTTAAACAAACTCGGGAAAAATCGAGAACTAAAAATAATTTAAATGTATTTTTATATCGTGTCTAGACAAGTGGCGTTATTCAACCGCATTTCCGTACTGTGTTTGTCAAGCCAGCAGACCAATGTTTTTCTAGCCTCGTACCAGACAATCGCTGTTTACGGTTGAGACAAATCTTATAGTAGGCTCATGCTGACAAAAAAAAAATAGGTCCGTTGACTCTGTGTATGTTGGAAATAAATTTTTTCCCACTTATTTTCCATCGTGACTTAGCTAGGCGGAAAACGAAAAACATTCGCGAGGTCCGCTCTCAACAGCAATCCCAACAAGAGTGTGAAACGAAGCCTGAATTACAGCCATATCCTCGAGCGAGAGTAAACGATTAGAGAAGAAGGCTTAAACCATGATTCGTGTTATATTAAGCGCACCATAACAACATGTTGCAATGCCTCCCTCAGTGACGGAGGTACTTTATTAATCTTCTCCAGCTAATCGAGAACTTCTACTCTTAGCTAATTCTGCTTTTAATCTAAAAACCCAAATACACATAGTTACACATAAATATCTAAATTGTAAACATGTTTGGGGTTTGGACGGTTAGAACTGTGTTTCTCAAGAAGAAACACACACTACAAGCCAAACCATGTCCATGTGGACAAACCCAACACAATAAACAACAGGTTTGAATCTTGATGATTTCTCGAACCCTCCATTAACTCGAATAAAACGTCTTTCCTTGGATTTGCTTCACTTAGTCGGCGACGGTAATGTTTACCATCTCTCGAACCAACTTTTTTTCTTCTTGAAGGTTCCAGAAATCGAGATTTCTCTGTATTTCAAGGAAAGAATCGAAACGAGAAAAACATTTAGACTTTCGTGGAGGTCTCAGCCAAGGCTCAGCTGAATTTTCAATCATGAAGCACATGGAAGTTCCTGTTGAAAGCTAAAGCACCTACACTGAATAAGAAACGAAACTGAGAGCCTTGCCACAAACATTCACGAACTATATCACGCGTATATGTTACATATCACAGAAGCCACCCGCTTTACGTTTTGTTTGCACAGTACACACCACATGGCAAGTGATTTATAACTTGACTTACCGGGTAAGTATATTAGGGGTGTGTGATTGTAATAACAGTTGTTTCGTAGCCTAGGTTTTGGAGTGGAATAAAACGAATTTGGTGGTAAAAACGACTAACGTTTACGTCGAGTACGTCATTTACAAGCCTGGACAAGATGCGTGCGGACTGACCTTGACTACTAAACGCGACATAAGTTCAACAACAGACAAACTAAATTTAACAATTAAGAAGTGCAAACAAAAACTATTTTAATTAAACCAATTCAGGAAACAAGCAATTGACTACACTCATCTTCTCAAGAATAATTCAATATTTTGAAAAAACCACGTTTACTTTTTGTGTTTACAGAGTCAACTGCTAGTGTGTAGAATACTTGAAGCTGCAGTCTCAAATGTCAGTAGCCACTCCGCTTCTCCTCCTCCAGAGCAAGACTTAGATCTTGAGACTCGGTTTGAAACTGAGGCTCCATACGAACAAGATGATAAGGTGTCAGTAGTAAGTGGAGGTTCTAGCAGTACTCTAGGATCAACCCCGCCTAAAATCGAGCTAAAGTAAGTAATCCGCGTGCATGTTATACCTACGTGTTTACCCTCTTTCTCATTTATAATAATTAAGCTGTTTGGAATAAATCTATGTCGTGGTGGCCCAATTTTACCAGTAAGACACTTCCTATCTGGAACCTCTATTTTCATTCGCCCGCTGTAAACACTACCTCTATATGTTATTCAGGGCTTGGCTAGGGGCATTGTTATGACCTGTTATCTATTGTTATAAGAACCAATGAAGTTACTCGTTCCGAGAGGTAGTTGGCAACCTAATTTTCCCCCAGCAATGCTGCCCCTTATGTACCCCCTGAAATTGTTGCGCATAGTAGATTGTTAACACGCGTCATTCGTTACCGGCATAAAAATTCTACTTAATCGGAGGCTAGGGGACTTAAGCAATAGAACTACCATTCATTTACCCGAGCTTGACAATTCTTGATTAACACCAGTTTTTTTGTAGCAAATCCAACGAAGAAAACCGCAAAGCGACCCCAGATCCAACAGCTTCTTATGAGGATGATTTTGAAGACGACGTACCGCTGACCGAAACTGCTGCATACCTCAAAATGATGAGCAGCGCCCACTCGGAGCCAGACGATGACATCAGTGATCTCCTGGGGAATTCTGGGCCGCAGAAACAGGAAAGCGAGGCTGACGACGACGTCGAGAGGGAACTGGCACGAAGCATGTCCCCGCCGGTGACGTCACCTCGTCAGAGATCACCGAGCCATTCAAAAAGCGGCAAACAGAAACCGAAGCTGTCTCTGTTTGAATCTGGAGCGGAGGGAAAAGCTGACAAAGACTTAGTGGATAGCTGGGGAGGATCCTCGCTAAAATCTGTCAAATCAGACATTTCAGATTCCGAATCAGTAGTGTCGCCACCATTATCGCCGGATGGCGGTGTTGGATATACACCCACTGCATTAGAGAACAACGAACAGAAGAAAACACTAGACAAGGAGAACGACAAGAGCGAGCCCAAGTCCGCAAATGACTCCAAAGCTAAACGAAAAACAGGTAACGGTTCTTTCAGGAGCTCACTATATGAAATATCGATGTTATTTTCCCAATGGCTAATTCCCTCTATGAGCACTTATGTCCAGGATTGAACGCAGGTATTGTTAGGCAAGTACTTCATGTATGACTGGATTTTTGACCATTTTCATACTACTTCATATTTGACAGAATTATATGTGTTTAGGTGAACTTTTAACAGGGAGGACACTTTGTGATGCTTATTATAAAGAGCATGCATGTCATTAGCGTTCAATCCTGGACATATCTGTCTATGAGATGCGCCTGCAGGGAATCATGGGAGTTGTATTCAACAAAACATATCGAAGACTTGGTCATTTTTTTCGCTTCACGCTCGACGGACTGCGAAAAAATAGGGGCTGCTCGTAGTCTAACTTGGCAGCGCTGAATACAACTACCATGATTCCCTGTAGACGGGTTTCATAGGCGGAATCGGGCATTGGTCGCCAAACATTTCATTTCTGATTAAATCTGAGTGACATAGACTTGTAAGGAAGCTCGTTGACAGTTTCTTGGTCACCACAGTTTAGTGATTTTATTGCCGATACAATCCAAACTAGTTTATCCGCTTTGTACTTTTACCTTTTTCAGTACAAAGTGAAAGAAATTAAACGAATCTGCTTTTGCCACTGTTAACACTGGTTTCTATTTTGCTTTTGTAGATTTTTGGAATGCTTCAGACACGGAATCCGAAGTGGATCTTCAGCTGAGTACGGGGGGCATGGATCAGGATGATGATGACTTCGATTTTTACGGTTAAATCACAGGGACCTACAAGAAACACTCGTCTGGTGATTCTCTGTTGTCAACATTTATACAAAGAAACTGGATTGTGATATTACCATAGTCGATTTAGTAACTTCTGTCTTATGGCGACGCGCTATTTCGGTCACCTCGAAGAAAGACATTTAACACAATGTAGTATCCGCGTGCACTGAGGCTCCTCCTTGAAAATTTCAAATTCGTGTAGAAGAAGTCGCACTGTCGTTCGTCTACGCTATATATGCTCATCATTATATATACCTATACTACTTCTGAAAGGCCAGTTGGTTAACATGTCACTGTCGAGGTAACATAATATTAGGGAGCTTAAGCAATGACGACGGTGACGCCGAGGACAACGCCTGGTGAAAAAAAGAATTACATTTTTCTCGAGAATCTCGCGAGTATCCAGATTTAAGTGTATCTATGAGTTTAAAAACTGGCTCAAGCTGAATATGTAAAGAGAGCATTCAACTCCAAATAGAAAAATCAAAAATAAGCCGTCCTGGTTCACATTGTCCAGAATACGCAGAATTGGGTCATTTCACGTTGTATTTTTTTTTTCAGAGAACGGAAATGTACGAAGATTTATAACGCTCGTGCAGAGCACAGCTATTGTTCTGCTCATTAAACCTTCTATTTGGTGACGTTCCCGTCGTATTTTGCTTTTAAGCTCCCTAATGTTATGGAAATCTAAGCCCACGAGAATCAGGGGCGTTGCTAATGCCCGATTCCCTCTATGGCGCGCGCCTGCAGGAAATCATGGTAGATGTATTCATCAAACCATGCACGAGACTTAGCAACGATGAATACAACTACCGTGAATCCCTGCAGGCACGCACCATAGAGGGAATCGGGCATTGACATAGCGTATCCGTTCAGAGGCAGTTGTCCAGTTGTTATTGTTGTATTTGAAGACTAGGGGCATTGTTCCTGTTGTTTGTTCTCTAGGAGGGTAGCGAACCATTCATGTGGAACCTTGAGAGAGCTGCTACCCGGCCTATAAGATTATCTGTTCGTGTTCAGTGACCGAGCATCAGCAGCTGCCTGTATATACCTGCATCATTTTCTCATTGGAACACTGTAAACGTTTCCTCCACTGGTCTCAGAACAGTTATCTATGAGGCTAGGGAGCACATAGATAGTAACCAACTTTGTTTATAAGTGTCAGGAATAAAATGTAAGAAGAACAACGAATGACAAGAGTGTTGAATCATATAATCTGCATACAGCTGCCAAACGTACAAGACTGCCGCCCCCGCCAAATTCAAACATTTGTCTCAAATTTACGAAATCCTCCGCATTCAGGCAAAACATTAGGACAAGGTTTGTACACCGAATGGTTCACTGAGAAACTGATTAGCTAATAATAGCCCAATTTTGATATATTAAAATTCAGCCTAAAACAAAAGACCTCAGTACGAGGCTCTGGGGAATAAACTGTAGACTTTGTTGGGTTTATTCCCCAGAGCCTCGTAGTGATGTCTATTGGAGTTCGGCTAAATTTTAAAATATCGAAATTGGGCTATTGTTACCCAGCCTCGCATTTTAGTTTGTCGTTGTATTTTTTTTTTTTACTTTTAGACAAATGTGTTTGCATTACGCTTCAGACTCTTACAAAATTCAAGGCAACGAAAAACCGTAAATGCAGTCGTTTTTACGACTTACCGCTGTGTGTATCCTGAGCATAGTCTGGGACCCACCCATCGTAATACTAGTCTAATTTAGAGTGATCATAAAGCCAAAGTGTGGGAGGCGCGGTGGCCTAATGGTTAGTGCGCTGGACTCCAGATCGGGCGGTCCGGGTTCGAGCCCTGGCCAGGGCACTGCGTCGAGTTCTTGGGCAAGACACTTTACTCTCATAGTGCTTCTCTCCACCCAGGTGTATAAATGGGTATCCTGCGATGGACTAGCATCCCATGCTATGGAAACCGGGATAAGCTCCGGCCACTAGGCTCGTATGGAGGCTTTACCTTATAAAGCCAAAGTTATCATTCTGGCCAAAGTCAAAGAACGCAGGCAATCCTGTAAACCAAACAAAACTGAAACCCGGCACGAAGCGCGGGAAAACGCGTGCGAGGGAGTCATGATTGCTTTCGGTTTTGTTTCTGATTGGTTGACAAAGTGGTGCGAGTTTTTGCGGCCAATCACTAAACGTAATAGAGCAGTTTTCAAATGAATGTCGTAAAACCAAACCCAAAGTAATCAGTCTGGCCAATCACAAGGACACAGGCAATCCAGTGAACCAATCAAAACTCGAGGCAAATACATGTAGCCGGCACGAAGCGCGGGAAAACGTGCGCGAGCAAATCGCGATTGATTTTGGTTTTACTTCTGATAAGCTGAACGAAGAAACGTTTGGGCTTGCATTTGAAAGGAACGTTGGATAATAAAAAGGTTTTGAAGTGTATACAATAAACTCTCTAAACAAAACGGTATTAAACGCAGAACAAGTTCCACGGTCGTAAAATGAACTTCTCAAGTGTATCACTCCTGAAGTTAAAACAAAGGAAATCATAACCGTGAAGGGGGTTTGGATACCTAGTCTTAATTAGAGGCTGAGCGTTATTTATATTACGATTTGAGGCTGAAAACGTTCTTAAGACGTTCTTAAGTTACATGTTATAGTATTTCATTAAATCAAAGCGGACGTGACTAGGAAACGTATCAAACAGCATTGTTCACTGAATGTGGTGTATCACGTGGCTCTTTAGTAATGTTTTATTTATGTACAAAATAAAGACGTTCTCCGACTCTGCTCGTGCTTTTTTTAGCATGTTCTTAAAATTTTGGTAAATCTCAGCCTCAACGTTCTTATAAAAAAGGTTCTTAGATAAAAAAGGGTATTGCATGAGAAACCCTGAGTACACTACAACGGCCTTTAAGGGGCACTGTCGCGGGGATTTTTACGTTTTGGGGTGAAATTGTGCTCACGTACACAGAATTCTCTCAGAAAGTCAAGAGAAGGAAATCTATTGATTTTCTCAAAGGAAGAACAAACCACAGTAAGTTACGGGCGATTTTTTCCACAAATGAAAGAAGAAAACTTGAAAAAATCAGCTTGATGTTCTCAGATTCAAGCCATTCGCATCCTAGAGATCCGCAGCCAAACACACTGGCTGGGTACTAGTTTTAAGCGAAACTGAACCAGTATTTTTGGGTCTCCTGTAATTAGCGTCTGCCAGCGTCAGAACCAAAGTGAGGCATTTCAATCATGAGATCGTTAAATCCAAGGAAACACTAAACTCAGAGCAAGACACAAGAAAATGGATTATCGATTCCTTGATTTATTAAATATTTCTTGTGTCACAATATTTACTTCTTGATTCTTACAAACAACAAACAACAAGAACTGTTTACTATCCTGCTTGCATGTGCAAGTGTCTCGATTTCTACCTAACGATATACTGTCTTTTAAATATTTCAAATGTCAAAAAATATTTACTTCAAAAATCCTATTCAGTTATTAGCAGAAAAAATAACATCATCAAATTGACAATTATTTTCTTTTCTTTAAGACAGATTTAGACAGTTCAGAGGTCCATATTTTTTTCAACAAATTTTTGCAGAAGAATTGTTTTTTCTAGAAGATTCCTAAAATGTGAATATTGTGATTGCAATTTATGGCACAAACATGGGTGTCTTTGGCTTGGTGTTCTCAAAAATGACCTGCCAAAGGGGCCATTGACTTCACATCTCTTGACGGATGTTGATAATATACAGAGTTATACCAAGCTGGGTTTGTCAGTGGTACAGCAAGCACCAGAAACAGCACAAGTCCGGCCACAAATGAAGCGCTTATGACTGCAAGAAATGAAAAGGAATTACCGCAAAGGGCATTAAAATTAAATCTGTTAAAGGCGGTGGCAAACGAGGACACGAAGTTGCAGACACAAATGTTTCGCTGTTCGCTCGCGCGAGCAACATTTGTCACGGACACAAAATTTGTGTCTGATACAAAAAATGTTTATTTCACAAACATTTTGTGTCCGCAACAAATGTTTCCCAGTGTGCACGGCACAGACACGAAACATTTGCTTTGTTTTCTACTCGTTTGCCCACCCAAAAACATCATGAGCAACAATGTGCCTGCAACAATTTGCCAGGGGAAGCCAACAAGACAGCGGATAAGTTATGGTCCAGACTAAGGTTCCGGATGTAATTCATGAGCATTAATTGCTAGCATTACATGTAAAACATTAACTTATTGCCTAGGATCGATTTTCATGTGTCTGGTCTTTCGACTGAAGATAGAGCCTACGAAAAAGGATCTACCTTACATTTTTGACAAAATCAAGGAGACTAGATCCCAACTGGTGCTTGTTTTTCACATTATTTTCAAAATAGATAAGAAAGACTTACGCCGTGGATACTTTGAGCTCGGCACCTGATCAACAGGAGGAAATCCCATGAAATTACAAAAACTATGGCACAGCACTGGACCAATCAGATGACCTACAGTGGAACCAGAAAGCAGTCAAATACTCAAGGAGGAATATGCCGGAAACAAGTATATCCCAGTTACTGAAAAGAGACAGACAGACAGACAGACAGACAGACAGACACACTGATTTATACAATAAGTAAAAGATATAGTAGGAAAGTAGATATAGGTGGATAGACATAGACAGGCACATACTAATGGGCTGTAAACAGGAAGGTCAATGAAGAGAAATGCATACAGACAGAGAAACAAACACAGACAGACAGACAGAGGTGGACAGATAGACCAGCAGGAAGACACAGAGGTAGACAGACAAGACTGACTGTCTGGCTGGCTGACTTACTGATGGACTAGCGACTGACTGACTGACAGACAGACTGACTGACTAATGGATGGCAGGCAAGCAGACTGACTGAGAGACAGACTGATTGACTGTACAACTTGTGATAAATAAGCAAAAGAAGAAGAAGACTATTTATTAGCTCATTTTGTTGTACACAATATTTTTTCTCTACAATCTATTGGAACATGACACTTATTCTATTTTTAGCTAAAATTAAAGCATGAGCCGGGGAGCTTAATTAACCTGCTGGTTAAAAGCTTACCAGTTCTTAAAAACAAGAAAGCTGTATAGCCTCCAAAAACTGTTGTGTAACCAAACTGAAAGACTAAATAACAACAACAGGGATGAACACAAAAGTTAGCAACTGAAATGGACTGAATTTCATGCATGATGTTCAACGGATTTTAAAATCTTCTGGATAAGTAAAGTGGGCATGATTAAACACAGTCTGTTCTTAATCAGGTTTCTGTAGCCTAAAGCAACTTCATTACTATTATTGGTACACCCCCATGGATAGAATGCTATTCAAAGGTGTCCATCAGATCCTGTTACTTACTTGCACTAAACCATACATCTTTAGGGTTCTCCCCAAGCTGTAATCTTTCAATGACATGGTGAATATGAGCTGGTAACAAAAAACATGACACCAACTGAATATTAAATATTGTTTTGATTCCCAGGTAGAAAATTATAATTATATTTTGACTGATCTTATGCTAGGATCAAAGAATAATGTGATTTAATTGAGAGTTTGAATGAGATTTTCTTCAACTCCCTCAGCAGAAAGTATGCAAGAGGATTATTTTATTTCATTAAAAACAATAACATACACTTACTTACAATAAAATACATATCTGATTACATACTTGGGTATTACATTTACACACTTACATACATAACCTACACTTCTGTTACATTACTGCTGACATAAATACATTAAGGACTGCTTACAAAAATACTTATGCAAGAGTATGCTAGAGTTGACAGTACATGCCTTCCAGTAGAACTCTGAATTTGACTTATTGACTATCATGATGAAAATTGGAGCATGGTCAAATTTGACGAGATGGTGCAAGAATTCTCAGAACTGATAATCCATAAATGTGCAATTCCAGAAGATATCTATCCCACCCCATGGACGGTCATTTAAAATAAGTAAAATATAAAGCTTAACTGGAATTTCTGAAGGGATGGGAGGGGGAGGGGGGGGGGGGGTCAAAGCAAACGCCTTCCGTGGGGGATGTATAGACATTTTATGGAACAACACAGTCTGAAAAAAGGTATTGCCTGAGCTTGGTACTGACTCCTTACCTACACCAAAAAACAATGGACAAATAAATATTGGCAGCACATTTCCAAATCCTGGAACAAGCATTGGTAGTAGACAAGCTCTGTACACAAACTCTTCAGTAAGAGGAGCCTATAGAAAGATGAAAAGGGAAATTTGATTCAGCAAAAATTTATGGCATGTTATAGAGTCCCCTAGTCTTCTTGAACAGTGATGTGGGTTCTTTAACATCCCCTACTAAACGAAGACAGAGAAATAAGTTAAGCGACTCCCAAAATGCACACACCCATTAAAATACAGACACTTTGCGTGGTCTCCGCAATGTCTGCTGACATATTTTTGGGATTCAGCTGTACTCCCTCCCCACTCCTCCCCACCACCCAACCCAGATGAAATGCTTGTCCATCGTGGGTAAATTCCATTTTGTCAGATTTCTCCAGCAGCACAGTGCCCCAGTTATACTTCATGGCCACATTTACATTGTTCAAAGGCCAACTGAAGCCAATTCAGGATTTAAAATTTACCAAGGTTTTTTACTTTAATTAGTCTCTTAAGTCAACGCCTTTTCACTGCTAATTTAAAAAACATTTAATCCTTCAAATTGTAGATAATGAAAACAAAGAAAAAATGGTACCTTACCACAAGGTAATTCCGCAAACTAATGGAATTAACCCAACTAGATGGGTATTCTAAAGAACCTGGCACAAGAAAAACAACACTTTAATTGAGTTGAAAATATTATTATTAATGACTGTTATTATTTAATTATTGGAATATGCATCACAAGATGGCCAATAAAAAATATGATCAGTCATGAGTCATCAACGAAAGGTACCAGTCACATCATAGACAATTTGTCATTAATTAAATGTACATCACTTTAAAGGGACACTGTCATGCCTGAAATATCACATTTTGTAAGAATGGCCTGTAGCTTGCTATAATATTGCACTTTTATTGTCTTGTAATAAGACTAAAATGGTAAAAGTGGTAAAAGCACAGAAATATCAACTAAGAGGAAAATGTGGCTAGTAAAAGGTTAAATAATTCACCAGAATGGCAGCTTTGATTTCTGGACATCCTGTCCAAAAATCAATCACAATCCACTTCCATCCTTGCAATTCTGTACCTCTTCTTCAAAATAACTGTTCTATCTTGTTTTGTGGGATCTTTTTATCAAATTTATTCGTGTGTTTGGTAGCATTTGTCAATATACTGAGGAAATTAGAAAATTGAAATTTCTATTGTTAGCCGTGATAGTGTCCCTTTAAATCTGTTATATAGTAATTAAAATCCTTGTTTCTATCACAATTATACTTTCATATTATTATTTATAGTTACCTTTTGCATTTACAGACTCTTCACTGAAATACATAAGTATGATTGGTCCAAGAAACAAAATCTAAAGAAAATAACAACATTGACAGATGTCAGCTGGAAAGGAAATGAATATTTTCCTTAAGGAAGTCAGCTTTAAATGGATTAAAGTTCTTTATTGTATTGTTACGTAATAAACTTTTTATTATTTTTATTAAATTGTATAATCATCATTGTTACCCCATTAAATTAAAATATTTCCCTTACCACAGTCAATATCAAAGGAAATAGAGTTGCAATAAGTACATTTTCCAGACGAATTCCCAGGTATTTCCAGAGTGAGAGAACCTAAAAAGCAAGTCAAACTGATTACATGCAAATTATTATAAAAAAAGTTATTATGACCATTATAATGAAGGTTGTTAGCAAAACACTGGATTGGATGAAGATAATTTTCCTCTCATGTCAGTGACTTTACTTTTGCCCCTCTTTGGCAGTATCTGACAGAACATTGACATGAATCCATTTCAGGCAGTTTGGCATGACAGTGAAGATGTACTTACATTGCGATCTGATGTTCCATCTGCACAAAGCCAAACATACAAAGGAGCCAACAGAGATATGACAAACACACTTCTGAATCGCTGCCTGATAGTCTTGGGGTGATCTCTGAAAATAAATCAACAGCAAATTAATGAAGATGTCAAACTTATACATGCTTATATGTGCCAAACACCCTCATGCAAACATTCAAGTGAGTTTCAGAGAACTTGCCAAAAGAACTTTCAACCTGTTTTCAACTTGCCTGACAAATGATTACATGTTACATGCATATGTATATATAAATGAAATAAACAAAATTATCTTTGCATATGTAAACAATTTTGGCAATTGCTGTTTTTGGCATGAAAAAAAAATGCAAGGCTACAACATTCTTATATAAAATTATGTAAAATTTTAAATAATTAGATGCCCATAGCATATTTCCAGGGGGTAGCCGGCCAACTAAGAAAGTATATTTCGTGATGTGACCATGTTATAACCTGGTACAGTCAAACGAAATAAAACTGAACTAAATTTCAATTTCGCTTGATTTCAGTAACTGAGAACGCAATCAAACTAAAAACATTTTGGGCAACCAAATCCAGTCGAACACATTTTTATCGAATCATTCCTGAAAATTGTTCGAAAACTACAAAACACGATCTATCAGTTTCGAAATTGTAATTTTTTTCAGTTTGATTTCATTCGACCACCCGGAAATTTAAGTCATAAAAGAGTTCTACGAAATGACAAAAAACTTCATATGTTCAATTACAATACCAAACCCACAAACCGCGGCAGGTTGTTAAGCCAGATGGCCAGCTATAATTCAATTATTTGCGCTCATGACAAGCATTTCCCGTATTGTCTCATTTCACTTACCTGGGGTAAGGAGATTTCAAAACATACAAGCTTCCAACGTATGCCACTGAAAGAACCAAACACGAAATAATGCCTCTAAAACGAGTAATCGTACTAAAACTTACAAAAGGACCAAGATGTTCCGTCAAGTCCGCCATGTTATTTATTTCAACAAGCTACTGCTGACCTGCTGTGACCGATGAGCTCTTTGTTTATCCAAGCGGCGGGGGAGGGGATGAATGGGAGGGACACTCCTAAGCATACGTTTACTTCTTGTCGCTTCATGAACTTGTTTCAGAGTTGCGTTTGTTGTTCTCTTTGCCAAAATAAAGCAAACGTACTCAGCCTGCGGACAGGGTCATTTTTTTACCTACTTTAACTTACAACAACAACAACAGATAACAAAAAAGGCTCCTGCCCCAGTTCCCTCAGGTATCGTTCGCGCTATTCTCGGTCTCTCCAAAGACTCAGCCATCGCCACACCTTAATTATATCAACAACCACTTTATATCACAATTCGACGGCACGCCCTCGTAACTACGCAGTGTATAAATTTGCTTGTTTCCCATGTTATAAAAGCCAGAACCAAGTAAACATGTCCACTCGCTTCAGTCTTCAGTCCACAGTCCACAGTCCAGTCCACTGTTTCTCAGTCTATTATTCCAACTCGAGATCATCTGATCCCCTCGAAACAATGCACAATGCGTGAAATAGCTTGCGCAAGCTGCACATGAGAGTACACTTCATCAAAGTTTTGCTTACGGCAGAACTTAAATTGTCATTTCCGGATACAACGAAAAATTTAAATAGTGCAAGATGAACGATTCTATAACTACGCTCAACTAATTGTTTACATTGAGCATGGAGCCCTTCGATCTGGATTTGTTGAAGGAGGGAGGTTGGAGCGATGTGTTGTGGAGCATGAAGCGTTATGCTCCTCAAGGCTACAAGTTCGCTCAAAATAGAACGCCCCAGCAGATTAAATCCGATGTTCTGAACTCCAGGCGTGTCCAACATATCATTGAAAAGGTAACGTATCATGCTAATTAGAAAATTTGCTAAAAGTTTTGATTTTATGACGTCCCGAACTTTTTACAAATTATAATGTATCACAGCAGAGGGGGAGTGATAAACAGCTGTTTGACTTTCCATAAATAGATAAAACCTCTCCAGGACGCAGGCATATCTTTTTAAATGCAGAAATAAACTTTGAGATCTTCTTGCTTCATTCCTATATGACTATATAATAATTTTTGTAGTGATTAACATTTTGTATGTACCATCTTTTCGGCTTTGGATAATTAATTTAGCAAATAAATATATATGAGCTTATTGACTGACTCCGCGATGAGATACTCAACTGAGGTTATGGCATACACACTGAACACAGTGAGTTTTGTGCAAAATGACCGAGGAGCAAATAATTCCTCATCCAGCTCGACTTAATTCAGTCAATAAGTATTTTATAATACCATATTTTTATTGAGCTTTTTTTTGTTGGAAAATTGTGAAAATTTCTAGTGAATGTTTTATATGGGTTGGACATTTTCCAGATTGGTTCAGATCAACCTGTTCTGCCCCACACTTGTTGGCTTGCGAGCCACTATGTTTTATGGGAAGGTGACAGCAAGCTGTATGTAGTCAATCGAAGTGGCATGATAACAGTTGCTATGCCAATTATTATTGTCTTTTTTTTTATTCGTCCATTATGACACATGACTACTTCAAAACAAATTGTTCCCACATTAGCTGAACCAATTCAGTGACAATGCATCTTGGTTACGTTGTTTGCTCTAGTAATGAGCAACAGGAGACTCCTGGGAGCTAGCCAACTAGGCTTTGTTGCTTTAACAACCCTGACTTATAAGATTGAATTCGGGATTAACTTAATCTTTTCATCATTCATTTGTAGACTGCTGAAGAAAGGAATGCAACTGTTGATAGCATCACTGATGAAGTTAAAGCAGTTCTAGAAGAAATGGGTCATAACTTCAATCTCAGTAGCATAAGAGTTATGGCATTGATGCTGCGTAAAATTCTTTGCACACTCTTCCGCAGAGTTCTAATCAACAGAGAAGGCCTGGAGAGGGTGAGAAAGTTTAACAATACTTTAACAGAACATCACTCTTTATATTAATAGTGGCACACACTCACTCTTGTAATTTATATTTATCCAGTTAAGGGAAGCTGCCAAGAACAACCCTGTGGTGTTTATTCCATCACATCGAAGCTACATGGACTTCCTCCTTGTGTCCTACATCTGTTTCACCATGGACATTCCGCTGCCATTTATTGCAGCTGCAGCAGATTTCATGAACATGCGCGTTGTGCGGACCTTGTTCAGAAACAGTGGAGCCTTCTACATGCGCCGCTCTTTCATGTCTGACCCATTGTACTGGGTCGTGTTCACAGAGTATATTCAGAATCAACTTCAGAATGGTGACCAGCCTCTCGAATTCTTTTTGGAAGGAACAAGAAGTAGAACAGGAAAGTTTCTTCAACCAAAACTCGGTAGGTGATGTTTGTTTATTCTTTATGGAACTGTTGGCAGTGAGCTCACTCCAGAGGCAGTGCCAAGGCCTAATCTGTCCACTAATAACCTGGTCCAGCCTGCTGACTAATTCATCGGGATCTTCCTCACTGACTTGTGCTTCCTGATCTGGGAACAAAATAAGAGAGCATGCCTTGGGACTTGACTGTGTGATGAGCTGACCAGGTTGCACACCCCTGGCCTCCCATTTTGCAAGCTTTTTCTCTTCTGAATCAGCTTTTCAGGCACTGTGGTGTATATTTTAACCTGTAAAATATACACTTATGTTATTAGTCACATTTTACTGGTCTTGGTAGCCGTTGTAGTTTCCTCTTTGAGCACACAATTTATTAATTAATAGCACATGGAAGCAAGACAGAGCAAAAAGTAATTGATAAGTGGGGAGGGGTCTGCTCTGTTTTTGAAATAAATTTTAGACTTGACTTGACATATTGTTTTTAGCTGTACAAAGTTATTTATGAACAACTATATGAGCCTGTGTTTTTTTTGGAAATTTTCAAAATCACAATCTGATTTTTGTATTTATTGTTTGGCAGGTGTTCTCTCCATGGTTGTTGACTTGTACACCAATGCTCGGGTGCCAGACATTCTCATCTGTCCAATCAGCATTAGTTATGACAGAATACCAGAAGAATCACTTTGTGCATATGAGCTGCTGGGAATACCCAAACCAAAGGAATCTCTAAGAGTGAGTCCACTGGTTATGTAATACTGAGTATAAATTTATATTAAATTCTTCCTCAAAGTTGATAGAAGTGAGTGGTTTTGTTCAAGGAGAGGTCTTTGTTTGCAGGCTTCCCTAAGAGAGAGATTGTAGTTCATGCTTTTGTCAAAAATGGGGGATTCCCCTAGATGTTCTGTTTCTTGGCTGTCACTCTTTTTAAGTTTCATGGGTAAATAAAGAATAATCTAGGATGTATGAGTTTTAAACCCTTAAAATATTTCATTTTTCCTTTAAAATAGCTGGGTATTAAATCCATAGAAGGAGATGGAAATCGGTGCTCCTGACCCTCAGTAACAGCATTTAACAAACTTAAGGTGGTAACCGTTCTGTCACATCAAGATTTGTAGCTGACATTGTTTTTGGTTTTTCCTGATAGGGTCTGATCAAAAGCAGGTCTGTGCTGACGGAAGACTATGGAAGTATCCATATTCACATTGGAGAGCTCACACCAATGAGCAGATTTACAGAAGGGAAGCTTAATAGAGTGGCGAATGCATCTGTACCAAGGTAACAACTTCAGTTCAAGCAACTGTTTATTTTGTCTTTCAGTTACTTGCTTATAGGGGAGCTGGTAATTTGATATAAAGCACTGCCAACATTATTTATAGGCACGTAATACATGCAGAGAGGGAAGTGCTGAGTCACTTTGCACCCACTGCAGAACTAACAGCAACTCAACTTTCTTTCTTTATCAGGCATTTGTTTCATTTTTTGTCTGATGAAGAGAAAAAGGTTGTCAAGTCTCTTGGTTACAAAGTCCTCTGTGATCTTCAAGCAGGAATGATCAGTTCTTCAAGTGTTCTTGTGGCTTCGATAATGCTACAAAACTTACAAGGACTCCATTTTGGTATGTTCAGTGTGATTAAGAGGTGCTAGTGTGGTAACATAATTGAACACATTTTCCTGGGTCTCTCAGGGGCATAGCTAGGATTATCCAAAGGGGGGGGGGGGGGGTACTTACGTAATCCACTTTTGTTTCAGTCCTGAAAATGGAGTATGTAACTATCTATGTTGATTCTTTGGATTCACCTTTTTCTCCACCTGAATTATAAGGTTTGTATGTTGTTTATTTAAAAAATTATCTCATGGGCACCCTAGGACCTACCCCCTGGCTATGCCCCTGTCTCTTCTCTCATTTGACCATGCAACGAAATAATAAGACTATAATAATTAAAAATAAATAAATAAACTAATAATTAAAAAATTAAATTAAAATTATTTTTAATTTGTTGCTGTTGCAAAACATTGCAGATGAATTGGTAGAAAAATTCACCTGGCTGAAAGAGTTATGTCATATGTGGAGTATTCCAATCAAGTCTGCAGGTTTGGGAAAAAAATTATTCCTCTTTGTGAGGCATTGTATATTTAGCATGATCAAAGTGGTGATATTTGTCTTATTTCTCCTCATCATAAATACTAATTTTTTTTTTCAAATTTGTCCTCACAGGTGATTCAGATAATGTTTCTGTGGTCAGCGAAAGTATTGATTTCTTAAAATCATCTTTGGAGAAAACAGAAAATGGATTTGTAAAAATCAGAGACAATAAAGTAAATGAGAGTGGAGTGCAAAGTACTCCTGGGAAAGCAGCAAACAGCAGCGTGCATCTTGACACTTCTGTAACAAACATCAAAGATGAAGCAGCTACACACATGCTGTTAGCATGCAAGAGGAACGTTATTCTGTTTCATTTCTTCAGACCTGGAATGCTTTCCTTAGCTGCACACAAGCGACAAACGTCAGAAAAACAATTGGGTTAGTAGATTTCATGTTCATTGTTCTGTTTTATTTCACTTAAGTTAAATAATATCTATTAGTTTTACTACCATAGAATTGCAAAAGTAGTAGATTGTTTCTTTCCGGCCTGAGTAACTTTGCCCCAGAGCTCGGACTCCAATATGAAAGCGACGCTTCTTGGAAAATTTGAATTAAATTCCTTGCCATTGTTCATGCCTCATCCACCTAAACCAGAAAACAGCTTTTGTTTGTTCTCGATGGTTAAAATATTGGTGTTTTGTCGTTAATACCCTGGTGAGACCAATTGAAAGGCAGATTTGATTCCTTATGAGATAACGTTTGATAATTGATTTTTCTTCTCTGCTTCTTCTCTTCATTAGTTCAACTGTTTGCTGACTTTCATTTCCTGGCGAAGCTGCTAGTGAGAGAGGTTCCTCAAGTTACAGAACAAACTTATGAGGTTGTCAACATACTATTTTCTGCTGTGTTACACTAGAAAAGGTGTTCTGCAACTTGTTTTATAAATTCAACTGGCTTGCTTGTGTATGAGGGCTGCTTGCTGGATATCATTTTCGAGCAATGGCAGTGACCTTTTCACACTGAAGGTCTGCTAATGCCATGTTTCAAACAAGATGCTATAGAATTACATTGTTAATACGTGACCCCCATACATGTGCAGTTTTCAAGGAGAATGAGGAATTTGTATTTGTGAAGAAAATCGAACGCACATATATTATATTTGCAATAGGTCAAGTTGTACATCTCTCTGAGTGTCTCTCTTTTCCTTTTCAGACTTTTGAATACTTTCGGGAGACGGCCCAGCTACTGGAGCAGAATGGCTCAATAAACGTTCGAAACGGCAAAGTCGCGATACTTCAAGAGAAAGATGTGAACTTCAGCGCTAACATGTGGAGACCCATTTTGACAGCATACTGGGTGAGTAACGAGAGAGAGTCTTTAGTTGGTGAAGAGCCCCCCTTTCTCATCACCTGGACAAAATGCTGGCACACATAAATAAATACATCTTTTTGTTCCTTTTTAGATCACGTGCCAGTTTTTTGTCAATTACCCCGATGGTAACCACGAAAGACCGCTGACTGAGATTGTAAAACAAGTTCAGGACAAGGCAGCCGAGCTTGTGCTTACTGGTAAGTCAGAAGACACGCCAATACCTCCAGACAATCCTCGGGATAACCCTCGGGACAGTCCTCGGGATAACCCTCGGGACAACCCTCAGGACTAGTATCCCATGACCTTATGACAAGTGGCTACCATCTCCTTTCACTCCTGCCATTTAATGGTAAATACGTTCAAGTGGCCTATTTGTAAAGAGAATTTTGTGGTAAACGCGTCTTCAGATTTCCTTCTCCTCAATTATTCCTTGAAAAAGCATACATGTACACACCTTTTCTCAGAGCATTACTCTCTTGATTTATGTCATAAAAATAAACACTAGTTTTTTATTCCAAGTTCTTCATCCAGTTGCATCCTCCTAGTCGTTAGTCATCGTCACTTCGTAATCGGTTCTTATCTTTTGTCTACAAAATCAAACTGTGCTGAAACAAAAAGCTGCCTGGTTGACGTATCATGACAGTATGTATGTTCATTCTACAGGAGATGTGAAGTTTTATGAAGTCCTCTCACTTGACTTGTTGAGGAATTCTGTTATGGCGTTGGTCGATCTGCGGGTCCTTAAAGCGTCCAAAAGGTAAAACTACAAATACAGTCGAACCCCGCCTTACGGCCACCTCGTTAATACGGCCACCTCGTTATTACGGCCACTTTTTTTTGTCCCGGCGAAACGCCCATACATTTTCTTATAATAAATCCCCGTTTATGCGGCCACCCCGTTAATACGGCCAACGGCCACATTCTGAAATCCCAACCTGTATAATCCTTTATAATTTTACCCCGTTAATACGGCCACTCGAACCAAATGCCACTTATAATTGACTAAACAAAACAAATACAGTACTTGAGAAACAATATTGAACGATACTATTTTATTCAAAACCCCTGTAACTTGTCATGTCATTGACGTCTGTGGTTTTGTGGTTAACTAGTCATCAATTGTAACCAATCAAACAACAATTTAAAAGAAAATGAATAACAGTAATATTCCCTTAGCTAAATTACAAAGCGATTAAGTCACTGTGTGTGTAATAAAGCAAATAAATGCAAAAGTTGCGGCTTTCTCTCTTGAGTAGACCAGTCATGAAATTTAACCCAGCCCCGTTAATACGGCCACCCCGTTAATACGGCCAAATTTCCATGGCCCGTTGGTGGCCGTATTAACGGGGTTCCACTGTACTAGCTTGCTTGCTGTCGTTCGTGCTTTATTTGCATTAGATCCCACGATCTGATTAACAGTTTTCCTTTGGGATCTCTTGCAGTGTTGATGGCGCCGTTTTGATATCAGTCCCGAGCAGCCCAAAGGTTACAGAAACCTGCCAAAAAATAGGTAAGTAATTTATTACTGTTATAGAACAAGGTTCTTGCACTTATTAAATTATGATAACGAATTCGAAGTAATGGCGAAACGATTGTGGGAGACAAAAATATAGTCTCTTGCAAATCAAACCTAGACTTTCTTTTTTATTCCCCTGCAGGTGAATTTCTTGACTTACCTGCCAGCTCGTTGCTTCTGAGTTCTCATGTGTCAAAGCTGTGAGTAACAACGTGCTCAGCAAGCAAGAAAAACAACGCCACTGGATAAGGTGCTGTTGAGATCGAACACAGAATGAAGACAATAGCTCAAGTGTCACGGAAAAAAATTGAACTGAGTTAAATTTCTTGTACGCAATTTGGAAATTAGCATCCAAGTGAACTCTAAGAAAAGAGAATTGATAACAGTTCAACTTTCGTCCTCTTTTGGTCTGGATGGACACTGAAAAATATTGCACCCTTCAAAGATATTAAAAAAATATTTTAAACTTCCTAACCTAGTTGTTAACTAGGCATGTGACACGACTCTTCCTATCCATGGAACAAACCTAGAATCCTTTACAAAAGAAAAAACAAATTTGATAGCGTCTAGTGAAATTCATAATTACATTTCTTGTTCAGTGCGAAAGTAAATGTAGACACGGTAGGTTTTCAGTAGTTAGAGTGATTTTACTTAACCCAGCTATGAAGTGGAGCATAGCTTTAGTGAGTCAGCTGCAGACATTGAGTTTTTTTCACGGGTGATTAGAGGAATATCTGCAAAAATACACACCGTGCGAGATAAAAGTTTCTCTTGATATAATTCTTCAATGGAATGTTGATATGAAACAGTTTACCCTAGGTGTGTCTATTTCGTTCCTTCGGATATATTTTAATGAATTCCTAAGCATAATCAAAGCATACAGTAGGCGACAAATGGTCACCAATTGTTGAATAAACCTCCAGAATCAATCAATTAATCAATGAATTAGTTTCAATCATTTATATACCCTAAACGCTCGCATTACTTTATAACAAACTACGCAAAGAAACAGAAATTTGAGGTTATTTAACTTTAACTGTATAATTTAATATAACTACAAAATGATCTAATTCCAGAATTTGAACGAAATAAAAACTAGCAACTATTTTCGTCTCTCACTCTGCTGTTGTTGTTGTGTATTGCTGCCGCACATGCGCTCTGCTTGTACCAAAGGACAACTCAACTCTGACTTTGCGCTCGTAATGCCCGATTCCCTCTATGGCGCGCGCCTGCAGGGAATCATGGTAGATGTATTCATCAAACCATGCACGAGACTTAGCAACGATGAATACAACTACCGTGAATCCCTGCAGGCGCGCGCCATAGAGGGAATCGGGCATTATTTCCGCGATAGAGACTTGGACCCGAAAAATTATACAAGCGACAACCAATCACAGACGCTGTACGAATCTCTGTAGAGTACTTCATCAGTATGTGACTTCTGTCAACATGTTTTAGTCGAAGTACCTGATTATTTAGTCACATGCATCTCGGTTGCAGGCGCAGTACGTGTCCGTTTCGCTAACGGTCGATGCAATTTTAATGACATTCAGAATTTTTTTCACTAAGGAAAATTTCGCGTCAAAAATGTAAGATATGGCATGGTCCATTCCGAAAAGCTTGGTTACCGATGATGGCATTGAATAGTTAAAAATGGCATCGACCGCTTACGAAGGGGAAATCAGCGGAGGCGCAAACAACAACCCGGATAATCGAGGTGTTATTCCAACCCAAAATGCCAGATTGCCATGGCCAGTGCAAGAGAGGATCATCATGATCATGGTTTATCCTGTTGTAGAGTTGTAGAAGCCTAATCTTATCCCAAATAGCTATTAGAACAGTGCCCAGTTACTAGAAACCATGTTGAAATCCACAGACTGCAAAAATGTTGCACAAAAGCTGCCGTTCTCATTGAATACAAACGGGCGCGCGCGCTTTGTCTTGCGCGCAAACTTCGTTTATGACGCGTACTCTTCATTCAGAGACGTCATTTTTTCAGTTAGCATTTTTATTCATCGTGTGATCTACGTGGAAAGGTTTACTGCTATTGTCTACAATGTATTTTGCCGTTATTTGGATTTTTCTGTTCAGCATTTCTCTTCTCGCCGCTCTTCCTGGCGAGGGACCAGGTAAAACGACAACAATCCTTATTTGAAATACTAATTAGATCGCCTTTTAAATTTAGTCAAAAGCTTAGTTTTCTGAAATCTGGAAACCAAATTTCCGTACAAAGCAGTTTTTCTTTTTTCGCGAGTTATTTTCAAGAAATTTTCAGTAAATTTTCAACAAACTCAGTAGCTCCCTGTCGGTAAACAACGGTCGCAACTACAACTTTGTTTACACTTGTGTATGGCTTTCAAATTGTTACAGTTTTAAGTGTTGCGCGCGTGGCCAGTGCAAGAGGTACCAAAATGATTTTTCTAACTCAATCACTCATAACGTTTAAATTTACCCTAGCCAAACCCTAACACCAAGCCTAAATTTGAAACTATGCTAGGCTAATCACAAATCAGTGAAGTACATCAGTTGCCGCTAGCTTCGTACGGACGTACTGTTATCGTAGCGCAAACCGTACGTCTGCTCTATCACATTTACCGTGTTTGTCTTCTGTTTCGGCGATCGAAAGGTCTTCAAGAGCATCCTGGTGGTTATAGTGGAGTAGTTCGCGACAGGCTGAATCACCACTGGAGTTCTGCAGTGAGTATAAGAATGTATGCCAAAGTAGTTTATAAAACAGTACGTGAAATAATTGTCCAGTCTCTATACCATTAAATAACAGAACTAGTCAGTTTCTAATATTGCCCCAAGTAATTCTCTCTTGCTACTATAAGGCAGTCAGTTCTCTTCGTGGGCATGAAAAGAAACTGTACATACTGTGTCGAGCTATCGTAAGGAGTGAAATGCTTACCATGCATCTTACTTGCAAACCCAAATGGCACTAAGATGCAACATGGTTTTATAGAAGCTGTAAAAAACGTTGTTCACCTGTACAGATTACGCAGAGAGATCAGATGGCATCTAACGACAATTTCACCACTAAAACAAGAAAAGCAAATAATATGAAAAAAAAAATTCACCGGCCTGGTTTGTTTGAAAACTTTCCAAGTTTGCTTTAAAATGCTGCAATTTCAAATCGTTCAAATTTTTGCTACCTTTCTGCTACTCAGAGAAGCAAGTATTTCTGGTATATAAAAGATTACACTGGGGAGTTTTCCAGAGGCCTTGACTGGAGTTTAGACATGATGTTTCACGAAGAAATCAAGGATGAACAAGGTTGGTTGAAAACATCTCGCGCCAACAAATCCATAAGAAAGATATTGTTTCAATTTTCCTGAGCTCGGCACGAGCTAGCAGACATCTTAATATTTCTGATAGGAGCAAGGCCTCATTTTCAAGAGGAATGCCACTACACCTCTTGGAATGAATGACGAAACTGTCAAGTTTGCGTACGTGACTGAATTTTCTAACTGTTTATTTGGTTGCCTGTTTGCCTTGTTTCCCCTCGGCGAGAGCAGAGAAGTCTCGCAATGCTCACCTCGAACTTGGTATTGAGTTATAACACTATACACTTATTTGCGTGGCGCGGTGGCCTAACTTGCGTTATTTTGAAACGCAAGTAGTTTTCTATTATTACTATCCAAATTGTAAATTTTCAGTAAACACAGTAGCTCCCTGTCGGTAAACAACGGTCGCAACTACAACTTTGTTTACACTTGCGTACGGCTTTCAAATTGGACTCAGGATGGAGCGGTCTGGGTTCTAGCAATAGTGAGGCACTATATTGTGTTCTTGGGCAAAACACTTTTCTCTCACAGTGCCTCTCTCCACCCAGGTGTATAACGCGCATAAATAAGTAAGAATTCAATGAATCCCATCCAGGGAGGAGTAGAAATACTTCTAGTCTCTTAAAACCGGGATAAGCTCGGTCCTGATATGTGCCACCTGTAGCCCCGAGTTAACGCAGACATTTTGTACACTTATTTATTTACATATGTTATCTTTTTATAACCTTTTTGGATAGGTCTGAATTATCAAACTGAGACAGAACTTCGTCAAAAGCGCTTGAGTAAAGTTGGAGAACTCCTGGTTATTGTGATAATGTCAGCTGGATGTCTTACAGTGATTCGCTTGACACTTAGGAAAAGGTTTTTATCGTAAGTACTGTTGACAGCAGCACCGCCAGAGAAAGCTATTAGGGAGCTTAAGCAAACTACGACGGCAACGGCAACGAGAACGTCACCAAACAAAAGGTTTAATGAGCAGAACAATAGCTCTGCACGTGCATTTGAAGTCTTGGTACATTTCCTAGCCGTTCTCTGCAAGACGACGACGTGAATTGGCCCAAATCTGCGTATTCTGGACAACGTGAACCACGACGGCTAATTTTTGATTTTTCTATTTGGAGTTCAATGCTCTCTTTACATATTCAGCTCGAGCCAGTTCTTAAACTGATAGATACACTGAATACATCTGGATAATCGCGAGATTCTCGAGCGAAATATAAATTCATTTTTCAGCAGGCGTTGTCCTCGGCGTCGCCGTCGTCATTGCTTAAGCTCCCTAATGTCTTAACGCGACGTGTACTTACACTGCACCGTTTTCTAAGTCGCGTCATAATATACTGATAACTTACATATCTACAACTGGTCGACTGTGATTGGTCAACAGAGTTAGCTTTAACAGCAATTACTCGCGAGTCTGAGGGCTGCTAAATTTGTGTTTCTTCCCTTTTTGTAAAATTTCGAAACCTCACTGAATTTTGACTCTCCGATCCCTGCGCGGCGAGTTCGAGAAGCCTGTGTTCTAGCCCTGTACCCTCGCAGTATTTCCTTCTCTTAGCTGTGCACATAAATCAGCTATAATGCGCAAATAAAATATGGAAAGAAAAAAAAACACTAGAGAATTAGTTTTCCCGATATTACGTCCTTCTTCGCGGGATCTGTGGGTACCAGATATGCTGGGGAGAAATACTCGAAGTCGGTTCATAAACACTGAATGGAATGCACACTGGGACAAGTTTTACAAGCCTACCTACTTGCCTGCCTACCTATTTACCTACCTACCTACCTACCTACCTACCTACCTACCTACCTACCTACCTACCTACCTACCTACCTACCTACCTACCTACCTACCTACCTACCTACCTACCTACCTACCTACCTACCTACCTACGACCTACCTACCTACCTACCTACCTACCTACCTACCTACCTACCTACGACCTACCTACCTACCTACCTACCTACCTACCTACCTACTTACCTACCTACCTACGACCTACCTACCTACCTACCTACCTACCTACCTACCTCCCTACCTACCTTACTAACTATTCAAAATATTTCTTCTCCGTATTTCACAGACAGAGAAGAACACGTCAGATAGAAAAGCAAAGTTTCGCAAGACGGCAAAACAACAGTGGACCAAGAAATACTAAACAGAGCCATTCAGCCTCCGCGGAGCAATGATGAGGGGATTTAGAGTTCTCTACACACTTTTAAAGTGGCAACTTTAAGCACTTCTCGTGCTTTGCAATTTATAATTCAAAACACCAAATAAAACTGATATAAATAAAAACAACCAATATACAGAAAGACCGTTTACACGACAGAGAAAATTGGGTAACGCCCATGGCCCCGCCTAAAAATGACTGTTCCTACAAAAGTGGTCGGGCCCGGACTGATTTTTTGACAAGTCCGCACCAGATTTTCTCTGTCGTATAAACGGCCTTAAAATAATAATAAAAAATATGTCATGTCAAATATGGAGGAGTTTCACAGGAATGGAGTCCGTCTGTACGAACTTTGAGAATACCTGGAGACGGTCTTTGTCCTCGCGAAACCCTTCGTGTGCCGGACATTGAACATTTCTCGTCGATTGTATTTCTCCAATTTACTGATACTTTGGTACGATAATGACGTTAAAATAAAGTCAAAACATCGTCGGTTTTTTTAATACTGCAGAGCTTTTCATAGCCGCTTTTTTCGTATCTTGTCGTAAATTTTTTAAGTTATTTAAAGTGTCTCTAAGCAACCGCTGCGCAAAAAGAATTATTAAAACATCGTAATTTGCTTCGTTTGTTGATTCAGAAACAATCTACTCTCGAAAATGGGGATAGTTTTGTGATAGTCCACAGTTGAAGAAAGGTTGAGGGCGGCAGACTTCCCTCCTATCACTTCCCCTCCACTCTGCTCACCCCCCCCCCCCCCCCCCCTTTCCAAAGAGTAGTCTCTTTCGATTGTTTCGAACAAAGGAAACCACTTGCAACAGCAAGTTATGTGTTAAACACCTGAACCTCGGTACTCACAACATCCGAAGGTGGGTATAATTTGTTTAGTCTTCTTGGGACGGCGCGTTTGAGCTTTTGAATCAATTAGAAGATCGACCGTGTGGTTGTTACCCGGTGAGACAATATTTTTCTTCAAGTCTCGGGTATTGTTTTAAAAAATAAAAATAAAAAAATAATATGTATATTTTTAATACACAAAACAATCACTCAATGAGTTCATTCGCATATTCACACATCACCGATAAGTATTACAGCCGAATATAAATACCGAATATTGCGTACACAGTTCTGGACTGCTCGCCAGCGTATAACTTTTCTTTTTGTTTTAATAAATACCATACTGCTCGAACAAAACAGCTGGGAATTTAATATTAGATACGACAAATGAAGCCAAAATAAAATCTCGGTTTCCAATTTCCTCTTCGGGGAAGTATGTTTCAACGATAAGCAGTTATCGCGGGAAAATTGTTTTGACTTCAATTTATAGAGAGTTCTGGAACATACTGTGTTTTATGCCGCAAACTGATAGAACGTACGCAAATACCTTTATGCTTCATATTACTTTTGATGTACCTCGTAAAGGAAAAAATATTCATGACAAGTTTGTTTTATTTCACTTTCATCAAGAAACTAGTAATACAATTTAACTAAAATATTTTTTCTTCTCGATATTTTCAAGCTAACATTGGCTTGAAACGATCATTCAAATTTATCTAAAAAACTATATATTCATAAATTCATCGATTTAAATGTATGACGATTTGAAGCTACCATCGATATTTACCTTTGCCATGATATTGAATTCTTTTTATGATACGTAATCGCGAGGGCAAAATGAATTGATTCAATACATTTGCTGATTATTTATATCGCCCACAAACCCACAGAATATTTTGCATGACCATTTCTGTGAAAGAATTGTAAATGGTTTTAAGCGGATTAGAATACCGTGAAATTTTCTTTAAATAAAACAAAGCAACTTGTTTGTAGCTACAGGTTAAGCGAGAAGTTTTTATGCGCACGAAGATGTTGAATCCAACTCCGCAAAATAAATATTGTTTTAAATTGAGGTAGAAATTGCTTTGTGTCGTCTCTTTGTTGACCGCAAAACCGCTAGTTATAAGTGAAATCGCTTGCCGTGTCACTAAGTGCCCACATTTACGTAAATATTTGATCAACCAGTTCACCGTCTAACACAATGATGCTCCACATTCGATTCGATCGCATGTTCTCTCTAACTTTAAATTCGATATAGTATTTACATTGTACTGAATGAATCAAAACTTTCTGTTGTTTCCAAATCGTTCATGTCATCCCCATCCACCTTCATCATGTTCTTAATCCTTTTCCGAAGATCTATCATTTGCCGAGCAAGGTTCTTGTCTTGTAGCTGCATTTCTTGGAGTTCGCGTCGGAGCCACACGATGGCGTTCTGTAGGTCGACTTGCCTTTCAGCGATTGTTGCCCCTTTACGCTGTATAACTGGGATCTTGTTACTTTTATCGCTTGCACGTTTATCTTCACCAACCAGGTCTCCACTGAAAAATTCCCTTGATTCTGGTTCATCGTTAAAATTCACACGGCGTTGCTGCTCGAGTTTAGTATCGTCTGTTTCGTTGACTCCGTTCATCACGGTGAAATCTCTCAGATTTTCTTTTCTACGAGTTGATTCCTTGATGATCTGTCGAATGGCGCTCATGTAAAGGTTATGATTCACGTACTTTGGAATTCCACTATTGTAAAATGTATCCCACCGGCCTCCCTTTACTTCCTGCGAGAAGTCACGAACCTTTATCTAATTTGATGTTCGGCATGTTTTGATTGTAATCCCTGCAAATGTAAATATTAACCCCAAACAAGGCCCTTTGTCATTCCTTTGTCATTTCCTCCAATCATAACATTTGATTCTTTTATGAGGGCATATTGGAAAATATGTCAGTATTCTTCAGTTTTTGCCTCGTTCTACTCTGAAAACTTCTTTATTTAGCTTTCTCTAAAAACATAGCGAGTAAAATTGTGCAAAGGAAAAGAAGAGCAAAGAAGATCATACGAGCCCACGCTGTATGAATAGCGGATGTCCGAAGAGAGCGTGCGCATGATAAAGAGAAAATCAACATGGCGGACACAGATGAAGTTTTTCTGTGAACTTGTTTCTTTATTTTCAGCGAATAACCTGCCCAAGCCAAGAAAAAAATGAAGTAAAAAATTTTACGTGTGATTTCTTTTATTCATGATCATGTTATCCAGCGGTTTTTATTATTGCAGGCTGAATATCGACGGTCTTCTGGTGTACTTTCCGTACGACTACATTTATCCCGAACAGTACTCGTACATGATGGAGTTAAAAAGAACTCTTGACGCCAAGGTACGACATTCTGGACAATTTCTCTAAAATTTACGCCTTTCTTGCATGTTGTTCTACATTTAAAGAGAGGCTACAAATTCCTTCGTTACTGACGATTTTCACTGCAATTCGATTAGACAGTGACAGGTTCTTTCGGTGATGGACAAAAGACTGACCCCCAGTCCATGGACTACCCCGATGGACTACCCAAATGGACTACCAAAATGTACTACCCTAAAATGGACTACCCCTAAGAAATCCTATTTCGCTACCCGGGAGCTCCCAGGGACCAATAATATTAAGAATATATTGTGTTACCCTTACAATATAAAGAGCTAACCGTAAACAGGCTAACTAAAGTGCATAGCAGGCTAACCGGAGTGCATAGTTATGAGGGGTGATTACCGCCAAAATTAAGTTTGGAATTTTGTTATGCTGTTTGTCAATGCGGTTCGTAATGTTCTCACTGGTGTTTTTGATGTTACGAATTGTGTTCTTCGTGTTCTCGATTATATTCGGCAAAACATCACTGTTGTTTTTGTTGCCCGTGCTTTCGATTATTCGTTGCGAATTATGTTCTGTACTAACACATTGTGATGTTCCATATTGTTTTATGCGAACTGCGATTCTATTATTCGTGTTTCGAATTGTGTTCTTCCAAATCCGGGTCTTCAGGGAGATAGGCCGCTATGGTCTGTAGCCTGATTCTCAGACGTCCGAGGTCGATCGCTTTCCCTTTCTCGATCGACCTCGGACGTCTGAGAGTCAGGCTACTATGGTCTGGTGCGAGTAATAAATTGTGACCTTTCACGGGAAAACGTACACAAACGCCTTTCCTCCGTTTTCGAACGGAATTCCGTAACTTGCAAGCCGTTTGGAAGCCGTTCGAAAAAAATTTGCATCCGTTCGAGCGGCTTTAATTCACCCGTTCGGTAGAAACGTCCACCCGTTTGAAAAAAAAATATCCATCCGTTCGAACGACTTGGTCACCCGTTTGGTAAAAACATCCAACTGTTCGAACGACCCGATCGCTGGAAACAGCCATCCGTTTTAACGACTTGAGTAATCCGTCCAACGACCTGGATCATCCTTTCAGTAAAAAACTGGGTGTATACAAGCAGCAGAAGTTGAACGGCTCGTCCGGTGAAATCTTTCTGCCGCCGAGTTCTCTTATCTGACGGAAAATCTGCACAGATGCCAGCAGTGTGTAAACAATTCTCGGGAACGATAATGTTTTACGAATTAGTTGTATGTAAGGTTCTCCTGGTTACTTTGTATAACATTTACTGCGAGCCCTTTGTTTACATTTACGGCCACCGAGAATGTAATACCACCGGCGCTGTTGTGAAATGCAAATACATGCAGAGTGACTACCGAAATCTTTTCAATTCGTTTGGTGCATTCCTGTTCTTTCAAAGATAAATACACATTGAAGGACAACCTAAAAAAACCAGAGGCGTGGATAAAAGTAAAATAACAATCGTGACAGGCAACTCGACTCGCGAAGGTTACGCTTTTGTCGAAATGTGCTGTGACAGCGACTGAGAACTTATTCAAAATTTTGCGTATAATGTTTACTTGAAAGGTATTATTACTCGGCAAATGTCTAGATATTTATTGTCTCTTTCAACTTTGTCGCACAGAAAGGATATATAAGAAGCTAAATCAATTGTAGATCGCTGAGTTGTTTTTTTCCAGAATACCTCATGTCTGGGACGGCGGGACATAATGCACATGCTTCATTTCCAAACCTGTGTGTCAACTGGAAGAAGTGAATATCGCAACACTAATCGATATCGCCGACCAGGTGATCTCAACTCAAATCTGCAACTGACCAAAAAACGTTACTCTTGGTCGGGCTATCCGGAAAAGAAACAAAACTTCCGAGTCGATGACAAATAAACAACTCGTTGGAAGAAGCCGACATTTGCATACTTCACTGTGAAATTGTTTCCCGATAGGTAAAACATTTCCTGCAATGTCATTGATTCCTTGATCTTCTGTAATTTATATATTACTCGCACCAGACCATAGCGGCCTATCTCACTGAAGACCCGGATTTGGAAGAACACAATTCGAAACACGAATAATAGAATCGCAGTTCGCATAACACAATATGGAACATCACAATGTGTTAGTACAGAACATAATTCGCAACGAATAATCGAAAGCACGGGCAACAAAAACAACAGTGATGTTTTGCCGAATATAATCGAGAACACGAAGAACACAATTCGTAACATCAAAAACACCAGTGAGAACATTACGAACCGCATTGACAAACAGCATAACAAAATTCCAAACTTAATTTTGGCGGTAATCACCCCTCATACATAGTAGGCTAACCGGAGTGAAAAGTAGGCTAACCAGAGTGCATAGCAGGCTAACCGAGGTGAGCAGTAGCCACTAAAAAGGAGCACCCGATCACCCTCGTTCCCAGTGCCTTTCAAGGTCGGTGCGATTCCTGTATTTAGGTGCTAAAGTGTCTGTGAGGATAACCATAAAGAAGGCCCATGCATTGTAAGTATAGAAATAGCAGTTCTTTCAATCCTACTCATTCAAAATAGGATTTCTTAGGGGTAGTCCATTTTAGGGTAGTCCATCAACCTTTCCACCAGCCCCGGCAGGTTGTTATACACCGTATCCCCTTCACAGCTATGACGTGCACAGACTTTCTTTTCTTTCAAATTTTGGTAGTCCATTTGGGTAGTCCATCGGGGTAGTCCATGGACTGGGGGTCAGTCTTTTGTCCATCACCGGTTCTTTCGGTGTTAGTTTCACCTCACGTTATGCTGATTTATTTAATATTTCTGCCATTCTTCTTTTTAGGGTCACTGCCTTCTGGAAATGCCTTCTGGAACTGGCAAAACTATTTCGTTGCTGTCCTTGATAGTTGCCTATATTATGGTAGTGTTGTGGAAACATTCACGTACCCACCCATACATTGTACATCTAGCTAGCCTGCGAGAATGATGCTAACTGCAGTGGAATAGACCTTTTTCGCTTGGGTGGTTTGTTTTCCCATTATAGACCATGTGATATTCTCTAGAGAATTTTTCTTTTATCCACATAAAATTTATTCATTCATATACACGTGACTATTTGGAAATTTGAAAGCAAGAATTCTCAAGAGTATCATCACATGGTCTGTAATGGGGCAATAAAACGCCCAAGCGAAAAATGTCTATAGATGGCAACAAGCAAAAAGTGAGACCTGTAGGGGCGGTCCAAATGCTTTACCATAAATGCAAATATGCAAGACTTCCTATCCTGTAGCTATATTTTATGTTTTTGTTGTTGTTTAAATATTAATAAAAGCTTCAACAATGCCCTGTTCAGCCTTACAGTAAAGCTTTAGACCCACAAGCATGAGTATAAGTCAAACCTCCAATCTTGTGCCATTACATGTATACCAACCAACTTTATGTCTGGCTTAGTTTGCAAATTAGCTATTGTACGATTCATCTACTTACTGATGCTTTAAGATATTCCTGCATTATTCCTTTCCATCAGGCCAAACCTCTTGAGCTGTCTAAACTCATCTACTGCTCCCGCACTGTTCCAGAATTAGAGAAGGTAAACTTGGCTATTATTACAGTTACCATATTTTCTTGATTAGATGCCCCCAGCATTTATTTCAAACTTGGCCTGGTGGACCTGGCGTTTATTTGACTCTTGCAATGAGGTTAAATTCGAGCCTGGTTTTCATCAAGCAACAGTTTTTATTTATAATCCTTGACAAAAATGTATCTTGCCAATCTACCTACAGCTTAATGTACCGTAAATAAATACCTGAGGGGCCTATTTTTCAACTCCACCTTGGAGACCAGGTGTTTATTCGGTACCTGGCATTTAATCAAGAAAATACAGCATAAGTATTCTGATTACTCAGAATTAATGACCTTTTTGTGCTCAGAGTAATCTTTTGTTGTTGGTTTGCAGGTTCTTGAAGAACTTAAAGTTCTTTTAGAGTATTATGAGAAGGAAACTGGGCAGAAACCCAAACTTCTGGGCTTAGGACTCAGCTCCAGAAAGAATCTCTGTATTCATCCTGAGGCAAGTGTTTATTCCATGTTAGTGAAAATTGAATTCTTTAATTCTACACAATATTCCGACCTCCCTGGTAGTATATGGTTTTTCGCTCCATGTTCACGCCTAGTTTCACTAACAATGCAAGGAAAATTTTGTGCAAATATCAGTACAGGCTTATAATAGTGCAAACACAAGTCCAGTTTTCAATGTGAAACAGGATATGCAGGCATACAGAAACAATTGTCAAAACATTTTGATTCTTGTGCATTCATGTACATTTCTTGGTTCTGCTTGGATTAGAACTTGTGCTTGCACTTACAATGTATGTTTGCTCTTTTGTCACTGCTAGCACAAGGCTTGTATAGTGTACAATTTTTACAGTATTTGTTTTGTAAGCCAGCCACATACTTTTCAAAAGCTTGTACTCATTATCAATTTTGTAATCCAAGTTTTAATTGTTGAGTATTGCTGTGTAATTGTGACAGGTGAGTGCAGAAAGAGAAGGCAAGAAAGTAGATGGAAAGTGTTTGAGTTTGACTGCATCCTATGTACGTCTGAAACATAAAGAAGACAGTACTGTCCCTGTTTGTGCACTTTATGAGGTACTGGAAAAGATGATTTTGTTCATCAAGTATTGTTTGAACTTTGTTTGTACAATATATATAATTTTATGATTACAATATTTGTAATGATCAGTAAAATAATGATTTTTTAATAGGTTTTTGGTTTGTATAATTGTAGTCTTTTGATGCTCATGGTAAGGAGGAGAAGCTTGCTCCTGGAGTGTATAATTTGGTAAGGGATATATTATGTTATTAAATTGTTTTTGATGTCTGCCTTCACTTTTATAGATGTTACAGGTCAAATTTAAATTCAGGTTAATTTTTTTTCAACCTAGGAAATTTTTTTCAACCTAGGTAAAATTTAGGGTTATTATTAGGGTTAGGATTTGGATTGGAGTCATATGTTTTTAAAAAATAGTGGTTCACTGATCATTTCCTATGTGGCAAAGTGGATAAGGGGTTGGACAGCAAATCTGGAGGTTGAGAGTTCAAATCCTAGTGCAGGCTAGCGAAATGTAAAATGGATGACACTGCTCAGGGGGAGGGAGGTTATAGCAGCTGGTAGGGGAGGGTAAGTAAGATGGTGGAGGGGGTTCAGAATTTCAATTTAATTTTCTACTTATTGACCTAGTATATAAAAGAAATAAACTAGGTTAAAACAAAAATAACCTTGGTTGAAAAAAATGACCTAAAGCTAATTTTGACCTGTAACATAGACAATAGAAATTGTCATAAAATGTTCTGAATTTGAAAATCAAGTGGAACAACAAGAAAGGGATGGTTTCGCTGCAAAGGTTCAGAAGTTTATGGTGAAAAATGTGTGTCTTTGTGTTTACAATAACTTACTCCAGTGGATAAGAACTTGTCATCATCATGTCATTTTCGTGCATCCACAGGTCTCACCTGCACCAATGAGCATCCAATAGTTCTGACAATTATTGCAAATTTTCTCCATCTGACAGAAATATTTTTTACAATGCAATACATGACTGTAGAGCTACAATACCTTTTTACAAATAAGATTTTCATGCAGAGAAATAATCAAACTTAGTCAGTATAATACAGTCAATGTGCTGTCATGCATACTTAAATTTATGTATGTTTTGTTTTTAAGGGCGATCTGAAAGAAGTTGGCAAGAATAAGGGGTGGTGTCCATATTACGTTGCAAGATATGCAGTGAGTAATGTACACATTTCTTGACTTGTTTAACGTCCCTCATATACAGACAGTTTCAGTATATTGGTTCTTGCAACTACAGGTCCCTTATTTTTTTCCTTTACATATAGGTGTGTTTTATTTAAAAAAAATATTATTCCAACTAGTCATTTTTCCACTGATCTGCGTCGTCCTTTTAGATTTACCATGCCAATATAGTTGTATACAGTTATCATTACCTTTTGGATCCTAAAATTGCCGACCTCGTGTCAAAAGAACTGGAGAAGACTTCAGCTGTTGTCTTTGATGAGGCGCACAACATAGGTAGGGAATATTGCCATAAAGCAGAAGAAAGCACTTAATTTATGACTTAGTTGTTGTTTTAAGCCAACAGAACTTAACTGGTATTTTTCAAGGATTCTTTGTTTTACTGTTCCCTCAGGACCCACACAATGGATTTTTTTGATCACATATTAAATTTGAGCCAGTTTCAGTTAGTGATTGTTCTTAACATACAAATTTTATGACCAGTTAAGGCTAGAGTATATAGGTCTT
Source organism: Meandrina meandrites (assembly GCA_963693305.1). Taxonomy (NCBI): domain Eukaryota; kingdom Metazoa; phylum Cnidaria; class Anthozoa; order Scleractinia; family Meandrinidae; genus Meandrina; species Meandrina meandrites. Next base: position 36,451,828 of record OY855909.1, on the reverse strand, counting down.
TCATAGTGTGATTATCTGGGTGAAAGTAGTTCTGAAAGGAACTGCATTGTAGCTGACTGACATTTCTGCAACCACCTCAGCGGAAGTCATCTTTAGAGTCACATGAATAGAAAACATTACTAGTTATGATGTTGATATTTAATTTTATGTTATAGATAATGTGTGTATTGAATCCCTGAGTGTGAAAATATCAAGAAGAACGTTAGATAGAAGTCATGCCAATGTTGAGTCGTTGGCTAGAACTGTAAAGAAGTAAGTTGAACAGTTTACTGCCTGGAGAACGGGAGAATGTGTTTACTGTTTTAGTACTATTAATAATTTAGGATCTTAGAAATACCACTTGTTTGATGAGCTAGTTTATGGTTGTCTTGTTTTCTCTCATGGACCATAAAACAATAATATTTTAAAACACATCTTGATTCCATTTTGAAAATAGGTTCCTTGATTTTTTTTTATTTTGTTGTTTAAGTCTTAAACAGAAAGATGCTGATAAACTGAGACAGGAATACAACAGACTTGTTCAAGGTTTGAACAGAAACTTTTTAATAATCAGGAATACTATTTTTTATGCTATGTTAGTTTTCTTAGTCTCTGCCTTCACAGCATTAAAACTTGGATGTTTACATGGCATCTTACTATCGTGAAATGGATTTCAGGTTTGCGGGATGCAAGTGTTGCAAGAGAGACTGATGTGGTGTTAGCTAACCCAGGTACACTCTAATAAAACTATATAAACATTCTGTATTTGGTAATCTGATCTGATCTGAAGCCCGTATACACCATTTTGGAGAATAGGCCACTGATAAAGCTCCTCCATCCCCTATGTTGCTGGCCAGGCATTCCATTTGTTTCCATGAGTAGCCTTTTGACTGGATAGTGTCTTCTGTATCCCTCCTCAAGCTGTGACGTGGTCTCCCTCTCCATCTGTTACCCTGTAGGTTCTTCCAAAACTAGAAAATTACAGGCCAAAATTTTTCAGTTGTATGCACATGTAGAAGAACTGTCTTTTAAACTTGCTTGCAAAGAACACTCTTCACCAATGCCCTGATCTCTCTATCACTTAAGTTTAAATAAATTACAGGCTGACATGGCAGTGTGTTGTGGATCCAAAGAGGGCAGATCGATACTTAAATATAGTCGTGCAGTGCATTTTTATGTGTGGACGTTTGTGTGATTGCCTTTGGCTTCTCTGAATTAGCATCAAATAAAAAAGCGTACATCTTACCGGTAAGATGTTTAATGTTTTATTTTCTTTTCTTTTGCAGTGCTACCTGATGAAATCTTGGAAGGTATCTGTAACACTTGATAAAACATAATTTGTCTAGACTTATGATAAGGTATAACACATTTACTGGATGTTTGTTATAATATTATGATTGTTAACTTCAGTTCAATATTATTCTCTTGATTGCATTTAATTTCAAAATTAGCATAATATCAAAATACAAATTATAAAACAAATTTATCTTCACAGAGGCAGTGCCTGGAAATATCAGACAAGCTGAACATTTTGTGAATTTCATGAGACGATTCATAGAGTACTTAAAGGTTGTATCTGCTGCTTACATACTGAGTTTTGCTATTTTACATATTGCAAGTTTTTTATTGACCAATATTCATGAGCATCTCCAACTTACTTTTACAGTCATATAATTGCACAGTAGAAACCTCTTCTCTTATACACTCATACCTTGTAAGTGATTCACGAAGGTGTCAAATATTGACATTTTAACTTAGGAACTTTTGTTACGTGGAAGAAACTAAATGAGATTTTAAAAAGGTAAAAAAAAAGCCAAAATACTGTCTTTAAAAACTACAGTTTTTAAAATTTACCATTCACGATTTGTAGCATATGTTTTGTAGTTATTCCATAATGGAGGTCTTGTTTCTATTGCACTCAATGAGTAAGTTCAAGACATAGTTTAACCTGTGTGTGTTTTCTCTTCAGACAAGGTTAAGAGTGCAGCATGTTGTACAGGAAAGTCCTCCATCTTTTCTACAGCATGTTTATCAACAAGTCTGTATTGAAAGAAAACCTCTCAGGTATGTGATAAATTATTCATCATTATTTTTTTTGTCCATAATGTCTCTCTTGGGGCCCGCTGATCCTCTTCTTCCAAGTGATTCTCTTGAATGTCAGATTCCACTTCCTTCCATGAGTCAAATTCTAATAATTGTTTTGCTTTTCTTATGTCATTTATTTCCTAATTTTCTCCGGGTGATTCTCTTTATGACAAACATGAATATTTTTTTCTGTTGATCAAATTCACTGAGCCATGTTTTGGGACAAAGAATGTGCCTTTTTTGATGAACACACCAAAATATGTTTTTTCTTTCACTTTAATTTAAGATTCTGTGCTGAGCGGCTGAGCTCATTGCTGTACACTTTAGAGCTCCCTGATGTTCAAGACTATGGTCCTCTCACATTGATTGCAAATTTTGCTACTCTTGTGAGCACTTATAGCAAAGGTACAATGTACATTTTTAGTTGTTTTTTTTATAGCATAACTTGCTAAAACCTGTTTCTAAAATCCAATTTATATTAAATTTTATTTTATTTTCTACAGGTTTCACTCTTATTATTGAGCCATTTGATGATAGAACACCAACCATACCCAACCCCATCCTTTATTTCAGGTAAGATATTTACCCAAATGCTCTGATTACCAAAACAATGACATTTGAGTTTACTATGTCCAATATAATGTTGTGGTTCAATTTTATCCTTGGTTCAAATTTTATCTACCTTTGTTTTTGGTAATTTGAACTGAGGATAAAATTGAACCACAACATACGCAGTATAAACTGTAAGAAATTGACACATGATAGCAATAAAATAAGCAAATTATTTTAGATCAACACAATGTATAATATGGTTTTGGTTTCTTGTGCAATGATCTTTTAATAATTTTATTTCTTTTTCCATTGCTAGTTGTATGGATGCTTCCATTGCTATAAAACCTGTTTTTGATAGATTCCAGTCAGTCGTCATCACATCAGGGGTATGTTTTCTATTTAGTAACACTCTACACTCTTCAATGCGATTTTGTTTCAGTTGTGATAATAAATTTGAAATAAAAAAAAAGAAATCAAGCAATCTGCTTTGTTAAATTTGCTAACAAAAAACAAAATTTAAACCGTGATGTACATGCATAGAGCATTACTTGTTAAGGAATTGATAGCTTGTTTCTTATTAGTTTTTACTTGCCTAATTTGTTTTTTTTTCTCTTTTGATGCCCCAGACATTGTCACCAATAGACATGTATCCCAAGATTCTTGACTTTAGACCAGTTACCATGGCAACATTCACCATGACACTTGCCAGAATTTGCTTGTGTCCAATGGTATGTGAAGTAAAGTGACAAGTTGTATAATATTAAAATCGCTTTCAAAATGTCAATGTCTATTGAACTACTGATAAATGTTGGTATCCTTGTAATCAGGTGGAGTTTCACATTTTCGTTTTTTTTTTTTGTAGATTGTTGGAAGGGGAAATGATCAAGTGGCCATTACAACAAAGTTTGAAACTAGAGATGATACATGTAGGTTGTTCAAATGTTTTCTGTTTAAATTTATTTTGGTTGTGAAAGAGATTATCACACAGGATGTGACAGTTATGGGGCTGTTGTTGAAATGGGAGAAGGGTTCTTGTCACAGTTTGTTCTGTATAGCACAATCAAGCCACATGAGGTGTTGATGCATGACAGTATATTGTGTCCATTTATCAGAGGCCCACCCAGAGTGGGACTGAAGAACCAAACTGCTGGACACTGTCATTAGAGGACAGTACACTTGTGGAATACAGAACACAATAAAATGTTATAAGTAATTTATACAAATATAAGCATTAATGTTTTCTTATATGTCATCCATAGCTGTTATTCGTAACTATGGCAACCTTTTGGCAGAGATGTCAGCAGTGGTGCCTGATGGGATAGTTTGCTTCTTTGTCAGTTATCAGTACATGGTGAGATAATTATTGGTTTCTCCCTGCCTGTCGCCATCTACAAACAGCCTGTTCTGTATGTGCTTCTTAGCAGCATTTGAATCATCTGCGAAGGAATGACGAGAAATTAATGTACATAACTTACAGCAAATGAAGAGTGGGGAGGGGGGGGGGGGGGGAGGAGGAAGAGGTGGACCGCGAGATGCCCCCCTCCCCTCTCCCCCCTTTCCTTGTTAATGAACTTAAACTCGATTGAGTTCAATTGCAATTTGCCAAGAAGCTTGTGCTTTGCAGGCTACCCCCTCCAAAAAAGGGGAAAAAGTCAAATCATGGTACTTGTGACGTTTTCTTCCAGATGAAAAAGTGTCCCCACGATTTACTAGCATTTTAATTTTGTTTTTTAGGAAGCAGTTGTGTCCATTTGGCATGATCAGGTAAATCATTTGGAATGACAATTATTTTAATAGTAATCCCGAGTAGCATTGAAGTATGTTGTTTAACTTGTTATCTATTTTTATTTCATTGTCAGGGAATTATCAGCAACATTCAGAGAAACAAACTGCTCTTCATTGAAACTCAGGATGCAGCAGAAACCAGCTTAGCTCTTCATAATTACCAAAGGGCAAGTCACAAAGTGTTAATTATTTTATTCTCACTCTTTCCCAGTTACAGTGTACAATGTAGGTGACTGCAGAATGATACAATACAAGAAGATGAGCCTTAAAAATGAGCAATACTTTCTTCTTTGTTGCAGGCTTGTGAAAATGGAAGAGGAGCCATATTACTTTCCGTAGCAAGAGGAAAAGTTTCTGAGGGGATTGATTTTGGTAATTATTATTAAATAAGTAAAGAATAGACTTAGAGCTTGTGTTGTAGAGCTTCTAGAATTTCTTCTAAAGTTCTCTTAGCCTAACTGGTCCTAACTGACTTCAGGCATCACCATACATGTACATGATGCAAATGCCCATTGATTGGTCGGTCAGTCAGTTAGTCGGCCAGTCTCGACGGCGCCTAATGGGTTCAATCATTTGCGCGCGTTTTGGATCCGCTTTGCCGTGTCACATGGTCCTTGACTTTGCCTTTGGGCCCACAAAATGACGCCGATGAACTCAATCTCGCAAAACTTTTTAAAATGTGTTTTCTTGACAGTCTTCAACGTTGAAATCCGTTTGCACGCATTTTGGACGCGTTTTACCGTTACACTTGATCCGCCTTGGGCTTTGCCCTCGGGCCCACAAAATGGCACCAACGAACTCGATCTCGCCAATACTTTTAAAAACGCCTTTTCAGGGGCAGTCAGACAGACATTCAAGCATACCAACTGGTTTGTATTGTTCTCCACAGATCATCATTACGGCAGAGCAGTTATTATGTTCGGTATTCCTTACGTCTATACACAAAGTAGAATTTTAAAGGTAAATTTAATTACGTTCAAAACTCCCTTTTTTTTTTAAGATCCCTTTTTATAAGAACGTTGAGGCTGAGATTTGCCCAAATTTTAAGACTATGCTAAGAACATACCCCAGGCTGAGAGGCGGAGAACATCTTTATTTTGCCCGTTTGTTTTAATTTTTTGTAAAATGAGCAGTATAAATAAATGCAAAACTGTGGTCCAACAGGAATGCTTTTAAAAGGAGCGAGCATGTCAAGAGCAACTTCATACTTCGGTGAACAATGCTGTTCCTGGTTTCGTCCGCATTGATTTAATGAAATACTATAGCACGGAAGTTAAGAACGTCTTAAGAACATTTTCAGCCTCAAATCGTGAAAAAAATAAGAACGCTCAGCTTCGGCCCCAAACTTAGACGTTCTTATGTAAAAAAAGAGTGTACACCGCAAAAATTCCGTTATTTTAGCTTCATCTTACTTTGCACTGTTTTAATAGGCCAGGCTTGAGTACCTCAGAGATCAGTTCAACATCAGAGAAAATGATTTCCTCACCTTTGATGCTATGAGGCATGCTGCTCAGGTAAATGTGTTAAAAGATCATTTGTACTTCCATTTTCAATATTTTGTGTTACCATCAAATGTTACTGCAAGGGCAAACCACGCTGCCACATCAAACTTGTAAAATTTATGCCAACACTTCGATTATAACACAAAGGGCAAAATGGCTGAACTATGATTGGAGTGAATTTTTGTTAATTTTTAGTTTCTTGGCAGCAAAAATTACTCCAAAGGTAACTGCGTTGGATTAAGAGCATGCAGACATTAGATTTGTTGTAAATATTATATACTTCCATAACGGACGTATTTTGACCTTGACTCATATTTCAGTGTGTTGGTCGAGCCATCAGAGGAAAAACAGATTATGGAATCATGGTATTTGCCGACAAGGTATTGAAATAGTAAAGCAAGGTGCTAACGTCATGTGATGAACCTTTAAAATGAAAAAAAAAAAAAAGAATTAGAGGGAATAGCTCCTCGTTTGCTATGCAGGCTAAAATCCTTTACTCTCTATCTATTTTGTTTTGCAGAGATTTTTTAAGGTGGACAAAAGGGGCAAACTACCAAAATGGATTCAGGTAGGGCAGCAGGAAACGTGTAACTATAACTGTAATGTAATTATTGTTTGCGAAGTCAAGATTTTTATTTTTTTTAACATTGTAGTCAATCACAACAAATGCTTAAAATGCAACGAAGCAAAAGAAACTCGAAGCAAAAATGTGCTATCTGCATGGTCATGGCTAATTTTATTTTGATCACTGCTTGAAAAGAAACATGTTTGTACTTACGGGCTGGAACAAATTGCACAGGACTAGAGAACTTTTGACAATCAATACAATTATACTGCTGTGAGGAATACTTACGTTAAAAGTTAAAACGTTTTCCCAGCTGCATGTAGTACTCTTAAATGCTTCATTGGCCGTGTTTTCACGAGCGATTTTTCAGGTCGCTTAGCGAGTGACAACCGGAAATCTCGTGAAAACAGTTACTTTTCTGACTCGCTTAAAGTTAAGCGAGTCGGCAAACTTCAATGCAATTCTCATTAAATTTAAGCCACCAAACCAGGTAGCTTAAGCGAGTAGGCAATTAATTTCTGCCAATGGGAAGCAGCTTGCGGTCATTCATCTGACAAGGCTGTCAAATCGGAAATAGAACACGCATTCTTTTTTATGCCTCTTGGGAACTTAGTGCTGAGCAAAACTTAGCCTGCGTAGCTGGCGGGATTTTGCGAGCGAGTGCTTTTTTAGCGACCTCATGCTTTGGTCTTGGCCGCCAAGCAGCTCGTGCCCGCTAATCCCGCCAGCTGCGCAGGCTAAGCAAAACTCGTCTTTTTATTTTAGCTCAGTGCGTCTTCTAACTCCAAAAACAAGTCCTGTATGAATTTCCTGTTGCAAGCCGCCACAAAGCAACAGCTACTCGCTTTTCCACTGGAATCGCTCATCGCATGTTCATGCCTTGTCGTACTAGATGGTCTAACCAAATTGCAAACAAACTGGAACATATTCCTCGAGATACGGAAATGTTCTCGCCAAATAAAGCGCATAAACACACGATTGAAAAGAAGAAGCCAAGACGCACAAGCGAGCTTTATCTGCACCTCCCGCCATTATTCAAATTGATTTAGTCGCGCGTGTGCTCTCCTCAAGTTACTTAAATGAAATATAATCTTACTCGTGAAAACACCTATCATTTTTAAGTCGCTTAACGAAGTCTGTAAACAAAGCACATTCAGGAATGTTAAGCGAGACAATCGGTGTCGTGAAAACACAGCCATTGTTTTGTAATTGTCTTTTCAGGAGTACCTAAAAGAAGGAGTTTGCAATCTTTCTATTGACGAAGCAGTCCAGGTAGGATTCTAGCTACAACCAAGATTGAATTTTCAACTAGTCAAAAGGTTGATGTAGGGAGACGTGCTGCTCAGAAGAAAGGCTAACTAGGTCAGAAGGTACGAGAACCTAGTAGGCGGGTCGGCCAACCTTGTCAGAGGTTTATCAGTGAGACTGGCCGCCCCTGTACAAGTGCACGTGAAGCTTCGCCCTTTTGCTTATGTCCGTTATTGTACCGTAGTGTGTAAAACTCTTTAGCTAAGTAAGAGATTGACCTACCATCACCTGTCGCGGATTGAATTCAGTGTAAAATAATAGCACTGTGTTTTGTTACTTTAATTGTGACACTGGCGAGGCATTTTTGTTTCGAAGCGACATTTTAAACTTACACGTGCTTGTTAGCAGTTAGCAAGTTATTTACATTCTATTTGTTCTTATTTCCTTCGTTAGATCAGTAAAAGATTCCTGAGACAAATGGCTCAACCGTTTGACAAGGTAATATCACAACATTGATCACTTTCTATTAATATAAATAATTTCATGTTTTGCCGTAGCCTGTCGTCAGCCTGTGTACATCCGCCCACTCCCCGATTTTTTTGACGAGGGCGGGGAAGGTGCGGATGTGTACACAGGCTATTTTGCCGCCGGTCTTCCTACCAGATCTTACACGTACCTAGCTTTCATGTTCATCATGAGGCGCCCATTTTATGACTTGCAAATCACGACTGCAGTCAACTCTCTCTTAACGGACACCTCTATAAGACGGACACCTGGTGTTGGTCCCGTCTCTGCCGTTTTTCACTCATTTTACTGTGACTAAACTCCCTATAAGACGGACAGCTCTCTAAGACGGACAGCTGGAGCCGGTCACGACGGTGGCCGTCTTAGAGAGAGTTGACTGTTTATCTTTTTTCTTCCACAGAACATTGCGTTGTTCGATAACTTCATAGGTGTTTTCAACTTGCGTGTAATTTGTTTATTTGTGGAGTTTTCAAGCTTTAGGCTTCTGCTAGGTCAGACAAGGGACGACCTTATATTTGAAAAACCAACTTAAGTTATAACTGGTTTACTGTAACCAATCTTTTCATTCTCGACAGTCATTTATCCCACAAACTTGCTGAACGCTCGAGTCTTTTCACTTTCAGGAGGATCAGCTCGGCTTATCGCTTCTAACAGTTGAGCAAGTGGAATCTGAAGAGTTTCAGAAAAGAATTCTTCAATCAGCCCTTGCCTGATTCTGCAAGAAAGTACACTTGCCTACAGCGTGAGGAAAATAGCTGGTACACTGACATTCTGGTGTTGATGAACTGCAACAGACGCATCGCGTCTTCATAAGCAACAGTGATTTGTTAAACTGTTGCAGAAAAACATATAGTATAGAACAGAGACGCTTCCACGTACAGCAGCTTAGCGTGTCTTTGACAAAAACAGGATATAATAAGGGCGTACCCGGCAAGGCGAAGCGTCATGGTTTCTTAAAAAAACCTTTTAACCTTTTAACAACACTGCGGCGAATTTGCGAGAAACGACGTCGTTGTTGGCCATTGTTCAGGGACAAAACGCAACATCCAATCACAAACACGGCAGAATGAAATTCGTCAGCGCCTCTTTGACCTTTCAAAATGACTGTGAATGCTGGAATGCTAGAAAATAGTTATTTTAAAACCAGTGGACACAGGAACAAGAGAATAATTCCAATGAACTTCTTGGAGTGAGTCAATATTTGTTTTAAGAGGACACATATTGTCGCGGATGCACTTCTGATGGTTTACGTTGTATTTACTTCATCTTGTGTTGAAATAATTAATACCCAGTTTTACGTAGCGAAATTTCCAGAAGGGAAAAAAAATCAGTGTTGTAGTGTTTTGAAAATGTTTCATCGCATAATATGTTGATCAAACACACAACGTTAGCACAAGGGAAAATACTTTTTACAAGGACACTTAAAATTCATGAAATGTTTCCTTCCCTAGTGTAACGCCAACCTTAGAAAGCTTTAAAACCGTTCTATTAATTTGTTAACTTATTGTTGTCGTTTTGCGAACTGGTGCAATACAATGCGAGAGACGAAATTTGCAGTTGCATTTACGTCTCAGGACGTCGACGTTACACTGACATATCCGTGCATTCGCCTATCAGTGCGCATGCGTAGCAGTGACTATCAGCAACACCACACCATGCCTAAATAGTGTACCACTTTTCACGGTGAGAATGTTGATGCACAACAAGACTTCCAACTAATCTCACATGTTAGCATGGATGATGTTATTTTAAATAAAGAAAAGGAAGAAAAAAGATGACCAAACTATTTTTTTTTTCAGTCAGGGCGCATGCGAGCAACAGAAACATGAGAGTCTAGGGGGATCCGGGGGTATATTTCCCCGGGAAATTTTGAAAAATCAAGCTGTTTTAAGTGGACCTTTGCGGCGCGTGAGGGGGTGCGGACACACCCATCGCACCCCTGCCTACGGCCCTGGGGCGTCTTTTGACTGGGCAAATATAAATAAATCTCTTTTCTATCTATCAAGCTCAGTATACGGATCATTTGTTTCCAATGAAGCACTTTTTGACCCTACACAATAACTATATAAGGTATTTCCGTTTCATACTTTTTGTTGCCTTTTTTGAGCCCTTTCCGGAACAGCTAAAAGACTGACAGCGAGATAAGATATATAAACTCGGTTCCTTGAAGCGTAGAAGTGTCCAAAGCCCTTTATTTTTTTTATATTGGAAAAGAATGAAATGCAAGCTTGGAGGGCTGGTGAAGGAATAAACAGTTCTCGAAGTTCCTATCGTGTGTTCAACGATCCAAAAAAGGAAAATCTGCTATTTCTCGCCCACTAGCTTAGCTGAGGGCTGAGACGACTTTCATTATGCAGTGTTTCAGGCTACGAGTCACGTACGAAGCTTGCGAAGAGCGTTGCGTGAACCGTGGCGTGACGGAAAGATCTTAGAATATGATTGGCTGTTGGCCGAGAGCGCCCGACTCCCTCGAGGAAGCCTCGAGGTTGACGAAACGACCGCGTTCATCTTCGTGATGCTGAAAGGTTGGTGAAAGTCATTTTTGGTCTTTAAATTTTCACGAAAATGTCAGACGCAGACGACAATCAACAAGTAGAATCCGAGACAACGGTAAGAGTCATTGCTTTGATAAAACAGGTAAAGCTGACCGAGCTTTTCCTTCGATGAATGCATATCTGTATCATGTCATCTTGTCATCTTAATTTTCTCGATCCTAGAGGACTTCGTTAATTCGAACCTCGTGTTCCAGTGCAAAGGAATAATATACTTCGATTTAACCTTAACTTACTGGCGTCCTTTCAGGTTAAAACTGTTAATAAACAACGAGGACGAGGAAAGAAGAGGACTCCAGCAAAAGTTGTCACAAAGGTATGAGTAAACACTGTCGAGTGTTGTGTTTACAACAATGGCTGCGACCTGGTCGCGGTAAAGCTGTTCTTTCTATGGACGCGCGCTACAGAATCGCGGTTTTTGTCTCATTCAGTGTAATGATATAATGCAGTTTTTGAAGTCCTCTTGTGAGTCATTGGCTTGCCATATAGAGGGAAATCTGATGGGAAAAATATCCGCGCCACATTGTTCAAAATGGCGCATGTTTCTTCGCGGATAGAAATCGCAAATCGGAGTGTAAAGTCACCGCACTTATAAAAGATCAAGTGAGGAAACGTTTTTGTTATGCGTTTTCATGTAGTATATGAATCCAAGTTCAAATGCAACATAACCACTGTAACAAAAAGTAACTATATGTTAATGGCTGTTTTTAGATTAGAGACGTGTTACCCGTCTGGACATTGTGAAGGATAAAAAGCCTGAATTGCCGTCTTTCCATGTCTATATACCTCCCCTCCCTACTCCAACTGTCCCTACCCCCCCCCCCCCCCCCCCCCCCACAACACACACAAACACAGAACGTTGCTTAACATTCTCGTCCCAAGAGGCCACGATCCTTCTGGTCTGCGCCAGGAATCGAGACCTCTGGCCGCTCCCAATTTCTGAGCATGCGCAGAGTACCCGTTCGGTGTTTTTCAGCCAATCAGATTTGTCATATTTGACAATGAGTCCGTGAATCGCGGACTTCCGGTTTTGGAGGCGGCCAGAGGTCTCGATTCCTGGCGCAGACCAGAAGGATCGCGGCCTCTGGGGATGAGAATGGTTGCTGTAAGAACAACTATGATATGCATATGAGTGTGACCCTTTCGTCTCATTTGTATGTCAAACTGCTTGAGAACTGCAATAAACAGATACTAAACTATTCTATTTCTCTTTCGTCAAGAGTAAAAAGCCAAGGCACAATGAAACAGGTGAAGGATTATCGGTGAGTTAAATTTTCTTTTACTGATTTGTCTTATCTGCTATACTATGTGGAAGTAAAAATTGTTTTATAATGTAGTTTTGTGAATAAGTAGGTGCCCTCAATTAAGCCTGGTTCTCATATGCCACCGACCTACATGCGATATAGCTGCTGGTAATGCCTGGGATACTGTTCCAACATATGAGAACATATGCCCCCAGCAACAAAGATCATCGCAGAACTTTACCACCAGTATGCCAGCGAAGTTGCCTTGAGTTCAACTTTGCAGGCACATAGGCGGTTTTTCTGGAGCTCTGACGATAAAGATATTTTATGCGAACAGTATCCCAGGCATGTACCGCCAGCTATGTCACAGGTAGGTCAGTGGCATATGAGAACCAGGCTTTAATGGAGGGGACTTTTCCCCAGGATAAAGAAATTTGGCACACATGAAAAAAGTTATTAAATTGACTGGTATCTGCTGACTAACAAAGTCAACAAAGTCAATCTGTAATGTACCATTGTTGTTAGCAGTGGCGGATCCAGACCTTCAGCTAAGGAGGGGGCCCGCTTGACTATGAATGTTGAATTCTGCGAAGATATTTCCGACACTTCAAAGAAAATGCACTATTTCTGAAAAAATAAGGTGGGGGCCTGGGCCCCCAGGCCCCTCCCCTGGACCTGCCACTGGCTAGGAATTTGTTTAAGCTTGAAGAGCAAGATCTGGTGGCAGATTTAGAGGTGCAGAATATGTGATGGGGGGGGGGGAGGGGGTGTTTGGGAAACCATAGTGAAGATGGCCCTTTTACTAGGCCATTTTCTTTCTCTAAAAAGAAGGAGGCAAATATTTTTCAGCTTTTTAGGCCTTATATGTTTTTTTTTTATCAAATACAAGGGTCCAGGCAACTCCCCTAGATATGCCTCCCCAACTATATCTTAAGGGGGGGGGGGGGTTCTTAATTACAGATCTAGAGCAGTTGCTAAGGAATTGCTCGAGGTGGTTTTTGGTGGTAAGCCAGTTTGGAGAGTTTGATAATACTAAATGGTGAATTTTTTTTTTTTTGGGGGGGGGGGGCTGCTTTGAAAAAAATTGAGTGTTCGTTACTAGTGCCAGTCCTAAACCATGCATTAGAATTTAAATACCTAAGACTTGGAGGAAAGAAGGTAGAGTAACAGAGATATCATAGCCTTCTTTATAATTCTGCAATGATATGGAATTACTGTTTACATGTAAAAATGGAACACTACTAAAGACAGTCTGGAAATATGGGTGCTTATTTCATCATAACTTTTATAATAATGTAAATTTCATAAAAAGCATATGAAACATTAAGTGTGTAGACGTTCTTTATCTATTGGCACTTATTTCAATTTTCAGATCTATATGCCATTTCAGTTTAGCGTTTTTTCTATTCTGGTCATGTGATGGCCATGATTTGAATATCTTGAAGGACTCTTCAATGGAACAAATTTGTGCAAAAAGCACATCCATAGATTGAAAGTGTGGTTTCCAAAATATGATAGCTAGAAACCTTTCTTTGCAACAAATTGGTAGTTAAGAAGGACCTCCCTTAAGAAATGATTTCACTGTGCATTGTCCCTTTCAACAGGCAAGTGACGAGGTTCCTGCCCAACAGCTGACCCTACATACAGTACCCCAGCCTCCCCATACAGTGTCACAGCCTCCCCACACAGTGCCTCATCCTTCGCACACCGTTCCTCAACATCTTCATACAGTGCCACAGCCTCTACATGCAGTCCACCTGCTTCCAAATGTGGTACCTCAGTCTCCACAAACAGTGCCTCAGCCACCACATGCAGTTCCTCAGCCTACACAAACAGCGCCACCGTTTCCACACCCTGGTTCCATCGATGGAGCCTCGCTGCCAACATATGTCCAATTTGCAGTGCCTCCCAATTTCTTTCCTTCACCAGTGATAAACAGTACTCTGCAAAATCCCCTTCAACACGGTGTTCCGTCTTCCATGACCGCCTCCCATTCATCCACCTTGAGCTTACTTAGTGCTCTTCAGGATGACAAACTTGGGCTGATACTGCCTGTGTTGGTGAGAATGGAGCACAAGATAGATCAGATTATGGCAATGATAGGAGCTAAATCAAATATTGGAATGAATAATGAGCCCCAAATGGGAAACCAGTTATTAAATACCACAGTAGTGGGAAACCAGTCAAATACCACAGCAGCAAGCAGCCAACAGAGCACTAAAACAGTTGGACACCAGTCAAATTCTTCAACGACAGGAAGCCAGAGAAATGCCACCCCGTGTAACCAGACAGCAGCTGTAGTAGTAAGTACCAATCAGTCAAATGTTACCATGACAGGAACCCCATCAAGTGCCACTGCGAATTCTCCTCAGTCGATGGAAACCCAGTTAAGTGCCCCTACAGTGGAGAGCCAATCAAATGCCAGCTTGACGGAAACCCACGTGAATGACAGCCCAGTGGAAAAAGATGCCGTGACGGGATGCAAGCTTACAGCACTTACACCACTATCGACCTTTAACGCCTCAAATCCACTTCCTGGAATGTCGTCCCGCCAACGTATTCAGCTTGAAATGGCCAAGATAACGGAAAAAACCTTGCCAGATGATCTAAACCTACCCATATCGCGAGACGAGCTCATCTCGCTCCACGCGAGGTCCAATTCTACAATGAATTTCGCCGTACGATTGTTGCGCGAATTGTTCACGCGAGAAGAACTAATCGGAAGAAACCTTTCTGGAGTCCGTGGAAAAGATAGAGTAGATCCAGCCAGGGTTGCAATAATCAAAGAAATCGTGTTCAAGATTTATCGTACATCGCCATCAGACAAAGAACTGCTGTGGAGGTATTGTCATAAAGCCATGGATTCCTACTTGCGTAAGATGCAACGCCCAATTGTCGTGCAGGAACAAGATTAAAAATCTACCTTATTGTTACTTATTTTCGCGGGACTTAATTTTCGCGAAATTAAAGACCCGCGGTAAAAAGTTTTCGAAAATTAACCACGCGAAGTTTAACAACCTCGATCGCAGGGCTTTTCCCTTTTTCGTGGGAACGAGGTTGGAAGTTTACTTCTGCCCATAATTATCTTGTCCATGTTCTGCTTTTGAGTTTTGGAGTTTGAATTCTTTTTACAGGAATCTATATCCTCTTCTTACTGCTGCCCTCTCAAGATATCTTTGGCGCAGTCGTCATTGTTGTTAGTTTCGTTTTGTTATATGCATGGTTTTGTAGTGTTTTGACAATTTTCGCGAAAATTACCGGTAGTATTTTTCTTTTGGCCAAAGCGCGAGATTTAAGTCCCGCGAAATGTGCTCCGTCATTCCATTTTCTCGAAATTAAGTTCCCGCGAAAATAAGTAACAATAAAGAATGTCAACGGATATCTTGTGTTTTTTTCCGGTGTACAAAACTCATTATCTTGAAATCGAAGGAAGATAATTAACTGAAACTGAGGACCAAAGATGTTTAGACAAGGAAGATTCAGATGTACTACGAGCGATGACTCCACTGAGAAATTTTGGCTTCAGTTTTTAACTTGGGATGCGTCGTCCTTTAACTTATTTTATCTTATTTTACCCTTAGTTTTAACTTGATTAATAATACGTGTGTAAGGATTTTGTACTCAAAGTTGTTATTACGCGAAAGTCAACTTTGTAGTTCTTTGTCGGCATTTGATGTCGCGAAAAAGAAAGGAAAAATTATCGTTGTGTACAGTTAAAACTTATTCAATGTTGCCAGCATTACTTGGAATTCTTAAAGTAGATATAGTAAATGGTTAACTTTGTATTTTAGAATGTTTGTAATTGCATTCTTATTTTATTGTGTCTCGCACCGGGCAAGAAGGAACCAGAGAATGAAGTTGGTGACCCGGTCGTGGCTAGAATGGATACTCCAAAATCAGAAAACCGTTGGGAGATAGGAACCCATTGCTACATATTGAGCTACCCTCACCAAGAAATGATAGATTTATACCGCAAACCAGAGGCTGAGAGTGGAACTAACCGCAAGCCGCAAACCAGAGTGGAATTAACGGCAAGCAAACCAGAGTGGAACTAACCGCAAGCACACAGAAGTGCTTCGTTTCCAGTCTCCCAGCGGATTTCTGATTTTGTCACTACTGTGGTGACCCCGCTCTGAGTAAACACGCACCTTTGAGCGCGCGAAGAGACACTTTTGACTTTTTTCGTGTCGTTTTGTACTGTGTTTTTTTTTTCAACTCTACCATGTGCATGGCGGTATGTTCCATACTAACACAAGCATTGAGATGTACCGCAGCCAGCCAGTTAGATCCGATCCCTGCTTTTCGTAATGCCAGGATTAAAACGGTAAACCAAGGCTAAGGACATTTTTCACGATATGTTATACATGTGTTGAAGCGCTGTCGATCACCATCCAATAACAAGTATTGCTTTATGACATTTCCACAGCAGGAGTGTAGAACATAAACACGGCTTGTACTAAAACACGAAACGGAACTAATCGAAATGACCGAAAAAAAAAATTATTTGTTTATTATTGTTTGCCACACAAAGAAATTACAAAGAAACTACACAGTGAAATAATTTAAATTAGTTACAATGGAAAGGTGGCAGGGAGACTGAAAAGAAACTAGAAAGCTTCTGCATATGCAAGCCGCTTAAACCGCGGCTTGGCTTTTATTTGTTGGTTAGGCTTCGTTCGTTTCGGGTTGTAGTACATGCCCCAAAATACACCAACATTCGTAAGGATCCGCCGGGTCACCTTGGGTTGCAGATAAAAGATACGATGGTAGTGTGTAAGAAACATTCTAACCAACTGTTAAACCAACTGTTTTGTTCCTGGCTAATAAAAAAAGTTTAGTCGTGCAATTATTCAAATGAGGGAAAAAATGTCTGATAACTGCGGCAAGAATAGCAAAAAGCAAGCCTTCCAATCATTTATGTGGAATGCCATTTTCTATACTTCTGCTTTCAGAAATCGGGTTGCAGAGTCAAGCGTCCCGCAACTTGAACACATTTCAAAACCAAATGATATAAAGTAAAGAGATGATCCTCGCAGTGAAATTGCAAAGAAAAAAGGCTGAAAAACCTTTGGGTTCAACTCGATATGAACCCGTGACCAACTGAGCGCGCTACTCATCTCTTTATTTTGTCTATCCGCGGTTCAAATATGAATTTATTCATATACTTTACGTCACCAAAAGATACCATTGACAAAACTGAGATATATCCAGAAGTTCAGTATCCTAGAAATGTCGCTTCAAACAAACTTCGACAGCTTCGAGACAACGAAAACCAAAGCGCAGTTTGATCGCTTCCCTCCCGCGTGGACCACGCGAGCCTTCACAAATGAATGCATGTGATTGGCTAATATCAGTCTCCTTCACGAACGAAACTTGAACGCGTGATTGAATTGTTCACGAACAAAATCTCACAGCGGAGAAAATACACATTATCGAAAATAATACAATGCAGATCCAGACTCAGTTGTCTTTGAAGCAGAACTAAAACAGGACAACACGGTAGGAATTTCTTTTTGTAAACGCATAAGCCAATTATTATTTTGGAGGCAGATGTGAGATCGAATTTCACAGTGAAAGGGAAAGTTTATAATTTTGCAGACGACCGTCGCAAATATACGCTACAGTACAAAGAAACAAAGGGCTGGTTTGAACCAATTACTTCTCACATTTCCCCAGTTTTAAACTTCTGGATGTACGAGAAAGGGGAAAGCGAGAAAAGAAAGACCAAGAAGAGCATTCGCACAGGTTTGCTTATTCACAAAACGCAGTTATAAACAGTGCGGCAAATCGAACGCGGTTTTCTGGTGTTTACAAACGAAAGTTGCGTGCGATCGAGTCGCGAACGTGAGGTTGTGTTGTTGTTTTGATCACGCGTTTCGGTCGCATATTTTATATCGACTTTGACCATGAAATAAGCTTGAAATGTCTACATTGGAATTTTACTAGCGTTGCGTAGTTGCTTATTTGCTCAAACCTAATATTTCAAGATGGCGCCACAATGTAAAATGGAAGTAGATATAAATGTAATCCTTTTTACGTAAATAGGATATTGTTGATAATGGAAGTGAAGTTTGGGAGGGGGGGGGGGGGGGATTAATCTGCATCGCTGGGGTGGAGTACTGATCACTTATGCTGCTGTGTATTTGGATTAATGAAAATTTAGCCCACTGTGTAAAATATTATAAGGTTATATAAATTTTAGCTACTTTTTTCTGTATAAGTATTGGAAATTATATAGCTATTAGGCTTAAAATGGGTCTTAAATTTTTTACTTTATCGCTTTCCTCTCCTCACCCCTCCCCCACCCAAGCACACACACCCCACACCCCTGTTTTACTAACAATCTATTTCAGAAAATAAAATACAAATGAATTAAGGATAGCCATGGAATAAGTATCTACCACAATATTATTTTTAGGCTTTCAGCTAGATATGAAGTAGGTGACTTCTTTGTGCAGCACCATTCAGAGAGCAATATAAAAAGCTGAAAATGGCCATTTTTACACCAGAGATGTGTTACCGGTTTTGACCAGTTTTGGAAAACATTTTGTAATTCGCCTGGCTATTGTGTTCTAGTTAAAGACAGGCTGAAGACATCAGGCCTGTAGCCAGGATTTTGCATGGGGGGGGGGGGGGTGTGCATGAGCACCTCTAGCACTTAATTCCAAGCGCCGCAGACGCGCAAACGTAGGGGGGTGTGGGGTATCCTCCCCCAGGAAATTTTGCAAAAATAGGTTATCTTAGACAGCATTTCGTGCGTTTTGAGGACAGTTTGTTAAGAAACAAGGCAGGTAAAAGTGAAGGACATTAGGTAGAACGTATCATTGAAATTAACCTAGAATCACACAATTCGGTCCAAAATATAGCACACGAAACTACAAATAGTGGACCTTTAACCCAAAGGACCATATTGAGTGTAAATAGTCGAAGCACAGAAATACCACTGTTTCCCTTTATTTATTTATTTTGATAATTTTTTTTTCACAATTAGCGGACTTCCAAGCTCATGGGGGGGGGGGGGTGTGGATGCACCCATCGCACCCCCCTCCCTACAGGCCTGGAAATGTTACCTGTCTATACAAGCTACTTTTCAAAAGAATCTGAAACGAAGCACTACAAGAAGTAGCTTATCTAGACGGGTGACTTGTCTTTTTTTTGGCCATCTTTATACTAGAGTGGCATAACTGGATGAATTACAAAATGTTCACTGGAATTCATCCAGACAGGTGACACGTCTCTAGTATAAAAAAAACTACAATAACTCTGCTCACAAGGTAACTGAGTGGGGTCAGATAAAAGCAATTTTTATAAACCCAATGTTATAAGTAAATATATCAAGGGTGGTATTGAGTGAATATCCATAAAGAAAAGACCAAGGGCCAATATTATCCCCATATATGGTCCCAAGCAAGCTTGGTTAATAAGACATTTATTAATAAATAACTTTATTTATAATTGAACAGATTTTTGTAGAAACTTTACCTGGTCCAGTATTTAAAAAATATTGGACTGGCAATAATTAGCATTCTGATTGGCTGATTTGAGTTTTTGGCTCCCTCTCTTTATTGTCCTAGTCACATAATAATGTAATTTATTTGAATTACCCCCTCCCCTCCCCCCATTGAAGTTCTTTAGCACAGCATCGACCCCTCTATTATTTTGCAGCAGACTAACACTCTTTTTTTATATTAACACTTTATTAGGCTATCACAATGATGGAATCTTCAAACCAGCAGTTTTCGCCACATATAAAACCTCAGCCCCCACAATCTGTACTGGAAGCTGCAACTCGGTCTCATATCGCTGTACCGCAGTCTCCACAAACAGCAACACAGCAACAACAAGCAGCGCATGAATCTTTGCAATCTGGAGTGCTGCAGCCCCGAGAAGGAGCAGATCAGTCTGGGTCTGTATTGCAGCCTCCACAAACCGAACCTCAGTCTCGACAAACAGTTTCTGAGCCTTTGCAATCAGCAGTGCAGCTTTCACGAGTATCACCAGAGCCTGCACAAGCATCTCAGATGTCAGCACCCCAGTCTCTTCAAACAGAGCTGCAACCTGAACCAGCATCACCTCAGCCACAACAAACAGCACCTCAGCATTCACAAGCAGTGCCTGAGCCTTCTATCTCTGTGCTGCCGCCTCCACCGGCAGTACTGCAGCCTCCACAAATGATCTCTCAGCTTTCAGCACCCCGACCTCCTCAAACAGAAATGCGTCTTCAATTAACAACTCCACAGCTGCCACAAGCAGTACCTCAGCCCTTACAAGGAGCACACGAGCCTCAACAAACAGAACTGCATCCTCAACGAGCGTCACCTCAGCCACGGCAAACAGTACCTCAGCTTTTACAAGGAGTACCCCATCCACTGCAAACAGTATTACGGCCTCAACAAACAACACCTCAGCCACCGCAAATGGTGCCTCAGCCTTCACAAGCACCTCAATCTTCACAAATGTTAATGCAGCCTCAACAAATAATATCTCGGCCCCCACAAACAATGCCTCACCCTTTGCACACAGCGCCTCATCCTCCACAAGCTATCCTTCATCCTCCACAAACTATACTTCATCCTTCACAAGCGTCACCTCAGCTTCCACAAACTGTGCTTCAAATAGCGCCTCAACCTTCCCAAACGGTGATACACTCTTCACAGAGCACCCCATCTTCAGCATCATTTGCCCAATTCATGATGCCTCCCAATTTCCTTTCTTCACCAGTGTTTAATAGTACTCTGCAAACTCCCCTTCAACATGGCGTCCCGTCTTCCCTGACAGCCTCCCATTCATGCACCTTGAGCTTACTTAGTGCTCTTCAGGATGACAAACTTGGGCTGATACTGCCTGTTTTACTTAGAATGGAGCACAAGATAGATCAGATTATGGCAATGATAGGAGCTAAATCAAGCCCTGGAATTAGTGGAATCAGAATGGAAAACCAGCAGAATCCCGTCATGATGGGACACCAGTCAAGTGCTGCCGTGATGGGTGGTAATCAGTTTAATGCTGCTGTCACTGGAAACCAGTTCAATGCTGCTGGGTTGGGAAGCCAATCAAGTGCTTCGGTGATGGGAAACCAGTCTGCCATAATTAGAAACCAATCAAATTCCACCATGATGAGAAATCATGCCCAGTCAAATGCAACTTTGGTTGTAAACCAGCTCAATGAAGGAAACCAGTCAAATGGCACCCCGATGTTAAACCAATCAAATGCACAAACCACCGCAAATGTACCTCAGCCTGCCCCCACGGCGATGGAAACCCAGTCAAGTGCCTCTATGATGGAAACGCAATCAGACGCTAGTTTGCCAGAAACCCTCCCGAATGACACAACGACGGAAACCAAAGTAGTTGCAGACACTGTGATGAAATTGCCAAGCGCCGAAACTGCAAAAATGATTATCTCTTCAAGCACTTCAAATTTGAAGCGTACCAGTGCGTCAACAACTCAAGGCCGTGTAATACAACGTAAAATGGCAAAAATAACTGAAAGTACATTGCCTGACGATTTAAACTTCCCCATATCACGTGACAGTATCATCGCCATGCAGGCCAAGTCCACCTCTACAATGAACTTTGCGGTGCGATTGATGCGCGAGCTGTTTACGCTAGATGAGCTAGAGGGTAAAAATATTTCTGGAGCCCGAGGAAAAGATCGAGTGGATCCAAACAGAGTAGAAATAATCAAAGACATTGTCTTCCAGGTTTATCGTACGTCACCATCCGACAGGGATCTGGTATGGAGGTGCTGTCGTAAAGCAATGGACTCCTTTATGCGTAGAATGAAACGCGAACGAGCGCTAAAGAACAAAATTGCTGCCCACAAAAGTGTTTAATGTGTTTCAATACTTTCGCTTTACATTTTGGTTTACATTATTTCCTCGTTACAGGCTGTCAACGTGTTGAGACGATTATACGCACTGAAACTTAGTGGTTGCGGATATCTGAATGTTGATCGAGATATTTCCTTTATATGTACAGAGTAACGTTTGTATACAAGTGTTTTGAGTTATATGGAACTTCGAGCTTTCATCTAACTCGTGCAATGTTCTCTAACCAATCACAGTAAAGATGTTGAATTCTAAGCCAATCAGGTGCAAAAGCAAAAGCAACCTATTGGCTTACTCCGATTTTCCCGCGCTAGTTGTAAGTTACGCGTTTTCCCGCCATTTACCACTGGGTACGTGTTTCCCGCGCTTGCCACAAGTATTACAATGTGCATGTTTTTGGGTTGAGTTGGTTCTATTTGTATGTCTGTAATCACTGGTCCTGCGAATTGTCTTTTTTCGCCATTTAGTTTACGTAGTTTGGCTTGTAAGTCAACAGCCAAAAAGGGTAGAAAGCTCCTACGCAAGTATCGAGAGAGGAGTTAAATCAACTTAAATGAGGGTCCCCTATACCCCTTTCCAAAACTGAATCACGTAAAAATATTTGCCTTTTCACGCATCACGAATAATAACCAAAATGTTTTCACGCTCACGCGAAAATCAAGGTCTTCCCTGTTTCGACTGTTGCGCTCGGAAGGCGTAAAGGCCTGGCTAAACTAGGAAACATTGTTGCTGAAACATTGTTGCGGACGCAAATGTTTTCCCAGTTTAGCCACTCGGGCAGCAAAACATTTTTCTTGTTTCCCGCTAATTTAGCCACCCACGAAACATGACAAGGAACAATGTTTCGGCAACAATGTTTCCTAGTTTAGCCAGGCCTTAAAATCACAGAAATTTGATTTGAGCGTTGCAAATCACGTCTCAATAGCTCACAAAAGTTTCATATGTTCAAAACCCCGACAGAGCTGAAAACAAAGACGTACTTTTACTAGAACAATAAAAAGAACTGGTAATTACTAGTCAGTCACGGAAAACAAGATTATTCACGAATCACGTCTAATTCAACCATTCGTTCACGGGTCAAGTTTAAGTTAAAAATTGCGTTCACGTGCAAGTGAAAAGATCTCGGAATTGAGAGTCACGAAAAAAATAATAGCTTAAATCACGTTTCACGAAAACCCCCAATCACGCTTCACGTGAAAAGTATAGAGGACCCTCTTAAATTATGTTCAGAATCCATCATGGGGTTTCTGGTGGATTGTCCCTTCAAGAAATCTTTATATTTGGGTCTTCTAAAACTGCTGAAAATGCGTCTGAAATGGCTACCCGCGGATCCAGTAGTTTTAAAAGAGAGGTGGTCGATACCAATGAGCTACCAAATTACGGTAAGTTTGAAGTAATATATCAAACACGAGAGAGAGTGTTTCATCACATTTCCAAACACCGAGAAGAGAGTTGAAAATACGACGCGCAGCGGAGTATTTTTCACGGACTTTGAGGTGTTTGGAAATGTGATGATACACTCTCTCGAGTGTTTGATATATCTTCTCAATCGAAACTAAAACTACGGAGAAAACGGAGAAATAAAATCATAAAAATCTATGCTAATTAAGATCAGATTTCCAAACTGCCTTCACGGTTCTGATTTCCTTTGTTTTAACTAGATGAATTATTAATGAGTTGGAGAATTTTCGGAGAAAAATATTTTTGAATTTTGTTCCCTAAAATGTTGCAATCTGAGAAGGCTGAATTAGATTTAGGGGGAGCTAGCCAACCAAATTCCCCCCCCACCCCCCACCCCCCCCCCCCCCCCGTTCTAAATCTGCCCCCTTTCTAGTCTGCGAGCAGTATCTCTCTTCGCGCTCGCTCGCTTTTGCGTTCGTCCTCACGGATTTTTAAAGCAAAAGAGAGATTGCTCGCAGTGTACCCCTGTTCCACAGGTCATCATTCCAAATGAGTACTCTAATTTTGTTGTTGATAATGGAGTAACTCGAAGCAACAGAAGTGTAATATATCACATTCAAATATTTCGGACACGTATTGACACTTCCCCAAAACGGACACCCGGTGAAAGAGTTGCACGAAATACGATACTTGATTCGGCCAACTCCTCTCGCTACAAAAGTACAAAACTGTACACAGCCCTGCTATTTCGAGAAAGGTTGTCGGAAACAAGCACAAAAGTGCACGCGACAAGACCGAAAGGTAATATGGGTAGAAGTGTGGAGCTACTGTACGTGCTGAATGTGAAAACTAATGAGATACAATGACAAGAAAACGCGAATTTGCACGTTTTATCACACATATGGAAACAAGGTAGCCTCCTCCGCAGACGTTCTTTTGGCTCGTCACGCATTCCTCCCCAACGTTGGGGAGAAAAGATTGCGTGACGAGCCAAAGGAACGTCTGCGAAGGAGGCTAGAAACAAGGTGCATTTAGGGCCAATTCGCACTAGCGGACAAATTTTGTAACAGTTGGTAGATTTCATCATTAATGTGTCACTTGTTACAGAAAACAAGTGCGAATACGTTTTTTGAGACCTAGAACTTGTCAAACAATTCAGGAAAACAAAGAAGCAGTTGTCTTGTGATTGGTCCGCGTTGCACGCGCGATACATTTTGTCAAACAATCGCAAAAACAAGTGCGAGCGACTTGTTGGACAAGGGCAAATTTTGTCAAAACAGACAAATCTTCGAAGGGGCCGACCGTTGAAGCCCTGGGTTTCCGAGGATGGTTGTTTATTGGCTATCGTGTTTGGTCTGGATTGTACTAAAAAATAACAGGCGAAATTTTTCCGCGATAGGCGGCAAAACATGTTTGTGTTCCGAGGTGAGGTCGTGGAAGGATGGTAATACCGGGGTTGGAACAAATGAATGCGGAGGGAACCAGTTTGTGCCGATAAATGGCGGGGAAAAGAAATAGTTTACTCGCAACATTTTCCCCGCATGAGCACAAAAACATCCTACACGCGCACTTCAAATGCAAATCGTTTTAAAATTTTTCACCACGTGGACCTGCCTGATTATTTGATGTTTGCACAAGACGACCGTGCCGAGAAATGTACTAGGATGCCAGAAGCACGTGCAGAGCTATTGTACTACTAATTACACCTTTTGTTTTCTTCAAATTTGTTTTTGTCAAAAATGTTATTTCGAATAACAAAGTGTTTTGTAAAACATTTGAGAAGGAATATTAGCGATATAAAAAGTGAACAACGACGTTTCGATGACTCCATGTCGATCGGAGAGTGAATGAAAATATTTAGGGTGTGAAAATCTATTTACATAGTCAATGTAAGTAAACAGTTTGGCACGGACGGAGTCTGATTGTGTGTTGAGTTTTGGCTTTATGTTCCTGATGAAGAGCATTTCATAAAGTAAACAATCCAGCTTCGTGCGGCATTTCTTTAAAACAGTGAACTGTTTTTGTACACTGTAGCCTTGCAGCTTGTGGTCTTCTTTTAAGTGTTGACCAATCGCAGAATATTTATGCTCAGCGATGCGTTGAAAAAGATGTCGGGATGTGAACCCGACATAATCTGCATCACACAGATTACATGCGAATTTTGTAAACAACGCAATGTTGATTTATAAGGGGAGGCTTGGCTTCTACCACTTTGAGGTCGTCCATAATTTTTCTGCTTGTAAACACTGGCTGCAGGTCACTTCCGATTTTCTTGTTGAGGTCGTTAAGATTACGTTAAGATTACGCTAATATTCCTTCTCAAAAATGTTATGACATTTAAAACTTGTCCGCTAGTGCGAATCGGCCCCAACTCAAAGACATGCGACAGTAAAAGTAAAGCTGCAGATAAAGGCCTCCTGAGAGGAAAAAACAAATTTTTCACGTGCAAAAGGGATCTGTTACATGTTGCAACATTTCGCTCAGGACTGCCTATGCGGCAAGTAAATTTTGATATTTAGAATCTGGGTTTATAAAATATACAGCTATTTCGAGAAAGGTTGTCAGCAAAAAGTACCAAAGTGCACGCGACAAGATCGAAAGGTGGTCTGGATATTCACTGAAATTTTGCATATTGGCCTACAACCTTTAATTATTTGAACAAGGCAAATTTCTCGTTCGCTTTTACTTGAATTTGTGATGCAATAATTCGGAAAATTTTCTGATGAAATATCTTATTTTGTGGTGCCAAGGTTGCACAAAGATAGCAACAATAATCAGATGACGACAAAAGAATATTTTTGCAAATTTTCTAATCGGTTTCTCAAGTCCAGACATGTTTAAAAAGCCTCAAGTCATTCGTCAATTTTCCACTTACCTTTGTGACGTCACTGTTTGAGTGCCCCCAGGACGTGCATATCCGGGTCTTTTTCTGACGACATACCGCAGGCTGATGGTGTCATGAGCCAGCCGGGCTAAATATCAACAAAGAAAGTGACACGATTCACCAGATCGAAAAATGTCGCTCTAGCAAGATCTGCGGAGGGTTCCTGATGGTTTCGAGTAACGATTTTCGTTTGTTAACAGAATCTCTACATCAAAAATGGAATCGTTCATACACTTGTTCGAAACACCGTCAGGAAGTGGGACCGAAACTGCCCGGGCGTCTATGCCAGACTGCCTCCCGCCAGAGGTAAACATGAGCTTTTGCGCCAATTTTACCGGGATTTCTGTCCGTTAAATAAACTTCTGCTGTTTGATCTTGTGCAGGTTGAAGAAGGAAATGTGGAATATAAGGTATGTTCATCGCAAAGGCTTTGATAAATCGCAGTTTCCGAGCTGAAACCGACCATACAAAGTTGCTTGCGCGGGAAAAAAAATCTAACCGACTTTCCCTCGCATCCTTTACCCTGTTTATCGCTGCTAGGATATGCCTAAAATACCGGTATATGTAAGGCGGAAGAGATTATTCTGGAGAATATTCTCTTTTTGGAATGGTTATTATATTTAACTTAATATTTTGCTTTCCGTTTGGCGCGGGCTCTGTAAGATTTAAGTTTTTAGTGTGAATTTTGGCTTCGTGGCATATTGTTTTCAAATTGGTCTCAGGAGGCCTTTGAATATATTATAAAATTCTGCCCTGGCAACAATTGAACGCCGTCGAAAAGACCATAAAGTTGTGTTATGAATTTTAGATTGGTTATATCAAATAAAGTAAATAGAAAGATTTGTTTTCAATTTCCTTGAGTGGAAATTAAGCGAAAGCTCCATATTTTTTTTTATTTTGAACTGTAATTAGCCAAAATTAGTCACCCCACACCACATTTACCTGATCAGTGGTGGTGGAAATGTTTATGTTTATAAGGAAGAAATTTGTTCCACTGTGGGGAGGGAGAAGCAAAAAGTGGTATGTGAATCCACCAATCTGCTACAATGTTTGGACAAATCATTGACTTGCAGTTTATATGAATCTGCAGATCTTTATGCACCAGTCATTTGAAATCCCCGATCCCTCCCCCCCCCCCCCCCCCTCGGGCATGAGCGGGGTAAAAGCAGGGCTTTCACTTCAGATTCACTCCATTTTGGTTCCCCGTTAGGCGGGGGATGCGCCAGAAATCACGGCCTTCGCATGCCAGACCGGGGAATAAGCGGAGCAGTCACTCCGGCCATGCTCAGCGGTTTGAATTATTTATGTTGACTCACTCGGTCGATCGGTTGCTTTGCGGTATTTCGCTTCAATTCGCTGCCTAATAGCGTGAAGTAAAAATTGTTTTGTAAAGTGTCATACCAGAATTCAAAGAAGGCTATATTGGCAGAAGATATTCAAAGTCTGGTGACGACGAAAGGTAGGCTTATTTCAATGATATGGTATTGATAAGTATGCTTGAGTCATTCCAGACGTCAGAAGAGTTTCAGTTTGCTGTGATCTTGCATTTTGTAATATCAAGTTGTAAAACAGAAAGAGTTTTTAATGACCTTTATTAAAAATAAAAAGTTGATTTGGCAATAGTCGTCTTCTTCCTTGTCCATTGAGGGGCCTTTGCAAGTGTATTGCTAGGTACTCTGAAATCAACGTGTTAATTTCACGGCTACCAACATTTTTATCTTCCCTTTTTGTCATCCATTAATTGTGCTTGGCAAAAACAAGTTTTCTACAAAAGATTACTTTTTTATAGCATGTGTGTGGATCATGTGGGAGTGGGGGAGTTCACCATTCACTTTTCTCCTGGGGACCGGGGACTTCACTTGCCTTCACTTGCAAAAAAAGTGAATGCCCCACTCATGCCCGAGGGGGGGGGGGGGGGGAAGGCAGGGGTTTCAAATGACTGGTGCATTACTTTCTAGGAAATAAGTGCATGGGGTTAAAATCCCTGAGCCATACAGTATAACAAGTAAAATACCAAATATGGTCCAAAAATATTGAATAAAGTTACAATCCATTTCATTTGCATCAGTGAATTTATATAAGTTATCCATTGAATTTATGATCCAAACAAATTTCTCGGTCAAATCCACCAATCTGCAAACCAATTTACACCCACATGCAAACAAAAAACTTCAGGTTTGCTTACCTTGAGTGTGGTCCCAGATAACCTAAGAAATTTTACATTTTTATGAAAGCTGAAGCTTGTAAACCCATCTCCTTGTCGCCTTGAGCACCTGGTTACACAAATGAAGTGGCGGCTTCAGGAAGGTGAAGGAGAAGCGATTTATGAGATTGGTGTCGAAGACAATGGCATGTTTGTTGGTCTCACAAGAGAAGAGCTGGACTCTTCTCTGAACACACTTAATGTCATGGCATCCAAGTTAGGGGCTCATACCACACTGCTACGACGCCATGTTGTGGAAGATGTTAATGACAGTCCTGGTAGACAGGTGGCAGAAGTTCTTGTGCGCCGAGTACCAGATGATCAGCAGGTGAAAAAAGTATTGTGATTGCTAGATAACTTCACCTTGAGCTGGTATTATCAGCCATCACTGTCCGAAGTTGTTGAAAATAAATCCAAACATATATTAAATTCTCACTGGCCGCTAAATAGGGGTAAAAACAAAAGAAAAATGCTTATCGGGACGGCAGAAAGGTGGCTGCGGCCGCTTAATAGAGGTGGCCGCTTAAAAGGGGTTTTATTTACATTATTATACTGACAATACTTTGGAAACTTCACTAACTGGCCGCTTATTAGGGGGTGGCCACATAATAGGGGTTTGGCTGTTTTATTAATAGCATCCTAAAAAACGTAACTATAATGTTTATTTTTGGCCTTACAAAATGACAGTAACAAGGAGTCACTGAATGGTTTGTACTATTCAGTTTATAATTTTTTTGTTCAATATTTCTTCAGTTCATAGACATAAGACTTGCAGTGTTAGGGAATGTTGATGCTGGAAAGAGTACATTACTGGGTGTCTTGACACATGACGAGTTGGACAATGGTCGTGGAAGAGCAAGGTTGAACCTGTTCAGACATTTACATGAAATTCAAACAGGAAGAACGTCAAGTATCAGCCATGAAATACTGGGATTTAACAGCAAAGGAGAGGTATATACATACATCAAAAAACTATATTTAACCCTTTAACCCCACAGGAAACTAATAAAACATAAGCCCCTGTTCCCTAGCCTCCTATGCAGATGTTCTTTTGGCTTGTCACAATCTTTCTCCCCAACGAGCGTCTGCTGAAACGAGCAACTATTTACATATACCAATCACAGCGCACTTCCAAAGCCTGGACCATGACCTTGAGAATTTCGCGTGCGGAATACTAGCAGGACTTTTAACAAGTGTTTGTCTGTTTGAGATTTCATATCTTTTAAAGCTTTAGTGCATACCAGTCCTGTATTTAACAGTGGATAATGAAGATATTTACTAAAAAGAATCAACACAAAAATTCGACTACATCAGCCTTGAAAACAAGTGAAGGTTGTCCTACTTTATAGGAATATTTCTGTACATGTACTTACAGATCATATCTTGGGATGTTTTTCTTCTAGGTTATCAACTATAGTGAATCGCGAACGGCAGAAGACATTTGTGAACAGTCATCTAAGCTGATCACTTTTATAGATCTTGCTGGACATCACAAATACTTGAGAACAACAATATTTGGTCTAACTGGCCATTCTCCAGATTTTGCTATGTTGGTCATTGCTGCAAATGCTGGTATAGGTAAGGGGTGCATATATTGTAGTTTAAAACAAATATCAGGTCAAAAACTAAGGCTTAAACTAAGTGCTGACATGGCATATATTTCTTCTTTATATCTAGTTGGAACTACAAAAGAACATTTAGGCCTGGCCATGGCTCTGAAAGTACCAACTTTTGTAATAGTTAACAAAACTGACATCTGTTTACCGGCAATGGTTGAACGAACCCTGAGAGTGCTTGAGCGACTTTTAAAAACTCCTGGCTGTAATAAAGTGCCAGTGGTTGTGAAAACAGAAGACGATGTGATAGTTGCTGCAACTAACTTCACCTCTAACCAGTAAGTTAACAGGTTTGCATACTCACAGTGCTGGAACAGGAATGGCGCAGTGGTGAAATCTCCCCCCAAAAGCTGTCATAAACTGGAAAAGCTCAATTCAGCCCCCTCTCTAATATGTCATCCCCCCCTGGTTTAACTGCAAGACTTGTAAAAATATTAACTTTTACTTACTGAGCACAAGGGCAGTACTGGGGAATATTGGCCTGAAGCCATGGCTGTCCAGACCAAGTACAGCAAGGTCCATAAAAAAACCAAGAGCCAATATTCCCCAGTACAGCTCAAGCAAGCGAGGTTAGTAAGTAGTTAAATGTATGGCACTTGTTTTAGCTGCCAATTTTGAATTTGCCAGCTCTTGAAAACAAAACAACACAGTTGGTTTATGAATGTTTCCATGGAAATGGTCCGTATGGCAAAATCCGGACCAAGAAAGAACCAATCACAATGTTTGGATTTACCTCAAGACTGCCTTGCCCTATTATAAATCATGATACAAACACACTAAAATGAAAATATGTCTAATAAGATGCATGTATTGCAGGGATGTAGTTAAAAATTTTGACAGCCAGTATTTTGTACTTGATAGGCGGTTATCTGGGCCATAGACCCAGAAGATGGTGTGGTGTTCCCCGCTCCTGGCTATAATCTACATCCCTGTATTGTGGGTAATAACATTTGTTTCCCTTTCAACTTCAGGATAACACCAGTGTTCTCTGTGTCATGTGTAACGGGTGAAAATCTCAATCTTGTCAGGAGATTTTTAAATCTTGTGCCTCCAGCTCGATCACCCATGGATCAGGAAAAACTAGCCCAAGAATTTACAGAATATCAGGTTTACACAAGTCATGTTTCTTTTTGAGCAGCAGGGTGCAGATGTGGGGTTTTCAATTGACTTATCTTAACACTACTAAATTGTTAATGGCCACTAATTTTAACAATTTGGGCAAATATCCCTAAATTTAGTACTTGCAAAAATTTGTCAAAGTTAAAATTATTAAATTTAAAATACAAAACACAAAGTATGATCCAGCTCTTACCATTTCAAATAAAAGAAAAAGAAAACATTTTTTGGTGCAGGGATCTTTATCAACCGCAGGGCTGGTCTAGGTCTGCATGTCACCAATCTGTCAATCACGCTTTCACTGACCACGTATTTACAGTTTGTTTCTTTGATGTTTCCAGGTTGATGAAATTTTCAATGTTCCTGGTACTGGCCCTGTAGTTGGCGGCACTTTGGAGAGGTAAACATTGAACATTCTCTTAAACAACTTAAAATAGTGACAATGTCAATCTTTCTCATAAATATTTCTTTAGCAAATAACTGTAGGCTGTTGAAATTGTGCACTCTGATTGGCTGAAAGGGTAAATTTGGAAAGTTTAGGAAGCCATCTAGGTTCATTTTATGGTATGTTTCTGACAGTACAGGTAACTTAACAGGTTCACTGTGAATTGGACAATTAAAAGAAGTGTGATGTGTTGTATTACCAACTTTATAAAACTAGGCTCACCACAAACTAAGAACATGCCCTTGGTTGTGAGTTTCCTTTCTTTGCAGAGGAGGCATGGAGCAATGAATTATTATTTTGTATCTTAACCATGTATTTTTTCAGGGGTGTTCTACGCGAGGGAGATCAGCTTCTGCTGGGTCCTTCCATTGATGGACACTTCCAGCCAGTGACTGTCACCTCAGTGAAAAGAAACCGAGCCGCCTGCCGTGTGGTCCGTGCAGGCCAGGCTGCATCTGTGGCTATCAGTGGAATTGATAGAAGTCTTCTAAGACGTGTAAGTTAGGACAGACCTCTCAGTTATAATTTGGCATATTGCCCTCTCCTGGCCTAATAAGAAATGGATTTCAGCTAAGTACATGTATATTATGGTATGTGATGTGCAGGTGTGGTCATGTAAGGGTTTGTGAAGTGAATACTTTATTTACCCTCGGATTGTAGAGTAGTTCCAGTGGAGCTAACATCTATGAGCATTTCAACAATACAAACAGGTAAAGATCAGACCATGACAACAGAAACATTGTGCCCCATTCTTGACAATGAGTATGGGTTTCTTAACATCCCCTGCTGACTAAAAAGAGTAAAGATGCAAGAGGCAGGGCCTACAGATTTTATAATCCTTATCGGAGAAGACTAGAACAGCTAACCATTTGCAGATGTTATTGCAAAGGCAGCAGGCCTTAAAGTGCAAAGGGCACAAAGTTCATCAGACTTAAGATCTATAGTTGACTGGTTCAAGCCCTGGTCAATACCTTATTTGGGTCCTCACTGGGCAAAACAAAAAAAGTGCTTAACTGTGTTCATCTTGTATTTGTTGCAGGGCATGGTTCTCACAGATCCTGTTCAAAAGCCTTGTGCTTGCTTGGGATTCTGGGCTGATGTGTTTCTTCTGTTCCACACTACATCAATAAGCAAGCGCTTCCAAGCCACTGTCTACATAGGAAATGTCATTCAGACAGCAGTTATCGAGGAGATGAACAAGGTACAGGAGCACAATAAATGTTTAAGCATGTTTCATTTAGCACTGAGGGGGAGGCGCTGGCCTTATGGTTTGTGTTTGGATCCTGGATCAAGTGGTCTGGGTTCAAGCCTTGGCTGGGGTCACTCACTGTGTTGTGTTCTTAAGCAAGACACTTTCTCTCACAGTGCCCCTCTCTCTACCCAAGTGTGTAAAAATGTGCTGAAAGATTGTTAGGGAAACCTAACCACATTCTAAAGTCTTACATAACCACTTATGTGTCTTGGAACTGCCACATTTTCAACTTTCTTGCAGGATTCATTGAGAACTGGCCAAAGAGCAAAAGTGCGATTCAGGTTCATTAAACAGCCTGAGTACATTCGCCAAGGGTCGAGGATCTTCTTCAGGGAGGGGCATACCAAGGGGGTTGGGCAGGTGATGAGTGTGATAAACTATAATCCAGACACTGACAGATAGCACGGCAAAGAACCACAAAGATCAATGGGAGAAAGTGGTTACCAGTGCTCGCTCAGATGGCTTAGTGAAGTAACATCATAGTCAGACGCTGCCATTTATCCCCAGAACTATAAAATTTCCCTTTCAAGGGTAACGCTGCAGCCAGATCTGGTCTAGGGAATTAAGCAGCTTTTAAATGAGTGTGGTGCAGTTGTGAAGTATTTTATTAGAGCATCAATGGAAAAGTAGATTTTAAATGGCTTCATATGAGTATTGCAGGGACCGCGGAGACTATTTCAAAGTGGTAGGGCTAGCCGAGTCTAGTAGCACTTCGGGAAGCGCATACGTAAGAGTAGACATGTTTTGTTACTTTCAGGTAGTAACATAATTCATACATTATCCGTGTCATCTGTCATCAAACCAAGCAAAAAAGTGGTAGGGCTACAGCCCTACCAGCCCCTCCCCCTCCACAGTCCCTGTATTGGAATGCATGAAGAACAGATGCACTGCTTTTAAACAAACCAACAGCTGCTATTTTACCATGTGTGCAAATCAAGGACTTGAAAAAACTTGCTGCTTCAAAGAGATTTTCACTTACAGCCCAGTCACACCAAAACTTACTAAAAAGCATATTTTGCGCTTAAACGTTTGCCGACAATGCTCTTATAACATGAAAATTATCATAATGGAACAACAAGTGCTGTGGAACCAGTGTAGTTGATGTGAACGAGCTATTTGCAGGGAATTATCCTGGTCATTACAGAAATTTATGCTTGGTAGAGCAAGACATAAAACAACAATCAATGTTTTTATTCAATGGGCCCAGTGAGGTGCATTAGAATGGAGACATTTAAATTATGGTAAATTATACTAGGTTGTGTTGGATTAGCTGAGATATCAGCTGGTTCCATGGTTGTGGAGTTAATTATTGCACTTGTAGTTACACAATGTTTTTAATTTTTATACAAACCATGGAAAGTTTTAACTTATAATTTTAATGTAAATATGTAGACTTTGTCTGGAATTTGGACCTTGCCAGGATATTGCCAACAGACTCTTGTGAATATAAAGGCCTGGAAATCTGGCAAAGCCTTGATATGTGGCGTTTTAGTGATTTTAGGTATCCTATGATATTTAATCGTCTCTTCTGGAAGGCAATGAAATATTGGTTCACATTGAAATTGTGTCTGTCTCTGTTGTACTAGACATGAATTATAGCATGGGTAGGATCAGAAGAAATTTTATTTTATTTGTGGAGGGGGGGAGGTGGTGGTCAATTTGTCTGAGCAAGAATTTTTTTCACCTCAGGCTTGTGGAGCTTCACCACGGTTTGCTGTGCATGAATTTTTTTTTATAAACTTTTGCTGTGCATGAATTATTTTTGGTACTGCCTAACCAAACCTTCATATACAGCCAACAAGTCGCTAATATTTAAAAATAATGGTGCCACTCGTCCACATGTTTATAGTAGCAGGAGCAAATGAGAGGCAGCTGTACTTGCAGGCTATGCCCAACTCTGCTTCTAAAATAAAATGGTTCATCCCTTTATAAGTTTCTGGATATGGAAAGTGTACAAACAATATCCTCCATTTGGCACGATATGCACGGATATTTGTCCGTGGAAATCATCTCTTTCTGGAGAACAGGTTTTCTGAGAGTGAAGCTCAAGGAAAACTGTGAGCTTTGAGTCAAGGAACAGATAATTTCCAAGGACACATCTATGCATATTTTTTAAGCCAAAGGGTGGATATTTAATTTTATACCGTAAAATTCCGGTTATAAGCCCTGGGCTTACACAACTTTGCAAGGGGTTTTGGGTGGGCTTATAAGCGGAGGGGCTTATATCCGGAGGGGGCTTATAAGCGGAATAAAAAAATGTTTCGAAACGAGCCACGGCAGTGTTGATCGAAATACGTTTTTAAGTTAAAAAGTCATAATAAAGCAACATTTAGCCCTGTTCAGTACTGTCATCCAGCCGAGGGGGGCTTATATCCGGGGGGGCTTATAACCGGTTGTATTTTATTGTTTCCAGGTAGATGGGCCTATAACCGGGGGGGGTTTATAACCGGAATTTTACGGTATTGTGTTTATTTCGCTTCAGTTACTGAAAGGTAATGTTTTGGTCCCCTAGTTATTCAGCTTGTTTGGTATATACTAAAAGAAGAAAGCCTTTATTTATCGAGGGTGAACACAATAGTGGGCATTCAATAACAAACTTGTGGCCCTCACTTAGAAAAATTCAAAAATACACTATGTTATAAAATTATACGTTAAAAATTCAACTTATGAACCACAAAAAAATATTATTTACAACTACAGGCTTTATAAATAACTAAGTAAACTAACATAATTAACACTAACAGACTACCTATCCAACTAGATAGATAAAAACTCTAAAGTCTTACAAACAAATACAAATCATTGATCAAAATAATTCAAATAAAGCAAATGAATTATAAAATGCTAAGATAGACTAAAATGTAAAGCTGACTGAGATAAATTGAGATGTGGCGATAACTTCTGGTTGCCCAAACAATTATTAACCTTAGCTGGCGGCATTTCAGGAGCGAGTACTTTTTCATGGACCACGGCAGCTAAAAAAGCACTCGCTCCCAAAATCCCGCCAGCTACGCAGGCTATACCTCGCCTTCACTTCCACTTTGGAATAACTGTTGACAACCCTCCAAGTTAAGACCATTTAAGTCGCCGTGGCGACTAAAATTTTGGAGCTGGCAACTAAATTGGATCTGAAGTCGCCAGCCTGGCGACTAAAATTGAGAAGAAGGATTGAAAACGTGAGCTTAATTTAGCGACTAAAATTTTTCAATTGGCAACCAAACTTGAGCAGTCAGTGGCCAAATGGCTACTAAGGAAAAAAGTAAACTTGGAGGGTTGGTTGAATATTCCCAAGTTTTGCCTCCATGCGTCATGTGTTTAGACCAATAGATAACTAATGTATAAATAATAATATACAAAAAGTGAAAATTTAAAATAAGTAGAAAAATAGTTATTAAAGTGAAAAAAATATAATTACAAAAATAATACAAATTATCCATTAAGCTATCAAAAATAAATAAACTCATCATAATTGTTTAGTTAGAATGCGGACTGGGAAGCTAAATGAACTAGTTAGCTCCCCATGTGAATTAAGTTATGAATAGGAAGCAGGTAATTCATAAAAAAAAAAAACAATAGAAAGCACAATGAATAAAGGATTTACAAATTTAACAACTTAGCTTAGTGGAAAACTAGTTTAGTTTTTGTTCTGACAGGATATAACTTTTTATTTGCTTTGGACATGCAAACACACTTCAGTCAATTTAAAAAGAATGGGAGGTCTTTCCAAAATATCAATTGCCGTGATAGAAACTGATTGTTTTCCTGCATTAGTTTTTACTTTATACTTGTAAAATTTCTGTTAAACTGTATATTGTGTTGTACTTACGCATATTACTAGCATATTGAAATATATCATTGAATACTTTAGGAAGAAGGCCATTATGCCATGAATGTCAGAATTTCAATACTTCTAGACAATAAATGTTATCTACTGTCAGAAAGTCTTGTAAATTTAGCAATAGTTGGGCACTTTCTGTTTCTTAACCAAATGTTTTAGCAAAAAATCTTTCTCTTTCTATATTGTTTTGCTTTACTTGGATTTTCTTCATGTGTCTTGTATACGCTGCCCCACGCTAAAATACTATAGGAAATGTATGGATGAATTAATTTATAATAAATTTGTTTCAACTGCTGTATAGATAAATGCCTTAATTAAAAAAAATCCCATTATATTTTGAGATATACAAGAACAAACAATTTTTTTACCAAACAACAAGAAATCATCTCATGGAGCACTTGTTGGAAGGAGAATATTAAATCAAACCATTATGGTATCTTTTCAACACAGCTTTTTATGTCTCCAGTATCATGTTTTCCATTGTCTATGAATGGTCAGCTGGTCAGTGATTAATTACTGTGGTCAGCAAAACTGTTCACTGCTTCTTAATCTGGTAATCATTTGAAGAGCTTCTTGTATTTGAGGGTCCACTTCATTCTGGTATGCACTCAGGAGCTGCAGTCTGTACATATTAATAGTGTCTCTGTGCGCATGTTCTGTCGCCTCCAACTGATATTTAAGCTGCTTCAATTCTGCAGCCAAACGTTGTTGAGTTTTGTCACTAGGCGAGTCTGTCGACATGTTCTGTAGCAGTATGCACTGAGGACAGGGCTCTTTTTTGACAGCTGACTGTTGAAGGGATTCATTTGTTATCTTCAGCTCTTGCAATTCCTCTGTTAACCTGAATATTTCATCTTCACTTGATTCCTTGAGCTGTTGATAAACTGTTAAGGGAATAGTGGGCATGCCAACCTGATCATCTAACAAATCTTCATTGACTTTGGAGTGCTGAAGTTGCTCTTTGAGTGTTTTATTCTCAAGTTTGAGCATGGTTACTTGCCCATGCAGTGAAATTAACTGGTCTGATTGGCATCCTGGTAAATCAATGTCTTCATCATTTTCACTGGAGTTAAAATCACTTGTGTTACCATCCTGGTATGAAGCTACTTGGGCTTTGAGGGTCTCTATTTCTTCCTCTGCGTCATTTCTGAACTCTAGTTCCTTTGTTAAATTGTCTTTAAGGCTTCCAATCTCTTTTTCTAGCTCTTCTATTCTTTTTTCCTTCTCTTCTAATAACTGTTCCTCTACATGTCTATTGTTAGAATTACTTGTATTTGTCACTGGAGCCTTACACTCTTGCTGAGCTTCAAGGCCACGGAGCCTTTCTAGAGTCTTCTGATGCTGGACTCTGAGTTTATTTAATTCTTGGTTAAGCATTTCATTTTCCTCTTCCAACTCCTTGATATCTTCCATTAGTTCCTGGTTTGCTGCCCTTGGCGATGACAGTGTTGTTGAAGCCTTAGATGAGAAGGATTCCTGTGGTGACAGACTGCCACTATTCACTGAGCTTGGAACCCCGGTATTGTATGTTGTCGTTGTATGGTGTAGTGGAACAGTCGTGTCAGCCTCTGATTCTTCCAGACTACTAAACTGTGAAATAACTTCGCCATTTGGTGCACTGCTATCCTCTTCATCGTGTTCAGTATCGTCTGAAGTTTCACCCGCATCCCACGTCGCTATTGAGGGAGCACTGTGCATAAGATCTATGATGTCTTGGTAATGACACAGACGTGCATAGTCTTCAGCTCTATGATCATTGCTGTCGGTCAGCTGTGGATTAGCACCTCTTTTTAGAAGCATCTCCACAGTTGTGGAAAGTCCAAGTAATGATGCATACATCAGTGCAGTCTTTTTGGCATTATCCGCTATATTGACCTTAGCTCCTCTCTCCAGTAATAATTGGACAACATCTTTAAAAGCTCCCTGTATTGCCATCAACAGAGGGGTCCTACCATCCTTGTCTTTTCCATTGAGGGGGGCATTGTGGTTAAGAAGAAGTTCAACACACACTTTATGACCTTTGGCAGCTGCATGGTGGAGTGCTGTCATTTTGCTGCCGTCCTGAGTTCCAACATGAACTTTGTGTTGTAAGATCCTCTTTACACATTCTGTATTCCCTGATTGTGCTGCCACGTGAAGAGGACTACAACCTGACTTGTTGACAAATGACAGATCAGGTTGTTCTTCCAACAATACTTCTAAACACTCAACATTTCCCAGTTGACAGACTATGTGAAGTGCTGTTGTTCCATTAGGGTCCATCTTAGTGGCTGACGTTCCTTTTTTTGCCAGTGTAAGCTTGAGTTTTTCCACATCTCCATTCTGGATACACTCAATGAGTTGTGCATCATACTTGGTCCACTCAGAAGCACTGTGATGATTCAGTTGAAGTTGTGTCTGAGAAACATTTCGCTTCGCCAACTTCCCCTTAATCTTCTTCATTTCACAACTTCCATTTAACTTCTAGAGACAGCTACGATCTCAACCATATCCCTACGCTTGACAGGAGCTGTCTACATCATGACGGTTGAACCATAAATAGACTGTTCAGAGTCCCCAATTTTCCGTGAAGGGGGCCGCCATCTTGGTTTCAAATTGCGAGCGAAAACTGTGGAGAGTGCCGGAAAGTACCGATGTCATGCAGTCAGTTATGTTTGACAAATAACCTCCCAAAATGAATAATCACGTGGTCTAAATTCTTCTTTCCATATCAATAGTGTCAACAAGAATCGCAACAAGGATGTTTGTAATCACAGTCCGATATCCCAGTATCCCGCCTCCGAGACGGGACTCGGAAGTTGCTAAGCAACATTACGTATTTGTTCACGCGATTGCTTCCGGAGTACTCGTGAGTGCTCGCGCTAGTTTTTGATTGGATAAAATAATTCGGAAACTTTTCGAGTGCATCAACGAAGATTTGTCAAAACGAGCCAAAACAAAATGGACGGCGTCCGCAACGCCCTGATGCCACTACCCACGGGCATTTTGTACTCTCCTTAGTTCTTGCCCACATAAAGAAACCAAGATGGCGGCGACGATTGCGGCCATTCTACGACTTCACGGAAAAATATAGGGACTGAGAACAGTCTAAGCCATAAATTATTAACTGAATTCTTGAATAGCGACCATTTTCAATAGCTTTTGAATATAAAAGCATATGAATTGACAGTAGAAACCAAAACTAAACTCAACTTCGATCAAGGATTTTCCAACAGTCTAAACGAGAAAAGCCATGAAGAATTTGGCGGAAATAAGAGTACACATCTCGTATAACGCCGTTATAGTTGCAATTTTAATCCTTTATGGGTTGTTTGGAGCTTGCGTTTTCAGAAAGCTTGAAGCTCTAAATAGTGCTCCAGTGTCAAACAACCAGCTGCAGGTTTCGAAAGAACAACTTCTTAAAGAATTGTGGAATCAAAAAAGCCTTGAATTCGACGAGTGGTCTACACAAGCGAGAAACAAACTGGAGAAGTACAAGAAGAATTTCGTGTTAGAGTCGTCGAATCCAGCCGAGTGGAGCTTAGCTGATTCCTGGTTATTTGCTTGCACAATCTTCACCACAGTTGGTAAGATAGATTCCCGGATAGATTTAATCTATATAAAATTTATTTTATGTATTAAATTTCTCGGTTCATTCTTGATAAGCTTGCTTGCCTTGCATATTGTTGGTGTTTGTAATACCAAGTCGTAGTTTTTTATTTATACTAGGAGTTTTAATGGCGCTGAACTTTGTTATTACTTTTTTCGTAATTTAAAATTTAAATTATTTTAACCCGGTTTCTGGAGCGCTACAGCTGGGGCTCAGGAACGCGAGCTTAAAAAAGTTTTTAATCGTTGGTGGAAATAAACAGGCTGTCAAGTTAACGGCATTTTTTAAATATTATTCTAAGTAATTAACTTTGAAGTTAATATGGCATGTTTGCTAGTGGTTCCAGGGTAAATTTGCATTTTACAATTTCCATGTTAGGTCATGAATGTTACACTTTCTTTCATCGTCACGCGACAGTTTTTTCAAGGTTGCTTTACAATACAGTACAATAATTAACAAGAGGAGTGTGTAGTCTAGGAAAGTCTAAGCTATAAAATATAAAGTTGGCAAGAACTAACTCTACGAACAGCAAAGTACTTGTCTGATTGTGTCCTTAACTGCTTGTCTAACTTCTCGTATCTTCCAACAGTAAAGAATCGGGTTTAATGACGAGTTTAAATAACTTAAAGTGATTGTACACACTTTAACAAGAAACGCAGGTGACGAAAGTTCACCCTGAGTCGACAAAACTCGTCCCACTACACCATCTATAACAAATGGTAAATAACAAGCAAACAATGCCAACTGCACCCACACCGAACTGGATACTGCCTTTCTGTATCGCGCTATGTTTAGTGGAATTGTTTGGTTTTGTTGCGGTTCAGGTTGAATTGGGTTGTGAATATGACGAAGCATACAGAAAATCTTTGAGTAAGAAGTGATTGAGATCGCCAGGCAGAGAGGTATAGCTATATAGCTGTACCATAATGTTATGAGATAATTCCAAAAGTACATCACTGTAGCGAGAATAGACACAGCCCAAAGGCTAACTACAGTCACAGAGGTTCGTTTCGATGTTACAACTTGTCTATATCTCAACCGCAACAGCAGGGCGAGAAGTCTGTCCACGCTTATTGCAGTCAGTGTCGAAAAAGACACTGAACCCAAAAGATATCCTGCTATGAAAGCTAACGTGAATGTGTAGTGACAAACTTCCCAGCGTTCGTTTACCACAGACATCAGATATACAGCGTAGAGAGGCTCTGAAAGAAGACCCACAAAGAGATCAGTTGTTACCAGGTTACGGAGCAAGATTTTCGACGGCGGATGAAGGGAAGACGTCTTGTGAAGGGCAACCAGGATCAAACTATTCCCAAGAAATGCAGTAATGGATAAGAGAATGTTTATCACGGAAAGAGACGTCAGCTGCTGGCGTATCTCTCCAGTCGACGCTTCCAAGCAATACATTTGCTGAAAAGTTTTCTGGTCCCTGTCTTCAGTATAGTTTGTGATCGCCATAAATCTCCAAAGATCTGCCAGATATGGGCTATGTGTACAATTGTTATCAGTGCAGGCTGAATGCTTCTTATCGTATTGCCGGACCGTAAGTTAAACGGCGACGAAATATTGACGAGCAAGTAGACGTCTTTAAAAAATGTCAAAGACCGTCAAATGCACTGAATAATGGATATATTAAAGTGCAGATGGTTTGAATCCAATCATCCAACAAACTCGGCCAACAAGATACAAGAATCTCTTTTCGCTTGCTTTCAGACTCGGACTGATCGAAAGATCATAAACTTGAATTTTTTCTTTAGCAGACACGTTAAAACAAGCAGTCCGATTATGACATATCCATAAATAGCTGACATATTGATAGCAGTTTTCCGTCAAGCAATTTCTATTTGTATGTTACAGCGGTTTTCATTTGAGTGTCGAAAGGCAGCTAAAGACCAAAACTAAAGCGAGTACACTGGTCGGATCACAACAACGGTAAACAACACAATCAACCAATTGGGACACAAATACACGTATCCATGCAGCGCTTAGGGCGGGAAAACGCACAAGACCAAGCCTATTCTCCTGCGCAGAGGTCTTTGGGCTCGTACGCCTTCTCAACCGAGCTGCCACTTTCGTTAGTAGGCGGTTAGATCGTGGGGGAGGAACGCCTTACGAGTCCAATGACGTCTGCGGAGGAGGCTTGACCAAGCCGCAATTGCTTTTTTTCCCGTCTAATTTGTTGAGTAGGTGGCGCGGAGTATTTCTTTAACCAATCACAGAGCGTGATAATATTAACAAGATAATTACTCTTCCAGGCGCAATGTAATTGACTGAATTATCTGCGACAAATACGAAGTTGTTAGGGTTGTCGGACTTTTAAATCATCATAATTTCCCTGCAAGACACTTCCTCTCTGGAACCTCTATTTTCATTCGCCCGTAGCCTGTTCCAGGCGTTCGGTTAATGGAGAGCAGCGCGAAAAGCGGCGCGCGAAAAATGAGGGG
The DNA here is from genome assembly GCA_963693305.1 of Meandrina meandrites. Lineage (NCBI taxonomy): Eukaryota > Metazoa > Cnidaria > Anthozoa > Scleractinia > Meandrinidae > Meandrina > Meandrina meandrites. The sequence continues at coordinate 36,409,173 of OY855909.1, read as the reverse complement.
ACGGGTGTGAGGAGAAAGCCTTAGTCCCCTCGCCATTTTTCCGCTCGCCGTTCATCACGCAATCCCGAATTTCGCGCTGCTCCCCACTAACCGAACACCTGGAACAGGCTAATTCGCCCGCTGTAAACATTATCACTACTGTTATTCAGGTCTAGGAGTATTGTTGAGAAACCAATGAAGCAACTCATCCCGAGAGGCAACCCTTTTGTGTTGGTAGCTGATAGCTGGCATTGTTTTGTTTTGTTTTGTTTTGTTTTTTTTTTTTTTGCCTTATCCCGGTTTCCGTAGCATGAAGCGACTGGGAGTATCTCTACTCCCCCTGGATGGGATGCTAGTCCATCGCAGGGTTACCCCCAGCAGTAAATTCGCCGGTACCCATTTATACACCAGGGTCGAGAGAGGCACCATGAGAGTATACCGTCTTGCCCAAGAACACAACGCAGTGCCCCGTCCAGGGCTCGAACCCGGACCATTCGATCCGGAGTCCAGCGCACTAACCATTAGGCCACCGCGCCTCCCTTACTTGTTATGGCGTCAGTTTAAATTCCAATTATACATTTTAAGATTCTTACCTTGTTATTTCTCCAGGTTATGGAAACATTGCTCCGGTATCCACGTCTGGACGTATTTTCTGCGTCCTTTATGGATTCATTGGAATACCATTGTTCAATGTTGTTGCCTCTAGTCTTATTTCCCTCATTACCGGGTAAGTCAAACCTTCTTTTCCGGTTCCCGGCTTGCTCAAAATAAATATCTCTGGTTTGGAACTCCCTATGACGTCACCGTCGCGTGCCTGTAAGACTCAATTGTTGTAATTAACTTACAGTACTTCCAAGGAGCTAACAAGCTTGCGTATGTAGGCGGTCCTGTTGCGTTTTGTCTCCAGAGCTGCACTAAGAAAATTAGGCTGCTCAATAGACTTTTTTCACCTATTAATTCAATGGTAAGCTCTAGAAAAAAAGACCGAGAAGTAGACGAGAGTTGAATGAAACCCTTCGCAACCCTTTTGACTGTCAACTCTGTGCTACTGATGTCGAATTTCAACTTGCCAAACTTTTCTCTGATAGTCGACGAGAGTTGAAGGAAAAGTCTTTCATCAACTCTCTTCGATTTCCCGTTATTTTATAGACTGCGGAATCGCTTACCATCTTATTAACTTAATTTGTTAAATTATTTTTTGTTAGTGTTCTGCAGTTCTTGCATTCCGCAAATCTGAGGCGCAAAAGACAACACGAAGCAGGGAAACAGAAGAAGGACGAAGATGCTTCAGAGCTGCAGACAATACAAGACAGCCAAGAGTTTCATCTCACTCTGAAGAAAGTATTCATCATGGCTACAGCGTATTTAGCGGGTGGCGCAGTGTTATTCTCGTTGTGGGAAGACTGGTCGTTGTTTGAATCTTTCTACTACAGCTTTATGACGTTATCAACAATAGGTAAGGAGTCTAAAAATTACGATGGCTGGAGTTCTACTCGTCTTAAAACAACGTTATACAAACGAGTTCCTTGGCGCAGTGGTGAGAGCGCTCGCCTCCCAATGTGGCCTGAGTTCGAAGGGGTCTTCGAATGACGCACCCTCCGTCATGTGTGGGTTGAGTTTGTGGATAGTTTTTGTCCTTGCTTCAAGGATTTTTTCTCCGGTTCCAATTCCATCGGGAATACACGGCCCCACAAGCTTCTAGTTTAAATACTATAGCGTGTCTAAATAAAGGTAATTTATTTATTTATTTATTTTATTTATGTCACAAACACGAAACAACGCAACAACATAAAGCTATGCAACAACAACAACAACAAATTTATTGGTATTCCCCATATACAGATGGTATTACCTAAAATAACAGTATACGAAATTACTCTAATAACAAATATGTAAAATTACAATAATACTAATCACATTAGACTAGATAAGATTACAAGTTTCTCTTATATGCAATGCTTCGTATACAAAATAACCTAGTCTCTTGCAAATGAAGGAATCAACATTATTAAATAGGAATATAGTTTTATCAGTATCGTTCAAAAGATCAAATGACGGATATTTAAGTACAATGTCATTTGTTATTTGTTGTCTAATAGTGTTATAACGATCACAATGGAATAAGAAATGGTTCTCGTTCTCGATTTGGTTAGAGCGGCAGTGTTGACAAATCGTAAGAGATTCCGGTAATTTAGGTACACAGTGACGTCCAGACTCGATTGCCTGACCGTAGTTTAGCTACAGCTCGTCTATGCTTTAGGTTCTTTATTTGTTCTAAAAAATCAGATTTGCTTAGATCTGTTTTAAATATAGAGTAGAATTGTAACTTTTTATTAGAGCGGATTAACTCCAGTTGGTGTCTTTTTAAATGGTTTGAGATTTGAGATTTTATTTTTTGTAAATTATTTTTAATTGTGGGCATAATATTATTTTGGATTGTTCTGTTATGCGATTGTTTTTGAACGTCTATATAATTATGAATAATTTCATTAACCGTTAACATGAAAGAAGATTTTGTTTCATTGCCAATTGATTGGAAATGATTAAGCATTGTTTGGCAATACTGTTTTCTGGAAGAGATTCAAGGTGTATCCAAAATTTAATTATTCTCAATAAGATATTCAACTTTAAGGGAAGACGTCCAGTTTCATTACGAGCTACCACATTAGGTGCTCTTCTATTGAGGCCAAGAAAGTGTTTGTAGAATTGTGTATGTTGTCTTTCTACTGGGTCATTTTCCCATTTTTTGAAGTTCATATTATCATAAGCTCCCCAAATTTCAGAACCGTATAAAAGAATGGGAAGGAATAAAGTATCAAAGAGTTTATTACACGTATTGATTGGCAATTTATTAAAGTCAAGATAACGTTTAGTAGCAAACCCAAATTGATTACGAGGCAACAGACAAGCCAAGCAGTTTATTCTTCGTTGCATGGTGCGCTGCATGCAAGTTTGTTTTTTAACAGACAAAACAAAAACCATGAGTATCAATAGCGCTAATTGGCGTACATGAACCTTGAAGTAAACTGGGACCAAGGAAAACCTGAAGCAAAATACACGGCGCCCATTTTTTGGCTACCGGTAGAGCAAATAACATTCCGTGTTCTTTTCCTCCTAGGTCTTGGAGATTATGTGCCTCAGAATACGCACCACACGGTGTTCTTTGGAGGGTACATTATCGTGGGTCTTGTCCTGGTTATCATGTTATTTAGTGCCATGGAAGAAGAGATTGCACAGTGGTTTGACAAGATCAAACAGATGGTTGGATCAATTGAACATGCACAAGAGGCCAAAAAAGATCTCTGATATTTTATTAATTCGTCGATTCTGTTTAACTGAAAACTTCATTTGCCCTTTCTAGATCTCTCACAGGGGCATGTTCAACCTCAAAATTTGGTTTGTATATAATGCTGTTTTGTGAATTTTTTTTGTTTCTTACGCTGCCAGCAGTATTCATTTTTGCGCGCGTTATCAACATAGCTGCAGACCTGATCCCACGTTGATTTCCAAACTATCGCAAGAAAAGAGCAGTAGGCTCCGAAAAGGGCAATTGCAAAGATATGTTGGAAAGTTCGGGGAATTAGCCGCGAGAGGTAAACCGGAACTCTGTGGCAATCTTCTTCTTCCTTTCTTTATTGTCCTCTAGCTAACTACAGACTTTTGCTGTCTTCTTCTTACTGCTTACAACTGACTACTTCTGGCAACTACTCACTTTAATCTTGAAGGCTCATCAACTATATTAACATAGCAAAATTGTAGACATGTTTTGGTACGAATCTTGGTGACCTTGAGAAACTTGAGACTATTCTGAGACTTACTTGAGGAAGCGAATACAAACAGACCTACATGAAAAACCAACACAAAGAGTAAACGACCAATGACAAACTCGGAAGAACTAAAACTAATAGAACACGAAACTATAACAGGAACTTTTCCGGAGGTCCAAACCAAGGTCAGTAGACAAACCCAAACATGACCACCGATGGAAACTATTGTTTAGAGCTTAGCTCTTAACAAACTAAGACTAACAACTTAAAGTGTCTGTGCGGGCTGTCCGACATTTAAATCACAAGATTCCCACAGTAACTACAAAATTAGAAACAATTGGCCACGAGGTAAAAATACTCAATTCTTAAAATAATAATATTACGCTTCATAACAGATACATCTGGAGTTTGCTTAGCAAGGACCAGTGTTAAAGAAAACACCATGCAGCAAACTCAAAACACCAGGAAATTCAACAATATCGGTTTAATTTTGAAGAACACTACGTGACAGAAAACAGGAACACATCAAGAAGTGAGGGCGACTAATGACGGCAAGGATGGAAGTGGATTACAATGTGAACAAACTTGGACGCGACGCTTGCGTGTAAAAGTTTGAATCAGACAATTGAACTTTTGTAAAATTCTTCTTAGGTTTGCTGTTTTATTCATTAAATTGATGGCACATTACAGTCTTGAGTCAATGCTCGACGATAGTAAATTGTCAGCTACACTTCTCTCTTTCTGTTTATAGAAGCCTCTGAGCCAACACATTTTTCCCTTCGCTCGCTCAATTCTACGCCCGTTTGAGTTTTGACCTAAAAAAAATCCATACTGATGACGTAGCTCTACAGAGATCACTTTGTGCCTCTGATTGGTTGTTACTTTGCGCGAAAATTCAAAACCAAGCAACAACCAATCAGAGACGCTACACGGATCTCTGATGAGCTACGTCATCTGCGGGAAAAGAATCGCGAGAGAAGTGGACGCCACCCCCACCCCCTCGTTTTTGCACACACTCTACTCGCTGTTTCGATTGCGTTCTTTTGCACTGAAAAAATAAGGCTGGGAACAGTCTAGGAGTTTTTCGATTGATTCTCAGAACCGTTTCTCCATTGAGGTAAGAATAGAATCTGTTTAATCGGGTTCTGTCTGGATGTCAGCTGCTCAGGGAATAGCCTGCGAATACAGCCGCCTCTCATTCGCTCCCGCTACTACGTGCGAAACGCGTTTCGCACGTAGTAGCGGGAGCGAATGAGAGGCGGCTGTATTCGCAGGCTACTCAGGGAAGATCATTCTTTATTTGCTTATTTCCAGTAAAACGGTGCCATCTGTACAAGACTTCACGTCTCCGTTTTCTATTTATTCGTCTTCTTTTTCTTCTTATCATCCTTAGTTTCTCCTTGTATCGCTTGCAGAGCACGCGGATCTCTGATATCATATCCCATTCTCTGTGCTTGAATTGTCTGCAGTCTCGTTCTTTCTTTTTCCTCTCTCTGTTTGGCTCTTTTCTCTCGCATCCTTTTCTTATATTCTTCGACGATTTGCGGCATCTTAGCCATGTTCTCCGCAATCTTTTTGCGCCTGTGAAGTCAACACAAATCAATAATGCTTCACTTCCCTTCTAGGGTCTTCTAGAGCTAGCGTTATGAAGAAAGATTACAGGGCTAATTTGTCGTTGAATTGGGCTAGCGTTTTGAAGAAAATTTATACATGGCTAGTTGTCGTTGGATAGGGCTAGCATTTTGAAGAAAGGTTATACAGGGCTAATTTGTCGTTGGAACGGCTGTCGATTGACTGTCGACGGAGTCGTTGTGTTTGTTTGGATTTTCGTTGCTTTGAGTTTGCAACGTGCTCTGACAAATCGGAAACAACTTGCTTTTTTACAGGTAATCGGGAACGAAATCAAACCTTGGCTCAAGCGCATTTTCCCGCGTGTAGGACGGGTTGCATGATTTGACTTTGACTTCTGATTGGTTCAAGGTGTTATCTACGTTTGTTGTGATTGGTCAAATGTAATGACAGTTGGTGGAAACCCCTCTACAGCACAACAACCTACTCTTTACCTTTCTTCCTGCAGCATAACCCGTTTGTGTCCTTTTGGAGTTCTGTCTAGTCCTCTATCAGCCATTGGCTTCTCCGGCCAGTAGTAACCTTTACCTATGTATTCATTTCTTAATTTGGCTAATTTCCTGGCGTTGTACAAAGGTTTACGCCATTTTCCATCCACCATTTGCCCTCGTGAATTCCTTAAGATTTCTGCCACTTCAGGATGGACTAGAGATAAAGGTAACAAAAAAGAAAAAAAAAGACATGAGTACAGTCAACTCTTCATTTGCTTCATGTTCATCTCCATAAGACGCACATCTGATGTTGGTCCAGCTCCAGTCGTTTTTCAGTTATTTTACTGTAACTTAACTTCCTATAAGATGGACACCTCTCTTAGACGGACAGTTGGGGCGGGTTCCGACGGTGTCCATTTAAGAGAGCGTCAACTGTACTGATGGCTCAGATGCCTGAAATCTCTCTGGCCATCAATCTCTCTCCACCTCAGTTGTTTTACCTGGTATGTGTTCCTCCATAACTGGAGTTCCCATCCCTCTGCTCTGGAGTAAGTGAGCGGGTGGATCAGGCTTCAGTTCCTCTGTCTGTGTTGTTTCTTTAGAATCTGTTGCACTGCTACATAACTTCCTATTAAGAAAGAATCTTTTGTTAAGAAAACGTTTACCAGATCTTTATGAAATCAGACTCTGGATAAAAATAAATAGCCTCTTCCCACCATGCCACCTACTGGTTTTGCAATAGTTGGTAAGATTTTCTTTTTTTGCCGAATTGATAGAAATTACATTTCATACCATAAAACCCTGATTAATTGAATAAAATGACTGAAGCAATTTAAACATATTAACAGAGAATACTTAAGTTTTCCTCTTTTTTTGGTATCCTTTTCTATCCATTTTCATATGCCTTAAGCAGTAGCTTTTGAACTCTAATATTGTTGAAAATCAACTAATCACATTCATGCCATTTACTACTACAAAATTTAATACATATCCTAGTCTATTTTATGTAAGTACTGCACTTTTAACAAGCCCTCTGCCAATCAAAAACCTCTTTTTCTCTGAGAGATGATATTAACAACTTTCAGCTGCCTCTAAGAGACAATGAAGGTGGGATCCTCCTACTAGGTATGTCAGTTTAATGCTTCACCCACAAGTTAATCAACTCACCCACATACATGAAGTGATGGCAAGCTGACCTCAGTGTGGGTGAATTTACATGTGGGCAAATCTCCTATCTACCCCTTTTAGGGCGCCCGAACCAAGTTCATAGCAAAGGACCTAGCAGGGCCCAGAGGAAGCTGATCCCCTGCCAAGCAGTACTGTAGCAGCTCTTCTAACCTTGTAATTCAAAGAGCTGCTACATCACCCCTGCCAAGTCCTATCCATACACACTAAATCGTCCAAGGTATATACACATAGATTCTAGTCTTCTCTCAGACAAGTGTTATGGCTGCTCCTTGCCTTGGGTAATAGAACCATTTCAGATGTGACATCATCTCATGTGACGATGCGAACTGGAGGACAACCTTGTGTTTGTTTTGACAGCATGGTGGTGAAAGGTACAGCACGTGAGGTTTCATATCCAGTTATTTTGACAGTCTAAAACAAACAGAAAGCAAAGAGCAATACTCTGCAAAGCTACGCTTCTCTCTTCAAAATGTTTACATTTGGTTGTCCTCCAGTTTGCAAAGTCACGTGTACACCTCTGAAATGGGTCTATTGTGTTATCACCCTATATATAAGCTTCATTTGTATTTAACAAATACAAAAAGGCCTTTTTATAGGTTCACCCACCTGATAGTTGAAACTAAGACTGGCCAATCAGTACAAAAATATGACTTCAAAATTTGAAGTCATATTTTTGTACTGGTTGGCTAGATCTAGACTTTTGGTTTGAATCTTACTAGCTAGTAGACGTGTTCCTTGTGATTCGTTATAATTACAATATGATTTATTTAAGGGTATAACTTTCATGATTTAATATCACTAACCTTTGCATCACCAATCTTCCAAAAATGAATCTATGAGGAAGATTTTGAAGCGTAAATGACCGCCACAACCGGTTACAATTTTGACACATAAAAGCCGCCATTTCGGTCGCCATCTTGGATTTGGTCTATGGTCAGGTGACTAATAGTGCCAAATATGGAAAAGAATTCCTAATAAGGAGCATGCCTGCAGAAACTGTCGTTGACCAAAAATTATTTGGTAGTTGATATGGCGGAGGGCGACTTGAATGTGGATAGCATAATATCCCGCTTGTTAGAAGGTTTGGACATTTCATATCCTTTACTTTCTTCTTCACTTTGTCTGGACAAGTTCTAAACATTATCTTCATTTTCTTAGCTCGCGGTCGACCGGGAAAGAGTGTGCAACTAGCAGAATCTGAAGTTCGTGGGCTATGTCTGAAGTCTAGGGAAATCTTTTTGAATCAACCCATCCTGTTAGAGTTAGAAGCGCCTCTTAAAATCTGCGGTAAGTTGGCTACTGTTAACCCAGAAGCCTTTTACCATTAATTTACAAAAAGCAGTACATCTTTATTGTAAACCGGGTCTTTAGTTTGCGAAGAATGCCAAAGACGAATGCCAAGATTTGTCCCTACACACCTTCAGTTGGTAGATGGCCGGCTGTTAATTCATTTATACTGCGAATAGAGACTTATCCATTTTGAATCAGAGACATTCACTCAAATCTTCTTTCGCGATTTATCTCGGGAAGATCGATGTTTGTCGAGTAATTGTAGCCGCGTAGCATGTGTTGTAATCGTGTGTTAAGGAGTTGACCTTACTTCAGGCGCCTTGTTTATGGGAACAAACGTGTTTTAATGCCTCAATATTCTGACAGTTTTTAGCGAAATTTATATGCTAGGAAAATATGCTTACTAAACTTTGAAATCAGATATGTGCGCTGGTAGGATACTGATCACGAACAGATAGAAACTCGTGGCGAAATATTCGCCTACGTTAGTTATTTTGGGTCCTGACGATGGCTTCAAATAAAACAAACATTAGAACTTACCAACGTCTTTCCTTCTTAAAGGAAGCGAAAAAATTCATATTTTAGAGTCGACAAACAGCAGTACACTTAAATGACTAGAATGTCGAATGTCCTAGATCTCTGAATATACTTGATCCACTATGTAAGTCAATTTAGAGTATATTTTGCAAGGGAGTTCCCGAGTTTGATCTCGCTAATTGTTATGGTGTCGTTTATTTTGTTCCATAGGTATGTAGTTTATTGTTGAAACCTATGGTGGACCTGTTTTTACTGCTAAGCAATAATTACGGATTGCTCTAAACAGTATGCTAACGCATAATGAACAGTGACAGGCAATTATGATTTTAATTTAGCGACAGCTCAAGCTGGACATGTAAAAGGTCACTACAATGCCTTTGGTTGAAAATTTGTTGCCTTCAATAATATCGAAAGTGTTTCCACACATCAGTAGAAATCCTTAAAATTTATGTTTACGGTATTTTAAAAGATAAAGGCAAAAAAAATGTAGGTACTTGTAAATTTTTGCTTGTTACTGCAATTAAGATAACCCCTGTGATACCTTCCTAAATGCAAATTAAGGCTGTAGAAACTAAAATGTACAGAACTGTCGTATTCTGGGCAATCAGATCTGGAGTCTCGGACGTTTCCATAAGATTTGTCTTGAAATTTCTGTGTTTTTGTTTTTGGGTTAGGGTTAGGGTTACATGTACAGATATGCATATTTTCAATGTGAATGCCTTATCCTGTGTTTTCGGTCTTGTTTATCATCGTTGCCTTCAAGTTTGTTCTATTCTGCAGGGGAGATTTATATCTGTACACAGAAGATAAGCAGACACACCTTTGCCACTAAATACTCAATCCATAGTTAAGCTTCCATGCATGTTATGGTGTAAATTTGTTTATGTTTTGAAATTGCTCAAACCAGTTTGATTTTTATTTGCCTTTGTACACTGTTTGTTATTGTGATCTGAAACAAAAGAAATGAATAAGCAATTGAATCAGTTTGAAACTTTCTGAACCAAAAACGTATTTTTACAACAACATCTACCAGTGCATCGTATAGATTTACACTCTGAATTTTTTGTATGGCTTACATAAAATTGGTACCCAAATGCTGTCATTTTCATTGTATACTGTCAAAACACCTACAAGTCTCGATCAGTTATTATGAGAGATAGAATACAAATGTTAAACCAGCATGGTACTTCCCTGATTGCTAATCTAGCACATCTTTTTGTACAGGTTTTTACAGTAACTTTTTGCTTGCGCTTATTTGAATGATGATCAACCTACATGTATGTGTATCATATGCACCTCTCAGCTGAATGTTATTTTCTGTGCTATGTTAGCATGGAATCGATGTCAAGGAAGACCCTTTCCTCCTCTATATTGAAATCCATGTTTTAATGCAGCATTTTATACCAATTTCATAACAGTGCCACAGCATGCAAGCAAGCATGCTCCTGTGGACATCAAGCCCATACATCCTCTCCAATCCAAATTATTACATACCCTGATGTGTTTCTAGTTTGAGTTACGGTACTCTAACTATATTCCATAATGTAACTTCACTCTTTCCCGTTACAAGTTTGGTAATTGATTATTTTTTATGTACAAAAATATTGTTTTAGCTTTGGCTTTTAAATAACCAAGGGTGGATAAAGTTTGCCAGGTAAATTTATGTTATTTTTGGAAAGAAAATAAATTCAAGTACACTATGGGTAGTTCAATCATATCATTGCCTTGAAGAATTTGGATTGTCCGAGTTTGTTTTGATCCAAAAAATATCTCGGCAAGTGAAACCTGCAGCTTACTTTGAAAACAGATGGTGATGAGAAACAATCTCTAAGTTTCAATCCATTTCTGTTATCCTCCAGCTCCAAAAGATAAGAAATAAAGCTATAATGTTATAACACAGTGGATTTTGTCAGTCTTCAAAGTCTCCAACTTTCTTACCAGCTTTGTAGAGAATCATTTTGAAGAATCAAAATGTCTTGAGCAGGCTGGATGGTTGTGATAGATTAGTGCATGTAAAAGTGATTCTTATTTTAAAATTTTCATTCTTTTTTTGCTAGATGCTTTTTCTTGACAGTCCTCACTATATTTGGATTTATATCAAACAAGCATGATGATGCAATGACTTGAGCATTTTTATTTTGACTTCTGCTTAGTTGCATTATTACTCAAGTTTTGGCTGCCAAGGTGTGAATAGGTCAATACCAACCATGAGCTCCTATAATCTATGCAATTATGCTTAGCTTTCTGTTTGAAAACAATCCGGTTTGGGGTTTCCATTACTATTCTGAACAGCAAAAAAATAACAACAAAGTAAATCGGAAATTGATGCCGGTATGAACTTGGCATTTATATATACTCGATTGAAGAAAATCCTTAAATGCACCGCACATTTTCGTTAAAAGATATCTAAGTGCCATCATTATATTAATTTTTAATTTACTTGTACATGTACATCAGGAATCAAGCATGACGAGGCAATTACTTAAGCTTTACTATTTTGATTTCTGCTAAGTTGCATTATTGCTTAAGGTTTTGGTGACACAGGTGTGCTCCTATAGTCTCAATGTAATTTTGTTTGGCTTTCTGCCCTAAAACAATTGTTGATATTGGGGGTTGCATTACCGTTCTGAAGACAACTCTGAAAGCAATGTAGACATGAAGTCCATTATTGATGAACTCAGAATTTAAAATAATACAGTGCTTTTAAGAACTTTCATCATTTGAATACATAGAAAAGCCAAGCTTTATTTAAATGTAGTACGTAAAAATGTTTTGTCTGTTGATACATTTGTAAGGTTAAGTAACACATGTGCATGGTGCAGGTATTTACATTTGGTTTTTGTAGAATATTCAACAATTATCTTGCAAAAATGTACGGAATATCACCTGGTACTTAGCTGACAAGGTCATAGGCTGACAGCAAAATAATCTTTGGTTATGCAGCATTTTTCAAGATTTTGGATAAATCATTGCAAACTATGGATATCTCTGAATATCTGTTATTTACGGATGATATATAATAATGATTTCCTGACTATATGTGGGCATCATGACAATTTGTTGAATAATACCTTCATTAACTTGTGGTTGATGATTTCAGGTGGTCAGTTATCACTTATCTTCCTGTGAAGAACACATTATTTTTGTTTTGTCTAAAATGATCCTTATCTTGACTTTCATTGCTTGCAGGTGATATCCATGGACAATACACTGATCTTCTAAGGTTATTTGAATATGGAGGATTTCCCCCAGAGGCAAACTACTTGTTTTTGGGTGATTATGTGGACAGAGGAAAGCAGTCCTTGGAAACCATCTGTCTTTTGTTAGCATACAAGATCAAATATCCAGAAAATTTCTTTCTGTTGCGTGGAAACCATGAGTGTGCAAGCATCAACAGAATATATGGCTTCTATGATGAATGTGAGTATTTTTTTTTTTTTGGTGTGTTCAGAAGTGATTAAAAATCACATTTACCTGCAAGCGCTATTAAACTGAGGCAGGTGTCCAGATACCTTATGAGTGAGTGCAGCTAACCAGTGAGATATTGATTTCGGCATGAGAAGATTAAGAGGCCATTTCCAAGTTGCCCTTTGCCTCAGTTTCAAAACGAGTCTACGTGCGAAACCATTGAAATGAAAATATAAAACGGACATGAAGGTGGAACACATTTTCACATGAATGGTTTCGCACATAGACTTGTTATGAAACAGAGGCAAAGGGTAGAAATTCCCTATTTCATATCTCTAAGCAACCATGTATTATTTTGTTTATTTTATAAACCTACTAATAACAAGGTTTCGACAATTTTCCAAAGTTTTCCGACCATTTTCCGAAGATTTTCAAAATGTTTTATCAGTAACATTCAACATTGAAACATGGCAAACCTTAATTGATATCTTCACATGTGAAAGATGATGATATCTCTCACCTGTGAAGATATGATTTTTCTCAGTGGGAGAAATCGTGGTAATTCACTCCAGTTAATAATAAATAGTATTCTGCCAGTAGCACTTTTAATAATTCATATGCTCAGAACAATACAAGTTTTTTCTAGCAGTAGACTAATGACAGGTCAGGGTAAACATCTCCAAGAGTGAATCAGCAACTTGTAACTTTTTCTTTGTGCAATGTCAGGCAGGATTAAAGCCCTGTCAAGCAATACCTTTTTACTGTGGCAACATCTATTTTATGCCATGTTAAAGAATATTATTAACAAATTGCTTTGAGCTGACAAAGTTTCTGAGATTGTGTTTTTCAAAGAGTACCAGCTTCGCATTTGACTGGCTGATAGAATACACGTAACTTGAAAATTGTATGTTTTGTAGGCAAACGACGATATAACATCAAGCTCTGGAAAACATTTACAGACTGCTTTAATTGTTTACCAATTGCTGCTATAGTTGATGAAAAGATCTTCTGTTGTCATGGAGGTAAGTCAAGCAATGAATCTAGATAAGTTAATTCTCCTCAACGAAAAAAAAAAAAACAGTGATATGCTTAACCTTGGGCATCTACGAGGCTTATATAGACAGAGAATGTAACAAGTGAAGTCAATGTCTGAAGTAAACAGTTTCCTGTTAAAACAAATTGATGTAAAATGTAATGGAAATGTATAGAAGAAGTCATACCAGATTAATTTGAGCACACACAACTGAAATTTTCCATTCTTTTCTGCAGCAATACTGCTGTTTTAAAAGTTTAGAGTGAGTAGCCCCCAAAAGAACTCTCCTCAAGTCAGCTATTATTAATTTTTGTTTGAAAGTTTCCAAAAATGTGTACTTATAAAATATTGCATATTGTCATATTTGTTTTCTTTTACAAGGTCTCTCACCAGATTTACAGTCAATGGAACAGATTAGAAGAATCATGAGGCCTACAGATGTTCCAGACACAGGTAAAGAAACAAGATTATACAATTAATCTTAACAGTACTCACCTCAGCTCACCTGCATGTATTTAAGACAGTTGGTGTTAAAGCAGTTCTATGGCAGACAAGATCTTAGTAAGGTCACTTTACTTCATGTTCTTGGACGAGACATCATTCATATAATGGAGGGGTTTCATTTTTTAATAGCCAGGCTCTGGGCAAATTGTGACCAGCTGTGAACACAACTCTGCCTGGCTGTTTGCAACATCTGAATCAACTTCAGTTTGGCAAAGAGGATAGGGCCTTGCTGATACTTTGCCCAGGTGCAAGACCCTGATGCCCATTCTGCTCCAAACCTTAATGAATCCTGCGATAATGAAGTCCCTCTCTCCACCCAGGTGTGAAAAACGGTTGTCAGTAAACTAGTTTCTATGAAACATGTACTTACTCTACCTTATATTTCAGTGATTGTAGTTGTGTTTTGTATCCTCCAGGCCTCCTTTGCGACCTGTTGTGGTCAGACCCAGATAAGGACACAAATGGCTGGGGTGAAAATGATAGAGGCGTTTCATTCACATTTGGAGCTGATGTGGTCAGCAAGTTCTTAAACCGACATGATTTAGATCTTATATGTAGAGCTCATCAGGTAAGTACATAGAATTACAAACTAAGACAAGTTACGGAGACAAAAAAATCTGTAGGCCTCCTTGCATTCAGTGAGTTTTGCTTTAGTGATGAGCAACTAGCAATAATATTGACAAAATTGGGATCTTGCAAAGTTTCTGCACACAGGTTTGCATATTGAAGAAGTATAAGATTTGGGTATAATGCTAACATGGTTAAAATTAAATGTAAAATCACTTTCTGATCCCCTCCGTAGGTGGTGGAAGATGGTTATGAATTTTTTGCCAAGCGACAGCTAGTCACATTGTTCTCGGCACCCAATTACTGCGGCGAGTTTGACAATGCAGGTGGAATGATGAGTGTGGATGAAACTCTAATGTGTTCTTTCCAGGTATGTAAACAAACAACAACCACAATCATTATGTTAATTTTGACTGGTATGCTAATTATGATAAAAAAATAAATAATAAATATGTGAACTGACTTGAAACTGTCACCCTCTGTCACCCTCTGTGAGAAATGTCTATTTTCATCATATGTGTAAATTACAAACAAGTGCCAAGTCTTGGCTTCATATCCAACACTAAAACAATAAAATTTTGTTTGATATTACACATTCTACATCAAGTGTTTTTGACCACTTGGAAGAATTTTTTACATATTTCAGTGCCCCAAAATACTTATTAAACAAACCCTAACCAGAATCTGTCTTTTTAAAAGCATTTTTTTTTACATTTTGGTGTACCAAGAAATATTGTGATCATGGCCATTTTTGATGTTTATGATATTGCTCTACTCAATTCAGATTTTAAAGCCGTCAGAAAAGAAAGCAAAGTACCAGTATGGTGGATTAAACTCTGGCCGACCAGTCACACCTCCAAGAGGTCCCCAGAAAGCAAAAGGAAAGAAATAAGCAATGGATTACTAACTTTAACAACCACCCCTGGTTATTGTACCAAGCTGGTACGGCACATTTGATATAAAACTCTTTGTTTGTGATGCAATTTGTCTTTATAAAAGATCAGAGCCTCCTTGGTGTTAAAATATTTTTGTTTTCTTTTAACAAGGAGGCAACTCTTCTGTGGCATCAAAGATTCCACAGTTTACCATTAGTAATGTTCCATAGAATAACCAGTCTTTCAGTGAGGACAAACTGCTTAAAACTACCTTGAGAACTTTATATACTTGTTGAGTTCTTTGTCCCTGGAATTATTTATGTGAAAATCCACAGGTTATGCTTTTTTTTTCAAATGATCTTTTTTAAAAATGCAGTAACATACAGTAACAAAGCTGTATCTGAAACAGTAAGTTTTGTGCATCTTGAAGATTTTACTATGTACCTAGCACATTTTACAACACTTTGTATTTTATTAACTAAGTGACAGTAGTAAAGCTAAATTTAAAGTTAAGTACATCATTAAGAACAAAGTCAACTGTTGTGAAAAGATAGCCAGCCAATGCATAGCCCTCTGCCTCAACATCATTGGCTGTTTATCTTTTCAACAGCATAAAGTAAACCTTTATTCCTGTTTATTTCCATTGTAGTAAAAGTTTTGATTTGTTGATTGTGGAGCCAAGGAGTGTTTCGCGAGTGTATTTTAGTAACATCATTGAAACTCCACCCTCAAATATCAGGGTGCAAAAAAAGTGGAAAGTTTAGATGACAGTAAGATTAACTAACCTGTACAAAGAATGTGTACAATGCTTTTAGCCTCAGGTGAAAGAGAACTGTTGTGATCACTGTTTAATTTTAGATCCCTCTGAAAAAGGGGCATTATGAATTGTAGTGTGATGTGTGTTAAGTTTTCATGTTATGAGAGTGCATGCTGTTATTGCACAATAATTGTTGCTAGTTATAAATTGTTGCAAATCATTTGCAACAGTTTATAGCTATCAACACAATTTCATTGGTATTCTTTATTTTCTAATGAATGAAATTGTGAAAGTAAGATAAATCTTTATGGCTAGTCCTTTAACATATTAGTTTATAGTTATTATTAAGTTACTTCAAGGTGTATATTGTAACAGCAAAATGTAATGACTGTTGATATAGAATCCAAGAGTTGCCATGACGAAGACACCATGTTACAGTAGGAATGGAAATAATTTTTACCTTTTGTGAGTGAATGTAGTACACAAATTTATGGTGCTATTTTCCATGCATTTTGCTTTACAATTGGGTGAGGAGCGTGAATAGGACATGGAACTTTGATTTGTTTTATTGTCCAGTTTGTCTGATTCTATGACAATATCTTGAAAACAATTAATAAAAAGTTTATACATGGCATACTTAATTCTCCTTAGCAAACTCCCTTCTGACACTGCCCAATTCTTCCTTATTGAGATTTTCTCTCTAAGGGAAGATTTGCATAATAAGTCAAAGAGCGGCTGCATAGGAGGCTAGGCATCCTTGAGCTCCAGTTTTCATGTCAACCAGTACATATTGTAGATCCACCAGAAGATAATACTGGTATCAATAAAACTCTTGTAAACTAGTAACAGTGCAGCTTCTGTGTGTTGAATATTTAGGATGAGTTTTGTTGGTGCAATCCAGTTGAGGCCTGGCTGAACAGAGGCGCAAGTAGATGCAAGTTTAAAACTTGGGTCTACTTGCATCTCCGTTTGGTCATGACTTGCATGCCCTTGTGTTGACTTGCATTCACCTTGGTCGAGATCAAATTTGCATGCAAGTCACTGCAAGTTTTTCACTGTTTGGCCAGCCAATGTAAGTCTGTACTCAAGTTCAACTTGGGACTACCTGGGTTACCATTTGGTTATGATAAAACATGGTTTATGAAAAGGACTCCTCATCACTAAAAACCCTGTTAAGCTGCCTCCCCTACCCCCACTGGATGTTTAATTTTTGTTGACATAAGTCCCCCCCCCCCCCCCCCCCCACACCTGCAATAAGCCCCCTGCCCTTTGCAACTTTTTCCAATTTCTCCCAGTTGGGAATGTCACTGTCCACCACCCTCTTCTTCCACCTCCAGTAGTGATCCTGTCCCCCTCCACTCTTACTGAAAGTTGAGTTTGAGGAAGAACAGAGGCAGGTCAACAAAAAGCTGTAAGTTACACTGTTATGATCTATGGCAAAATAAGTGGCTGCAAGTCAGTTGGCTTGATGTGGTTTTAGTTCCATACTTGTCTTTTATCAAGGGTGGGAGAACATGCAAAACATGACACATTTCGGAAACTGTAGTGCTCCGTTTGGAAGCCGTAGTGATGAAAAGAATGTGGAACAGTAAAACCCTCATTTTGATGGATTCACAGATAATATTCAAACATTTTACTCATTTCTTGCAGTGTTCCTGGCACCTGCAGGCCTCTGAAAAAATACTATTAAACTAAACTTTTCTGTGTATTATCTGTAAATTCATTGAATAGGTTTGTATATTCACTGCCATTATTTTTGTATTTTCAATTTTATTAACATTAAGCTCTACACAACATTATGCATATACACTGTACAGGCAGGCATTCTTTATGACTTCTGCCATGACACAGAGGCTGTTAGTTACTTTGTTGCTTGAACAACTCATTTGCAGTTTCTTTTTTTACACCAGGAAAGTTAAACTCCACAAAGCTCTTTAAGCAAAGAGAGATAAGACAAAAATATAAAGCCTTGTCCATTGAGATCCACCCAACACTTGCTCACTGTTAACAGGGATGGCCTGAATCATTTGACTCTGTAAAGAACCTTTCTCTGAAATCTGTGTTCAAGCTCGCCTCTTCTCAGCATGATGTGAATAACAGTGTGGATGGCACGCTCAGAATATTTCTGTAACATGACATTGGAAAATTAGTGAATAAGAAGCAAAAGAACAAAATGCAAGTAAAGCATAACTATTACATCTTGGCCAGTCACGTTAAAGAGAGGGTGGAATTGGGTACTTTTGTGACCTGTGATCAGCCTGTTTTATGTCCTGTGAAATGTGAAATGGCTATTTTATCCTCATGAATTCTTAGATAGCCGCGGTGAACCGTTCTCTTTTATTTTCTGTGAAGTGTGATCTATACCCCAAAAAGAGTTTTAGAGGATCTGGATTGGTTTTGTCAAAAGGAAAATGCCACATTCTGATCTTGCATTCATTTAAAATAATCAATTTACAGTACACTGTCTTTTCAATTTTATGATCTCACCTGTTTTTCAAAATCCTGAATTATTCTCTGTTCAGAAACCTAGGAGAGAAAGGAAGACATTCAGTTACCACTGCCAAATTACTGCTTTGGATTAGTTGAGAGAGGGGGCGTATTTTTCATGAATCAGGGTCAATGTATTTCTTTATAGTATAACAAGTTTTATAGTTACATGTATGACATTATATAAACAAGCTGCACATTATTTTTGCTTTTACCTGAGTTCCAATGGCAAATCTTCTCTTGACTTGCTTTTCAATCTGTCTGACTTCCTCTACATCTTGTTCTGGGGTAAAATCTTCTGCTCCTAAACATATTGATAAACAATAAATTATTCCTAAATTTTAAACTGTTAAATATAATAAGTGTCATTAATACAAACAATCCATCCATCCAACCTGCTTCCAGCAATAAAAAGTAGACCAGGGCTATCCTAGCTTAAGGTGCACTGTAGAAAATAATTAAATTTAAATTTACCCGAGAGGCTTCCAGACATGGCAGCATCCAGAGTTGACACTTGGAAGAGCCTGAGTGCTTCTTCAACGTGTGCTGCTGTAGCAAAAGGCAGTAACCTCATCTTTGCCAGTGACTCGGAAATCCTGATAATTGCTTCCAGTTGTCTGCAAGGTAGATATGTGTCGCCATGAGGTTAAGAAAGGACCTAGTCATAGACTGTAAAATCTACCATTCTTCTCTGCCATCTATAAAATTTAGAGACTTTATTACCTGACAGTGATGGGTATGTTGATCTTTTTCTCAGCATCTTTCTCATAGTCACGCGCGCCACTTCGCATGAGAACATAACGATTCTTGAGCATCTGAGCAGCTTCCTCAGACAGCCTTGGACCACATTTGCTACAAGAAACAAAAGTGCAAGGAACGTTCCTCAATAAACAAGCTTTCATGAAACATAACATTTTCACTGAACTGAGGTGAATTAAACTTATTAAATAAAAAGAACAATAGCTTAATAACATACTTGCGACAGTAACCAATGTACTTCTTTATGAAATTCAAACTCAGTTCTCCTTCTTGTGCCTGTCCAATTTGTGCTGCGTTCAGATGGACTTGCATGACATGTTTGGCAAGACGCTGTAGGGATCAGAAAAGAAACAAATTGCCATAAAATATAGGTCGCCACTGTTCACCTTTCATATCAATGATTTATGTCACAATGAGAGATGGAGTGCTGCTGTTGAAGTCTATCACATATACAATGCTCACTTTAAGTCCCTGTAGCAAGGAATCTGTGTTCTTACTTCCATAAGCCTAAATTTCCTCTACGTAAAGTTGTGAGAGAAAAATATTTTCCTCCTGGTTATTGTGCTAACCACTGCCACATACTTATGGCAAGCCTCCCCTGGTCACGCAGTCTTCAAGAACATCATTTTACAATTGACTTAATCTTCCAGTGACCCACAGAATTCTATTTATTAAATCTTACCATGTCTTTATTCTGCTCATGTTCATCCTTGACAATGAAGATCATGTCAAAACGGGACAATATGGTTGGCATGAAGTCTATGTTCTGGCAACAAAAGGAATTAAAAATGAATAATGTTGTAAGGGAATATTTCAAAAGTTAAATATACAGAATTGCAAAAGGTACAAGTCCTCTTACTTCTTCTCCTTTAGTTTCATCCCAGCGACCAAAGACAGAGTTTGCTGCTGCTAGCACAGAGCACCTCGAGTTCAATGTTGTGGTGATTCCAGCCTAGAATAGTTAAAGTTTGAGGAAAACCAACAACAATGATTAGAAATTGTTTGAAGCCACCTGCAGGGAATTTTAAAATAATGACAACTGTGCCTTACCTTGGCAATTGAAATTGTTTGCTGTTCCATAGCTTCATGAATGGCGACACGGTCATCTTCACGCATCTACAAAGACGTTAAACAAAGAATTTATTAATAATAACCTTGTCTTACAAATTATGCACTGTGACAAGTGCCTGTCAGGTTGGTATTAATGTGAAATCACACAGATATAAACACTGTTCACCTTATCAAACTCGTCAATGCAGACCACACCACCATCAGCTAGTACCATGGCTCCACCCTCCATGATGAAGTTGCGCGATGCAGGGTCCCTCATGACAGATGCTGTCAGCCCTGCGGCACTGCTTCCTTTACCTGATGTATACACACCAATTGGAGAAACCTTCTCTACAAACTTCAGCAGCTGACTCTTAGCAGTACCAGGGTCACCAAGCAACAACACATTGATGTCACCACGCCGAGTGAGTCCATCTGGGAGCCTACATTTTCGTAAAAATTTGTTAAGGCAGCAGGATATTGTATTTTGAGAACAAATTGTTCTTATCAAATGATGTGTAAATAATAAAACATTCAAATCAACTCAAACAGACTGTATAAAAATCTTTTTCACACCTTTTGCGAGAGCCTCCAAACAGCAAACATGCAATAGCCTTCTTGACGTCTTCACTCCCATAGATAAATGGAGCAATACTCTTTGCTAGTGTCTCAAAAGCGTCAGGTCTGCTGGCAAATCTGTTGAACTCTTCCTCCTCAAGAGGATTCAGTGGTGCTCCTGAGCTGCGGCCTGGGCCTTCAGTATCAACCTGAATGCCAACCACACGGAGGTATGGCTTCCTGATACCGACACCAACACCATCACGATCCTGAGAAGAAACACTACATGATCAACAGGTAGCTTCAATGGGAAATGGAGTCACAAGGTTTCTATGTCCAAAATTTGTTTTTTATTGCTAGCAAGCTGTTTTCAGTTTCATTCAATGTCCTTTGACTTTGAAACATCCTACCTTGTCATTTTTCTGTGCAACTTTCTTGATCGAATAAATTCCCATCACAGTTACTCTATTACCAGGAACTACCTTCTCTGTCAAATACCTAGTAAAAAAGAGAAAAATGCAAAAATCTAAATCACAACTTTTAATTCGGAAAAACCTAATTTGCATTTATTTTTGACACACTTATTTACATATGCGATTTACAAAACCAGTTTTGTGTAAGACCTCTTCAGTTGATTACCATACAATATTTGAATATAAACATGTTATGTAAGATTGATGAAAGAATGCTAATTTAACTCCAAAAGTGAGGAGTTACGTCTGATCCCAAGGACTGTTGTCACGTTGTAGAGTTGTTTCAGGGCCCTTGTTTCAAATGATAGGGACCTGGTATCGAGCAGTCATTTTTCACTGAGAAATTAGAGATGAACAGCAATGTTTCATATCCCTCTGTTATGTAATGTAATGTTCAGTAACTACAACAACTCACCTGTCACAGTAGAGCTGCATATGTCGCGGCATTTCTCCATTAGGTACAGCATCTGGAGATTCTTGCAGTTTTAATACTTGGAAATCGACACACTTGCATTTATCAGGCATGATAAAGAATGGATCCAAGGGGCACTGTGGACGACCCGCTTGATCACTGTCAAAGAAATGCCAGAATTAACCTTTTTCATAAGCCTTACTGTTACCAAACAAGCATCTTTTTACTGTGGTGTAGAAAATTTGCCTCCACCTACTCCATTCATCAATGTCTTTGTTCAATGTCTTTGTATTTAACACAGAAAATCTAGGTAGGTCTAAACAAGCCGGTTGAGTCATTACCTGGGGCATTTACGAGGCATGGCGTATCCTTCTAGACCAGGCTTAAGAGGAATGTTGGAGATGGTGTTACGACAGGAACGGCACTGGATGGTTATGTTGGTTGCCTTTGCACGAATGGCTGAAGCACTGATAATAATGCCTGGAATCTTCACCAATTTAGCCATTTGTTCAGACTGAAAATGAACCACATTTACACAGTAGTTGCTTGGCCAAATGTAAACTAATATTTAGTCTAACCAATAGAGATCTGATGATATTATTATGTGATAAATATGATGATATTGACCAAATTGCTCACTAAACTCTTTGAATAGCTGCAATGGCGTAAAACTTCTTTATGAGAGGCTGGTTAAAATGCATTTTACTTTAGAGGTGGGAATGACTTTTACAGTGGCGTTAACTTATGGACGAGAATGTCCAATAATGCCAATACTAACTTACCCGAAGTTCCCTGACACTCATGGGGTTTGCATCAGACTTGAGTGTGATCTGAATGTCTTGCACTTCCTCTTCTCCCAGTGGACGTGGCTTTGTAACCTCATCTGCCATTTCTCGCGCGGCATCTTCAAACTGTGAAATAATTCAAAACTGATCAGTATTTAATTTCTCCTTAAAATATCAATATGTTATCAAGGAAAATGGTGACAAGCATTAACAAACTAATTTTCAAATAAGCTGTATGTGCCACTATATGTATCACAAAATTCACAGAAATAACAGAAGACACGTTGGGATATTAACAAGGGGAATTATTCTCTCTAGCCTAAGGCAGAAATATTAAAATATTTTGACACATTATGGAGGAAAACTATAACAGAAACGAGCTGAATTCGACTTCTTCAAACCACAAGATCTAACTAAAATACCTATGGTGAACTTTAACTCACCAAAGGCAGGAATTCTGCAGGACTTTTGGTAAGTTTATCAGCAAGTTGTTCATCAAAGCTCGTCAAATCTTGAAGATCAACTTCAAGGTAGTATTGCCCTAAATTATAACGTCTTTTAAGCTGATCACTGTGAAATAAAGAGAAAAACTAGAACATTAGGATACAGACCTGCAATCTTACAGCGCGCGGAAAAAAATTAACAAGCAGCACATGCTTGAAAATTTTCCATCGAGAAACAGTTTAAGCTAACATAAGCGCGTTTTTGAGATCCGTTGCCAAATTTACTCTAGAATAGCCACAGTTCGGTCTCGCTAACATTTTACAGTGCAATCTTTCATGTTAGTGAAATAAAACATGATTTTGTTCTCAAAGATGAACTTCGAATTAGCACGCTGGCGAGCGCCATTTTGTTTACCGGTATGCATAGCTGAATGTTCCTTCGTGAAATTCGCGAATAAATTCCCTGAATCTCTTCTTGGCGCTGATTCTGTTCACTTCTCGCTCATCTGCTTGCTCTTCAGAGCCAAATGCATCACTGAAATACACTGGACGCTCGTCAAAACCAGACATTTTTTTGCGAAGGATTCACACAACTAACTAACAGCTTGCTTCTTCCCGGGAGAACAAATTTGGCGGGAAAGCTATCGCTTCTTGTTATGTGATTGGTTCGTGCAAAAGTCACGTGGTACGATATTCATATCTCGCACCTGGAGCATTTTTGTACTTTCAGGGGAGGAGAAAATGTTTCTTCTCCTGGAACAAATAAACATTTGCCTTCCTTTTATTTTACTTCCTGTGTTAAATTTGAACTTTGTAAGAGTTTATTCTAATGTAATGTAACAGTCGTTCTGTAATGTATCTCTAAGTGTTAATGATAATTGCAGAAATAAAAGTAGATACCCAACCAGCCCCTCCCTAAGTACTCGTTTCGTTCTTATGCATTCTCGATCTCGC
This sequence comes from Meandrina meandrites, assembly GCA_963693305.1. Classification (NCBI taxonomy): domain Eukaryota; kingdom Metazoa; phylum Cnidaria; class Anthozoa; order Scleractinia; family Meandrinidae; genus Meandrina; species Meandrina meandrites. The sequence continues at coordinate 36,385,287 of OY855909.1, read as the reverse complement.
CGTTGTGAACAGAACATATTTTAGTACAACAAAAATCCAACCATGTCAGCTCCAAAACGCCAGAAACTTGACGAAGAAGAGAGAAACACGATTCTTCCGTCCTTACGGAAATCCGGGTGGACTGAAGTGGACGGAAGAGACGCCATTTACAAGGAATTCCTTTTCAAGGATTTCAATCAAGCGTTTGGCTTCATGGCACGTGTTGCTTTAAAAGCTGAGAAAATGGATCATCACCCTGAATGGTTTAATGTGTACAACAAGGTACAAATTACGCTCAGCACACACGACTGCAGTGGTCTGTCGGAAAATGATGTCAAACTAGCAAACTTCATCGAGGTAGCGGCCAAATCGGTCGGCGATGAGTGAAATATTGCTGAACAGATCACCGACCAAGTTATCTAAACGATGGTTAAACACTTTATAAACTTTTTAAAAACTGACTTTTGAGACAGAACTTGAAGAACAGCTTGTTGAAATTCGTTGGGAAAGGCTCTGCAGTTTACCACGATGGTGTTCAACATACATTTTGTATGATTTCCTTGCGACTATATGTTTGTAAGATCACGAACAACTCCATTCTTATAATATACATTAGCTTAGCCCAAAAATTATGTGATGCCAAAGGTTTTAGCAGAGAACTAGAAAACACGTGTTTCATTGCACCCTCGGTTTTATTGTTAATCCCCGGGGGATCATACCCCGAGTGTTCATTTCCCTTGACTAGCAGTTGGGTAACAAGGGACCCTGGAGAGTGTACAATATATGCGAGACCTGGGAGCCAGACAGAAATTCCTAATCTAACTAACTGTAGGTGTGCACCCCCCCCCCCCCCCCCCCCAGGCAGCTTTCTAAAACAACTGGTATTCTGCAAAAAATAAAACTATGTGCACCCCCTTCTGAGAAAAATCCTGGATCTGCCCCAGGATTTCTGTTATCTCCATGTTCCATTGGTACCATTTGTTATCTGACCTCGCACCATGGCTACCAACAAAGATTTCTGCAACCCCTATTTTTTTGTTGAAAAACTTTGAAAATATCTGCAAACCCTTCTTATTTCTCCACTTGTTGACTTTTTTGAAAAAAAAAATCGCTACCAGTCTTCATCTGAAGGGGGGCTAGATCAATGTTCTCAATAGATTCTATGTTTGTGGCATTCTTGCAGCTCCATTGCATTCTAAATAAAAATTATTACGTAGGCCGGATACGAAACACTTCCTGGTATTTACATCATTTGATTTATGAATTCTCGCCAGTCATCTAACCAGATTTCTTGAAAATGACTGAAAATTTGAAGCAATTTTTTATAATGACAATGAGGCTGCCACAGGTCAGGGAAAATATCGGGGAATTTTATTTTGAGTCAGGGAAAATTCAAATTATAACACCACTGGTGGCTGGAAGAAACATTTCAGGTCAATGTGATCTCAGCAATGTGCTTTCTTTTTGGAAGCAGAGAAGGGATTTATTTGGTCAGGTACAGTTTATTTTTATCAGGAAAAAGTAAGAAAATTTCGAGCACTGATGTCTGGCAACTAAGAATAAGAAAAGTGCCATACTTTGGAAATGACAAAATTTTTCATTATGCAAAATTGGTAAATGTATTAAATATGTTTTTTTTATTTCAATGTAAAATTCCAGAACCTCAAACATGCAAAAAATAAAACACTGAATACAAGAACTAAATACCTTTATAAAATAACAATCATATTACTAAATTAGAGTGATTTTACTTAACCTGTGAAATAGTAACTAAACTTTTAGATAGTATTACACACCAATTCCATCATTTTCTATTGCTAAGTTTAGACTATTATGCACTAATTGTTACATGTTGTTTCACAGGTCGAGTAAAACCACTCTAAGGCTCAGTGAAAAATGACATTTTTTGGATAAACAGGTATTTTGGCCAGTCACATATAAAATCTAGTATTGAAAACTCTTTATAATTAAACTGGCCTTAAAACTTGTACAGACTGATACAGTTTTCATACTTTTACAGGTTATTTTCAAAGTTACCCGAGTTAAATTGCAAATGTTAAAGGTAACTGGTACGACATGTATAAAATCTATTTCTCTTTCACAACAAGCTCATCAAAGCCAGTCTCATTGTCAATTTCTCTGGTAAATGACAACATATCACAGTTTCCAATTACAACTTCAGCGGTAGTGAAAACTTTCATGTTTCCCATAACATGGCCACCAATGACACGGCCATCCTTGTCTGATAGGGATGCATGGAGGTGCCCTTCATCTGCAAGTGTTCCAACAAGCGAGACAATCTCATGCTTTCCTTCAACTTCAATTATCTGAAGAAAAACAACAATACAAACATGATCAATTATATACACCCCCCTTGTGAAAAAGGGCAAAAACATACCCCCCCCCCCCCCCCCCCCCCCCCCCCACCTCTTGCCCTCATTGTAAAAATTATTGACACCTCCAATTCTTTTCCAGTAAAACTAAACATAAGTCTTGGGCCGGATTACCGTTCGTGTCGGTGAACTGAAAGAGATTGTATACCCATTTAAGCATAGGGCCACGCGGAAATCGTTTAGGTTCACGATGTTGAGCAAGAATCGCGAGGAGTGAGCGCGACTGTCATTTTCTTCCACGCGTGCCACGTGGCTAAACGAGCCAGCTCTCTGACTGTGCATTTGGTGGTTTAGCCGACATGTTTCACGAAGATGCATCAAAAGCCCAACAGAAATTACAGGCGAATGCATATCATGATGTCGAATTCCTACCTCATTTGGAGTGTCTTTTGATGCATTAGCCAAGCGCAGAGTAACTTGAGTCACACTACCCACACACGAAAGAACGAAGGGTGCTTCGAGTTTTTTGTCCCTGACGTACTTTAGCAAACATTCTCTCACTTCTTGTCCGGGTTTAAGTCGCAGTGCATAGCAAGATAACGTGCTACGCGGCTCGTTACGAAACCGCTTGTTCTTGCTTTCGCCTGCCATCTTGAATGCCTTGGATGAGGAAATAAATTGCGTGACCAAGCGTGACTTAGTACTCGGTATGTAACCGGAAGCTATAGTCGGGGTGTCACAGTGGATTACACTTCCTCCCTACCCCTACCCCCGTACCTTTTCTCTAACTAGTTTCGACGAAATATGTTAGCTTTATACCGACCGTCTCAGAGGTAGCAAGATAATGTACTACGGCGGCTCTTTATGAAAATGCCTGTTTTTGCTTCCGTCTGCCATCTTGAATGCCTCTGATGAGGAAATAACTTTAGTGACCAAGTACTCAGTCTGAACCGGAAGGTGTGTGTGTCTCACAGTGCATTACACCCCGAAAGGATGTTGTTGCATAACTAAACTTACATGCATGTTGGTATCGGGGGAGATCAGCTAGATTTGCGGCCAATCCGATTTTGGATTTCAGAAATCAGGACAATCCGTGAAACTATTTTGGATTTTAGTTTCCAGAAAGCAGCAAACAGCATGTTCATGTCGGAAAATCCAGGCTGTAGAAACAGAAATTAAATAATTGAGCAACAACGAATCCTGAAACCAGAAAAGATGAAACAGAAACTAGAAAACAAATAAATTACCTGATTTTGCGGCCAAACCATGGCTTATTTAGAGAAATCGGAAATCAAGAATAACTCGCAATATATTCCTGTAATTAATTTTGAAAAATCAGATAACGGATATTTTTGTCATCAGAAATCAGAAATCGGAAATCAGAAATCAGAAATCAGAAATCAGAAACCCGAAATCAGAAATCAGAAATTAAAAATCAGAAATCAGAAATCAGAAATCAAAAATCGGAAATCAGAAATCAGAAATCAGAAATCAGAAACCCGAAATCAGAAATCAGAAACCAGAAACCAGAAATCAGAAATCGGAAATCAGAAATCAGAAATCAGAAATCAGAAATCAGAAACCCGAAATCAGAAACCCGAAACCCGAAACCCGAAACCCGAAATCAGAAACCTGAAACCTGAAATCAGTGATCCAAAACCCGTTGTAAGACGTAGGGGGAGCGGGGAACGCAGAGTAGAGAATGGAAAGCGGGAAACTAAGTAGAAATGACAATAGAGACATGGGAAATGAGGGCTTGAGGAATTAGGAAATTGAAAATACGGAATCTCTTCTGGTTTAGAATAAGGAAGAGGTCAGTAACTCCACTCCCAATAGACCATTTTCGTATTGGCCATGTTCTAAACGAGCAGGGGACTGGGTACGAACATATTTTTTCTTGGTACGAACATTCAGTATCGATTGAATTAAAAATGGGGCACGTCATCTGAAAGAGCATCCAAAAATTAGTAAATTCACCAAATTTGATAGTTATTGGTTAAAACGCAAAGGCATGGTACACTTTTAAAATAAGAGAGCTTAGTATGGATTGGAGGACGCCTGTCCCTCCAATCCATGCTAAGTGTACCATGCCTTTGGGTTTAAACCAATAACCGTCAAATTTGGTGAATTTACTAATTTTTGGATGCTCTTTCAGATGACATGCCCCATTTTTCAATTCAATCGATATTGAATGTTTGTACCGAAGAGAAAATATGTTCGTACCCAGTCCCCTGCTCGTTTAGAACATGGCTAATTCTCGGTATAGAACTGGAACTAGCTTGCATATTGAGGCTCATGCGGGTAAATCTTTTCTAATGCAAATGAGATGAAGCTGTTTTTAATGATATTCCCCCGCATTAGCCTCCATTGCACGCTAGTTCCAGTTCAAAACCGAGAATACGAAAATGGCCTATTATACTCTAACCTAAGCCATTTCATATGGTCCAGATCTCCATGCTGCTGTTTTACTCGCAAAATGCCATGTAGTACAGGAATTCCCGTGTATAATACCCATGTTGTCTCCGCGCGCTTTCGTTTCCCACTCCCCAGGCTCCGCGCGCTTACTTTCACCCTCTCCCCATTTCCCAGCCCGTTCGAAAAAATAAGAGGCCTCGGCCCAGTCCCCACGTGGTTATTTTATTTCCCTATTGCACGAATGACAGGCCTGTGTGCAGACCTCTCCAAAATTCTTTTCTGCTTGAAGCATAGAAAATAGGGGACAGGAACCGCCCAAGCATAGGTGTAGCCCCCCTTCCCTCTACATCCCGTTTTTCCGCGGCGGGTGGGATGGTCAGACACAAGTAGGAAGAGCCGTCCTGGGGAAAATGGATGCTAGCGGTTCAACACGAAAGCCACAGGAGATATTTTCAAACGATTTATTTACAACAGCTACGTTTTATAGTTTTTCCGTTTAAATATAAGCACTACATCTAATCATTCAGTTTCTAATTAGCTACTCTCTTGATAATTTTTCTTTCTTAGATCAACGTAGAAAATATCAGTTCAAAAATAACAATTTTATATGACGAAAACTTGTTCTCCTTTGGAAGATGACGCTTTCATGTTAACCTTGAAAAATCACAAGTCAGAATGAGGCCATTTACACGACAGAAAATGTTTGGCACGGCTCGGATAAAAATTGTACGCTTCTCCTTAAAAATGGCACTGAAACCTTGATTACATTCTTTTTTTCCGTGCTAAACTCCGTTAAATAATGTTTTGGTGCGGGCAAAAGGCGCAACATCTTGGCTAGGCTCAATCTCCAGCTGTGGGTGGTGGAGTGGATCGCGGGCGCTCGTCTGAGCCTGCATCTTGGGAGAGCGTAAGCGATTCTTCCTTAGTGCGCAAGTCACTATTTCATTAAAACGTGACATACAAGACTCGTCAGTGTCGCCTTTTCTTTCCAGAAGACAAAGGCGAAGGTATAAAGTTCTCATTACAATGGCAGCAATGATGGCTTTTAACTCTCCTATTAACGACGATTATTATTAAAAATGTTATTTTTTAATTCTTCAAGCATTATCTGGATCAATTCCTTAACATCACGTTCTTCTACGAATGTCCACAAGAGTTTCTTAAAATATACGTTTCACCGTCCGCCCGAGTGCAATTTCTGCCTATGCATACAATACGGAATACCTCTTCCATAGGTCCGGGCACAGGCGAAATTTTGTTTCCGCACGGATGAAGCGAAGCCGTTTACTTTGCAAAATATATCCGTGCCGAACCAATTTTTTTGGTACGCGTATACCGCGTTTTTCCCGAGCCATGCCGAAAATGTTCTGCCGCGTAAATGGGGCTTGATTTAAACTGGTCGGATTGACTCGCCCAACAATTGAATGTTTTCTGTACAAAATGAAAACAGACGCATCAAATAACCTTCACTTCGGTCAAAATCACTTTGCACTCGAAATAAACCACCAAGACCCCATGTCACCAAAACAAAATGAAACGACTGTTTTCTACGTCGAGCAGGCTTTCTTCAGTTTTGTAGACCAGCAAACGAATTTCAGAATGGTTCTCACAATCCTCATTTGCTGAGCTTTTGAGCGACCATCTCTAATAATCTGTTCGAATATTTTTCCAACAGCACTTCATGTATTTCTACATCCTCTGGTATTGAGGACACAGAAAACTCGGAATTCCTTCTCATCGACTGTCCTTTAGGAAGAAGTTGGTCCAAGTTGCCTGTGGAGAAACTGAGCGCGCCGCCAAGAGGCCTGGAAACTGTACCGGGTTTACCCCTGGGGAGAGAGGAAAGTTCCCACTGTCGCCGTCGAAGACGCGACTCGTGGATTTGATCTTCTATGGCTGAAAATGTGCTCGAAATGTACGACAACACCTCATGGCTTTCGTCCGATGGCTCTTCATTCAGGATCTGCAAATAAAAACAATTGAAGTTAATTTAAGTAAATAACATGTCCTCAAGCGTCCTGGATAAGTAAAATAAACCGTTTTTTAAACTTTTTCGAACTTCTTTGAACGCGGAATCTAGCTTTATACTCACTTCATTTATGATCATAAAATTTAATTTCTCGGCCTATAATATTGAAGTCTAGTTTTGATTAAAGCGTTTTAAAAACAAATAAGTACATAGACAATTTCGAAATCAACAGCAACAACAAGTCAAAAACAGGACAAGCTTGCCCGTTAATAATGTTGCTATGGTAACTCGTTTTGATACTCTTGCTGACCTTGGATTGAAGGTCCACGACCTTTTGGAAAGCTTGAACAAGGTTTTCCAGAGTTTCCTGACATGTGGTTTGATCGACATCTGACGCGCTAGCACCATCTGCAAGGTCGTACACAAGGAGAAAACGTGAGTACATTTTCCAAGAATTAAAAGAAAAGAATTCGGCGCAACCAAATACCCCTTTACTGATTCAATAAATTCTTCACTTGCAAGAAAGACTCTCATTTATTATACTCTGCGCGAATTGTTCTTATTTAACCCATTTACACACAAGTTAGAAAGATTGAGCTAATTCAGCGGTGAAAATAAGACTTATAAAGAAATGAATTTCTCACCATGATCCTTACCAATAGGTGACCGTCTGTAACCGGAAGGAGGACTGGTGCTCAACAGGTTCGCCTCAGACATGCTCAATCTGATTGGCTCAGGCGGCGGTGACGCAATAGCCGCTGACAACTCAGCCGACAGCTCACTGATATCTGTCATAAAGCTCGACCCACTCCCACTCCGTGAGGGTTTGGCGGCTGACGAAGCCTTGCTGGTCGACTTCACATCGGAGCGAAGGACCCAGGGGTTTGGTTTCTTTTCGACAGTAGAACCTGGGGCAGATATTTCTTCGTCACCAGACCCCGCTAAGGTTGGAGCCGGCTTTTTGTTCAAAGCCTGTTTTAGTTCGGTTGAATTTTCACCATTACTCGCAGCTACAACTGCCAAGCTGGTGTTTTTCAAAGTATTACCATCACCCGTAGTCTCTTTAGGAACATTACTGTTCTCCTTTAAGATATTCATACCAAGAACACCATTAATATCGAGTAGTTTTCGTTCTAACGGAGTATTAGAGGAAAGGGGTGTAGATTCCAGTAATGCAGCGCTTGACTTGGGTCTCTTTTCCCCAGTTTTGACTTGGTCTGGAATGTCCATGGTATCGACTGTTCTCGATGGAGGCACGCTTGGATCCAAAATAGACACTTCTTCAATATTGTGAAGCCTCTTATCTATATCACCTAAAGATCTCGATTTTTCACGCCGTTCTTCACCAGTCACGCGCCCTTTCTTCTCTCTTAAAGGAACATTTTTCGAATTCGATGTAGCATTCTCGCTCGTTTTAACACGGGATTGAGAATTTTTGAGCGCAAGGTCCGCTGTCGGATTGGAAGAACGTCTCTCAGGTTGTTGTGGCTTGGTCGATTTTTTCTCTTCCTCTTTCACAGTTTTCAATGACCTTTCACCTTGTTTCGCTGGTGCCGATTGGGAATTCTTCGTTGGTAATTCCGCTGGTGGCGTGGACGATCGAGTCTCGGTTTGTTTCTTGTTCGATTTTTCTGCCTTTTCACCCTGTTTGGTCGTTGCCGTTTGAGAATTTTTCGCGACCACATCTTGTGATGTCAAGACTCGAGGATCAGAGTGTCTTTTATGTTTCTCCTCTTTGTCATGTTTGGAACTTCCCCCTAGAATCCCTAATGATTTGCGCCAGGATTTCCCTTCGGAACCCCTACGTTCAAGTTTACCCCCCGGGGCAGATTTTGCGTCGGATGTCTGTTTCCCCGGGGGAGGTGTGGCTCTCCCTTTCTCTTTATCCTTTTCCTTCGTTTTCGTTTTCTCTTTCTCCTTGGCGTTTTCTTTTTCCTTGTCTTTGTTCTTGGACGACTTTGACTGACTAAAGAACGCGATGAGATGCGAGGCAGTACGCTTGGATTTATCACCGTCTTCATCCTTTGTATCATTTTCTTTCTTAGCTTCAGGGAATTCTTTCTTCTCCGTATGTTGCCTATCTTTCTCCTTGTGATTCCCTTGTACGTCTGCCAATCGTGTCTGCAAGAGACAATAAAGACATTAAAATGGCAGGGCTCAATATAAACGTGGCGTTTTTTCTGTCCAAGACAAGTAGGTTTTCCTGTCCAGCCAGTAAGTTTTCATTCTCTTGCCCCGATGGGCAAGGACCCAAACAAGTCTACTGCAGACTAAGATCGTAAAAACAGTAAACTAACTACATTTGACAGCACTGGAAGGACGAACTAGAGTTCAAGTTTTTCCCGATCCCTGCACTTACTGTGGCGCTGGCATGTATGCGAAAACAAGCTGACGTGTATCTTCGCGCGCTATATCGTGACGTAGCCCTACAGAGATCCACTTATTGTCTCTGATTGGTTGTTACTTTCGCGCGAAAATTCAAAAACAAGAAACAACCAATAAAGAGACACTACACGGATTTCTACACAGCTACGTCATCAGTATGGAATTTTTCAGCTCGATTCTTGGTGGATAAAACATCGAGCGTCTGTCTACTAAAGCCACAGTGTTCCTAGCTCCATCCTGATAAAAAATCTTTCGTACAAGTTTTATCCAGTATCCCCCCGCCCAATCCATTATTTTTGTTACTGTGTTCCGTTTCCCGTTCGCTTGCACGGCCTAACGCGGATTACACGCAATTCTCGTCTATTTCCTCCCCTACCTCAAGTAAGTTAGTTTTGGCGGCTGGCTTGCTACTCCACTCTGTTGAGCTGGATACAGGTGTACCGTCTCCATCTCTAGAAGCAGCAGTAACAGTTGTAGTAGAGGTAAACGAAACAGAAGTAGCGACAACGCTAGTCTTTGAAGCGGAAATAACACTAGTAGCGGGCGTGGACGAGACAGGAGTTGCAACGGCGTTGGTCTTTGAAGTAGCAGAAACAGCTGAGGTGGGCGCGGACGAGACTGACATAGCGACAGTGTCGGTCTTTGAACCAGTAGCAGCTTTAGTGGGCGTGGACGAGACGGAAGTTGCAACAGTGTTGGTCTTTGAAGTTACAGCAACCGTGGTTGTGGATGAAGACATCACAGAGGTGTTAATTGTAGAAGATACAGTAACTGTTGTACTGGATGCAGACGAGACAGAGGTGGTGATTGCTGTTGATGTTACGGTGATGGTGCTAGCAGCCGTAGTGCTTGTTGGCATCTTTTTCAGAATGTCCTCTTTAGCTTTCCATCCCAGCTGAAAAACAAGGTTAAATCTTAATCCCAGTGATCAATTTCCAGCACAGCGCTATAAATCTCACTACCTGTATATTTGAGATCAAACTGCAAGCATTGCCAAGTTTAATACCATGAAAAGTCCAAAGGGAACAACAAAGCTTAACAAGCGAACAGGAAAAATGAACGTGCAGAAATTGGGTTTGGGAATCGCCCCAATTTTCGCGTGACCACTTTTCCCGATTGTTCGTTTCGCTTCTCGCTTGCTTTAGAATCTTTTAGGAAAGGAAGGAACTACTGTTAATCTAGTATGAGATTATTTCTTCAAGTCAAATCAGAGAACACTTCAGGAAAGGTGGCAGTTGTGTAGAGATGCGTTTAACTTACAGCTTCCAGTCGTTTACGAGTGGCTTCTACTGCTTGTGCCATTTCTTCCTTTCGCCTTTGAAGATCCTGTTTGGTCTGAAGAAAAAAAAGGTTACAACTCAACAATAATGGAACGAAATCATGACATTAGCTTAGAGTTTAATTTTTACGAGTATTCTTTGTTTGCTTTCTCGTCAATTGTTACAGCTGTAAACGGGATGAAGCAAAAAAACAGTGTAATAAACATTTGGAAATGCATGGGAAAACAGACAAAACACTCACATCTTCTGAACTAGAATAATGATTGTCGCTTTTCTCTTCATCCAGGTTCGTTGATATCACGCCAGTCCTAACAAAACAATGACAAATAATTAGTTTGAAAAAAAAATATTGCTGTTGTAAAACACGTTACTTTACTGTTGCGAGTAACGGTTTCGGCGCAAGATTTATATATTTTTCTCTCTTCTTCAATAGCAACGAAGCCATGCAGTAATTTAATATAAACTTTCATCGCACAGGTGTGAAAACCAAAGCAATTGCCACACAATTAACTTCGAGAAAGAAGGTGGTGAAGTTGCGAACGTATAATGACGCAGGAAATAAAACAGAAAAGACCGAGTCTTTAAAACTATGTTGAACTGATGCCAGACGGATAGCTCACTTTGAAAAACGTAGCCTAAATTGTTCACGATAGTCGCTCGAAATCAATTTCAATTTTTCCCAATCTTAACCACTCTTGTTCCGGTTTGACATAAACACAAAACCATAAACTTTAATTTGCCAAGGATTTACAGGGCAGCCGGAATGACCATATCTCCGAGACGATTTGTTCAATTTAAAACTACTTTTTCAAGTCGCAGGAATGTATTGATATATTTCGTCGCATGAATAACTAACTCCTTTACTGCCAGCTGGTCATATGTCAAGAAAATCCCCAATAGTTAATGATTTCTCGTCTACATCTATGTGAAAATACAGCACATATATTTTCTTACCGTCCAGGTTGGTGTGATCGTGACAAGAATCTGGCCGATATACTCAGCCTGGTACGCATCAGCCGATCAGTGTCCAGGGGAGGCGGCTCCGTTATCGGCTCGTCCATTTTAGGCGCTGGGGAGCTGGTACCCAGGGTTTCAAAGTAGCGACCAACTATCTCCTCATCCTCCCCTCCCTCAGACTTGTTTTCGTCTTCGCCAAAAGGCTTTGTAACGTCTTCCGATGGGCTGATTACTTCATCTTCGTCATCTTCACTGGAAGCTTTTTATTCAAGAACAGAAACAACGTTAGGTTTCATGACGTCACATTTGGGGCAGTTTGGCATGATAGCCGAGTGTCATGCATATTCGTTTCTCAGCAGGGGCTCAGAGTTCTTTGGGGAAGGGGGGTCATACTCTGAGCGTAATTAAAGGGACACTATCACGGCTGATCATAGAATTTCTATTTCCTAATTTCCTCAGTTTTTTGCCAAATGCCACCAAATACACGAATAAATTTGATAAAAAGATCCCACAAAAAAGATGGAACAGTTATTTTGAGGAAGAAGTACAGGATTGCAAGGATGGAAGTGGATTGCGATTGATTTTTGGACAGGATGTCCAGAAATCAAAGCTGCCATTCTGGTGAAATTTTGAACTTTTATTAGTCACTTTTTCCTCTTAGTTGGAATTTCTTTGCTTTTACCATTTTTCGCATTTTTCTCTTCCTATTGCAAGACAATAAAGCGCAATTGTAGCAAGCTACAGTCCATTCCTATAAAATATATTTCAGGCATGACAGTGCCCTTTAGGAGTCAGAAAACGCCTTTTGGTGGAAGTGTAACAAGATAATAATACAAAATAATTGTTTTCCTGTTATCTTACGCGATTTTAGTTCCTTTTCTCCCACTTTGCCTTTTTCCTAAAAGAATTTAAAAAAAAACACAATCAACTTAACCCACCCAACGAACTCATACTGATCAGATAACATACTTCTTCTATCTGCTCAAAACAATTTCATGTACAGTCAACTCTCTCAAGACGGGTCCACACCGTCGGGACCGGCTCCAACTGTCCGTCTTATAGACTGAGGTGTCTGTCTTATAAGGAGTTAAGTTACAGTAAAATGAATGAAAAACGACAGGGACGGGATCAACACCAGGTGTCCTTTAAGAGAGAGTTTACTGTAATACAACAGCGAAACCAGGTACCTCCAGTTCCTCGCCTTTAGGGTCCTCTACTGTTAAAGACAATCTTTTAGGTCGTTGGGCAGCTGATAACTGAAACGATCTGTTGAAAGACAGCACACTGTCAGCAATTTTTGGTGAAACGGTTTATACCGTATGCTCTTAGTTTGTTCTAAAAAGCAGTGAAATTCCTTCAGAGTCAACCAGCCTTTATAGCCATGACAAGCAAAGTACCTGTAGAAACTCAAAACGGCGCAAAGACAAACGAAATGTCTGACTTTGGTCTTACAGTAAAGTGTTCCAAGGTATGCCTTTAGCAGTAGAACAAGAAATTCAGATGTCAGTCATGAGAGCGGAACTTTTTCAAAATTAAAACTAAATCGATTTACAAGATTTAGTAACATTGGTACACCTGCAATGTTTTCACCACACTATTTCTCTGTGCTTGCAAGCCTTGAAAACAAACCACACAGTGGACTTAGGGTCACAATTTATTCCTTAAGGCCCGATAATACGAGCAACATTTTTGTCCAACTTGTCTCGCATCATTGTTGCATTGCAAGTTGAACGAGTTGTTGCCCGTATTACTACCGCGTGCTCAACTTGTTTCGCAACAAATTTCGGTGTTGCAAGTTGCAGCAAAGTAGAACCGAGTTCTACTTTTTGTAACAATTTTTTTCAACTTGCAACACTGACATCTGTTGCGAGACAAGTTGAGCACGCGGTAGTAATACGGGCAACAACTCGTTCAACTTGCAATGCAACAATGATGCGAGACAAGTTGAACAAAAATGTTGCCCATATTACCGGGCTTTTAGTAAAGCTTATTAATGACATTTATGTTACTTTATAATTTCAAATGAATTGAAATTTTATGGAAAGTTAGCTTCCAGAAGGCAAAAAAATGATAGTTTAATGATATCGGGATTCCTTTGATGAAAGCAAAACTGTTCAAGGATTTGTCGTTTAACAAGGTGAGATCATTTTATTTTAAACAATTCCATCTGTGTCTTGTCTGTCTGCACTGTTGGAAAAATCTTACCAACTTTAAACTTCTTTTAGTAACGATCAAGCTTAAAAAATTAAATACGAATTTGTTACAAGAAATTTAAAAGTTTATTTGGTTACCTGATGAACGTTTGAAGCCGAGATGGCAGATAATCTAATGACGGAGACCTGTTTAGCGGAACCGGTGTATCCGGATTAACCAGTTTAACAGGTGTTTCCTGTACATCCAAATCGTCTTGCAGGCTCTTGTCGACTTGTTGAGCGATATTGGGGCAAGACTGGTGATGAGTTAACTGCAGAGCCTCGTAATGGTGCACAATCTCTTGGACCCGTGGAGCACTGGGTCGAGCGAGTGTGCAAAAGGAAGACACTCTATGTTAGTAACATTAAATGTTAAACGCGACAGAGAAGGAAAAGGCGGGAAACGTTTGTAAAATAAGGCAGAGATAAGGGTTAGGGCATGTTACAAGAAAATGTTAGAAAATTATGGGTAAAAAGATGTTGGTGAGCGATGGAATATTATGAGGATGATTTTGCGCTGGCCATGACGTGCAATGGCGCATGGCCCGGGGTTTTTGTTAGAACTTACTTAGGTTTTTGAGACTTCTTGAAAATTGCAATGTACTTGAAATGGCCTCTGGAAGGTCTGTTGTTAGAATAAGACAATTCATGTTACAGTATTAACTCTAAATTAATTTTAATCGAATTTTATCATGCAACTATTTTTTTAACATATTTAACAATGAAAGTTTAAGCTTTTATTTGGGTTAACGTTAAACATAGTTTGGAGCGTTTTCCAGTGACTTTGAATCTGAATATCTTTCACTTTGGGTCCGTGTTTGCTTAGCTCTGAAACAGCTTACAATTAAAACGCGTGCTATGTGCTCCAACCAATGAGAGCGAAGGTGCTTCCTTCTAAACCAATCAGGAATTGACGAAACCAAACCACGCTGCGCTGCCTACGTGTTTTCCCGCGCTTGCAACCGGTACATCAGAGTTCTGATGGAATTATTGCGTTGTAATGATTTAGAATGATTACGGTTTTATGAAAGTCATTTGGAAAACGCTCTAAACATTATAGTCACACAATCATTTGTTTGAAGTCAAATAAGAGTTTAATTAGGTTTATATTAAGTTTTAATCTTACATAAAATTTTAAGTTTTAGAAATGTAAATACAAAAACTTGTATCATAATGCGTTCGTTTTTAGATTTTAGCTGGGAGGAGTTGAGAAAAAAGAAATATTTTAAAACAAAAATGACACCTAGTCCGTTTTTGCGAATTTATTCATTCATGTATATACGAATTGAACGTATTATTTCACTTTCAGTGTTAAAATACATCATCTTTATTACGTTTTTAAGTTTAAAATCTTTGCCCCGAGGATAACAACATTGGTATAAAAATAATCTCTATGCTTTAAAAGGATTTTTCCTTTTCATGACTAACTTTAAACATTATTCAACACGAACGAAAATAGCTTTTTATTTATTAAAACTTAACAAAAAAATTGCACTTTCCAATACCAAGTTTAAACCTTCTCACTTTCGAGAGTGCCCAACTTCAAAGTGACAAAAATATCCCAAATTTCACTTTTCACAATATGGAAAACAAACCGCATCACCAGAGTATTGGCCATTGGTTAAAAGTTAGAACCACATAAAAATGGCTAGATTAAGATATTCATGCTATTCCCAATGAGTTACTGGGTTTAATTTGGTTAATCGTTTACAACTTTTAAACATCCTTTTGTAGGTTTCCCTATTGCGAAGCCAATCAACAACCAAGCTAGCCTAGGAGCCACAGTCAGACAGGGAGAAAAAATAGCTACACCCCCATTAGACTGTTCACACTCCCCTATTTTTCCGTGAGGCCGTAGAGGTCGATCGATCGTCGAGTTCGAGGGGTCGCCGTCGTCGTTGCTTTATACGAGCGAAAACTGGGGAGAGTACAAAATGCCTGTGGGTAGGGGCGCTGGGGTTAATAGCAGTACCCCTACCCACGGGCATTTTGTACTCTCCCCAGTTTTCGCTCGCATAAAGAGACCAAGATGGCGACCCCTCGAACTCAACGATCGACCTCTACGACTTTACATAAAAATTGGGGACTGTGAACAGTTTACACCCCCATAAATATCAAGTGTGGTGTTATGCTTTTTGATTGGCTAAAAATACCTCGAAAACCGACAGAAAGGTGTCAAAAAGCTAATAAAACGTTATGCGGCTAGCAGCAGTACAATACATTCCACTGGATCTGAGGAGCAAGTTGTCTTTTTTGTAAAATTACTGAATCCACACGAAGTTGTAGTACCCAAGTAAAGTGATACTAAACAAGAGAAGACCACCAAAAGTCGTCTTCTTGTTAAATAAGTCCCTAAACCGAGCACTTTTCTCTGAGTGTTGGCAAAATTCAGAACTTTTATTTTTAGGTTGGTGGTTATTCTCGACTTGACTATTTTTAATCTTTATATTGTCATCGGCTGAAGGTTTAAATTTTAAACATGTTTTATTTAGGGTTGGGTTTATGTTTGGGTTACCAACTTCATTTAAACATGACTTCACAGAAATCATTTCATATGCGCTCTCGGCCATTAACTGTTTATCTTGTTCAGAATGCGCAGAAACGCTGAAAAGATTCGCGGAAGGAAACTTGCCTTCCCATGGATAAAAACTCTTAGGGACATAACCGTCTGCAAATTCAAAGGACCCTGCACTTGGCTCCGTTTCACGCGGGGCTCTTAACAAGAACCGTTTATCGGCCCTGTAACTAAATTCCCGGATGGAATAGGCATACAATGGGCTTTTGGAGCCGTGAAAGGTTGGCCTCATTTCCACTGCCACATCTGGGGGTAGGTCCTTAAGGGTGTATGTTGTCCCAGCACCACAAAGATCAAGGGCCACATTGGGGACATAAATGGGGTATTTTTCTGACCTGGCAACTTCGCTATCGAAGTCATCCTGACTTGGAGGGAGGTAAATAATCACTTCCTTCATTTCTCCCTCGTCCAGCTCTTCAGCTCTCTCGAATTTCAGCTCTTCTGTTGCTGACGTCACAACACTACTTTTCCGTGGGACCCTCGGCATGACGTCACTTCCACGTGACACGGTGACACCAGAAGGCGCGGCGCCCTGTATGGCGGGAAATAACGAGCCCTGAGCACTAAGGTAATTAATTTTAATGCACACTTTTTGTTATCCAATGAAAATTGAGCGCAAACACTCGGAACCAAACAGAACCTGCCACGTTACCATGACGTCACGCTGCATGCTAAAGAAACGCCAACCTCGTTCCCAGGGTCTCTCTCTCCCCGCCCCCAAGAGCGAGAGAAGAGAGACCGTCGTTGCGGCTGGTCACGTGATCTGGGTGACAAACCAAAACCGCAGGGAGGGTTGTTCCTCAACAAAATTTTGTCCACCGTACAACAAATACTATCTAGGGGATAGTATTTGTTTATTTATTTATTTACGACATGACCGTAATGCAACATACCGGAGCCACGTGAACAAAGTGTTTATTTTGGTGGCAACACTTTACGCTCTCCTGTAGGCTTAGTATTGACAAAAGCAGTCTAAGCCGCCCTCCCTTCAACGAATTTTTTGTCACCACCCAAATTCTGGGTGGCACGTGACCAGCCGCAACCAGGGTCTCTCTTCTCTCGCTCTTGGGGGCGGGGAGAGAGAGACCCTGGGAACGAGGTTGAAGAAACGCGTGCTAAGACAATGCGCAGAGAGAAATTCAAATCACAAAGGCATTACACTCCTGACTGCAAAGATACCAACCTCATTTAAGTCATTTTCATCCTCGCTCAGCCTATCCAGCGCTGCTCGACCATCCGCTGGAAACAAGTCATCATCTTCCTGTGAAATAAACGAGAGCTCAATCCACGAATATACTTTAACATAACAACATGACTTCATTTCGCTTCATTGAAACTGCTACGTTTTGAGTGAAAGTTTATGTATTTCAAAATTCTAATGTACACGCATAATCATTATATTCGGAAAATTTTGCATTAAATTTGTCGGTAGGAAACGAAAAGCGGGAAATTAATTCTATAAACGTGCTACAGAGTGTTGGGCAATGGAAGTTCAAGAGAAATTGACCTCTTACCCCATATGTAAGTGAGCAACGTCTCTCAAGAGGCTGTAAAAAAGAACAAACAAAACTTTAAGAATAAACCCAGCTCGACAAACCCGTAAAAGATCTCAACAACAAACATGTTATCAGTAAAGAGCAGGACTAAAACATAACACTAAAATGACTCAGAAATAACTAGTCACATACGCTGTTTGCAAGAGCTCTCATTTGTTCCTGGAGTGAGATTGGCTCTATTGTGTAACGTTTACGATCTGCTAAAGATAAAACAACATGGAGCTCGATTGAAACCAAGATCAACATATGTACCATTATTTCTTTAGTTCTTTCCAAACAAGAAGAATATTTCAAAGAAAGAAAATTTCTGTTTCCTTTGCACAACATTTGCATTTTAATGAGTCGCCAATATAAAACCACTTATCGACGAAAAACAAAGCGGTTTCGGCGGTTTATTCGTTTTAAAATTAAATGCATAACGTTCTGACTGGGCTTTATGAAATACAATTTAAAACCGACCGCTGCTGAAATGTTCGCAAAAGTACTCAGAGAGTTCTTGATTCTAATCGCATTCGAAGACAGTCACGCCAATACGACGCAATGAGATTACGTTATGTTGCATAGCAACGGTGCAGATGAAAACTGCGGGCTCAGACAATTGTCGGGGATGGAATTTTGCCGTTTACTTGTTCTCATTCCTCCGACTTAACTAAAAATCCTTTGATTGTTGTGTTCTGTTCTCACCTGCTGGATCAAATGAAAATGGAATCGGTTGTATTGTGCCATTGTCGCCAGCCACATGTATACCGCCATTCTGGATTCTCTATAGTAAAAAAACAGTTGAAATCAAGCGTTTTCTGGCAACTGCAAGCCAGGCGGAGCAATTTGCAGTTGATGCCGAATACTGTAACTCCGTTTTTCTTTAAACTTCCCTTTAATTATTGATTAGGATCAACTTGTTGACTGAGAAGGAGGTTCGGATGGGAAACTATTTGGTCGAGGTCACAGTGTACGTACCAAACACAGCGAGGTCCGTGCAACATGACTGAGAATATCCTAAAACGACCTGAGCTTTCCTTCTAAGATGTTGGGAGGGAGGGGTGGATAAGAGACTCACCTGCGCCCAGCGCCCCCCGGGCTGAGCTATCGGTCCAGTGTTATCCTGTTCTGACGACAAACCTTTCTCGTTTCCCTCGGCGACGAGCTAAAATGGAAAGAATAAACAAAGCGTTTAAGGATGATGTGAATTCTCCTAAACAATTCTGTAAGGAAGGTATGGAGACCTGTAAAGAGATTTTGTATGTTGATATCAAAACAACGTACCTGCTTTTTTGCCCATGCAGGTAACTGACCCACGCTGAAGCGATAATCTCTAACTGGGGGACTGGGCTCTAGAATATCAGAGAAAAACAAATTAGCAAGCAAGATATTATCAGTTAGCATGGTTAGTAAATCCTCCATTTACAGAGTCGAGCACTGCCAACTAAGCTCAAGACAGTTAAAGGTGGGCACTGTCAAGGACGTCGCATCTTAGAATTTTTTTTTTTCAACTTCGTCAGGAGGACGGTTTGTGATCCGTCTTTTCAGATTTTCTTTTCGCAACTGCTTATGTCGCGTACATAACTATACCTCTAGTTGGCCTGGTGAATGCTGAAGGCTCTGCAGGAACAAAGTCATTCTCTTCTGGTGATTCGATGATGGATGGATGAGTAATTTGGTACGTCTCGCGCCTGTTGTAGAAGAAATAAAAACAGATGTTTCTGAGATCCCTTCCCTCTAGTGTAGCTCAACCTGTACTCGGATGTCTGTAATGTTACCTCATCATTGTGGAATTAATTTTTGTGGCGCGATAGCTCCGAAATTGTCTTGCAAACAACGTCTTGCAAGCAAAGATTTAGCCTGCGAACGCAGACGTATTTCCGGCTGTCGCTTGTCTCCGCCGAAAACTAGTTAGTTTTCGGCGGAGACAAGCGACAGCCGGAAATACGTCTGCGTTCGCACGCTAGCAAAGATTCAGGTTCTTGATTAAATTATACCTGATAGGGGTACCAAACTCGATTTTGTTGTCTGGTTCTTGTCCAAGCACCTGAAGTTTCTCCACCATATTCTGAGAAGTGAAAACAAGATACAGCAAGATGATCAACAATGGCCTGATTTGACAATTCACTGGTACAACCACAAGTAGCTTTGGTAACATTAGGTTCCGTCAATGTGGTAGCCTAAGTGCAAAATAGTTTACTCAGAATAATAAACGCACTATTAAGAAAATAGCACTTTACGATTGCTTGCAGTAGAATGATTTTTTTCTCTAACATTTTAACAATTTTAAAAATTTCTGAAACACTTTTTTTTTACCTGCACATAGGTTGAGGGTATTTTCCACAGAAAGATGCATCTGTAACGAAAAACATTTACCACGTATTTTCTGAATAAAATTTACAAGTGCGTTCCTAATAATGTTAGAAAACAAAATAGAAATGTCTCTCGTCTACATGTTCACGAGAGGATAGCAGGGAGACTGCAGTGGCGACAGCACTCGCTTCCTACCAATGTGGCCCGGGCTCAATTCCCGGACCCGCCTTAATCTGTGGGTTGAGTTTGTTGTTGGTTCTCGTCTTTGCTCCAAGGGTTTTTCTCCGGGTTCTCTGATTTTCCTCCCTCCACAAAAACCAACACTTCTACATTCAAATTCCCTCGGGAGTCCAAGGGCTGCAGGTTTGTCAGTTGCAAGACTGTTACGTGCAACCCGAAACAAACAAACAAACAAAGTCGATAGTGATAAGCTTCTGTCAATACTTAGTATCATGCCGGCCAACAATTACTTACCCATCCCCGCCAACAGAAATGAGATTCTTGCAATCAACAGAAAATTTCAAGCCAGTCACCACCTCTGAAAACATGGTTAAGTTTCAATGATTAATGATCAGGCACAAAAAACTTTAGCTTAGTTGGCTGAGTTGAACGTCTTGTACCTAATGATGTAATTAGAGAGAGGCTCAAAAGCCAAACCAATATCATAACTTTGAATACACGACTCGGTTTTGACGCAGATGAGTGTCACATGTTTTCCCGCGCTTTTGACCGTTCGCAAGTTCCGGTAACACGCTTTCCCGCGCTTTTCACCAGTTTCAGTAACAGGTTTTTCGGCGCTTGTTAGCAGTAGAGGGCGCTTGAAATCGGTTGCAAGTTTTTGCTTCGCTTCAATAGCTTAACAGGAACAAAGATCTTTTTATCAATGAATCACATTTGACTCAGTCACACTCACCAGAATGACCAGACATGCTCGCCATGCATTCACCAGAGTCAAACTCGGTCAGACACACGCTCTTATCTGAACAGCTTGTGGCTGCATATGTTCCTGACGAGTCCAGAGTTATCTAGCATGAAATGCAAACGTGTTAGCGAGCTTCATGTACAGTGTACAACACATCAAAAATTACTTTCTGTTCTAACAGAAATGTAATGTAGTCTTGGGGTGTTTTGTTTTGGAAATTTACGATTTTTTTCAGTTTTCAATTAAGGCACATTAGCTGGTTTGCTTGGGGCTTAGATTATAGATAGAACTTTGATTGAGATGCAAAGCAAGGAAACGTGTTTCCAGAAACACCCGTAGCGCGCGCATGTTTTCCCAATGTTTCCCAGTTTTACCACACGGGAAGTATTGTTTCCAGCGTCAATTTTCTTTTCCAAGAAGCAAAATTCGCTTCTGCTACATGGCAAAAACATTTCGTGTTTCCCCGCGGCATGAAAGCATGGCAAACGAGGAAACAATTACGGAAACATGTTTCCTCGTTTTGCCAGGCCTTTAGAAGTGTTTGTGTATGGGAAGGAAGTGAGGTTGATAACGGGCCAAAAACAGTTTTTACTGATTAAGTACGTCAAAATAAAGAGACATAGCCGAGTTACATACCCTAACAAGAGTTCCGTCATCTCCCGGTGTACCTTTGTACATTCTCGTTTGTTTTCCACTGCTCACGTCGTAAACCCTTCAACCAAAACAAATACAACATTCACAAGGCTGATACCACGAACACTTGGAAATGAAACCAGTTTAATCGCTCGTGAATTTCGCCGATCCTCCTTCTTTGTTAAATTGCAGATATAAAATGCATCAGATTGGTCACATAATATTGAGCCCAGCTCTTGCATACCTCACATTTCTGTCCTGACAAGCAGTCGCCGCATGTTTTCTGAAAAAAAAATTAAACCGCATAATCTTATTAGTAAAATAGTGATAACGTAAAAGCCCCTTTGCAGAAAGGCCATTGCATGAAAATGGCAGTTTAAAAAGACGTACCCTGAAGGATCAATATCCATGTCGTAAAATGTTGTTTTACCAACAAAATTTGTTGTCCTGACAAACTGAAACTCTGGATTCTGTAAAATTTAAGGAATTAGTTTAGGAATGGAATCAAACAGAACTTAGTTTAAAACTGCTATTAACTTGGTTACCTGAGTGAAAAGATGGCGGGAAGGGTACGGGACGCATAGGAAGAAACGACGGAAAGAGAAAAAGGTTTTCTTTGTGATAAAATGGTAAATTTTCATTTATTTCGTTATTATTTTTGTAAGGTTGACAGCCAGGGAGAAGGATTCGATACGAGAAGTGGGAGAGAACAGTTCGGAAAGCGGGAACTTCTGAGCCCCCATCCCCATCCCCCACCCGTTTTGGACTTGACACCATACCTGCTGAGCTGTTCTGAATATAATAGACTTGTCTGCTCCACAACTCAAAAGCTGTAACTCGTCGGATTCAGACACTGCAAAAAAACATCGAGTATCAACATGAGGACATTCTAAAGCTGAACAAAAAAGCCTTTATTTTACAGCCTTTCTAGGGTAAACGCTCAAAAGGAAAATGAGGAAACTCACGGATTATTCCTCAGTGTTAACTCACTGATCTCCAACTTGTACTTACTGTTGAACTTGATGGAAGTTATTGACGCTGAATGATCATCCAATGTCTGAATAAGAACGAAGTTATTCTGGATATCAAACACGTGAATGAGTCGATCTCGCCCAGATGACCCCAGCAACTTGTGACCTTCAGGGAAAAAGCAAAATGCGACATAAAACAAACTCTGACAGACTAATCAAACCATGAACCATTTAAACACTGAAATATTGAAATAATAAACTTTAACTTCATACCTGACTCGGTGGGTGAAAATTCCACACATAACACTTCTGACTCGTGTGCCTCAATTTTTGCCGTCTCATCAAAGAACATCAAGTCATACAACCTAAAAAGAACAAGTAATTACAATGGGTCTTAATAGTTCTGTTTTTTTTAGAGATGTGATTAAGCACAGATCTTAGACGCTTACTATTTTTATCAGTATGGAGTCTATCAGGTTGAATTTCAGACGTCCCTTGAAGTCTGGCACGCAAAGGGAGGCGTGGCTAAGAAATTTAAATGCAAACCTGACATTTCCTGATCTGTCTCCAGTGGCAAGTGTTTGACCATCAGGACTAATGCGTAGACATCTTACTCCAGCATTCCGCGTGTCACCGGTAGAATCTCGCATATTCTTTATTGCTTTTGACAAAAAAAGAAATTACCAATTACTAAAAGAAGACAAAAGAGAAAAATATAAGAAATTGCAAGGAAAGATGACCACATCTTCAGAATTTTCAATTTACCTGGACTGATATCAGTGTCTTTCAAGTTAGCTAATGCATCTTCCATGTACAACACTTTCATCAACTCCTGTAAGTAAACCAACAGCAAGAGTCACTATATCATTGAAACAATGCATTCATTCACTTGCTAGGTACTTTATGAAAAAATTGCATCATATGACATAAGGAGGCCTGTAAGTAAAAAATACACCGGTTTCTTATAAGAAACAGGGTTGTCACTAAGGGCCAGGGACCAGGAAATTCTCCCTGACTACTTCGAGTTTGGGCCCTGGCTACTTTGAAACTAAACCTAAAACAAAACCACTGGAAAGTGAAAAATACATCATTTTGTCCCCCAGCTACTTTTTTACTTTCCCTGTCTACTTGAAAAATGAGTGATAACCCTGAAAAAATACATTCCAAAATAATCGCTCAATGACCACAAGACTTACTTTCAAGCAGTACTGTATCTCAGTTCAACTTACCTTGCTGTAAACATTTCTGTCAAATGAGATACTTGTTCCTGAAAAAAAAAATACCACATCAAATCAAAAATCCACATGGAATTGAATCCCACCCTCACCAAAAGCAAATAAATAAATAAATAAATAAATAAATAAATAAATATTCAAGGTACCGTTCTTTGTGTCAACTCAGTGCTTTAGATTTTACGATCAATATTCTCACCTTCTTCGATGTTCCACACTCTGACAGTATCATCAGCTGAACATGTTAGAAATGAACCTGGAGGAAGCGCCGCCTGGCGAATGTCTGACACATTGGGGTAAACCTACGAATAGATAGCGAGATTTTAACAAACCAAAAACTGTCAGTGGTACAAGAAAGCAAGGTACATTGGTTACCTCCACTCCCCACACACATGTACTGTGATAGAGAAAAGACCGTGTCTTTCCAATTTTTTTCATGTCTTTTACATCCCATGTGTACAAGCTGTGATCATTGTAAACACAAGTCAACTGCAAAAACAAGTAAATAAATTTTACAGTCAAAACTTGTCTTTCTGAGAACAAGGCATTATGCATTTAATTAGCAACAGGTAGCATACCATAAATTCTGGTTATAACCCTGTGGGGCTAATAAACAGATGTATTTTCTGGTTCCCAGTTAGATGGGCCAAATTCGAGGTGTTTAGATAGCCAATGAAACATTGTACATGTAAGTGTTTCAATTGAAACAAAAACTAAGGACTAGATGTTCAGTGAAATAAAATTGTCCAAACGTCCTTCACAGTTATGATTTTCTTTGTTTTAACTTCATGAGTTATTAACGAGTTTGAGGAAGTAAGAAAACAAAATACAACATCTCACCCTGTGGTTTACAGTGTCAAAAGCTACAGCAACTGTATCAGGATAAACTGCCTTCTCTGGCTTTGACAGTGGGTTACTAACACGAAATAACAACTAAATGTTATAACTGTAAAATTAAAATTTGCACATAGCTTAAAATAACATTATTATAAATTATTTCACATTTGTTTAACTTGAGACAAATAGACATCTCTCATCTATCATCACAGAAATGTATGAAAACCAACTTATTAGGAAAAATAAAAGGCCAATCTCCAGTAGCACTAGGACATCAGACAAATACAGAAAATATTTGGCCAAGCTGAAAACAACAACAACAAACAGTAAACTTCATTTAAATTATTTTTCAAATTAAAATATGTTTAATCTCTGAGCTAGTTTAATTGAGGACATGATAACCATTATTGACATTTAATGAAATAATAAGTTGGATTTGGTAGTAAGCAAAACACAACAAGTGTTACCTGGAGTCAATGCCTTCTGCTACATTCACGCCTAGAAAATGAGGTTTTGGAATAGTTACAATGAACTGTAACTTCAAGGGATTAAACACTCTGAAACAAGAAAGAAAATCATGTATCATGTAAATCATCACACAAACTAAGAACATTTTCACTTGTTGTAGCATAATAACTATTTTTGTTTATTTTAATCCCTCAGAGACAAAAGAACTGAAATCAAAATGATACATTGTCTTTAAAGCAATTACCGTATTATTCCATCTGCGCATCCACATATAATGTAATGTTCACTGACAGCTATGGCATGTGCTTTAGATGTCTGTAATGGCAAAAAATATTTGATAAGATAAATGAGGAGAGGGTGAAGTTAAGATATACTTATAAATTTTATATTACTGGGGAGTAGAACTGGACAGGAGAATAATGGCTTGAATTGGAATTTGGAAATGTTGGTTTTTCAGGAGGGTAGAAAACCGAACTACCTAGAGAAAAACCCTCAGAGCAAGACAAGAACATGCTTGACCCATAGAGGACACCTAAAATAAAATGTTACTTTAACAGTAACTGTAAATTTTAAAAATAATTTTTAAGTACCTTAAGCTCAACCCAGGTGTCAAGCACTCTCTTGCTGTTAATAGAACATAACAGTCCAGAACTGCTCACACAGTATGTTATATCAGAGTTGATTCCACGACCACAAGCTACGTCACAAAATGTGTTGTTTCTTTGTTCTCCTAAAAGTGCAGCTCTGCCATTGATAACCAGTGTCTTGGAAACCTACAATAAGGAATTATCAATACAGAGTTAAGAATGCAAGTTTACATTTTGTGGATCAAGGAAATTAGTTCATTTTCTAATTAAATATGCTACAAATTAAGCTGTATACTCCTTGACTTTTCCAAAGTCCAGATTGAAGAACAAAAGGTGAGTCCTTTCGTCGTACATTTGGGTACTCGATCCAAGCAAACTCAAAAATGTCATGATCAAAGATTGCAAACTTTGAGAGATTTTAAGTTTTGTAATGATTTTGTGATGTTAAAATGTGATTTACATGTACTAGCCAATTCTGGGTCTCAAGGTTGTTAGCGTGTGTTTCTGTTTATATCTAATTAAGTATAGATCAAATATTTTCTCACCTTAGACTTGTTTGACTCAGTATCAAAATACCAAAATTTAACATGACGGACACCAACAGTTACAAAGTAGCCACCATTTTCAGAGAATGATAGCGCAGAGACCTGAAGATGAAAGTTCAAGTAAAATACATTAAACTACAAACATGATTGTAATTCTGCACATTACTACAGAGTACAGTTCATGAAAAACAAAACTGTTAATAAGCTATCCATCACTGATCAGGGTTACATATTCGTTCATCTAGCCTTGAAATGAAATCTTACTTTTGCTGCGTTATGTACAATGCAATGCAATGCATATACAATACAATACAATATGTGCATTCTTGGGCAAAATTGAACTACATTGACAATAAAACTATCAGTTAGTTTCCACATTTCTCAGCAAATTGCCTCTAGTATATCAAAAAACCTACCAAAAATGAGTTTGATTTTCATAAAAATAAACATAAATCAAAAGCAAGTAAAACTTAGACTACAATGTATGTCATCACAGGATATAGGGATAGATGGATTTGTGTTTGGTCGCCCTTAACTCCTTCACGCTTTGTAAATAGCCAGCTGGTCTGCTTCATGCCAGTTGGGATTATTAACAAGCTTCTGTTCTATACAGGGATGTAGATAATAGCTGGGAGCCAGGAAAAATACCCGGCTGTCAGCTTGATTTTCCCAGCTGATAAACCACAGACCCCCCCCCCCCCCCCCCCCGAGAGGGTGACTTACTTATTTATTTACACAATCTATTCATAGATTTGCTGACCTACCTTTGATGAAACTTTATTACTCGCAACCTTTGTACCAGTCTACAAAAATGAAGCGATAAAAGTAAATGAAAAAGACGTAGTACATGATATAGCAATTTGAACTAAGGTTTCCCGAAAAAAAAAATTTATTCGAACTGGATTGGTTTCATTGAAGAAATCAGGTATCAGATATCTAAACCACAATTATGGTAATGATTTTGTTGGTTTAAACTTGATGTATTTTTAATGAAATTTAGCAGAAAATGTCCGAAATTAAAAGCACTAAAATAATGAAAAGAAAACAACAAACAAAAAAGCATTAAAATAAATTGAAAATGAAAAAGGTTCCATGTAAATATATCTATTTATGTACACACATAGTTATTACAGTAAACGTACAAATACCTTCCAGTTCCAAATATTGACAATCATGTCATGTTGGAATCCAACAGATGCCACATACTTTAAATTAGGAGAAAACGCCTTTAAAAAAGAATGGAAAAAAATTGTTCATAAATCAAAATGTAGTAATCAATCCAACTATTAAATACATTCATGTGCAGTAATTACTTATACTTTGTCAATCCAAGTGCCATGGGGGCTATCTTAGATGAATAGAAAATGATGTAGTAAGTACCGTATCAACCTACCACACATGAAATACCAAACTTATGTCCCTTTGCCATCTCTGATATCTGTGGATGTGACTGATCTTCCATATCCCAGATTCGCACACACGGCATGTGGCCACTCTGTTCAAAAGATTGCGATTAGTAACAGTAATTGGACTGAGTGGAGTACAATTCAGGGAGTTATCGCGCAAATAATTTCAAAATCCGCCAAGTGCGCAGCATGAGGAATGATTACTCCCTGAATTGAAGGACATGAGGTCCAATTTCGAAGTTAGGAAGTCTTTGAAAGCCTTTTTGGTGTTAAAAAGTCAAAGATATATTCAATCAGTTTTACAAACAGTTAGAAAGCAGCAACCAATCAAAATCTGTTATAGATATGATTAATTACAAGACTATTAGATTACTATTCTTACTGCTGTGACCTACATTGATTCCAAAAATTGTGAGAGAAAGTGAAACATTTATTTTTATTATCACAGTTTTTGCTAGTTACATCTTACAGTGCGACTACTTGAACCAGGATACTTTATTTTATATTTAATGGGTTTCAAACACTTCAACGTCATTGGCCTGTTTACAAAAAAAGATTGCCATCCGTTATCCATAAAATTTTTTTACAGTTGATTTCTTTTCAACATTTTAAATCGAAAAGGTGTCTTGGTCTGCTGAGGCTCTAGATGATCTGGAATGCATGGTTGCTGGATTGATTGAACATGTTCAAATGTTGCATGATTTGTCGTCAAGCTTCAGTTGGAAGAAATTACAGACAACGTTTCACACAAGTGATCAAGGAAGTGAACATGTGATAAATAAATTTTGTACTGACAGAAATTTGCTCAAAAAGCCTCAAATTAAACTTTTATATATAGGACAGGCATTCTTGAGATTTTTGTGAGACTTAACCATCACTTTTAAGTCTTCTGTATTTGTAAACCAGATGCAATTGAACGTTTTACGGAAAATTAATGTTATACGAAGCCAACAGAACCAGACTATGTCGTGCCAGATGTTTACAGCTCAATGAACATAAAAGTTATGTACATTTTATTTTTGGTGTTTCATTCCCACGGTTTAGCAAAGTGAAGCAAAGGCCTTTTTGACAACTTAACAGCAGAAGGGTTTAATCTGCACCAATTAAAAACAGCATTTGCCAAAGGGGCTGTTCTTGTTGTGACTTTAAGTCACTTGTAGATACCAATTTTGAAAGGTCTTCAAGGGCGGCTCGAGTTAACAAAGATTTAGAAGAGCGGTTTTCTCTCTGTATTTAGACCCTTTTTTGTGTCTCCTCAATAGTAATACCAGGCTGTTGTTGCTTCTATAATTCTCACAGCCCGCATTTTATTGATTACTGTAGTCACATTTATTTATGACATTTTAACTGTACACTTTTAGCCATCTGCCGACGATAACTTCTCTCGCAATTTGGGAATTACCTTTCTTTGTTGAATAAATGATTTTGAGCCATTACGAACTCTATATTATACTTCAACTTCGCCCTGAACTTTGCAATTTCAACTTGAACTTCAAATCAAAGTTTGCAATTTTCATTTCAAAGTTCGCACCTTGATTGGCACTTTAACAATGAAACCCCGGAATTAGGAATGTATTTCCTAAGTTCCCTAGAGACTTGTGGGAGCCAAAGTAGATTGAAATCAACTGTAAAATTTTGATTGATCAATATTCTTTCAAGTGACCCGGTTCAAGAAGATGCACTTTAAATATTCTTACTTCGCCTGTAGCCAAATATTTGCCATCACCAGAGAATGCTACTGATGTGATTGTTTTTCTGCAAGAATGAAATAATCAGAGTCAACCATTTGTTTGTTGCATGTAGTCAAGGGAACACAAAACCTCCCTGAACATAAGGTTTGTAACAACACAAAATGCAAAACAAACTTAATTTCAGAAAGGGGCTTCTTAAGTTATACTGTGCTGGTATGAAGAAATCATATTGTCCTATAAGAGGTGAAAAAATACATGTAAGCCCACAGGCTTGTATTTGAGAGAGCATTTGGGCGTAGAGAAACTTCTGTTTTAGATTTATTTTGGAACGGGGGGGGGGGGGGGGGGTGGGAGGGGTGAGAATATTCAAAATATCATGGTATTATCCTTACATGAGAATATAAACATGCATACATTACTAAAAGAATACCAAAATTACAGTACTGTAAGATACCAAAGCAGAGTCAGGTTGTTAGCTTTCGCAACCCTCCAGAGCCCTCATTGCACATTCTCAAATGAGCTTAGATGGAGCGAGTTAGTTGTCGTGCGAGCTTGGGTGCACAAAGTTGCATGTTGAAATATCTCTGTACAGGGCCGGAAGTTCAAAACTGCAGTCTCAATCTCGATTGGTCTTGACTCTACTTTGGATATAGTTAAATGCAATTTAACAGAGTTAACAACAAAGAGTGCCTGCATTCCCTTGGCAGTCAGCGGCATATCATTTTGATATGCGCATGTGCAAGGATAATTTCCTTTCCTCAGACTGGCTACCAAAGTAGTGGAAGCTCCTGGATCTCTCAGGCACCCACCCTCCATTTAGCGATGCAGTTGTTAATATCTTATATTTAGTATGTCTTCAACAGAGTCAGGAAACAATATCTTTATATGTACATATTACTCCAAGATCACTCATTAAGGATACTAAGCTTTCTTACTTGGAGGTATTGAGAACAAAACTTTGCTTGTTTTTTCTGGGGTTGAACAATACCACCACACAACTATAAAAAAAATAAACAGTCGATATCAGTAACATTTAACTGAACAAAAATGTAGCGTCATTACAAACTTCATTTATAAATTCACCTGTAAATGCAAAGGGAACAGAAAGCTGAATGGGGAAATAGCAATCCACAATTTAGTTGAGGTGTTATTCAACCTTTTCAATGCCAAAAGTCCAGCAAACAAGCACTTGCTAAGCTTTCATTTTCTACTTTGTAATTTGGTATACATTCAAAATCCATTTTTGGAAGTTTTTGACTCAGTCGTGAAGTATTCATTCCTGTCCTCCCTGTTTTGCCAAGTGCAACAGTCTATGTGAAAGTTCATAGACCAGCATGCAAAGCAGATTGTATAATATATAATATTTGTTTTATAAAGGAAAACCTTACGGAGCAACTGCAGAATACCCCGCCACTTTAGTCCACCTCATTTACATGGGTCGGTACCTTTTGAAGAACGAGGGATAACACAATAGATGCTATTCTTATTCAATGACATGTAAATAAGTGGCGGGGTATTCTGCAGTTAAGCCAACCTTACAAGCATGGTAGTGTATTTTTGGTACACAACATTTTTCCCCATTACTATTGTTCAACTGATAGATGTTACTTGTAATAATTTCCTTAGTGTCTGCTGGACGACACCCCTCCCACCTACTGTGAAAACACCTGACTAGTAAAAATTATTTTGACTACAGTAATTAAACCGGACATGTCGGTAGCCACTAGACCAGTAATTAAGTGTTGAGTAACATTTGATGCAACAAAAAGTCAACTAATTTGTCAAGTCAATCTATATATAAACTACAGCTAGGTTTGACTCAAAAAAACTTAAACAGTCAAAAAAGTCAAGGTTTGCAGGGGCTCATATATTTGTGTTGTTTCGTTTCCTTAAAATAAACTGACTAGTTAATAGCTGATGTATTAATTTTTCAACAAGCACAAAAGAAAACATAAAATTCGAAAAGCAAATATGAAAGGCAGAAAATGTCAATTTTGCAGGTCATTTAATTGCCAGACTCCATAAGAGGTTCACACTTCGAAGAATAATCTTTTCCCAGAGGCATAAACGCTCATGTAAATAGACCTTTTATTGTTTGATCAAGCTAATTTCATTTTGTTCTAGGATAATATAATCCTTGATTCTTCGCATCTGAGTGATTATACTTATTACCCCTGCGCAAGGAAAACAAAATGCAAATTGCAATATCAACTTCACAATGAGCTGGTTATCAAGATCTTGCAAGACAGCTGTGAAATGGTAAGAGCAAATGTCCCACTAGACTCAAGATCGAAAAGATTACACTTCAATTGCGATGCATGGATGGAGCGAGTTTGGTGAAGCTATACTACACAGGCGATCGTTCTAAATTACAAAACCACTCACAAGAACGAGTAAATACAATAAAAATAACAAATGAATACAACAAAAAGAATGAATAGCTCGGAAACCATAATAACCGTCCACATGACCCTCGCAGCGACCATTAAAATTGATTCAATTTCATAACAACGTCTAAATGATTGTTTAAATTTCCCGTCGCTGTTTTCTCCCGTTGTATTCGATTCCGCGACGCAATAAACAAAGGACAAATTTTGCGAGCACGAAGTTTTCGAATGCTTTAGAATCTTGTTAATATGCGTGCTAATTCTTCGTCCGTTATCTATCAACAAACGTTTGGCTGATTTCAATCATCACAGCGATCAGGGCCAATATAGCAGTGAATATTTCAATCTAAATGCTCCCATTAACTCCACCATCGAAGCCGGTTTTCTAGTAAAAAGAGACGTGAGATCAGAGATACAACTATGAATTATGAATGCCTTCCCACAGCTACGAGCTAGATTCAGCATTTTATGCCATGAAAAAAGAATCTAATCAACATAAGGGAAGTCTTTTGCTGTAGTCGCTTAAACAAGCTGATATTTATACGACGGAAATTGTCCACCGTGTGATTAGTAGGCAATGGTCCAGAACCTATTCATGTATACGAAAATTGTAGCAAAGCAGGCGAGCAAAGCAAAAGCGACGCCGCGATTAAAATTTAACAATTTTAAACTCACAATCATATTTTGGCTTGTGAAAACCTTATTAGTATAACTTTTAATATTTTGATAAGTACTGTCCACTCATTTTGGACAAAAAGTGTGCTTACGTAAAAGTCGTTCGGAACCAGAAATAGATTTACTGGGAAGTTTATGTGCGAATTTCGAGCAACACGTATATATTTGCCTTTGGTTTAGTATTGTGACCTTTTACGCTTAAGTTTGAAAATATTTTCGCGTTCGCTGCATCAACAAGAATACGAAATCATCCCTCAAATCATCTTAATTGCATTGTTTAAAACCCACGTCATTCCTGGAGACCAAATAAAATTCTATGCCAGCATAGTACAAGGCAAAAATGTCGACAAGACTTCTAAGCTCACTCACCCTGCCGGATAAGCAACCACTCCAGACAACGGGTCGCAAGCGAGTGAAGCATTTCTGGATACTGTCAACCCCAAAACTTTCTCAAGAGTTGCCTTAGGAAATAAAAGTCAAATAAAAAAGACTTAAGATAATCCTACAGAAGCCATATTTTAATTAATCCGCGAGCAGGCGAGCAAACAACGTCCATGACATTGAACGAGCTTTTCACTCGAGCAAACTGAATAAACACAACATCTAGACCTACCCGTTCAGTGAGAGGACGTAAATCTCGATGGCTGTTCGCTTTACGTACAACAAGCCTTCTTGTAGGAGGCGGAATTCGTCCGACTCTGTCTGGATTCATATCCACTTCACATCAAAAGACAACTGTGTACATTCGAAGTCGGCCGTGATGTGTTGCAATCGAAATAAATTTTACGGTCATGTCCGGCTGACGTATCACCCACAAACTAACTTCTTGGCAAGAGGGAATATCCAGTAATTTGGTGACATTCCATAACATTCGTTTAATCCTATCAAGAACCTTTTTACTCTCGCTTTAAAACAACACGTTACGTACTTCCGATGAGTGTCCGAATGATCAAACGATTCAAAATTTTCTTGAGCCCGCCACCGCAAAATGCGCACGAGTCAACTGGAACCCAGTTTCCCCTCCCAAACCCCCAAAATCGCAACAAGGTACGCAATGCGTACATGTACCGAGTTTATTGTACATGTACAGTGTCTGTGTCGACTCCACGCTGCTTTCTACATAAATTTTGTTACAGTGCGACTGCTACAACCAAGGCAAACCCAAGCAAATTCTTTGCAAATTGATGAATGAAAATCTGGGATGTTACAGTGCGACTACTCCAACCAAGGCCACCCAAACAAATTCTTTGCAAATTGACTAATAGCATTTGCGTGTTGAAACGATAAAAATCGTCACAAATGTATTGATTCTGCATGTGGTGTGCAGCAGGCTGGTTGGATCGCCAATTTGTCAAAAAATTATTGTTATCTTCCGAGGTTGTCGTTCATCAATTTGCAAAAGAATTTGCCTGGGTGGCCTTGGTTGGAGTGGTCGCACTGTTAAGTTCGGCATTAGGACTGCTGTTAATGGTTTAATAGCAAAGACTAATGTTGGCAAAAAAACAAGGTGAATGGAATTTTATACGAATCAATTTTTTGATAAAGGTCTCTCTTTGAGGACAGCAATTGCATGGTACTGCAGTTAACCCTGGAGAGTATGGCATTAGCCTTTTGCCGCTTGAAATATTATTCCAAGACAACAAAAAATGAAAAAGACAGCTGCTTCGCAAGCTCCATTTTGAAAGCACCCACGCTTCCATCCTCCCTCTCTCCATCCCTCTATGTTCCGGAAAAAAACGCCTTGGCTGGGACTGATCATGGCCTGTTTTGAGAACGAGGTATCGCGTGATCTTGACTTAAGGTTTTTGAACAGTCAACAATCAAGTATAACCCGGTTTAGCCTACTTCACAGGTCCATGGGCTGAATTTTGCCAGGATCGATTCGTTTTCTCTTTAAGCAGACCAATCTTGTTCAGTTTGAACATTTTCTTATTAATTTTGTAGCTTAAGGCGGGGGTACACCTAAAGCCCGTTTTTCCACCACTTAACTTGGTTTTATTGCAAATGTCTCGTTCGCGTTTCAAGCAAATTTCAAGGAATTTATGTTTTGTGGTGTTTCGTAAATTTTCGGGGATGTTTGGGAGTAGATAGTTTTTCTCAAAGGATTAGTGAAATTTAGAGAAATAAAAAATATTGAAGATTTGAAGTGATTTTAAAATCAGAATTTGAAGTTAAAATTTAGTAGACGGACACCAAAACAGTCCCCTGACAACCTGGGGTGCTCTTGCGTGAGAGCCAACGATCTGGTGGTGTTACAAAAATTATTTTCTTGCTTCTATTCCTACTTTAAACCTCTTAAAATTCACTCTAATTCACGTTTACGCCCGCCTTAATTAATAATACTAGTAACATATGGAATACTATACATCAAAAACATTGCTGAGGAAGTGTTTTCAGTTGCAGTCTAGGAATGTAGACGAGCCAGTCTGCTACCGTGTCAAGCTCTGCAGGGCTATCACAATGGAGATGGTAAACCGAAACTTTCCCACATCGATGTTTGCATGACGTTCTTTAGTCAACTAAAATGACCATTATGGCCGAAAAATGTTTTCACTTACAGTGAAACGAACTCAACCGGGACCACCCAACGTTTTTTTAGCCAATCACAAGACAAGTTCAGAACAAAAGAATTGGACTTCCTTCATCAGCGGACCAACCACGGCAAGGGAAAAATTTAACTGGTGATGAACAAACTCCAATTCTTTTGTTCTAAGCTTGTTTTGTGATTGGCTTAAAAACGTTGGGTGGCCCAGGTTGAGTTTGTTTAACTGAATATTGCAAAGAAAGAAAAGAGTTCTAAGGAATAACAAAAAGTGAAAGGTAGATCATCTCATGTATTTATTTGTCTATTATAATCCTGTTCCTGTTCCTCTTACTCAATGGGGGTTCCAATATCCCGGTCACCCATCCAAATCCTAACCCCGTCCAACAGGCAGGTCTTAACTTAACTGATCGCACGGCAATGGTCACGTGGTGCAAATCCTCCATGCTCGATGGCAGAAGAATGTGACGTACGGCGTTCAAAACAAAGCGACTTCAAACAGTCAAGGAGGTCTGGATGGCAGTGCTTGAATCTCACTTACCAGTTAAATTTTGGTCAATTTTTAGCTATCAGTTAAAGTTTCAGCCATTTTCGCAGCTCTCAGTAAATTTCGCAGATCTCAGTTTCCTTTATAAGATGCGTCATTTTTCAGGAGACAGTTAAAATTTTGAAAAACATTATTCTCATCTATCAGTTAAACCCGACGGAGAAGCTTGGCTATTCTTTCAGATGGCCCAGTGCTCATTTTTATATCCAAGATTGAATGCAGGTATTGTTGAGTAGCCATTTTCCTACTACTTCATATTTGACAGGGTTAAGTGCGTTTTTTGGATAGGTCAATCGTCATTTTCTCGAAAACGAGTACGGTGACCTATCGTTTTTTCCTCTTTGTTTTGAATTGAGTATTTAATTCCTTTATGTAAAATGAATATGGACCACTTCTCAGTGTAGAATAGGAGACAGTCGATGGAACCGTGAATTTAGCAAGCAATCATGACTATAATCGCGGTGATATTATAAGGATTTATTGAGTATAAGCAAGGTGCTGTTGCTCCTGAACGAGCATGGGGACCCCACATTTTTTATTTCAAAATTTAAGTTCCTTTAAGAAGAACTGTCAATAGGCAAAGTTTGACAAAAATCTCAGTGCAGATTCTATTTCAGTGGAATGACCTTACGTTCCCTTGTTTAAAACCTTGAATAAAGACTTTTATTATTATTATTATTATTATTATTATTATTATTATTATTATTATTATTATTATTATTACAGTGATCAGAACAAGCCATCAAAATTAGACAACACCACGTTTTTAATCCAAAAAATGTTTTTTTTATTGCTTCTTTTTCTTTTCTACAAATAAACGAGAGTCTTTAACTATGACAATGCGTCGTTATGGTTACGTGGACAAAATAGATGCAAGGTATCAACGTGGAAAATGATTTGCTTAACGGAAACTGCCAATCATCTCAGTGCAAACAAACTGAAAGTTTATATATGTTAGAGCGGTTTTAACGCTTTTACTTTTTAAGACTGAATCAATAGCGACTGCGATGCTTTTTTGTATCCCCGGAAGACCTCCTCCCCTGTGACTTCATTTTTCAAACATCGCCTAAGAGGGTCTCGAGTGTTTACTGAAAATAAAAGCACATTGTGGGATTTTGACGGTATTCCTTTGAAAGCATCGCAAAAGCAGATTTACTCATCATCATCGTCATCAACATCATCATCATCATCGTCACTTTCATCATCATTATCATTATGATCACCATCACCATCACCGTTATCATCATGTTCATCCAGTCGTCATACGCAATAAATAACTATTTTATACTGACTTTTATTAAATAATAAATTTGATAAATACAGAATGCTGTTTGACAGCTACATTTTAATGAAAATCGAATAAGTGAGCCCCGAGCAAGCTTGGAGCGTACGAGAAAGAAAAATTGAATACGAGAATAGTCACGTGACGCATTAGGGCAACACGTGACTGAATTTTAGGCTGGTGGGCACGTGATCAGATCGTGCGGTTTGAGTCCGCGCAAAAATGGTCAAAAATTGGTGTGCGCGTTGTGTCCACCAAACTGATATTTACATGAAATTGAAAAACCATTTATTTTTCATCTGTGGCGTATAGCAAAACACTTAATGACTGTCCCAACGGGGAATGTTGAGCTGTTTCCCCCCTCTGCGGGGAAATAAAACTCTCCAGCTTGTTCCCTATAGCCCAGTCATTAAGTTCTGTTATTGTCACCAGTCCAAAATGATTTCTATATATTCGTCCTTAGAACGCGAATCTTTGAAACATGTTTTCGTGTTTCTATTTCTATATACAAATAACTTTCATTGTTTTGCGATTTTCGTCAGTTTCTTCTTTCTTCTGAACTTTTTATTAATTTCTAGGAAAATGTGAAAATAACTTGTGCGTTGACTAAGTGAATTCAGAATGTTGACTGATACAGTTACCTCGCAACTGCAATGTCACTTCTATGGGGATATATCAAAACGTTTTCATCTTTTGCCTTGAGCATGAACGTACATCGATATGGTCTACCATGGATTTTCGGCATTTTCCGTTCAACGTCCACTAACAACTTTATCTCACACACTGTGTAAGTCGGAGGAATTCTCCAGGATAAGCAAGCGATCGTGAAGAAAATTGACTGTGAATTTCATGAAATAATGCTACAAAAGAGAGATAAACTTGACCTATCTGTGCCGACCCTCGCAACGCTGCATAACACAATCAGCATCTAGTTTTAGAAAACAACCTTAAAGGAAGCGCGCGCTAAAAGCCGTGCATGCTTCTGTAACATGCTTCGGCTCGAATTGTGCCGAAAATCTGATGGTGTGTCATCCTATGGTACGTAATCAGTTAATTTTGCACAATAACTGCTTGTACGGTTTCATGAAAAATTAGAATCTCTATACTAAGAATAAAGCCGACCAGCCGGCTTATAATCTGTGTGAAGCCCATGGTTTGACATTGGGCTGAATTTGATTTGACGAGAACATTGTAGATTGTCTAGCTCTATTTGTGTTTTGTGATTTTTTTCGTTCCACTGTCCTTTAGAAGAGCGTCTACGAATTTCACACGAATTCCTTACATCACCGTCATCTCTAAGTACATGTTAGTACGCTGTCCTTTCTGAATTGAAGAGTGGTTTCATCTTTGTACATACTTTGTAGTTCGCTAACTTCAAGAATGCTTCATTCGTCTTCACGCTACGCCATTGTATCTCTTCACTCATCCGAAGAGCTGTGCTGATCTCTACACTGTATGCTACTCGTATTTCCATTCTTTACATGCACTTGTCGTAAGCGTGTGATTGATTGAGGATTATATTATAACGTCCTTCATTTTTTCCCCGTTTTGAAAAGACCAAGAGTCTGAAGGAGTCTGGGATCGGCATCAGCAGCAGAACTTTGACCTGCTTGGTTGTTTAACAAGTTAGCAGCCTGGGCCGAGTTGTCTTCCTGCGCCTGCGTGGAAGTGTTATCCCAGTCTGGAACGCTATTGGTGCGAGCCACAGGGGACCCTGACGGAGCAAGCCACTCTGGTAGTGGTTCTTCTTTTCGTTTCTCCTCCTGGCTGGGAGACTCCTCTGGAGGTGATGTATCGTTGAGGTATGAAGTAGAAGACATCCGCCCTTTATCCAGGCTATCCCTGGGAGATCCGTATCCCCGCGGGCTATGCAAATGTCCCTGGCTTTTCAAAATTGACAAAATTGTGGAGATTTGCTCTTCTAGTTGTGTCATTTTCATGTTCATGACTTCGATTTCTCGGCGTACTTCGCCTTTCATTTCGGACAAACTCGACAGGACATCGGTTCCCGATTCTGCAACTTCGGGACGTGCTCGTACAGTGTTAGAAGTCACACTTATTGTCCGTGTTTTCGGGATGACCATCATGTCGATTTCCGCATCACTTGTGTCTCCGCCGTCCACGTGATTGTCGTCAAACTCGTAGTTCTGCGCCAATTCCTCGACCAAACTTAACTTTCGATTTTGCCTCTTTGTCCGATAAGCGACACTTGGCGGCCTCTCGTTTTGGTCTTCGTTGGTTATTTCCAACCGAGGGGTGCGTTTACGAATTTTGAGCTGAAAGTCAAGTAAAAATTAATGTCAAAAGGTTTTTTATTGATAATTTTCGTTATTTTACAAATAAATAATTGAGGTTGCAATTCATTGACCGAGAGAATTCACAGCCAACAAATGATGCTTTTAGAGACGAACTTTCTCAGATTTCACAACTAGCCTACGAGCCTGAGGTTTACTAAGCGATTAGTTAGCAAAGCGAAGCGTAGTTGAAGTTCACGCGTAGCTACAGGAAAAAACGAGGGCGAGTAGTCTTATTGTTTTGGACGCGCGATAAAAAATAGCGATTACATACTGCAATTTTCAGTATTTCAAGAGTAACCCAAACTTAAAAGAAAATAGTTCTTTTCTTTCTTGATCTGAGTGCGCGCGGTCGTGGTCTATCAGCGAAAAGTCAACGATAATGGAACTAACGCTGGGAGGGGGGGGGGGGGGGGGGAACTAACCGGATTGGCGGATTCACAACAGATGGACTCAATGAGTGATCAACTCGATAAAGTCCTCCCCCCCCCCCCCCCCCCCGTACATGTCTTCTACGTTTACCTCGTCTCTTAAGTTGTACGACAACACAAGGTTCTTGGTGAACTTATTGGCAAATTCCGGGTAGAACTCCAGCACCTCGATCAGCGCGTCTCTCTGAATCCAGTGAAGATCGCAATATGTTAGTGCTATCACGTCAACCGCTGATTGGCCGACTGTGGGCTCGTGGCATATGTTGTCTCCAAATACGTCATTCTCACCTGCCAACAATAAAAAAGAAATATCAAAAGGAAGATTGATTGGTGTATCGATCATCATACTCAAGAAGTCGTTCATCATTCTTGCTGTCCAGTCTCGTCCCCAGAGCCCATTCGATTCTCGTTTCTCGTGCTAAGGTTCCACTGCAGCTGGCTAATAAGACTCGAGACTCGACAGTCTCTTTGGGGACGAAAAAGCGCATATGTCTAGTGTATTACCCAAGAACGCCAACGCGGGGCTGGATCTAGCGGGTAGGGGGGGTGAAGTACTCCGGTTTTATGGCGATGGGGAGGTGCCAACCTCGTTCCCAGGGCTTTTCCCTTTTTCGTGGGGGCGGTCGCCCCACGAAGAAGGGAAAAGCCCTGGAAACGAGGTTGGGGAGGTGCGAATGGGGTCATAAATTAAAACCTTAAAATTCCCTCAGACTTAATGCGACACCCCAAAATCCCCTGAACGAAAATTAAACCCAAAAAATTCTATGTTGATTTTTGAACCTTAAAAACAACATACTAACCAGTAGACCACTGGGAGATGAGTTCCTTTATTCTCATTACAATTTTACGGTTTTCTTTGCCCTCATACTAAACTTACCTAACAAGCCCACAACAGTTTCACCCTGTTTGACCTCGAGAGATCCGCGCGCGATAAAGTACAGCACATCCAAACTTTCTCCGTGATGAATGATTCGATCGCCAGGTGCCACGTGCGTGATCCAAAAGTTGCGCGCAATCGCGCGCTTGACACCCGTGTTCGCGTCACGAAACGCGGGATTGTTCTCGAGAATAATTCGGTTGAGATGGACGCAGATGTCTGCTTGGAGGTCCTTAGGACAGTATTTCAACACCTGCAGGGTGGTGAGAGGAGATGCTGTGAGTTTGTGTATATTTACTCAGCGTCTAAGTTATAAACATGACTATGAAGCCCCACCCCCCTCCCAAACCGGGGTTTCACAGAAGCCGGATGGCTCAACAGTGTCGGCACAAAAAGAGAGGCACTGCGCAAGTGAAAACCCAACGTAAAGGAGCTCCGTCACGGGGATTTCGTGGATGTTTGGTCTAAACTGTTCTCAAATTAGTGGTAGGCAACTTAACCCATGAAAGCATTTGAAAAAAATTGAACATCTAAAGGGAGATATTACCTCAATTTGTGGATAGAAATCAAACCACGGCTATAAATATCGATTTTTTTGAAGACATGCGGAAACAACTTGAAAAGTTAAGCCTCAACTTTTCAAGTTGTAATCCATTTCCATCGTAGCCATCTGCAGCTAAAGACGCTTGCAAACAGTTTCTAATATAGCAATTGTTAATAAAGATGGACCATTATTTTTCGGTTTCCTTCGACATAAATATAAATTTTCGCTGTTTAAAAATCTGTTCAAATCCGAGACAAAGCCCCTTATTAGAAGAGCCAGACTAGGCATCGAACAAATAATATTTTATGGGACGAAAGTAGAACGTGACAAATGAGGAGAGAAAACTTATCCCAACCAGTTGGCGATTTTCTGTAGTTTCGCAACATGTCTACCATCACAAGAAGTTATTAAAAATAGATCGCAGACATTTGCCAAAAGTTAATGAAACATATGTAATATACGAAGGACGGACACCGCTAAAAACACGAATAGAACACCGTAACAGTTACAAGAACGCTCTCTGCTTGGTTACCGCGCCAAGCTTAGTAACCACTCCTAGAACTCGGTACCAGTTCTACAGATATCAACACATACCTCATCCGTATCAATTCCTTTGTTCATCGCCCAAGTGGACATGAAGAAGTCAATGGTTCTTGTAGCGAGCGCCGTCGGTAGCTTGTACAGTTTACTGAACTGCTTCATGTTGTCGATGATCGAGTGATACTTGGCGGTGTTCTTCTGTGCCTGCTGAAGAATGGCGGAGACTTGGCCAAAAATCAGCGAGAAAAGGATCGCTGAAGGAGAAATATTGGTATATCAGTGTCAGTTATTGTAAAAACGTGAAGTTATTCTGCATCGACTAGTTTCATTCTACTCATAAATAAACGAAACTAAACCAGGACAGTGAAAACAACAACAACAACAAAAAAAAAAACAAATTGGCGATCACCAGGGCGCAATGGACGTTAGCCTCTCTCTCCTCCAAAAGCAATTTCCAATATTAAACATCACGAAAGATAACCTCTTAGAACAAGACATACTTGCGCACGCCGTCTGTCCACCACTAGCGTCATCCCCCCACCCCCCCCCCCCCCCCGCCAAAAAAAAAAGCATGGCAAAGGCTTGTTCTAAAAGAAACTCCACCAATTTCATAACTCAAACAATCGTGAGTTAAAAATCCCCCTTCGTACACACACACAAAGGGAGCAGGGGTGGCGCAGTGGTGAGAGCGCTCGGCTCCCACCAATGTGGCCCGGGTTCGATTCCGGCCCGGTACCATATGTGGGTTGAGTTTGTTGTTGGTTCTCGTCCTTGCTCCGAGCTAGGGTTTTTCTCCGGGTTCTCCGGTTTTCCTCCCTCCACAAAAACCGACACTCTAAATTCCAATTCGATCTTAATGCACGTACACGTCTAAACGAGCTCCTGAGCTCTTCTGTGTAACGTGGGTAAATAAATTACAAGCAGAAGTGCACTCACCTCCAAGCAGCATAGTTATGCAACCAAACATCTTCTCAGCTGTTGTGTTAGGTGCAATATTTCCAAACCCAATAGTCGTCAAGCTGGTAAGAGTGTAGTACAGGGCCGACACATACTTCGCAGCTGTGGTAGGGCCACTATCCGGATCAACTTTATCTGTTCCGTTCAGATACTTGTAGGGGTCCCCCACGGTACGTCCCAGGACCTGCAGCCAGCCGTGTGGCTCGTAATTATCATATCCGGTCGCGATCAAATAGAAAATACAGGCCATCCAATGAGCAACCAGACAGAATGACAACATGAGAAGAAAGAATGTGGATGCCCCATACTCCAGGTATTTATCAATTTTCCTCGCCACTCGTCCCAGTCTTAAGAGACGAAAAACTTTTAGGAATCCGAGCAGGGTTGTGGCGTTCTAAAAATATGAAATAGATTATAAATAAAAAGCATAATACTGCTCAAATGTAAGACAATTATGCGACATAATTTTATGTAACGTAATAAGTAAAGTAAAAAATTAATTATTTGGGCGAGTTTTTAACGTTAAGATTAGTTTTTGGTTTGGGTTTGCCTGCTTTTTACCCCGGGGGGCCCGGGCTTTTTACGCTCAGTAACCGACTTAAACAATTGGCCATGTTCTAAACGAGCAGGGGACTGGGTACAAATATTTAAAATTGATTGAATTGAAAAATGGACCATGCCGTTGCGTTTTAACCAATAATTCTCAAATTTGGTAAACTTACTAATGTTCGGATGCTCTTTCAGATGACGGGCTCCATTTTTCAATTCAATCGATTTTAAAAATTCGTACCCAGTCCCCTGCTCGTTTAGAACATGGCTAATTACTAGCTACTCTTGTTCTAAGGCCATCGCAGCTTTATTAAAATTATGAGGCAAACAGCGCTTATAAACATGGTGTAATGACGCAGTTTAACCTGATTATAGCGACTGGCAAAACTGACCTCCACTGAAAAATTAAGAAAACTTTGTTTATTCAAGAACGGCAAACTTCATTAAATGTCAACGTCAGCAGTGAGAGGCTGTTGCTTTATTAGCCGAAACATAAATATTAAGTTACTGGAGATCAATTTTCCCAGTCTAGGTTCCAGACCCCTTTATTGCAACAATATATAAATGGTTGTCAAGAATTTTACTTTTGAAAATGTATGTTGCTTAGCATACGAAACGTGAAGTTTAGTAAAACTGGTTATTTCACAATGTTTATCACCGCTGTTTTCCTGATATTTTTAATATCTAGCTAGCTCCTCTATATGATGTATTCGCATCTTGATTGACACTGTAAGGAGAAACTAGAAATTGGTGATCACTTACCGTTTCT
This sequence comes from Meandrina meandrites, assembly GCA_963693305.1. Classification (NCBI taxonomy): domain Eukaryota; kingdom Metazoa; phylum Cnidaria; class Anthozoa; order Scleractinia; family Meandrinidae; genus Meandrina; species Meandrina meandrites. Next base: position 36,341,668 of record OY855909.1, on the reverse strand, counting down.
GAATCCTTGGTTATAAAAGCGAGCACTCCATACGGCAGCGAGGAGACAAGATCCAAAAAGAACCAACTCCGAATGTAATTCCAACGTATCATCTTTAGATCATCGATCACCTCACCATCTTTACCCACATAGGTGGTGTGAAAGTTCAAAGCAATGTCGGCAAGAAACAGCCAGTCAACTAGCAGATCAATGATTGACACGGCGGTGTGTTCGAATGCGAAGCAAACAAAAAAAGGTACGGAGATGGTCGTGTAGAGTGTCAGAAACAGGATCATCCAGTCCCAGGTGGTCTTGAAGGTGGTGTAATGCAGGATTACCCTGGGTGGGGTGTGTGGCACGTCAAGTTTGTAATCTGGTAATAGCTCGTCATTCAAAGACATCAGCTGAAATAAATCATCATAAAAAAGGTTTTAGTTCAATATTTACTTAGAAAGATGAAAAATTATTTTTATAATTCTGAGGTACCTTTAAGAAGTTAAAAGATAACATGATAATGACATTTTTATGCCACACTTCTTAGATCCATCGCGTCCCCTTTTTCCAGAATAGTTTTAAGACGTTTCTACACTTACAGCTAAATATTTTGTTACTATAAATTTTTTAACACTTTAGCGTTTAGATAAGTAGGACATTTGAAATATTTTTAACATTGTAATTAAAAGTTGAAAAGCCCTTCGGGAAGCATATAATTAAGTATGAATTTACATACTTGGCAAAAAATTTTAGAGTTCAAATTGGGGGTTGTCTTTGCACTAGAAAGCAATCCGATTGTAATTTTTCCATGAATCATCTGTATATGTTTCTGCAGATTCGACAGGCTTTTACAGAAAAAAAAAATAAAAAAAGTGCCCAGCCACCCAGGCTCCAGAGCTGTTTTTCTGTTTTCGTCACGAAAATCGGAGGGTTCTTCTGAAATTCGATCTCCGAAATATTTTAAGCAGAAAACAATTCAAAACTTTCGGCAAAAACTTTTGCGATGGACTTTTTTCCATATAAACACTGTATTTCGCGTCAATTTTAACCATTCTTCGAAAAGCCCAAATTTAGTAATTTAATACTGTGGAAACTTGTCACTCAATCAGGGAAATCCTCGTATTCTAACAAGATGATTGACATGTGACTCTTATGGCAGCTATTGCCACTAAGATACGTGTTTTATCGATCTACTTACTGCAATGGACAGTGATAAAATCATCTTTTAATTTGCGGAATCAGAGAGATTTTTCCAGCGTTCAGTTGTCATTATTTTTCGTTGTTGCACGCTTCTGTTGTTGTTTCAAGCTCGCTACCAGAACGATTAGCGAGAGAAGATCAAAGCGTTTCTTAACATTAATGTATTTTACTCCGTTACGAAAGTTTACAACACGATAAATATTTTCCTTTGGGTAGGTTTTCGTTGGTTGGCTTGCATGTGCTATGTGTATATTACTGAAAACATGTAAACAAACGAAGGCTGCCCTTCGCCGATTTGCCTTTAAAAGTGTTTGGAAACATTATCACAAAGCGAATGCATTTAATAGCGTTTACGAGAAGCTAAGGAAACATTTAATAGTCTAAAGAGCAAAAATTACAGTTTTTACAATCATCTGTATACTAATTTTACTTTAGGTTCAATAACTGTACCAGCTGCCCTTGGATTCGCCTACAGCTAGTAACGTCGCCGACACCGAATGGCTAGAAGACGTGCTCAACATAAAATTATAAATTTATCTATTATATGGTTATTGAACCAACTTGCAGTTTATAACGATCAACAATTATTGTGGACAAGAGACATACTAAAGCTTAAGTTATATATATTTTTAATGTTTTCATTTTAGATACAAACACGATAAAAACGTTTTAAAACTCCTCGGTTTATTTACAATCTCGACCGACGGCTTTTAGTTTTTTTTTTTTTTTGCAGTTTTAGTCGCCATGACAAGACCATAAAAGCCATCTGGAAGTTAGCGTTACAGAAACAGAACGACTAAATATGCAATACAAGAAGTCGCGCTGTCAAAAATGGCCGCGCTAAAAACTTCTTTTATGCATCTCGATGTACAAAACTTAAATTTGTTTAGTTTCAATATTCAAAAGCGGTCTAAAAGCTCATAAATAAAATACTTACCCGTGGCTCTTTCTGACAGTGGGAAGTTGTCGCATTTTCCTCGGGTTTTACACGAGACATATTCATATATTGTTTATATAAATGAACGACCGACTTTCACAACAAATTGATTGTGATTGCTATTCCCGAGTTGTTTTGGAAGCTGGAAAAAATAAGCTGACTGATGTGACGTTTGAGTTGACTTCGGAAACAATTAAAAATTAACTTTTTTCCAACCGTGATTGGTGAATCCTGCTATCTTTTCTAATTACCAAATGGACGTCTCCTACTTTGAAATTCAAAACTCTTCGCAGCCGAGCAAACTGATTACAAAAAATTACTTATCTAAACACGAATACCTTTTACTGCAAACAATAGCCTGAACACCTATCTGAATTGCTTCAAATTTGGTCTCGCTGCGAAGGTCGCTTCAACTGACTAGGCGCACAAACTTAGTAATTCAGTGATTCAGTGAAAGAAACACTCACGTAAAGCAACAGAGTTCGAGCACGGAGTTTTTTCACTTAAATCCTTTACTTTTTTCACATAACCTATTTAAATAACCTTTCCTCTAGATTATATATCTTAATAATTTAGAGTTTGCCGAAGGCAGGTGCATTCGCGGCAGAGTGTTACTTGACTCGGCAGAAGGAAGGGAGCACTTAAAATAAGAATAAAAAAATTGACAGGAAATTCTATGTCCGGTAAAATCGTCCTTTTTCACTTCAGTTGTAAATGTTGTGCTAAAAATTTAGCAATTACAAACTTCAAAGGACCATTAGAAGGGTAAACATTGACAACTAGCAAACAGCGTAAATTTCAGCTGTCAAACCGAAAACTTGCAAACGATAAACATGACTAGCGAGAAAGAGAAATCGCGTAAATTTTGTGTGACATTACATCCATTTACACTACACTGGGTCTTTGGTACACACGGCTCGTATATAAATTGCAAATTTTCGTCCTTGTTTTGTCAACGCTAAGAAAAATTGAGTAAACATGAGATAGCGTAAACTAAGAGAAAAGCGAGTCCGTGAATGGAGATCATTGCAAAACTAAGTTTTGGTTGATGCAAGATTTAGTGTAGAAGTACAATATTTCAACTCTTTTGCCTAGTCATAATCATGTCGTGTTACAAGGATGTTACACTAGCAGTATTTATACCTGAGATAATTAGCATACGGTGTGAATAGACCTATTAGAACAAGTCTAATAAATGGAGGCTTTAAAGCCTTCATAAATTGTGGGCTTTAAGTTCTTTATGTAGAAAGCTTCTAGAAAACCGAGCTGAGGCCAGTTGTCATTACGAGTAATTAGTGCTATCAGGCAAGCCGAAAAAAACTAACTTATTTTTTAAACTTATCACAATTAAACAGGTATCTGAGCATGTGTTGTTCCGATCTGTTGGCATGTTTACGAAACCGAAAGGCTAAGGAACGATCTGTTTTGCCAATGTAATGTTGCGGCCGGACATGCTAGAATATAAGTAACGCTAGCCTTCTGCAAATAGGGAATGGGATCCTTGTTGGAACAAAAAAAAACTACAGTACATACATAATTATCTATGGAAAACAACATTATTTTTTTGTACAATATTGTTTACATGGTGCATCCTGCAAGGAGCCACTAAAATGTAACAGACTCACGCGCTTTGGGTGTGGCTCAGCAGGACGCATGTACCGAATATGCAAAGAAACCTGTGGCACTCTGGATCAACTTAATATAATTGTACCTTCTGCTCGTACAGTTAGTTTAAATTAACCTAAAAGGTACCAAAATGAAGCACAGATGTGGAAGTTTAAAAATAAACACCCTAACTGAGTAAGCCTGTATAAAAAAGCGCGAGTTAACGCCAAAAAGGTACGATTAGCATCTCTGTCTTGAATATGGGACGTTTCAAAACACCAGTACATTACACTCTTTTCTTAAAAATGCCGAGAAAGTGACGTATCCCCGTTTAATACTCGTTCAGAAATGCTGTTAAATTCTTTATTTAATTTTCTTACATTTTAAGCTTTTTTATAGTGCTCTTTTCATCCATTATTCTACAGCCCGAAGTTCCCTCGTGTGGAGTGGCCCAATTGATAATGTCAAGATGAGGTACACTAATTTTCCTGTGTTAGGCCCAGTTCAGACGTCGTACTTCTGCCGTGCCGAACTAAATTCAGGAATTAAGTTCGACAAAAGCACGGCAGAAGTACGGCGTCTGAATCAAACTTGAAATTCAGTTCGGCAAACCTATTAAGTTCGACAAGCTCTGCCGTGCTACACGACTCTGGCACGGCAGTGATTCAAACGTCGCGCTTCTGCCGTGCCAAACAAAATTCATAAATTATATTAAATGTATTTTGACGGGGGTAGTTACGGCGCCATTTTTGTTTGATCAACGCTGACTAATTGTTACTTGGCTTCAGTAAATCCTGAATTTGGCACGACGTCTGGATCAGAGTCGTGTTTGTGCCGTGCTACAGTCGAACCCATTACAATTAAGTTCGGCACGGCAGAAGCACGACGTCTGAACTGGGCCTATTCTCCTCTTACCTTCATCCGATTTAATAAAAAAAGTCAGCAATCATCGCTGAAAACAGTCGAGTTGTTTTTACAGCAATGGCACATCCCAGAAAATTATGAATTCTTGACTATTTCCGGATGAAAGAAAATGTGGAAAAATACAATGACAAATAGCTCTACTCACACTGGAGATTTGCTGTGCATTCCTCTGTGTTGTTGTTTTCTGTTTGAATGCGACAAGAACTGACTTGTGGCGTGTGAGAGTTTTGTTAAGTCGTGCCCATCCTTTGGGTCCTCCATTGTCTGAAAAGTGCAAAAATTGTAAGACTACATCAGCATTATAAACGATACTTCCAGGTTACTTCATCGGGGTTTGTTTACAACGTGGTAAAATTGTTGCCAGTCGCTACTCTGAATTACCAGAACTCGTTGCCAGAGTCGAGTTCAAATACGTCTCATCATTCCAATCCTTTCCATCTATTCGTCATGTGATTTCAAGATATGAGTAAATGTAAGGTTAAGGTTTTACTTTATATTCAATGTTAGTTTATTATGTTAGATCATTACACAAGGGATAAAATTTTTTATATTTAATGTTAGTGAATTGCTACACTTTACCGCATACAGGCGGCTTTTACAGTTTTAAAATATTGTTATTTTTAATAGATTAGGTTAACTCTTGTGCAAGTAGCTCGCCATGGTTTCCGTTGCTACTTCCCCTCCCCTCCCCTGGGAGGCACTGCGACAATAAAGACTCCTACCTAAGGACATAATTCAAAACTGGCAGGGCTCTGCGTCCCAAGTTCGACGCCTGACCATTAGACAATAATTATTTAACAGAAGTTACTCCAAACTTTCCCCACAACGCCTAATACGTACACAACATGTTATTTTTAAAGCACACGCATTTTGCAAAGAGATTACGCTTCTTGCATTGTTATTATTTTACATTAACACTCACAATCCTTTTTCAAAGAAGAGTTACATGTTTCCAATAGTTTCCATGTTTGTTCTAGAAATACCGCATACAATTTTTAATAAGTAGGGCATTTTAAAACGTATTAACTGACCAAAAAGACATATATTGTTATTTATTCCGGCTTGTCCTCGCTAATCCTCTGGTTATAGTCTGCAAGCTATAACATTGTCTAACAATGAATTCTAATATCGTCAGCGTATTTTCCCATATTAGATAAAAACTATAACATTCATAAAACTCCTTAATCGTTTGATTTTTGTTTGTTGGTAACTATCAGAACGCAATAAAAAGAGTGTGCTATAAGAACTAGCCGGGTATGTCTTTCCCTTAGATGTACGTGTAAAGTGAAAAACATTTATAAAGTTGCTGTTCTCGATAATGTTCTCCGTGGCTCTAATGTAATACATCAATAAATGCAAAAGTCGACTTCCCGACTCAAGCTAATTACGTCATTTAAGCTGGTGTTCAATAAATTTAATAGATATACGTTAATTTTGTTTGGACAAAAATTCAGACGACGGATAGGTTTTAAAAAAAACATTATCACCAGGTTTCCCAATCTCGTCCCCAGACCCCGCTTTTCCTTTTGGTCAGCACCAAGAAACGCAAACTCTGGCCAGACCGGATTCCGGAAGTCCGCGATTCACGGACTTCCGGTCGTTCTGCGCAGGCTCAGAGTTTGCTCGCTCAATCGCTCAATCCTGATTGGTTGAGAATCACACAAAAGGGCTATGCGCATGCTCCAAAAATCGGGTGTGGCCAGAAAAGCCAGAATTCGCTCTGGGAACGAGATTGCGAATTGATGCAATTATTACGCACGCGCAACGCTCCCGATAGGAAACCGCTGTTCTATTTGGCGTATAGGGAGAGAAGCGTAATGCGTAAGTGTAATTACCTGTGCCCACAATAGGATCTTTATATTCCGAGATGTCTTTTAATGTGACCAGAAACAGCATCACTTCACCTTTCTCGTTTTTTATTGGTCCAAGATGAAACAGAACCCACATTGGTGTTCCTGAAAAAAAATAACATGATTTCATACAACTATACAAAAGATAAGAACATACTGCGGATTATCGTAAAGATCAGCTGCCGATCTTTTCTCTCTAAAGTTTGCCATATCTTACCTCTAAATTGCCTATTAGAAGAAAAAGAACTTGTAGTTACTCGTGAAGCTCACTTTTTGATAATATATTTGCTTCTGTGAAGTACTGAGTACTGAGTAGTCTATTACAATTTTTGCAAATAGCTCTTGCACGCCTTGCGTGCCTATGTTTGTTTGTAGAAGTTTACTAATAACCCTACCGTCTTTCTTGTATGCAATGAACTCTTTTTGGATCGCAGTCTTAGCCTGCAAAGCATTATGGAGCTCTCTAACAGTCTCGGGGTCTGTCTGCTGACCAAACAGGAAACTACAGTCACAGTTTTTCTTCATCACCTCCGCTCGTGTAAAACCCGTGAACTTGCAAAACCCATCGCTTGAGTACACGATTGGGTTCTCAATGATCTGAGCGTTCCCGAGCACGAATAACGAATCTGCAATGAAAATAATTATAAGAGTTGTGGTTGCCTATTACAATATTAAAGGCGAAATATTAAAATTGCACGTTAAAATTCGGGCGATCAGATCGTTGGAAAAGCTTTCATCGAAAATGATCGTGATTTAATTCAGTTTGGTTAAACGTTGAAATTTCCAACAGCGATTTAAAAGTATAGAGGACAGGAGAATTTAGAAAACTGATAGTAAAATATACAAAGAACCCCTGATCTGCCTTGTAAGAAAGAAATGCAAGACGAAGCAGATCTTCTCGCTATTGTATATCTTTCCTTTTGCGATTTGTTTTCGTTAATTCGACGATCTGCGATAGAAAATCGGAGAGACTACTCGCATTGTAGGCTAACAGAGGTTAACACGGCCATATGCCACGAGGCAAAGCTTTTTGGGGGTTCAACAGGCTCTCGCTCAGGTTAACAGTTGTCAAAAAGCGCACAGGAAGGTTAATTTCACTGATAATCGAAGCGTATAGCAAGGATATATAAACTTTTCTGTCATTGATCTATTTTGCAATTTTTGTGGTGAATCTGATTTAAAATCTCGCATGGAAATAAATTGCCTGCAAAAATAAATAAAGAAAGGGGCCAGTCTTTGTTGACAGAACATTTTACAGCCGTTAGAATAATTATCCGTGACTGTTTCAGCTTAATCTATTTCACTTGACGATCTCTCGTTTTCGACACCTTACATTTTCCTTAATCTTTTAAACTCCAGCGGTAAGTTTTTTTGTTCGATTACCAAGTTTATTTCCCTCTAACTGTAGAACCTATGCATACATGTGTGTGTTTCGCGCGAATAAACGGTCAAATAGTTTTTTTCCATCGGTCAGATGTTTTTTCGTTTTATACAAAAGGCTTAGTCGTGGTTAAAAGTTACTCTATTCTACCGCGAGTGTTAAAGACTGACTGACCTAAAAGTGGTACGTTAGAGGAGTCGCCATATTTAACAGTTGTTTGGCTTTAGTAATGCATCTTCACACTGCACTACGAATGGCACACGCTGTTTGGAAATTAGCTACAGTTAAGTATACCCTTGAACTTTCCCCCGTTTATTATCTTCTCTAATACGGCTTTAAGAAAAAGAAAAGCTAAAAACCCTCTGGAACAAAAAAAATATATTTTTATCAACTTTCCTGCATCCTTAACACTACTTCTAAATTAAATACGCGTCTTTTCATAAAGGCGGCTTGGCCATGAACTATTAAAATTATGAGGTGCTATCTGTGCATTATTCACAAAGTTCTTCTTTAATATTAATCTATTCGCTTTATTGCGAGCAAAAAAGTTTCAAAACAATTTTTAGTCATGACACACTTCAGTTAGATAAATCCGAACCAAAATTTCTCCTTTAGCCTTTACCATACACGGTAAACAAGAAAGCCGACCAACGAAAGAAATTTCAGTGCAAAGGAGTACAACAAACATTATTTCTAGAATGTTCCTAACGTTGGGGTGCTTATTTAATTAGTTGACAGAAATAGACTACTGATCGAGGACAGCCGGTGATTCTCAAGGTTGATTGAAAGTTCTTTTGTGATTACTTTGAGGACAGCTTTAGTCGTGTGACGGACAATTGCTTCCCTTAGCGTTGAAAGTTCCTTCTAACTGGAAAGAATTGAAAGGAAACTTTATGACAATATGCAAAATTCGACCACTCATGTGTCTTCAGGAGTCAATCCAAATTTACTCTCAGCCATTGCAGCCAAAACTAATTATTTCTTCTGCACGCAAGCGACAATAAGGTTTGAATGAATTTTGCTCACTTGAACGCGTCAATCTATTTTTCACGCATGTAATATCTGTAATATAGCAATTCGCATAATAGTACTAGCCCAAGTGTCTCAGTTAAATAAATGTTTCTTTATTTTGTTTTGACGCAGGAAAAAAATAATTTATGATAATCGGTTATATGTATGTATGTATGTATGTATGTATGTATGTATGTATGTATGTATGTATGTATGTATGTATGTATGTATGTATGTATGTATGTATGCAGTTTAGGTTGATGAAAAATTCGTTGTCACAAAGGTAGACCAACTTTATTTAATATGTTCGAAATTCTCACACTCTTTAAGTCTTTCTTTCTCATTATACGCCCCTGTGTTAGCACAAATTTAACAAGCTCTTCTCTTTGTTACACTCCCTGGCTTTCCCCTCCCTCCATTTCTAAGATAAAAGGTAAGAGAGAGTTGTATGTTTTTTTTATGAGCAATTCTTCCTCTACAATTGTTTCCTTGTTACTCTTTTTGTGGAGATGAGCATTACACAAACTCGCACATTTATTTCATGTGCGCTAGCTGATTAATGGTTTGAAATAAGCCTTCCTCTTGCATTAGCTCCCTCTGTATTAAGCATCTCCTCAAAATAGATGTTTAAAAGGGATGCCTTCAGGAGGCTAAATAGAGTTTTTTTAATTATAAATATTTTGGTCTCAATCCGCACTCGCATTAAAAAATAAGTTGGCTGGTTACTTATCAAGCCAACCTGTACATGCGAATTCTCATTACTGACATGTCTCTCCCAGGTGATGTATCTTTGTACCTTGTCTGCTTAACAGTCTATCGACATAGTAACGAGAAATTAAAAATTGGACTCTTTGGGAAACACTGTTGTGGAAACAAATATTTCCCTATGTTTAGCCGCGCAGGAAATAAAGTGTCAGAATTTTGAAAAGTTTCAGAACTAATTTCCGAGAAGCAAGATTGCTGCCGAGCACACGTTTCTGGGATGGATAAACGGAGAAACATGTTTCCGACACATATTTCCGCTACAATGTTTCCTTGTTACGTAATAATAGGAATACGTAATAGTTCAGCAAATAACAGAAGACTTCGGCGGCAAATCTTCAAAAATGTTGAGAAATGCTCACAAACTTTGATTAGCCTTTGGAATGTTAAAATGACTACCGAGAATTTTTTTGAAATAATGGAAAATTTTCGGATATCTTCGATCTAAGCCAACACTTTATTACCACAAAATATAGTCTGATAAAAGTATGGAAAGGATTAACTGAAAGCCTCTACGTCAAACACAGTAACAGTGGTAAATATTAGAGGAACGCGTTAAATATTGAGCGGCATATTTCCTGTTAAAAATGCGTCAAAATTTACCGGCGTTGTGACTGGGCGACGAAAGGTTCACTCTGCCATCACCTTTTGTAAATGTTGCAACGTAAGAGTTATCGTTTGAATCAGATTTTGAATCGTTTCCCTAAGGTTTAAACTTCCTACTTTAAAGAAATGTAATGACATGCCCTTTCTAGTTACAGATGCGTTTTTAAGTCGGATGAATTTCTAAATTTGTGATAAAAAAGAGTGTCATCAGCAGATGGTGTGCTATAAATATAACACCACTTTAAGGCGGCAAAAGGACTTTTGAGTTACAGACATAAAGTTAGAAACAATTTACCAATTAACCGACATATTCGACGCATGTGATTAGTATGCTGTTCGCCCGACAATAAAATTTTTTGTCATTTTAGCAGCATCGAAGTCATATGGTTTTTCATCAGAACATATTGTCCTTTTTTGGCGGCAATGGCCCCATAAAGATAAGTCAGAATTGTAAATTACGCTATATCAGTCGGATTGTCTTTGTCAATAAAGGGAAAAATGATTAAGGTGGGATCTTATCTCTTTGCGATGCCCGTTTGCAAGCAGCTTCAATCTTAACCTATGATCATTTTATCAAATACGAAAATTAAATATACATATTCATTTTCTTCTTTTAGAAATGTTAATATTCCACAGTGCAAAAGAATACGTTAGACACTATTAAAATAACAATAAAATTAAAAAAAAACATTATATTAATACGTTCTTAGAACGTTGCCAGGAAGAATCGTTGCGTGTATGGACGTAATTTTTAACTTATATCATCTAAGGAAGTTTTACATTTGAGTTTTTACTGAATTCGGCGGGTGATTCGCAAAGAAGTTAAAGAATATAGATATTGTTCACTATCTTTGACTTTGTAGAAATAGATAGATAATGAAAGACACGCGCTCTGAGGGACAAGAAAACATTGCCGAATCTGTTCTCTATCGTAAAAAACTACCAGACATTTCGTAATATTTTGTCCTTATTTTTTTAAGACGGACAACCTGCCTTTGAGGTCCTTTTTGTCTTTGTAGGTTTGTTTTGTTTCATCTATTTTCTTTTTCTTTTTCAGATAGCATATCAACGTGAAACAATCAGGCAATCAAGCAAAAAGTTTTAATTTGCTATCTCACCACAACTGACAGACAACTGAATTTTTAAAACCTTTTTTTCGTTTTAGATCAAAAAACATCCTTGAAAGGTCAACATGTCAAAGACGAAGTTTTTACTGAAAGCGCGTATTTAAGTGACACCGTGTTTTTTGAAGTCACTTTCTACTCAAATTTATGGAAATAATTTTCTTGTTTATAGCAAAAGTCTGTTTAGCATTTTGCACGACACAACAGTACTTACGTAGTCCGTTTGAGCGGCGGACAACATTTTCCAGAAATGTATTCTGAGGGACTACAAGGCCTCGTCGTCCAACTGGCATATCTTCCCTAAAAAAGACATTAATACAGCAAATGAGCGGTGCTGTGGATACTTTGAGTTTAAATGAAGGGCTTTTGACAAGTAGCTATTATTACAGTAAACTCACAAATGTATATGAATATTCTGGCGCAAATATCGTCATTTCAAACTCCTGTAGGTTTGATGTCTGTATGTTGACACGTGATCAATTGGGGGTAACACCTGTTTGTCAAGGCAATATACAAACAAGTCCATGTCAAGTTAATATTGAGTTTTGACCGGGTAAAAACGGCGGAAAACCCATCGTACAACTTTTAACGAATTGGATTAAATTCATTACAGTTCCCTTGGTTAATGCTACGGCATAACTGTGAACAGAAGTCAAAATTCACAACTTTAAACTTCACACATACGTTAAGGCGACGCCAGGTTTTGCTTTCGCGATTGTACTGTTAAGAACATGGACTTAAATTCGATTTTGTCAAGGGTAAACCCTGCTATCGATTTCCCATGGTTACGTGATTCAAGCGACGAACTAATTCTTAAAAAATTACTGAAAATCAACAAGGAATAAATTCTTACATTTTTAGCGGCTTGATTAGGAGACTTGAAGAACGGCAATTTTATCGCGCGCGGCGTGTTGTGAAGGTTCAGGCAGCTTTTGCACCTCTTAATTTTTGACTATTTACTTTAGATTATCTACATCAGGCGAAATTACCATAACAACAATCTTTCCACCATTCAGATCTTAACGTTTGACAAAAATGACAGTTGGTTAGCGAGGCGCCGCCGGGTGAACGTATATCAATAAGGTCTCAACAAAGACGTAATCGTAAACACATGAAATATTCAACGTGTATCTCGATGTGAAAGCCACGATATCATCATCTAACACTAAAAGATTGTGCAAATGACGAAAAAGCAGACAAAGGCGACGCGAAATGAAAAATTGGGTTCTTTTGAAAACGTTTCGATCAGTCTCGCTTGCACCTGCCAGGCGTTTCGAAGGACTTGCAATTGTGGAAAGTCTTCAACAAACCCAACGGACCGGAAATTGCTTAAACACTCGCAATCCAAGCAATAATCGTTTACCACCGGTGGAAAATGACCTTCCTCAAAGAATAACAAGGAAATAAGTTATCTGGATTGTTTTAAAGGAAGCTCGTGTTAAAATACATGTTGTCTTTCGCATCGACTAAATAGCATCACCAAGGGGCTCTGACAAACTGAGCTGAATGATTAGATTTCGCCCTATGCGGTACAGAATGACTGTTACAAAAAATAATTACTTACTTAGTTAGATCATTACATAAAAGTTTTGTTTTTTCATCACCCTAGTGAAGTAATTTCATGAAAAAGTTAAACATTAGATCTAATTGAAGATTCTAAAGTCCCGTGACACTCTAAATTGGTTTCCTTCTTCCTGCAATTGCTAAAACATTTCGAAGGAATATCCAAGAATTGTCTCAACGGGAAAAAATGATAACTACTTCTCTTTTGTAAAGGCATTGCTAATCTTGTACGATTTTTCCACACTGTTTTTCGCTTTAGTTAAATTTCACATAAACCAAAAACTACCAGTGGAGGTAAATTGTGAAAAGCGAGACGGCCTGGGCACCAATTAGTGCCAGCGTTGAATAGCGGTTTTCCTGAGTCCCGAGGGAAAACCAGGGGAAAATGATTCATTGTTTCACTACTCAATTTATTTTCATCCTCTTGAGCTTAATTATTGTATACCTCCAGTGGTTAGCCGGCCCAAAATGATTAGCTTTCACCGTTGCCGAGGGAATTTTATCATTTGAACAATGTTTAGCATAAAACAATTTAACCACATTTCTTGATCTTTAAAATACACAACTTTTTCACTCTGCTTGGCGTTTACGTGAATATATTTAATTTTCTCAGGGTACATACGATAAGCCATGTATTATTGATCCCAAGATATGGCGAAGAGAAATTTTCGAAAACAATGTTCATCAATCAAACATTGCGGGTACGTGCTTTCATATTTAATGTTATTTTTGTATTTTTTTTTTTTTTTGTTTTAAAAATATGCACCTTTAACAGACCTCAACAGGCGACACCCAATACGCGTGTATTCTTGGTTTTCACGTGACGTCATAAAATTGTAAAATCCAGAATCGCAAGACCCCTGAGTTTTTATCCTTCACTGGCTATTAGACATCATTAATATACATCTTGTTGAAGGTTTTTAGCTCGATAGCAGCCGCCGTCTTTAAGATAGACCATTTTGAATTTCGGAATTTCACGCCACACGACATCAAGATGGCCGCCAGAAGGCTGTCACGTATGCTTCAAAATAATGCCTTATCCTACGATTTTTAACAATCTGAACAGTTGAGGTTTTGTGAGAAGTGTTTATGTGAATGCTTACTTGTTCATGAGAGTGTTATAACTGCCTTTTATAGCAAAAGTGAATTCTAGATGTTTTCATTGATTTCCGGCCGCCATGTTGGTGCCCAACTACATGGGCACCAACATGGCGTTTCCATACAGAGCTCTGTAAATTTGTGTGAAACATGTTGACGGATAACTCGAGTATGGAATACCGTACAAACCCGAGACTTGGACAAGCAGAATATCTGGTAATTTTCTACAACCTATAATATTCTTGAGTTTTTTTACTCAATAGTTTTGGATTTACTTTTTTGTGGCGTGACAGTGAAAACCAGCAATTCGCGAATTGCTCGTATCGCCACGAGTGTAGAAGAAAGGCATGTTAATGGAGGAACGCAAAGTGGTTTCGTCTGTGCGCGCAAACAGTGTACATAATTTTTTAGTAGCCTTTTTATACAAGGACGTTGAATCTGAGAATGGTCAAAGTTTTGCGTCGTGCTTGGAGCGTACCCATGATTAAGACTGGATAAAAACCTTTTTTCCGTACTCAGTTGTAATCAACCTTTGCTCTCATCATTCTGTTCAATTTTGAAACATTTTTAGATCTAAACATTAGGGAGGCTGTCAGCCAGCTCTTAAAAAAAATTGCATTGGTAATTTTTTAATATATTGCGCTGAACGTCATTAACAGAACAAAGGATAAACATTTGACTGCTTCTCAGTGAATTATTCGCAGATGACCCAATACTCTACCACTGTCCTCTGTGTTATGTTTAGTTTAAACCTCATGAGCAAAAATAAATGGTCCTGGAAATGGGAAGTGAGAAAGTGTCGGGGTGGGGAGAGAAGAAGGAAAGGAGGGAGAGAGGGAAGGGTGGATGGGGAGAACGAGGGAGGGAGGGAAGGAGAGAGGGAAAAAGGGAAAAAGGGAGAAAGGGAGGGAGGGAGTCATGGAAGGAGGAAAGGAAGGAGGGAGGGAGTCATGGAAGGAAGAAGGAAAGGAGAGAGAGGGGGAAGGGGAGAACGAGAGAAGGGAAGGAGAGAGGGGAAATGGGAGAAAGGGAGGGAGGAAGGAAGGGAGTCATGGAAGGAGGAAATGAAGGAGGGAGGGAGTCAGGGAAGGCAGGAAGGAGGAAGGGAGGTAAGTAAGGAGAGAGGGAGAGAGTGAAGGAGGGAGATAGGGAAGGAGAGAGGGAGGGAGAGAAGCAGGGAGGGAGGGAAGGAGGGAGTGAGGGAGGATAAGATAGCTCTGCGCCAAATGTATGATTGTCATATAGGAAGAGTCACGAGAAACGAAGGGCTCTGGAGACAAAAGATTTTCAGTCCTAGATTCTGGGACTTTCGTTCTTTATGCAGCCGTGATGTTTCTATATACTGCGTGGGAGAGTCATGGTGTTTTGACTTCCGTTCAGGATGCTTCCTTGTCACGTTCAAGAGCCAATCGAAAAAATTCAAATTAATTCAAAAATTCTATGTCCCCAGAGCCCTTCGTTTCTCGTGCCAAGTCATTGCCGGCTAAGAAAAGCGAAAAGGGCTACAGACGCGTAGGAGGGGGGTTCGAAGGGTTCGAACGAACCCCCTCTGGAGGTCAAGTTACATGTATTCATAATTAAGCAACTCAAGCCTTCGAAAAGGCCTTAACATGGATATGATAACCAGCCGGCGAAACTTAAGCTTAGGCCCGGGTATGTATGTATGCAGTCGGGGGAACAAGTGCCATTTGATGGCGCGATCACTTCTCCGAGAAGTGACTGAGCCCGCGGTTTCGTCCCAAAAGTTGCCAAGCGACATGACGTATTTGTTCGCGCGATTGCTAACGGAGTACTCGTGAGCACTCGCCGCTAGTTTTTGATTGGATGAAATAAGTCGGAAACTCTTCGCGTGCTTCAACGAAGATTTGCCAAAACTGGCACTTGTTCCCACGACTGGTATGAATGTATCAAGTTAACAAAACGCCGGAAATATTGTTGTTATGACTAAAAATACCTGTTTTGCTCACGTTAAATGTGCCAGAAATCTGACACATAAAGCGACTTTGCATGCTCGGCAATTTAAGTGAACGGAAAGCTCACTTGGTAGCTATAAAAAGGTCATAAACTACTTTCCTATACAGGGAAAGACCAACACCATAATGTTGAGGTAGAATTGGAAAAGAAAGAAGTAGCCACTCAAGTTTTGCTGATAGATTCAAATGCTCAACCCAGCCGATGGTAAAGAAGAGGCGCGCTTTGTTTGACGCGTACAAGCAAGCTTTACGCATCAGATTTGAGAAGGTTTTTGCACATCTTTTTATTTATAGACATGGTCATTGACAAACTCTTGTGCTAACAAGTTTGAACTACAAACTGTGTCTGTTGCTAATTCATTTAAGAAACGTTCAAAAGAAGAAACCTTTTTTGTAGAGCCTTTAAAATCCGCTATATTTTCTGCCAGCTCACGTATGCACGTGCGTAAAAGACAAAGTTTATATCGTCCGCGCATTCGCGTGCAAATGGTGATGCAGTTCATTGACCAATCAGAATGACGAGCTGAGCGGATGTGGACAGATGTTTCTTTACGAAGTGAGTAAACATCTTGGAATGAAATTAGCACTAGGCATAAATGCACCAAACGCACAAGGAAACAAATCGACATTATGAAAGTATACGAATTAGTTGATATTTTAGTTTGTCGCCACAAAATTAAAAAAAGCATGTGAAAAGGCGACAGGCTCGAGAACACTAAAAGAAACGAAAGAAGTGTGGCGGTCATTAAGCAGGTCATTAAGCCCTTGAAAAGGGATCTCAATTTTCAACTAAAATCATTATGCAAAGCAGCAAATTGGAAATATAGAAAAAAAGAAACATGCCCTAACCTTATAAAACTAGCGTCCTTCCCCAAAAGATGGTCAAACCAACGCAAGTTTTCGTATTTCTGGCATCCGATGAATGAGGCTTTTCAGAAAAAAGTGATTCTGTGCTCTTGCTCCGCTGGTTTCCGCACTTGGCTTTAAGCACGTACTTGAAAGGTATGCTAGTTAGGAACAGGTGGCAAGTATCTTTATATAGAACTGGTCCAGCTGAAAGGGAGCGCTGTGATATTAAGAACTGAACCCATTGGCCATCTCAGTACTGTGACGTCGTAACTTATAGCAACTATCCGCTTGCTAAATAATGGACAGCCAGTAAAACAAAATGGGTTCAGGTGGCTGAATTTTTCGGCTTTGCGTGTACGTAACGTATAATTACCTGGGTGCAAGAATTAGACACCAGCTAAATTGGTAAATTTAATTTGTAAAAATGATGTTGCAATTCCACACGGAAAGTTTTCTTGTGCAAGGTCACGCGTCTTAGCGACAGCGCACCGTACACTGAAGTAAAGCATTTGCAGATGCTATGGTTGATAAATATAGAAATAAAACTATAAACTATGACCAACATTTACATTTTTTAACAAAAATATACAAGTTGCAAGTGAAAGGCTCAGTTAACAAGACACACGCCTTATTGCAATAACATTGTTATATTAAAACGAAAATTAAAAAAAGCCAAATAGGAATGATTATAGCTGGCAGCATTTACAGGAAACTCACGAGTTTATATCTGTACACATATTAATTGTGTTATAAAATAAATTGAGGCGTTTTTGGACCGTTTCTTCAGGCGAATTTCAAACATCGTTATAATGCCTAACTAATTCCCTATTAGCCTTTTTCTATGACAGTCTTATTACAATTAGGCGTATCTTTATATTACATTTCACGATAGGCCTAAAGAACTCAATTTCGGAGAACACTGTTCGAATGTTTAGACACAGCTGTCGCGAATGCTCTGTTACTATGGGTGGGAAAACGCTTTCCATGTGGGACATCCAGTATAAGGCCATGATCTGAACTTAATATTTTTTCCAAGTGGATGCTTTGCAACATAAATTTACAGCGTAATTGACGTACAGCTTTAAAAGCTTTACATAAGGATGAATTTATTTTAGAAAAAATAGAAATGACGAAGAGAAGAAAAGACTGAAAACGATTTGCGCCGAAAACGATGATCTATGAATGTTTAGAGACGAGTGATTCCTAACACAAACTGCTATTTCCTTCCTGAAACGTTTTTATGCGCAATACGATGAATTATAATATCTTAGCATTAAAATTTACTAACACCTGATAGAGTTGTCTATTTCATATTGAATTATGCCTTTGTGGGCATGCTGCTAAATTGAACCAGGGCGTTGAGAGCATATCTGCTTAGTGGATTAAATTCACAAATTTGAACCACTGCCAAAATTTCACTAGCACAAATATGTCATCAAATATACTATGGCTAAAAACGGCAAAAAATGTACAAATATTGCACTGCAGTTTTGCCTAATAACGATATGGACAGTGAAGGTTACTTAACTATAAAAATTTTAATGCTAAACAATATGAGTTAAGAATCATTAGTATTCAAAATGATCTAACCAGTACGGGAAATGTGGCCATTTCACCGTTACATCTTTCGTTTAATTACCTTAACTTACCTGATGCTGTCAGGACATTTCGCCTTTTTTTAAATCAATTTTTATACAACCCTGAACGATGCTGAAATAACATGGTACCACTGAGTAAAAATACCACTTCTTTTTCCACGTGATTTATTCGAGTTCTACGTCATAAAATAACAGGTGGATTATTTTAAAGATTAGAATTTCGTCGCAAATAAAATACAATTTATGCAGAGTGTCACCGTTTGAAAAAGCTGCTAATTAACAATGCTTAGCAGTAATGTCCTTAATTTCTGACCCAATGATTTTCCTTAAAGTGTTGAGTTCGTCATGGCCACCAGCAAAGGGAGTGTGACACAGTGTCATAACACGTAGCGACGCATATTTTGCAAATAACGCGTGAAAACGATCACGTTTCGTAATACTCTTAGACATCACGTATAGCAGGTGAATAAACTTAACGCAAACGTGCTTAAAATGTCCGACGCGTTGGTGGGCCATCTGCGTGAAAGCTTGAAAATGTCGTGAAAAATTTGATAAAGCATTCGTAAAAACCAATTATTTTGAAAGGAACAAATGGAATTTTGTTCTATTTTAATTTTTTTTAATTTAAAGAAATTTCACACCAAGCATGTCACAGTGGGTCCACCTTGTAAACATCAAGTTCAATGATATACAAAGCTGATTTAAGCATGTTGACTAAATTCGCCCACCAAAGGCGCACAAAATGTTTCGTCGACCAATCACTTCCTTACAAGAATGTGGCAGTATAAAAATATTTACTTAGTTATTTCAATTGCAATTTGAATGATTTCAGCAAAAACGTTCATTTCAGTATAAGGCGTTCGAAATTATTAAAGCTAGGTACTTGTAAAGTATCTACTGCAGGTCTTTGGGTTTTCGTATCGTATCTTTACCACCCTGTGTACTGTTTATTAAATTTACTCGGTGAAATTACAGTGAAAAGAGAGTCTTGCGTGTCTAACAGATGGTTGCTCAATGGAGGGGATGAACACATTGGAGGGGGGTGAATAGGGGAACGCAAATCCGCCGATCCGTGCTACTTGTTGGCCAAATCAGTCAATCCGCCCATGCATATTTTCGTTGAAATCCGAATCCGCACTATTTGAAAGCCTTGAGAGGCATAGTTCCAATGCAACGGACGGTAGATGGTTTTTTTTTTCATTACTTGGTTTTGCAAAAGACCGAAGAAGATCGACCAAAGTGATCCAAACTTAGTTTAGTATCCACGATCCACACTTTCTGACATGAAAAGTCCGAAATCCGGACCAACATTCTCAGCTAATCCACAATCTGCTGTATTTTCGAAATCCGCGAATCCGCTCGATGTATCGCAAAAATCCGCGAATCCGTGCGCTTTTCTAAGGCCAAATCCGTCGATCCGCGAACCTATTACGTTAAGGAACTCGTTTTTATCGTGATATTGGCATTAAATCCACCATATTTACAAAGACTTTTTATGATTATACTTGGAAAAGATCCTACAAATTTAGCATGGGAGAATTTTGCATGTCAAAATATCGTCAGCAAAATTGGCTAACCATTTTGCCAAATAAAATAAATAAATAAAAAAAGTCACAATGATTCTGTGTAACAAACCTGGAATCAAACACAAATCCAACCTGGAATCATAGAAACATTGTCAATCTGTACCACGATCAAACAATTTCCTTCTCCGCCATAATTACTCGAACGATTTCCGGTCTCACTGCTTATGATGCTAAAACAGTTGCTTCCAGAGCTTCCCGTTTCTCGACCGCTGACCACAAGGGAAAAAAGCTCTGGGAACGAGTATGTTGTGAGAGTAAAGTGTCTTACCCAAGAACACAACACAGTGCCCCAGCTAGGCTAGGAGAGCGAGAGGGGGCTATGTCCCCGTGTACCGGTGCGCAGGGGAATAACCATTGTATTGTCTTTGTTTAGGAGTCATTGGCTAACTGTAGTGTATTGTTTGGTCATTGGTATCGGCTCTTGTGTACCGGTAAACTAGGACAGAACCGAGAGGGGAGTTTAGGTATTACTCTACCGGTAGCTGTCAAAAATATCAATCTTAAAGGGGCTTTGTCACAGATTTTAACAGATTTTTTGAACAGCGAAAATATATATTTGTGTCGCAGGCAACCCAAAACTAATATTCCATTTTAATTAAAAATTGCTATATTAGAGCACTGAAACTGTTAACAAGCGTCTTTGGCTGCGGATGGCTTGGATGGAAATGGATTTCAACTTGAGAAATTAAGGCTAAACTTTTTAAGTTGTTTCCACACATCTTTCAAAAACTACTATTTATAGTCGTGGTTTAATTTCTTTCCGCAAAGTAAGGTTATATTTTCCTTTAGATGTTCAGAGATAATTTTTTTCATGGGTTAAGTTGCCTTCCACTAATTTCAAAATAGCTTACACCAAAAATCCCCAAAATCCCAGTGACGAAGCTCCTTTAATCTCGGTACCAGACCTCCTATTACTGCTGTTTGATCTCGTTATTGCTTGGCACATGTCAGTGCTGTCAGTGATATAGTCAGTTTGTGGAGGGAGCCGCCAGTGTTCGAGTTTATTTACATCAGTGAAATACAGGTATAAGAGGAAAATAAAAGTAATAGTACAATCACCGAAGCAAGCTAAGTACAGTAAGTATAAACAACAACGTATACAGGATCTGTAGAAAAACTAAAGCAAAGCGGATACCGTAAAGGAATGCAAATGTGACAAGTATAAACTTTCAGCTATTACAAACTACAGCGAAAAGACAAACTAAGTTAAGAAAAATACACACATTTTACACAAAAATATGAAAAAAATAACCTCGAGTAAATTGTTAGGCGTCAAGTGGTGTGATATTTACAAGGGGGTGGTTTATAAAGGAGCTAGAGATCCCAATGGGAATTATGCAATACACGCGAATTGAAAGAAATGCATCTCAGGAATAAGATAATGGTTTAAATTGATCAGACGGGAACAATGAGGTAATTTCACAACTGCTTCACTACAAAGCATCAAACACTTTGAGAGTCTCTCCTTATGGAACAAAAGGCTGCCAGGATGAATTGAATCTATGGCCTAGTTACTACATACAATACTGAACTCAAAACAAAACAAAGGTTCATCTGTTAAGGTGATAACGAAATGCGATGAAAAATACTCGAGCATTAAATTACTGTTTACAAGATTATTGATAGTGCTACCCGGCTCTTAGTTCTCAGTCCGATTAATTAGTTTCCAACTTTTCTCGCCTCGTGACATAAAATTTTTCTCCTTTACGCCTTTTTCCGAGTCAACGTTATCAGCAGATTTGAAATTTAAAAGCAAGTCATCATAATAATGGTTTTGAAAGATAAAAACGCTAATTCTATATCTAGGAGTTCTATAAGAATAAATGAAAATAGCAACTTTCGGCTGTACAGTCATAAACACCAACGGAACACCTTAAAACAAGGCATACTATGCGTAAACCGATTCTGGAACTGAGTACAAAGTGAGATGAAGTTACAAGACGTAAACGAATCTTGCTTCCAAATCATATTCTTGTTTTCAGGCTATAATATTTTAATCGCTTTTCATAGGGAGCCTCTTGTGTAATCGGTCTTGAAATTTGACATATTCAGTATCAAACCCTAGGCTTATCGTATCTTAAACTATTTTACTTTCCTGACAAAGAACTGAAAACTCAATGATAAACAAAAAAAGTTATGCAATATATTTTTGTTTTTCATCCTGAGTCAACCAGCAGTAATTTATGATAGATGCGTCCTTAAATTCTTCGCGAAAATTACTTAATCCGACCGCAGTATACAAATGCTGGTAAAAATGATTTGATTTCACTTTTAACGAAATAACGGAAAGCGCTAAATGAATGGAAACATTCTTTACCATCTACATCGCAAGCCATAAATTGCATTCGCGGGCATGTTTTTTGTGTGTGTCAAAAAAGCTAAGTAAGCGATTGAAAATTTCGTTCACTAGGAACTGAGTTAAACTGTACATAAATTTATTTCGACGATTGTAATACTGTTTATGTCTTGGTCTTACAGCTTAACTGAATCCTCCAACATCAATGTTGACTTTTAGCGAGTAAAATGTGGCACGGGAGGATAGCGTATCCTGCAGTTAGCAGGTAAGTATCTTTTATAAATTAATAAATTCCCTACCTGAAATCGTTGTCCTGAAGGTGAAATAAGAAAAATATTAAGCACCAAATCCACTAGAGTGGATGTTCATGAAATCCCTTTGGCGATTTCCCCAATATGGAAAAGCGATGATCGATGAAACGCAAGAAAATGTCCAAATTTACATATCTTTCTTTGCACCTCAATCGGCTCCACTAAAAACTGACAAGCAAGGCGCCAGATATTAACTGGTTGCAGTATTCAGTTTATTGAAACCAGCAAGAATTAGCTGGTTTTACAACTCATTAATTTTTACGAGATCTGTTAGGCTGTTGTGTATGAGTAAATCATGTTTGAAAGTTGCCCCACTACGATTTCACTATAAGATACCTCTTCTATCAAAACATTGAAGCATCAAACGTTTTTGTTCATTTTGAAAAAAAATTGCAAATGACATTGCAGAGTGTTCTATTTACATAAGCCAGGTACTAATGGTGTTATATAATTAGTACACACAAAGTCAGCTACGCTGGGAACTCAAAACAAAATTAAGATAAAATTGTTCCAGTTTCGACGACGCCAAAATGTTTTAAAATTTCTTGTTTATACTTATTGCTAAATATTTTCGTACGCAACTTGGCGGTTCTAACATGCTCGCAAAAACTGGGATAGCCGATAAAAGATGTAATTGTATTGCAAAACAATGGCATTATTCTAGTTTTTGCATTAATACTTCCATTCAACCAACAATAATACATGCTTGAGTGAGCAGGTGAATTTTGATAAAGGTAGCATAATTTCACCCAAAACTACAACACAATGCAAGATGAAAATCATTTCAACTAATCGCAAAAACTAAAAATACCCCGTTTTTTAGAAGTATTTTTCCGTGTGTTTTTGTGCAGTTTAATTTTTTTTTTTCAAAAACTGGGCGGAGGTGAATGTTTGAATTACCAAAGACTGATGGTGGTAATATTTACAAGTTACCGCCCACATACACAAATTAGAAATGTTAGGTTAATGGATTACTCACACACCAAGGAAAATGTTTTCTTTTGTGATTCATATGCTTTAGAAATTTATCAATCGGCTGCTGTATTTTTCTTTGGCAATTAATTGTGTTGATGAAGCCGAAACTAAGCCAAATAGCTAAACTATTTAGTGAATTCTCACTATATGTTTTGTCTTTTAGCAAGCACCAAATCGGTTTCAAACCAACACTATTTTGATGAATTTGGAAACTTGTATTATTGCGGTAGTATGATAAGCACTTTGACAGTGTTTTTGAACTTAAAAAGGATATTACTGATACTGAAATTAAAAATTAACCAGAAAACAGACAATCAGACAATCAGTGCATGTATACAAAACAAAACCTGGCAGCTCTCGAGACTGCCCGAGGTGAGAATTAACAGAGACAGACACGGTGGCTAGAAAAACAGAGATTATGCTATTTTGGTTTTGTTTGTGGAAACGGATGTTTACAACGCTGTACATTTTATAGCAGATATTTGCGGCTAGTAGCTAAGTGTTATAGCAAGTCTGACAGCTTGCAGTCGCCGGGGGTGTAATTTGATCTGAAAGGAAACAGACATGATGACCAGGTCTCAAGCTGAAAATATCGATCACTTCACCCTATAGATCGTGATGTAGCTCTCAAGACGTTCCTAAAAGTTCAATATTCATGTATGTTTCCCGAATTACGATACCTCAGTATAACAGTCGCTTATTACTAAGAACCCCTGCATCGTTACTAAGGGCAGAGGCTGGGGAAGGGGGGGGGGGGGGGGGGGTCCAGATCACGTTCCAAGGAAAACAAAAAGGTGCACAATGTGTACTGAAATGGCTTTGTGTTTATTTTTATATAGCTGGAATAAATTGGGCAAATGGGTTATTTTGGGGAAGCGGAAAAAGCTTAGCATACACTCGCCACTGTGGACAAAACTGCTAGCACCAAATTGAGCAGTTCTCAATTTAGCTTCGATTGCAAAATTTACATCGAAAATGTTTTCAATTGAGTCGCTGAATAATGCGCCGACTTTAGCAACTCCACCTGGTGAGCGTTGACTGATACGAGCAAACCCCTTACGTCACATATAAACTGACCCAAATGTATTGAATAAGCGTTGACCCATATAAACATGTGAATTTGGGAGGATGTGCTGTACGTCCTGTCGTAGCCTTCGTAAAATCAGGTAATTAAGATTAAGACTCACGGAATAAAACTAGCAAGAAAACTTAAGTAGGATCAATTGTTGATTTGTTTGTGGCCATGATCGGCGCATGAACAACTCCTTCCGGCTAACCCATTTAAACTCTAACCAGTATTGCGTGGCAAACTGTTTGATTTGCAATGGTTTTCCTATCTTCTGGTTGTCAGCGTTTGTTATAAAGTGTGGAAAAAAATATTATCATAACAATGACATGATGGAAGACTCACTAATTATTGCATCATTAGTTGATGATCGAAACTACTTTATATTAAACTTGACGACTAAGAAAGATAAGATTCTCTGGATTAGAAAGGTGAATAAGTAATTATTGCTTTTGTTGCGTTCGATAAAGGTCATTGCTTTCGTCGTATGCCAGAGTCTGTCGCTGGATCCTTATCGATCCTTTGACATGTTAAAAGTCGACTGCATATCGACAGCATAAAAGACGCAAGGTGTTGTCACTAACAATTTTGTGTCATTGTCTTAACATATTTTAAACGGGCAGAGCCGAAAGAACTTAAAAGGAAAAATAAAGGTCCGAAGAATAGAGTCTCAGTTGTTGAATGAAATTTAGAAGTGAACGATTTAAATTGACATTCAACAAAAGCTGATGATTAGTTTCAGTGATCAATATCAACAGTATTTCAGCTTTGATTACCATTCGTAAATTTCAAACTTGATAACATGACAGTTTATCATGGCTTTTTCCATTATGTATTACGTAAGACAATTTCTTTTTTCTTCGATAAAATCTTTCTTCGAAAAAAATCAAGACAAAGTGAGTTTTATTTCTGAGTAGAAATTACTGGTACTAATGATGAATTGACAGCCGATTTTGAAGATACAAGTTTCTTTTTGAGAAGATGACACACCTTTAAAATCGAACGAGAATGAAAGTCGATCCACAATATTGAAGTGTGATGCTCAATTTTCTTCAGCCTGATTCTGGTCAGAAATATACTTAAACGCTTCCAGGAATTGCATCGAAAAATTTGGCAACAAAAGACACCTAGCCTTCCAAGAGCCTTTAACACAGGTGAATGTGCTTGGGATAAAATCTGTAAAAATTATAAAGCAATTTTGCAGGCAATTTTTTGGACAATGTGTTTTAGTTTTGTGCGGACTTGTCAACGGAAACGAAAGTCACCGACATTTATAACAATCGTGTTGTTATTACTGATTCAAAAAAAATATATAAATTATAACCTGGATAAACTCAGTTCTTTTTCACCATTGTTAATAGTTTGTCAGGAATATGCTAATGCTGTGTCATTTCCAGACTTGTAACTATAAACAACTTCGAACAAGCCAAATTACAAAGATCCGCTCAATTATATGTATCTTGTAAACCCTCTTTTTTTTTGCTTCTAGGACGACTTCCTTCCTCCAGAAGTTAAGTATAAATAGAAGTCCTTCAGTTTTTAACGGAATGCTGCGTGTAAAATCGCTCTAAAATAGTCTTATCCTAAAAAAAATGCGATAAGGTCCTGCAGCGCTTATTTCAATGCTCATTTTAATTCATCTATCGCCATATTCCTAAACAAACAAACCAACTCGGTTTTATTTGCCTTGAGGCCAGAGGGAGGTTTACTAGTTAATAGCCAGCTATTAAAGATTCATATTTTCAAAACACAACCTACAGGTAAAAATGTCGCGATTTTAGCCAAAAGAGACACTCGGTTGATTAATAAATTGCACTGGCTAAGGGCCCGTTTCGAGTTTGGAAGGCCAAGCATTTCGAATTAAACTCACTGTGTACAGTGGCCGAGTCAGCGTCATGTAAATACTGAACTAGATAGAATTTCATGAGCTTGAACTTGTAACCTTGTAGAAGTTATGAAACTTAAAAGTTAAGTTAAGGTTCTTCATCCTTAAAATAGACCCAAAACGAAAGTTATCAAGATGAACTTCCTGAACTTTTTTTAAAAGGATTAACCGTGTCTCGAATACAAAGTCCTGCTGTCATATTTTTTTAGTTTGGCTGTATTTTAGATGGAGGTTGTAGACAAAATGTCCCAATCGCTGAAAAGATGAATTCGGATGAGCAACGTCAAGTACAAAACAAAAGAGCTAAACACTACATAACTATAATATTCCCTCATCCCCAACTACACTGAAACTAATCGAAATTGTTCCTGTATAAAATGAACAAGGACTCAACTCACCGATGTTTTATTTAGCAAGAGCGGCAGTGCAATGAGTCCTGACGTATTACTTGATCTGAACTCTTCTCATACTTGCAGACTTTTCAGCTTCATCTTACTGAAATAGGGAAGTTTAATATAAATTATTAGAAATTCTGAATTAAAGCTTTTCAGTTTAACCGAACAACCTTCGGTATAGAACAAGGTGTTTCGCGATCTAAAACGCATTTATACGAGAACTGACTTGGTTTACTTTTGGCAGTATTACTGGCCGGAGGTCGGCTTAAAATAAAAAAAAGCTTATAATTAGCCCGGAGGTAATATAGCAGGCAAGCAGAAATCGAAGAAAAGTGGACTCAACAAGAAATATTCACTGCTTAAGCCTCCAGATAAATTTACACTTGAGCTTCTAACCGGAATAAAACTTAGCGGCAACATCTGCCTCATAATTTTTTTGTCGTTAAACTCGGCCGGCCGCTCACCGGCGAAACAATGGTTAACAAAGATCCTACCTAGTGACTCCTGCTCACGGAACAACAGATATATTTTACAGCTTCTTCTTGCGGGAAATATTTCGAGCATAGATGCAAGCAAACGTTTCTGGCCAGAGACCAAGAGAAATGTCAATACACAGTGAATGTTGTTATCTGGAAACCCACAGCCGGATCCTGCGCGCTAGCCAAACAAAAGACACTAGTTTAAACAATTAAGACAGACAGCCTGCTATAAAAAGTAAAGAGAGATGTCGCTGTAACACACACACGAAATTGAATATTTTACTGCGAAAATGATCCCCTGAGCGTTTAATATATCCTTTTCTAATAACGTAGACTAACGAGGGACTTTCTGTTTAATCTCATTAGCTCGAATCTTATTGGTTGGGGATTCTAAAGGGTTTGTTTTCCAGCAGCGATCCAACGAAAAGAGATCAAAAATCGATCGCCGCATGCAAATTTCCTTGCCGTCCAATCACCTTGTTATTAATGGTTTATTTTGTTTAAATTTGTTTGTCGCCATATCTTCTGCTAAACAAGAGACCGATACAATCGAAAACGATATCAATTGATCTATATCAGCAAGCCACACGGTCTTAATATCACAAAGTGAAGTTTGAAATTGTTACAAAGCCGCAAAACTCGACTTCTGCAAGCGAACGTCCTTCAAAGCATAAAACACAATGATTGATTTTAGGAGACGTCGTTTCAGAAATTGTCGAAAGTGAGCGTTTTTTCTGCGATTCATCTATTTTTCAAATAAAAAGCTTGATTCAACTCAATAATAACGGGGCATAAGCTGTCTCAATTAAGATTCCTTTTAAAATTTCACTTTTCCGGCGTTTATTTACTTTTGTGGAAATATCAAATACAGCACCGGGGCTTCGTCCGTTCAGAAATGATGAGCTTGTCGTTATCTTTTCTTAGTATAAAAACTTGCCGGAATGGAGATGTCGGAGTTTATTCTATCTAACCAATTTTTGTCGTAAAAAAGGCCGAATAAAGTTGCAATTAAGTAAAATGTAGACAAAACAGTCTTGTTTGCTTCAACTATTCTTTAGAAAACACTTCATGAATATCTGAGGGGGTTTGGAAGAACGCCATCTTTTTGCACTATCATTCATTGCCGCATACAAAATTACTTAAAACTTGTAATACATCTTTCTGTGTTTAATTTCACAAATTTAGAAACAAAGTAAACCGACTTGTATGGAGGTTTCGCGACGTATACAATGCAACAATGTAAGTAATATTTACCCGAAGGATCCAACGTAAAGTTTTGAATGAGATGTCTTCAATCTCAGGCGTCAAATTAATCGATATACGTTACAAGAACAGCATGAATAATTGCGAAAATTCACAAAACCGACCCAGTCGGAAGCTTAGGATTTATCAGCTGTCAATGGAAACAAATTCTAGCGGGGGACAGTTACAAAAATCTTCAGGTGAATCCAAGAGGTCGAAAAGCCTTTACGTGCTTGAATTGGCAGTAGAAGAGAGGAAAAATCGACTTGACCTGCGCAAAATTGGGTGCTGCAAATTTATAAAATTCTGTTCGACTTAATGAACTTTGCTTTTTAGTCGTAATCACGCTGCAATAAGAAGGATTTGTCGAGTTCTTTAAACGAAATGATTTCAGACAATTAGAATGCCGGATGTCTGTCTCAAAGCCAATATTGGTTATTTTAGTCCTAAGGACAGGTCTTAATTTGAATAAAAATCCCAGAAAAATCTTTGAAACATGCAGATGCCTTCCTTAAATAAGTTTTACGCTACAAACGTTTCGTAAAAGTAACATTTTGCATTAAAAGAAGGTAACTTGAAACCAATGTCTTGCTTATAGCACTAAATAACTCGTTTTGCTTGGGAAAAGACTAGAATCTACAAAACATTATTCCAAATTTTCGATGAAAAATTGCTACCTTTCTTAAAAATACAATTTCAAACTGACAAACCTGTTTTTTGAGGACTGATACTGCTTATGACCTGTTCAAAACAAGCGAAGTCCCGGCGTAGCGCAATTCTGGTATATGCAAAATTACTAGGATACAGAATCAAATTTCTCGATTTCGACTCAGAGAAAAATTCAAGCTGAAACGCAGCACTTTGGTGGCTTGGAATCCATTTTGCCGCTCGGCTTTTGGGCAGTAATTGCGAAATTAAGGGAAATAGGGTGTCAAAATTTATATTTGGCTAGCACTAATTACACCTTGGTTACCTCATTACGGGCGGAATGATCTGTCGGAAATGAATGCAATTACCAATAAGAGGCGAGCTCCTTAGCCTTTATTTGTGTTCATTTGTGGCTTATGGCGACTTTTTTGATGGCAAGACATTTTAAAATGACGACTAGAATGGCAGCGAAGTTTTAAGAAAAGATAACAAAAATTTCAAAGAAATTCTGATAAGATCGTTAACATCGCAGCATCGTAAACAAGGTTGTTATGGTTACGAGCGGTTTATGGTTAAGTTAGCATTTTTTCAAGAAGTGAAGATCATGGCTTCAGTGAAAGATTATAACAATAGAATTGTAGGTACATCCAATTATGTATTAATGACAGTGATTTTGTCGTCCTTTGGATAACCGTACTGTTATCTAACAATCGCCTGTTGAAAGATTTCAAGTGTTCAAAAAATTTGAATAAAAGTTTCAATTAAGAAAAATCCATACGACTGTGATTTAAATATAAAAAATGAATGTGTTTTTTTACAATGTAAATCACACCGGCGTTGAGTGGGGAGTAGCTATTCTCCAAAGGCTTAACGAAACAGATAACTTCAGTTTCATGATGTTGTTTTTTCCGGCATTAGACTGATGTTACTTTAACATGCTGAGATGGTAGTCACAATATCGACATATTGTCTTAGTCTCTACGTTAAAAGCAGTGGGTTTCACTTTAAAAATTCTTTGTTTTTTTAATTATTTTAAGCAGGCGAGTGTCTAGATTGACCTTCGGCAGCGAGTAAGTGATATTGCATCGCGGAAAAACTGCGTGAAACAAGTTTAAATATTCCTTTAACTGCAGGAGACCTTTTCTTTCCAGAGATGATTGAAACCTTCCATTTTAAACTACGACCAGTGAGGCTTAAATTATTTTATTCAACGGTAGACTGTTTTGTCGATAGCAAGACCTTAAGCCGCCTAAAGATCTTTCTAATTATTGTCACTATACAAATTAAAATCGTCAAAAATTCGAAAAGTTCACAATTGACCTCCAGTTTAGTTGTAAAAACATTCAATACTCAAAGAAATCGATACCCTAGCCTCTCTGCAACAAAATTTCTAATGTTTTCTTATTTCGTGGCGGATACTGCTTTATCAGCTTACCCTCATTAGCAAACTATATGTATAGTTTTCAATTCTTGAAGCCTTTTGTGACCGTTTTCAACTTAACTAATATATTATTTATACTGCATCTCGCCAGGTTGCAAGCTATTTAACACCGATTTAGATAGCGAAGGACTTTGAACTAAAGTTCTACGTCGTAGTTGTCCAAGAAATTTTTTTTAAAAAAGTTTTTCATTATCTCAAAATCCCATGCTTTCTTTTAGCACAGAACTATTTGCTTCTCTGAATTCAGCCGTACAAAACGCCATTTGAACTGCAAAATTTTTGGAATTGCGACGATACTCAAAAACTAATTTACAATGCATTAATTCAAGTGCTCCTTTGTTTTTGATATATTGTGATTTTAAAACTGTAGAAAAAACTTTTCATGGTTTCTGTTTGTTCAGTTCTAGAGACCCACCCAGGATAAATATCAATTTTATTGCAGTAGCACAGTTTCCCGTTGTAAATGTTTCGTATATCTATTATAAATCTCCTTTTTAAAAGCCACTTATTCTGCAAGTTACCGGTCGTTAAATATTCTTTCAGCTATTAGAGGCTAATTTTCGAAAAAAGAGTATGATTTAGCACACGACCACCTGGCTTCTCTGCCTCGCCGTCGAAACGCGCAGAGATATGTCTCTTTTTAAAATTTATAATTTTCTACAAGACTTCTATGCGTATTTTCTGCACAGCTATCATAGCGAATAATGTTGGTCCCTAAATTTCTCCCTTACTTTGAATTAGGACACGATGAGTTAAATTATAAGAGAGTCATATGTCCCAGTTAGTTTATGACATTATTACGTAATACTTCTACATACATTCTATTTCAGTGAGGAACTATTTCTATACAAGTACGCAATAGTTTTTCGTTGATTGCAATTGTATAATGTATATCTTAAAACTGTGCTATGTAGCGATGTAAATAATGAGAGAGGGACGCATTCTTAAATAGGGATAATTGTTGATTAAAATTTGTTATAAACGGCAGAAAGTGTCACTTCCTAAATGTTACCTTAATAGTAGGAAGAATGGTGAATTCTGGTGATTTTCTATTTTTCGCCAAGTAGCTCTTTCACTACTTGCTCGTTGATTCAGCCTTCGAAATCGGTGCTGGTTTGGCAAACACTTAGGAGTTTAAATACCCGAATGAAGATTCAGTCTGATTCTTATCGACCAATTATTAGCACTTCCGAGTACTTCCGAGCGACAGCTATCACAATCGAGTATTTCCGAAAGTTATCAAGCGTATACGCGGGCATACGTCAGTTGCTTAGCAACCTATTTTAAAGGAAACCTGATGGTTCAATCATCCAAATGTAGTAGAAAGGGTCCTTGTGATAGTAACGAAGAATGTACTATTAGACACAGCTTAACAGCGTGTGCCTTAAATCTAACTTCACTTTTGATTAATGATTAACTCGAACGAGAACTATATAGACCCTGAGCAAATTGGGCTTATCAATGCTTGTATTGATAAAAACATCACGTTCTCTTTTTTGCTTTATACACCGCAAATAAGAAGTGAACCGTTGCCAAAACACTTTAAAAGAAGTCAGTTCAGTACCAATATCATGCAGTTGTCTTTGTGGCGTGAAATAAATTTAACGACACAATCAAAGCTTTTCCTTTGCACCCATTTTTTATCTTATTATGATTAAGCGACCGACAATCGACAAACTTGTAACCTGATTGGCTGTGCAAATGCCTTGTCGACTGAAAAACGTGCTCTCAGACAAAACTATCCAAAATGTCAGAACCAAAGGTTTTTCACAGTTTTCACTGATATTTCCCCACAGTGACTAAGTTTGAAACTGAATCGCAGACCGGATATGCCTCAGTTAGTCTCAGCCATGCTCGGCTTTTCGATTTCCATTAGGAGTCATCGTCCTTCACTTGACTACGACCAATCGATAGAAATTTCAATTCGAGCTCGCCACAATAATGTAATTTGGTTGAAAAAAAAATATACTTACCAAAATGAAGTTGTAACATAGTTTATCGGGAGTGTTTTTATGCTAAACCAAGAAGATTTCTTCAGTTTCAATGCAGTTATCATTTGCGCTTCTCAGTCTGTAAAACCATGATGCTTCGATCGTTTTAGAATACTTTCATTCACTTAAATGAGTCTGCGCTGTCGTGAAGCAGTTGCTTCAGGGATCTGTAATTTCACGTCAAAGGGAATATTCTTTTTTATAATTAAAACGACTAAGAGCAAGGCGACAAAAAGACGCATTGGTGGATATTTATAAAGCTGTAAATGGAGTTTAAACGACCACTTACAATACAACACGTTAGCAAGGGAATCGACATCTGTCTTTAAATTACCTGGCTATAAACTTTGCACGGCTCAAACCACCACTTCTTTGTCATATCGCGCTTCTGCCTTCTTCATAAATCTACACCTGCTTGCGCGCAAGAAAGTTAGCAACTTCTCATTTAGAAGACAAAAAAAAAATCTTTGATTTGTTTCCGGTGCCAACGTAAATAAACTTAAAACTGACGTTTTTATCCCAAGGAAAGACAATTAAGTGACTCCTAATTTTCAACAAGAAACTCGCCGGCATTGTAGCAGTATCTCTGAAGAGGCGGTTTTTAAAATCGCTTTCGAAATCAAAACTCTGATGAGGAATTTACCAGAGTTTTCCTTTGATAAAGAACGAAGGCGTCATATTTTTCTAGCTGTTTTGGTCGCATCTACGGTAAATAAATTTATCGGGAAAGCTAACTTTTTCAGATTTTAATTATATTTTCCAAAAGGACAACTGTCTTTGGAAGCAAACCGTTTTTGACATTCAGTTGTCCATTCAGCTTTGTTTATTGGTAGTTCCACTTTCCTAATTTATACTTCGTCGTTTAATATTCCGTTTTAGAGGACTTTCATTAGATTTGTTTTTCCTGTGTAAATTCGCTTTATGAAAAACATTTCAGCGACTTGGACACTTTTCATGAATAGAACTGATTGTTAGGCCGGCTGAAAATGAAACAAAACGGAATGAAACATTTGTGACGCGCACGGCGTGCGAAAAACACCTTGCATTTCATTCACGCGAATTATCTTAAAAAGCTCTCTTTTAACTTCCACCAGGTTCGCTTTTGTCATAAATTTGAAGTGGCCCTGGGAGGGAAATTTGTAAATTAGAAGAAAGTATTTTCACAACAAAAAAACCCGTTTATAGAATTGAACGTTTGAAACCAATTTGACTAAACCAGTGTAATATGAACAATTTGCCTTTTCATCGATTAGTTCTCTCTGAGCCCAGTAAAACGGCACTTTCTTGGCGAAGCTGTAGTTTATTTGAGTCTCCTTAATTAGATTTCCGAAATAAACTATGAAGGATCTGCAATAACAGCTCGAATAAACAAAGGGCACTTATTAAAAAGAGCACTTTTGGCAAGAATGAATTATTATGCAAACAAAAGTTGAGAGATTTATTACATCTGACAACTTCCCAACACTTCAAAACCACTGCCTCTCAACTTTCGCTCAGTTTTACCTCTCGATAAGATATTCGGCTTATCTTCGAGAGTTTTCGGGAATGATCGGATTTCAGTGAAAGCCTCGAGTTCGGTTTTTTTTGTGAGGAGTAGATTTGTATAGGAACCCACAAGTTCTGGTTAATAAATTGAATTTGTTTATAACTGAGAACTAAGAGAATATTTTTCCGGAACTAGAAATGTAAATAAGGAATATCAAATAGAGCCTTTTACATTTATCATTATGATTTTGAGTTGCATACTCTCATGTATGTTATGACAAAAATCTATAACGATAGAAAGCTACTGAGATTGTCATTAAAATCATGTTAAGTTCTTTCCACGCCTAATCGCCTTTTGTCAAGACGATGTGTCGAAATATAGTGCAGAGATTCGGTTTAAATTTAAGCAATGGAAGACCTTAAGTGTCATTGGAATCAGCCGACAATAACGGATGAATCCTAAATCAATCATTGTCATTTTAAATTTTGATTGTTTGTTTGTTTGCCTGCTTGTGGCAGGCATATACCAGATTGTCAAAGTGATGAAAAATCGCGGTCGTGCGGGATGTTTTAAACAATTATTCTGCGTTACACAAAACTCGTTTCACCTAAGACATACAAACAGTTTAAACATTTCTGGGAGTACTGGCTCGGCTTTAAAGAACCCAGTTTTGAGAAAATAGGACTGAAGGGTAGACCGGCAAAAAATGCACGAAGACCATGTAACGAAAACTGAGTCCTCGACATTTCAAAGTACTGATACTAAATACGGTGTGATACCGCATAAACACCTGAATCAGTCGACATATAAATTGCATTGAATACAATCACTTTGCATTTACAATGTGCTCGCTAATCCTGTACATACTATGAAACCAAGTTAATATTTAGTTGTTCAAATCGATCCAAAGAGGAACAAAATCAAATATATTATATTCTTGCAGCTTTACCTTCCGGCGGGCCCATTTTCTGCAACTGCCGATCAAGCGTTCATTTCGAATACTAGTCCATACGTACATGCATGCACTTTGAAGTTTAAGGGGGGTCCTTCTTAACTACTAAGTTGTTGCTAAGGAAGGTATCTAACCGCCATATTTTGGAAACTTGACCTGCTACGGATAAGCTTTTTTCGCAACTTTGTTCAATTGAAGAGTCCTTCAAGAGGTTCAAATCACGGCCATATTTGACAAGTGGCGTGGCCAGAATAGAAAAAACCCTAAAACTGAAAGGGCATATAAAACTGAAAGTTAAAATCAGTGCCAATAGATAAAGAATGTCCACATGCTTAATGCTTCGTATGGGTTTTACAAAATTTACATTATTGTAAAAGTTATGACATAATAAACACCCGTATTTTCAGACTTTCTTCAGTAGCGCTTTTTTCTTTCTTGTAAACGGTAATCCCATACGTAGGATTATAAAGAAGGCTATGTTATCTCCGATTCTTTAAAAAATTCAGAACTCTTCCTTTTTTCCTCCAAGTTTTAGGGATTTTAAATTCTAACGCGCGGTCTAGGACTGGCACTAGTTATGCAGGCGCAATGTCAATATTTCAAGCAGGTATTTCCTGCCCCACAAAATTTACCATTTAGCGTTAAAAAACGGTCCAAAATGGCTTGCCACTAAAACTGGTCTTCAGGAATTCCCTAGCAACTGCTCTAGATCTGTAGTTAAGAAGGACCCCCCTTAATGATCTTATTCGCGGCCAACAAATGCGATTTGACAATTAGTTTGCTTTTGTCCAAGAGATCTTAAAGGATTAACTCAAAAACAAAAGAAGCGATGTGTACCCTGTGATTATCAAGTTTTCGCCTGTAAGATACCTAATTGTTATTGACACAGCAACGGAGCTTTTCTTGACAGGCAGGCTTAATTTCAGCGGTCTCTCTAGTCGTGCGCTCCCTGTAAAAGAAGACTGTATTGAACCAAAATGGCAAGGCCAATTGGCTAAAAATTAAAGGGGGACCTTTTTTAAAAAAAGTGTAGTACCAGGCGTCTTTACTTCCATTGTTTGTTAGGGATCATTTCGTAATCTCTTCTACAACTGATGTACACTCCAGCCTTCTTTGTAGGTTTATAGAAGAGAAAACAAGAAATCGTTAAAAAGCAAACAAAAAACACAGCAAAAAAAGAAGACCTTACTTTTTTAGCCATCTTTTTAACAATTAATTTAAGCAAATCTTTTAATTGTTAAAGACGGTTAAAAAAGTAAAGGTTTTCTATTTTACGCTGCTGCGTTTTTTCGTTTTTTTTTTTAGCGATTTCTCATTTTTCCGTGTTGATTTTTTGCTTGTTAGAAACATTAAGCAATATTTGGAAACCTATCACCAAAGAAACGGAATTTTTACACAACCATCTCTAATTATAATCGTTGTTTGCTTCCCAGGGTGATTAAAAATGTTGTTCTTCTTTTCTTATCTCCTGGAGAAAATACAAAAGGCGTCAAATAAGACTGTGCTAAACGGCTTATTATTTACCATTTATAGAGACTAGAAAAATCGGTCCTAAATTGAGAACAAACAATATCAATTGGTCTGATTTCATTGGCCAGAAGGTGGACATATTTATGCGATTTATTTAACTTGTGTGTTAACAACTGCCCAGACACTTAGTAAACATGTTTCGTGTATTAAGATAAATGTTAGGTAAAG
The DNA here is from genome assembly GCA_963693305.1 of Meandrina meandrites. Lineage (NCBI taxonomy): Eukaryota > Metazoa > Cnidaria > Anthozoa > Scleractinia > Meandrinidae > Meandrina > Meandrina meandrites. The sequence continues at coordinate 36,304,763 of OY855909.1, read as the reverse complement.
GCCTTCGCTATCGGAGAAAAAATGAATGCAGATTAGAAAACAAATAAGTCACGGCTTGGCAATTACACATAGCTTAAGGTGATTTTCTTAACTGATCCCACGTTATCTAGAATCTTATATCCTTTATCTCAAAACTCCCCCTCGTAAAATGCCCATAATATTTTTGCCAATATTGTGTTTTGATCTAACTGATGTTGACTTTTAAATCCTGGCAAGATTTGGTAAAATACTGGGCTAAACAACAAAGTTCTCTCTGAGATTCTGTGTTCAGTCTTGCTTTTTTTTAGAGATTTTGCCACAATGCCTCGCGATGCCTTTTATAGTTTAAAAAAAATGTCGCTGGCCGTACCGTTGAAATCAGCTTAATTAATTATAAGTCGAAGTGTTTCTGTTCAAAATCGCTGGCCAGCTTGTCGTTGCTAAAAAAAATTTACTTCGGCTGTTTCAGATGTCTACTTGTGATATTAACAAATAAAATTAGGTTGCTTTTCCACTTAGCCAGTTACGAAAACTCGAAGTTATAGTGTTACAGTGAACAACCGTTCGAATATTCAAAAGGGCGAATCATTTTTACCTACCAAAGAGATATTTAACGAACCTATATTTCTGACTAATAAATAGCATTTCAGAATAGCTAACGACGTGTGAATCGTTGCTTTGTTGGCAGTTTTTTTTTCTTTATAAAATGATATTAACGTACAATTAAAGCGCCGAATTGAATATTTTCCTCTGTATTCGTATTAGTGCGAACACGAAAAGGTGAATTTCTTGAATACATCTAGTTAATCCTGAAGTTTCAAGTATAAAATAGCACTCACCATGAATTTCACGTTTTCAAACGAGCTGCAATGTAACTCTGCTGTATAAAATTGATCGGCTATGATTTTAGACTCTGAGATACCTTTGAGTCTGTTCTAGATCGTTGTATATTTGCGTTTCTTAGTTCAGTTACCAAGCAATGGAAAGAAGAGCTAGTTATGCGCGCAGATAAAGTGTGCTTTGCATGAATGTCGTCAAATGACAGTTAACAGTTTTTGCGATCTTTTACAAGAACAGTGATAACTTTTCATTGTTCAGCGAACAGCTGGTTTTAGGCTGAGATGACAAAGAAACAAGAAAATATACAATTCAAACATCCAGATTACCTTTCGAACAAAAAACTGACAATACCTTTAATGCATCATATTATGCTGTCATCACCATATAATTGCTAGATAAGGAGCTCATTTCCACAAAAAGCATTACTCAGCTCACACCTCCCAGTGAAATCGAATTCTAGGTTTATTAGTGCCCCCGCAGGGTTTTGGCCCAGAGGCCAAAACCCGAGGAGGCATCATTGTAGTCCGCGCGTATATAGACTATATATATAATATACCAGACAAAATCTCGACTTGGCCAAAGTGGGACCGCAAGTAGTATCGGTAGGTGTGATAAAATGCCCGCAAGTAGTATCGGTAGGTGTGATAAATTTCCCTGTACGGTGATTGGTCAATGATGACGCAAGATAAACGATGATTGGGTGATGATGACAAACCAAATCGTGAGCACGTGCACAAATGACAAGTCAACAAACGACGCTTGCAAACGTTGATTGCAGTTGGGTTGCTGCAGTTTCCTTCGAGCTTTATTGATTTCACAAGGTCTAGCAGCCGAAACTTACGCAATTGATATGATCAAAACCAAGAATAGTACGTATTGGTCTAGAAATTTCTCTTGTTAGCGTGTTGCGAGCAGCTCTCGTTCGCTCGCAGGATTGACAGACTCAATCCGAAATCGAGATTTGTCAGACACAAATCACACTTTACACGAGGGGTTTGAAAGACTCAGGCCACAACCAAGATATAAAGTTAGCAGCTGCGATAAATAAAAAAAAAAGTTAAAGAAGGAAAGTTTTTGAAAGATACCGCGAGCATTGAAACTCGCAGAGAAGTGAGAAAGTTTTCACTTGAGACATACATGTATAACTGGCAAGCTGTCGATCCAGTGCTTTCGGCCCGGGGGGGTACTTCCATATATGGGCTATATAGGTATGTGCCGCGGGATAGGGTATGTTTTTTGAGGTTCTCGGTCCTTAAATAGGGTATCACTTTTGTTCCTTTTGGCATTGTGTTCCCGGTGTGATCCTTAGATAGGGTACCTAAATTCTATCAGCTCAAATAAACGCCCAGCTAAACGAAAAAAAAATGGTCTGTTAAAACTGAAGCGATTTTGAAAGATTTGAGCTTTGCCGTGCGCGGTTAGCCGTTATTTGAGTCGTCACGCAATGCTTCTCTTCCCCTTGAATAGGGTGTCAATTTTCAGGTTTGGGCCTTAGAAAGGGTATTAATTTTCGTTTTCTTTATCCTTAAATAGGGTCAGGGTTTGAGAACGTTCGCGGCACACCCCTATCCGAAATTTAGGGGAGTACCCCCCCCCCCCGGGGCTTTCGGCTTTTAGGCGGAACATCATAACTTAAAAAAACTCAAGTGGTAGAAATAAAAGATAAAAGACTCGATCAGTCTTTAGGCATTTAAGTAAAATTTGTAACTGAGACTTGTCAAGAAGGAAAGAGAATTCAAAAGAGTTCTTGAGATAATCAAAACTCACGGCAGGCGTTTACAGTGACAGAGGTGAGAAATCTTTTGGCATCCGTTTCGAGCTCAGCTGTCAAGTTGGTCATTGCTGCTTGAGTTCCCAGCCTTAATATATTTAAACAAAAAATCTGAAAACAGCTGGTCTCAATTGGTAGTTTTAAAACGTTTCGCTATTACCAAAGTTTATCCTCGCTACGATCACTCATTACAGCAAAAAAAGCAAAATAAACTCAGGAAGTTGGGAACGCGTTCGTGTAATTAAATTTACGTGATTATTACATGTAATCCTTCAGAATTTTTGCATAATTTGGCTTTGTTTTACTTATCTAATTGACTTCAAAAATTCGTACTGAAAGTTTGTTTTAAATGGCACGTCCTCGTCCCATGATCTTGAAAAAGAGAAGGCCAGAAACAAGTGGTACTTTGTAAATAATAAAGATGGTAAATTTTAAGCTCGGTAATAAATAATGAAGATGATCTTTTTTCAACAATGTCATTGTTGAAAAAGATCATCTTCAAGTAGTACTTTGTGAGCAGAACACAAGAAAACTGAATTAGTGTTTTCTTATGATTTATCGCAAGACTGTTCCAAACAGAAAACTGATTTTCAATCAATTAAGAAAAAAGAATAGCCAAAATATCAAGCGAAATAATTGACTGTAGTAACGGATGTGCTGAGAAAATAAAAAGGATAACAGCGGGGGCAGATGTAGTGTTAACTATCTCTAGTCTTATTATTGAATGATCTTGAATGATAATTAAAACTCGCGTTCAAGCTGAAAAAGTATAAGGTATGACCCAAACTTTGTCATAAACGAGTGCGCCAACGTGGCCCAAGCTTTTTTCCTCTAAAAGATACCATTTTTCACACCGGGTATCGACTTCTACAAATGTTGGCCTTCTGTCTTTTATATCTAACTGAGAACAAAAGACTAACCTCTTACTAACCGAACGCGAGGGCCGTACTGGGATATATTGGCCCAAGGTTGTAGCAGTACGGACCTCGCTGCGCTCGGTCAGTACAAAAACGACCAATATTCCCCAATGCAGCTCGAGCAAGCTAGGTTGGAAAGTATTTCATTATATGGCAATCGTTTAAGCTGGGTTTTCAGGGCCAGAGCTGGATTGAGATAAAACTTAATGGCTCCGAAATTTAAATTTAAAGATAAGTACACAAGCGGACCAAACGTAACATGACTGCCATATAAGGTATAAGGATAACACAGTGACTAGGGTATAGTATATACATATATAAACAAAGCAAGAAAATAAGTAAATAATAAATAAACTAAACAAATAAAAAACATAAAATAAAGCTAGCGTCCATTGGTCAAAACGCCTATTGAGGCCATCAGGTCAAGAGTTTTGCTAGACCAAAATCTCAGTGTTAGAGAGACGACGAACCATCTGCGGAGGGGGTGGGGATTAGAACAGAGCCACCTCAAGCTTTATGCTACCTGGTCAGGACGACAGCTGTCTCCATTGGTCAATTAGCTGTGCGCATGGGTACAGGTTCTGGCTAAACCGCATTCTAGTCCCCAGAGCCCCCGTTTCTTTTGGTCACGTGATCGGCGAAACGGAGGGCACAAATAACACGAGTAGCTCTGGAGACGAGAATGGCGGTAATACGTTCGTGTTCAAGTACACGAATACGTTCGTGTTCAAGTACACGAAACAAAAAAATCCTCCAAAAATTACTTCACTTATACCGTCACATAGTGTCACTTAGCATCATTTGACATGGCCATACATAATTCAGCACCACTAGGCATCATTTATCATTATTAAGCGTTAATTACCCTCAGAAGAAGTACTCCAACGTCATTACGCATGATCAAACATCAAAAGACGCCAACTATCATCACTAGGCATGAACTACCATCACAAGGCATGATCCACCATCACTAGACATCACTAGACATGAACTATCATCACTAGCCATGAACTACCATCACTAGACATGAACTACCAACACTAGACATGCATTACCATCACTAGACATGAACTACCATCACTAGACGTGAACTACCGTCACTTATAGACATGAACTACCATCACTAGACGTGAACTACAGTCACTAGACATGAATTACCATCACTAGACATGAACTACCATCACTAGACATGAACTATCATCACTAGACATGAATAACCATCACTAGACATGAACTACCATCCCTAGACATGAACTACCATCACTAGACATGAATTATCATCACTAGACATGAACTACCATCACTAGACGTGAACTACCGTCACTAGACATGAATTACCGTCACTAGACATGAACTACCATCACTAGACATGAACTACCATCACTAGACATGAACTACCATCACTAGACATGAACTACCATCACTTAAGACATGAACTATCATCACTAGACATGAACTACCATCACTAGACGTGAACTACCATCACTAGACATGAACGACCATCACTAGACATGAACTACCATCACTTGAAGTGAACTACCGTCACTAGACATGAAATACCATCACTAGACATGAAATACCATCACTAGACATGAACTACCATCACTAGACATGAACTACCATCACTAGACATGAATTATCATCACTAGACATGAACTACCATCACTAGACGTGAACTACCGTCACTAGACATGAATTACCGTCACTAGACATGAACTACCATCACTAGAAATGAACTACCATCACTAGACATGAACTATCATCACTAGACATGAACTACCATCACTAGACATTAACTACCATCACTAGACATGAACTACCATCGCTAGACATGAATTACCATCACTAGACGTGAACTATCATCACTAGACATGAACTACCATCACTAGACGTGAACTACCATCACTAGACATGAACCACCATCACTAGACATGAGCTACCATCACTAGACATGAACTACCGTCACTAGACATGAAATACCATCACTAGACATGAACTATCATCACTAGACATGAACTACCATCACTAGACATGAACCATCATCACTAGACATGAACTGCCATCACTAGACATGAACTACCATCAATAGACATGAACTATCATCAATAGACATGAACGGCCATCACTAGACATGAACTACCATCACTAGACGTGAACTACCATCACTAGACATGAACTACCATCACTAGACATGAACTACCATCACTAGGCATGAACTACCATCACTAGACATGAACTGCCATCACTAGACATGAACTGCCATCACTAGACGTGAACTACCATCACTAGGCATGAACTACCATCACTAGGCATGAACTACCATCACTAGACATGAACTGCCATCACTAGACATGAACTGCCATCACTAGACGTGAACTACCATCACTAGGCATGAACTACCATCACTAGACATGAACTACCATCACTAGACATGAACTACCATCACTAGACATGAACTACCATCACTAGACATGAACTACCATCACTAGGCATGAACTACCATCACTAGACATGAACCACCATCACTAGACACTTTCTTCTTAGAGCCATCCGCGCCTGCAATGAACTTGATGTTTTACGGTGGTTGAAAAGGAAGGGGGGGGGGGGGGGGGGGGGAAGGGGATCATGAAACCTTCCACCACCAACGAGGGGGCTCATCGAAATGCTATATACTTTTTGGGGGGATCAGGTGAATGCTCCAGTGTAGCAACATTAAGCCTCCGTACCCCCCCCTCCCCCCCCCCCCCCCCCCCCCCCCCCAAGGCGATAAATAATGACTAGCCCTTAATTTCCAATACCTTAATTACAACAAGTGTTAATTTTCTATAAAAAGGTAATTTGTGTTAGTGTACTGTTGTAAGTAATGTGCTGTTTCGAATTAAAGAAATTAAAAGGAAATGATGTCGTATTTTTGGAATTATTCATAAAAGAATCTCGCAATAACCAGATCTGTTCTCTATGTTTATCGTTGTTATGTTAAACATGGTAGTTCATGCCTAGTGATGGTAATTCATGTCTAGTGATGGTAGTTCATGTCTAGTGATGGCAGTTCATGTCTAGTGATGGTAGTTCATGTCTAGTGATGGTAATTCATGTCTAGTGATGGCAGTTCATGTCTAGTGATAGTAATTCATGTCTAGTGATGGTAGGTCATGTCTAGTGATGGTAGGTCATGTCTAGTGATGGTAGTTCATGCCTACTGATGGTAGTTCATGTCTAGTGATGGCAGTTCATGTCTAGTGATGGTAATTCATGCCTAGTGATGGTAGTTCATGTCTAATGATGGCAGTTCATCTCTAGTGATGGTAATTCATGTCTAGTGATGGTAGTTCATGTCTAGTGATGGTAGTTCATGTCTAGTGATGGTAGTTCATGCCTAGTGATGGTAGTTCATGTCTAGTGATGGCAGTTCATGTCTAGTGATGATGGTTCATGTCTAGTGATGGTAATTCATGTCTAGTGATGGTAGGTCATGTCTAGTGATGGTAGTTCACATCTAGTGATGGTAGTTCATGTCTAGTGATGTCAGTCCATGTCTAGTGATGGAAGTTCACGTCTACACAGGAAAAAAATACATTTTCCAATATGGTAAATTATTGGAAAATTTGAGTTATGACCTTCCAATGTTGGATAATCATTGGAAAATTGTATTGCACCAATAAAAGTCCAATAAGGTTCCAACAAAGGGAAAACTGCTTTTTCCTCATGATGTTACAGTTGGAATATTATTGGAGTTTAATTGGAACAGAACACATTTGGTCTTCCAATGTTGGATAATACCGTGAAAACATTGGAAGACATTTCCTCGGCTACCAAAGATTGCACAATGATATACCAAGCTTTGCCACTGAGCTGGTTATGATTGGAATATCATCGTGGTATTATTGGAATAAAATATTCACAATTTTCCAATGTTGGATAATACTGTGAAATTATTGGAAGACATATCTTCAGTCACCAAACATCGCACAATGATATACCAAGGTATTAATTTTGCTACACCACTGAGCTGGTTATGATTGGAATATCATTGTAGTATTATTGGAACAAAATTTTTACAAGTTTCCAATGTTGGATTATACTGGTAAATTATTGGAAATCATTTCTTCAGTTACCAAAGAAAGCACAATAACCAAGCTTTGAAAATAATTCTTTGATTTTCCTTGTTCATATGTAACTGCAGATCGGGATTTTATCAGAGGTCCAATAACAACAGCACGGTTGGCAGAAATATTTGCCCTTTGGGTAATGCCTCCATGCCGTCATGGGATAGACAGCTTTGCCTTTACATAGAAGACATGAGCAGTGAACATGCGCCTTTCCCGACGACGAGATGTTCCGCGCTTCATCACTATCCAAACATCTACACAGGTTTGCTTGTTTTGTGGACGACGCCATACGTTGTTTTGGCAACAACAAGGTCACAAGGATAACGAACGTAAACATAAATTAAGCGAAATTACCGGTAAGCCAAATGCTTCGAAGTGTTAAACGACAGCCGAAAATTAACAAGCATAACAACAGTTAAAACAACAGTGGAAAGTATTATGAACGGTTTTATGAACGTGAACGAGCTCGCGAACGAGCATTGAGGGTCAACAGCCTGTCAGCGGTAATTTATGCGAATCATGCGTGTTCCATGTACCCAGAGTCCTCGAAGAACCTGGCCTTAGCGCTTTTTCCCGCCGTTTCTTTCCTCGCTCGATAGATCGAAAGGTGTTGATCGAACGGAAGAAAGAAGTATATATTTTTTTTAAAATTGGAAAACAGCTGGTAGAATTGCATGTAGTATCAAAGTTATGGCTGAAAGGGCTGAAGAGGATGTCAGCGCTGCACTGTCAGATCATGAAGGTAATATATTTCAATCCATCGGAACAGAGTGAACTGACGAGAAATTCAAGATTTCGCGCCATAAATTTTGCAAATTTGTGAATGTTTTAATTTCTATAAGCTTAACGGGTTAACCGTTCCCTTCTTTTCTTTCGATGACTGGCAAGTTTAGAATGTAGTCTAAGCGCAAGCAAGGATGTTCAAGGTTGCATGCAATGGTCAGCACAAGATGTGCATTCATGGCTAACGACGGAAGGATTTCATGAGGAGGCATTCCTGTTTAAAGGTTTGTATCCGTTCTTTTAATCCATTTTTCCTTTTATGCACATGTATATATATATATACTGATTAAAAAGACTTCATGGATTTAACAGACATTCGTTTTTACGTTAAACCTGTATCTTTCTTTATGCTTGCTGAAACATATCTTCTCACTGTGTTGCATAAATCCATCCCAGTCAGTTTTCCTTTCTGAACTCACCCTGTTCTTTTACCTTAACAGCTGAGAACATAACTGGAAAGACACTTTATTGCCTAGAAAAAACAGACTTGAAAGATATTGGAATTAACCCTATGGGCAGGAGATTGGAAATATTCGAAAAAATTAAGGATCTCACATGTCTTCAGTCTGAAAAGAGAGCATCCAGCAAATCAGAAGGTGATTGCTATTTCTTTTTTGTAGAAGAAAGAGAAAATGGCCTCTTCAGTTATTGTTTATAAGTGTTTCTTATCTCATATTATGACACATTAGTGCAGCAGTTAGTTAAATATTGTTTTTCATTGATTGATTTATTAATCAACTGACTGACTGACTGACTGACTGACTGACTGACTGACTGACTGATCATGACTGACTGAAAATATCCATATTCTGTTGGGGAGGGTTGTCTCAAAAGCCAAAACATTTCAAGGAAAGTATGAAGCTAAAGTGGCATTTCTAGAGGGGTGGGGAGATTAAAGCAAAAAAAAGAAAAATTCCATGGGGGAGTTTGGTTATATTCTGGAACAACATACATAATGTGAAAAAGTGTCAACTGTATTTAATAATTTAATATAGCATGTTTCTTGAAATAATAACAAGAAGAGGCTGTTGAACAGATTTTTAGTGTGATTGTGTGAAAGAGAAGCCTCTTTGCCATTACCTAAACGAAAAAATGTGTCTTTCACAGATGCTATTAAGAGTCATTTACTGCAATGGTTCCACGAAAAAAATAGGAAGATTGAGGATGGATATGACTATGAGGTATCATGTTATTTATTACACTGCTGTATAGAACCCTTCGTTCATTTAAAGATATAAATATAAATTGCATATAAATTTTTGTACTCCCAACAGAGACAAGTTCATATAAAGCCAGAAGTCAAAATGTTATGTCTTGTTGCATATATATTACCTGTGTCGTACCAGTAATACTGCAATTTGCCACATGCAAAGTAATATTATAAAAATTATTTCAATGCATGGGAATGTTGATCATGGATATTTGGCCCACCAGTAACCTGCCATAAGATTATTATCCATTCTTTTAAGGATTGTGTCCTTCAGCCCATTAAAAGAGGACTATAACTTTGAAGAATCAACATTGTTTTTAAATAGTAATATTATTGTTTTTAAATAGGCCACTCACAAACCAGCAAAACATGGTAGAGCGTCAACATCTTCAGGAAACAATTCAGATAGCTCCAGCTCAACATTGTCTGTAGCTTCCACATCAAGCTCAAGCTCACAATCCGAAGGTGTGTCAATGATTATGTAATTGCAGTGGCATTCCTATAATTATTTAGCATTTCCCAGTGACCAAACACACACAGATCTGATTGGCTATGTAAGCACAACCAATTTATGGTACCCAGGAATGTACATTAAAGCCTGGAGCCGGATAAAATACCCGACTGTTGCATGAATTTTACCTGCTGACTGAAAGCTGGGAAATGGGAAAATAGGGAAGATTTTGAAGCCCTTTCCTTCACTAGTACCTGTCTATAGCGAAGAAATTTCTTTCTCCTGTTCAAACAAACATAGCACTTTTGTCACCAGGTTAGGTTTGATAGGTTGGTCACTGAGCTATGCTAAAACAATTTAGATTGCTCTCAACCCATGTAGATTGCTAACTACAAGTAAAGCTTGCAGTGTAATTCTTAATTATTATGGCCACCTGTAACATTTTATGTTGATGTACATGTAGCTTCAGTCCTTTAAGCTACATGTAGTCATTCTCCTAATTTAAAGTGAAGTGTACTTTGTTGGGATTTGAATACTAAATCATACTACTTTTACCTAGATGATGCAATTATGATAATTGTTTTTAACCATATGTATTTTTCATGACATTTTTACAGGGTTCTTAGTTGGTGAGGATGAAGAACTAGAACCAAGCAGCAGTGTTGAAGACATGTCTGCTAAATCAGCAGAGACAATAATACTAGTCTTTTTTGAGACTGTTTCTATTCATTTCTTAACAGTTAAAAAGCATTTCTTACCATTAGGCAAGGCTTTAAATGTAAAGTGTAGATCATTGGGAAAATATCAACTGTTACTACCACTTGCCAAAGCCTTGGTGAAGGCTGGCCATGTTAAGATTGAAGTGGAAGACAGTTCTGAAGTAAACTACAGGGACATGTCCAGGAAGCAAGTTAAGAAGTGTGCAGACATAGAATCATTGAGTAAGACCACACAAAGTGAATCCATGTCTCCTGGTCTAGATGATTCTGCTTCTGTTGTGTCAAAACCACATCCATAAACTGCAGTTCAACAATATATTTGTTATTTCAACAGAAGAAAATAGCTTAGGTTTGACAAGCTGCAGAGTTGTCAGAAATGTTGATGTTAATGTACATTGGTACTTGACTTTGACATAATTAAAGGTGATTTTCACTCCTACTTTGTCGTTATTTTAATTCCATCATAAGAGAAATTACTTCCTGCATTGGATTTTTACATTTTCCAATACTGGTCAAAGCAGTCCAAAGATTAGAATATGTTACAATTCAATATGGAAACACTTTGTCCAACATTGGAAAGTGTACCAAACCAGTGTTGGAAACAATTCATCTAATGTGGGATTCTTCAGTGGTCCAGTGTTGGGAAACTGTTTTCCAATGTTGGATTGTTCATGTACCCAATGTTGGAAACATTTTCTCCAACACTGGAAAGTATAACATCCCAATGTTGGTAATAGTAGTCCAGTGTTGGAATATGCAAAATTCCAATGTTGGTTACACTTTGTCCAGTATTGGAATGTCTAAAAATCCAACGTTAGACTCTATCATACCAGTGTTGGAAAATACGGCATTCCAATGTTGGAAACAGGTCTTCCATTGTTGGAAAATGTGGTGTTCCAATGTTGGGAACATTGGAACATTGTTGGATACTATAATTATCATTTTCCAACATTGGAAAATATAACCATTTACCAATGTTGGAATATCACCTGAATGTACCAATAATCTACCAATAATAATACAGTAATAAACCAACTACATTCCAACGTTGGAAAATGTATTTTTTTCCTGTGCTAGTGATGGTAGTTCATGTCTAGTGATGATAGTTCATGTCTAGTGATGGTAGTTCACGTCTAGTGATGGTAGTTCATGTCTACGTAGTGATGATGGTTCATGTCTAGTGATGGTAATTCATGTCTAGTGATGGTAATTCATGTCTAGTGATGGTAGTTCATGTCTAGTGATGATAGATCATGTCTAGTGATGGTAGTTCATGACTAATGATGATAGTTCACGTATAGTGATGATAGTTCATGTCTAGTGATGGTAGTTAATGTCTAGTGATGATGGTTCATGTCTAGTGATGGTAGTTAATGTCTAGTGATGGTAGTTCATGTCTAGTGATGGTAGTTCATGTCTAGTGATGGTAGTTCATGCCTAGTGATAGTAGTTCATGTCTAGTGATGGTAGTTCATGTCTAGTGATGGTAGTTCATGTCTAGTGATGATAGTTCATGTCTAGTGATGGTAGGTCATGTCTAGTGATGATAGTTCATGTCTAATGATGATAGTTCACGTCTAGTGATGGTAGTTCATGTCTAGTGATGATAGTTGATGTCTAGTGATGGTGTTTCATGTCTAGTGATGATGGTTCGTGTCTAGTGATGGTAGTTCGTGTCTAGTGATGGTAGTTCGTGTTTAGTGATGGTAGATCATGTCTAGTGATGATAGTTCATGTCTAATGATGATAGTTCACGTCTAGTGATGGTAACTTATGTCTAGTGATAGTAGTTCATTTCTAGTGATGGTAGTTCATGTCTAGTGATGGGGGTCATGTCTAGTGATGGTAGTTCATGTCTAGTGATGGTAGTTCATGTCTAGTGATGGTGGTCATGTCTAGTGATTGTGGTCATGTCTAGTGATGGTAGATCATGTCTAGTGATGGTAGTTCATGTCTAATGATGGTGGTTCACGTCTAGTTATTGTAATTCATCTCTAGTGATGGTAGTTCATGTCTAGTGATGGTAGTTCATGTCTAGTGATGGTAGTTCATGTCTAGTGATGGTAATTCATGTCTAGTGATGGTAGGTCATGTCTAGTGATGACGGTTCATGCCTAGTGATGGTAGTTCATGTCTAATGATGGTGGTTCATGCCTAGTGATGGTAGTTCATGTCTAGTGATGATGGTTCATGCCTAGTGATGGTAGATCATGTCTAGTGATGATGGTTCATGCCTAGTGATGGTAGTTCATGTCTAGTGATGGTAGGTCATGTCTAGTGATGGTAGATCATGTCTAGTGATGGTAGTTCATGTCTAATGATGGTGGTTCACGTCTAGTGATGGTAGATCATGTCTAGTGATGGTAGTTCACGTCTAGTGATGGTAATTCATGTCTAGTGATGGTAGTTCACGTCTAGTGATGGCAGTTCATGTCTAGTGATGATGGTTCATGTCTAGTGATGGTAGTGCATTTCTAGTGATGATAGTTCATGTCTAGTGATGATAGGTCATGTCTAATGATGGTGGTTCACGTCTAGTGATGGTAGTTCATGTCTAATGATGGTGGTTTACGTCTAGTTATTGTAATTCGTGTCTAGTGATGGAAGTTCACGTCTAGTGATTGTAATTCATGTCTAGTGATGATAGTTCATGTCTAGTGATGGTAGTTCATGTCTAGTGATGATAGTTCATGTCTAGTGATGGTAATTCATGTCTAGTGATGGTAATTCATGTCTAGTGATGATAGTTCATGTCTAGTGATGGTAATTCATGTCTAGTGATGATAGTTCATGTGTAGTGATGGTAATTCATGTCTAGTGATGGTGGTTCATGTCTAGTGATGGTAGTTCATGTCTAGTGATGGTAATTCATGTCTAGTGATGATGGTTCATGGCTAGTGATGGTAGTTCATGTCTAGTGATTGTAATTCATGTCTAGTGATGGTTATTCATGTCTAGTGATGGTAGTTCATGTCTAGTGATGGTAATTCATGTCTAGTGATGGTGGTTCATGTCTAGTGATGATAGTTCATGTCTAGTGATGGTAGTTCATGTCTAGTGATGGTAGTTCATATCTAGTGATAATAGCTCATGTCTAATGATGATAGTTCACGTCTAGTGATTGTAGTTCATGTCTAGTGATGATAGTTCATGTCTAGTGATGGTGTTTCATGTCTAGTGATGATGGTTCGTGTCTAGTGATGATAGATCATGTGTAGTGATGGTAGTTCATGTCTAATGATGGTGGTTTACGTCTAGTGATTGTAATTCATGTCTAGTGATGATAGTTCATGTCTAGTGATGGTAGTTCATGTCTAGTGATGGTAGTTCATGTCTAGTGATGGTAGTTCATGTCTAGTGATGATAGTTCATGTCTAGTGATGGTAGTTCATGTCTAGTGATGGTAGTTCATGCCTAGTGATGGTAGTTCACGTCTAGTGATTGTAATTCATGTCTAGTGATGATAGTTCACGTCTAGTGATGGTAACTCATGTCTAGTGATGGTAGTTCATTTCTAGTGATGGTAGTTCATGTCTAGTGATGGTGGTCATGTCTAGTGATGGTAGATCATGTCTAGTGATGATAGTTCATGTCTAATGATGGTGGTTCACGTATAGTGATGGTATTCATGTCTAGTGATGGTAGTTCATGTCTAGTGATGGTAATTCATGTCTAGTGATGGTAGGTCATGTCTAGTAATGGTAGTTCATGTCTAGTGATGGTATTTCATGTCTATTGATGGTAGTTCACGCCTAGTGATGGTAGTTCATGTCTAGTGATGGCAGTTCATGTCTAGTGATGATGGTTCATGTCTAGTGATGGTAATTTATGTCTAGTGATGGTAGGTCATGTCTAGTGATGATAGTTCACGTCTAGTGATGATAGTTCATGTCTAGTGATGATAGTTCATGTCTAGTGATGGTAGTTTACGTCTAGTGATGGTAGTTCATGTCTAGTTATGATAGTTCATTTCTAGTAATGGTAATTCATGTCTAGTGATGGTAGTTCACGTCTAGTGATGGTAGTTCATGTCTAGTGATGATAGTTCACGTCTAGTGATGGTAATTCATGTCTAGTGATGGTAGTTCATGTCTAGTGATGATAGGTCATGTCTAGTGATGGTAATTCATGTCTAGTGATGGTAATTCATGTCTAGTGATGGTAGTTCATGTCTAGTGATGATAGATCATGTCTAGTGATGGTAGTTCATGACTAATGATGATAGTTCACGTATAGTGATGATAGTTCATGTCTAGTGATGGTAGTTCATGTCTAGTGATGATGGTTCATGTCTAGTGATGGTAGTTAATGTCTAGTGATGGTAGTTCATGTCTAGTGATGGTAGTTCATGTCTAGTGATGGTAGTTCATGCCTAGTGATAGTAGTTCATGTCTAGTGATGGTAGTTCATGTCTAGTGATGGTAGTTCATGTCTAGTGATGGTAGGTCATGTCTAGTGATGATAGTTCATGTCTAATGATGATAGTTCACGTCTAGTGATGGTAGTTCATGTCTAGTGATGATAGTTCATGTCTAGTGATGGTGTTTCATGTCTAGTGATGATGGTTCGTGTCTAGTGATGGTAGTTCGTGTCTAGTGATGGTAGTTCGTGTCTAGTGATGGTAGATCATGTCTAGTGATGATAGTTCATGTCTAATGATGATAGTTCACGTCTAGTGATGGTAACTTATGTCTAGTGATAGTAGTTCATTTCTAGTGATGGTAGTTCATGTCTAGTGATGGTGGTCATGTCTAGTGATGGTAGTTCATGTCTAGTGATGGTAGATCATGTCTAGTGATGGTAGTTCATGTCTAATGATGGTGGTTCACGTCTAGTTATTGTAATTCATCTCTAGTGATGGTAGTTCATGTCTAGTGATGGTAGTTCATATCTAGTGATAGTAGTTCATGTCTAGTGATGGTAATTCATGTCTAGTGATGGTAGGTCATGTCTAGTGATGATGGTTCATGCCTAGTGATGGTAGTTCATGTCTAGTGATGGTGGTTCATGCCTAGTGATGGTAGTTCATGTCTAGTGATGATGGTTCATGCCTAGTGATGGTAGTTCATGTCTAGTGATGATGGTTCATGCCTAGTGATGGTAGTTCATGTCTAGTGATGATAGGTCATGTCTAGTGATGGTAGATCATGTCTAGTGATGGTAGTTCATGTCTAATGATGGTGGTTCACGTCTAGTGATGGTAGATCATGTCTAGTGATGGTAGTTCACGTCTAGTGATGGTAATTCATGTCTAGTGATGGTAGTTCACGTCTAGTGATGGTAGTTCATGTCTAGTGATGGTAGTTCATGTCTAGTGATGATGGTTCATGTCTAGTGATGGTAGTGCATTTCTAGTGATGATAGTTCATGTCTAGTGATGATAGGTCATGTCTAATGATGGTGGTTCACGTCTAGTGATGGTAGTTCATGTCTAATGATGGTGGTTTACGTCTAGTTATTGTAATTCGTGTCTAGTGATGGAAGTTCACGTCTAGTGATTGTAATTCATGTCTAGTGATGATAGTTCATGTCTAGTGATGGTAGTTCATGTCTAGTGATGGTAATTCATGTCTAGTGATGGTGGTTCATGTCTAGTGATGGTAGTTCATGTCTAGTGATGGTAATTCATGTCTAGTGATGATGGTTCATGTCTAGTGATGGTAGTTCATGTCTAGTGATGGTAATTCATGTCTAGTGATGGTGGTTCATGTCTAGTGATGATAGTTCATGTCTAGTGATGGTAGTTCATGTCTAGTGATGGTAGTTCATGTCTAGTGATGGTAGTTCATGTCTAGTGATGATAGGTCATGTCTAATGATGGTGGTTCACGTCTAGTGATGATAGTTCATGTCTAGTGATGGTAGTTCATGTCTAGTGATGGTAATTCATGTCTAGTGATGATAGTTCATGTCTAGTGATGGTAGTTCATGTCTAGTGATGGTAATTCATGTCTAGTGATGGTGGTTCATGTCTAGTGATGGTAGTTCATGTCTAGTGATGGTAATTCATGTCTAGTGATGATGGTTCATGTCTAGTGATGGTAGTTCATGTGTAGTGATTGTAATTCATGTCTAGTGATGGTTATTCATGTCTAGTGATGGTAGTTCATGTCTAGTGATGGTAATTCATGTCTAGTGATGGTGGTTCATGTCTAGTGATGGTAGTTCATGTCTAGTGATGGTAGTTCATGTCTAGTGATGGTAGTTCATATCTAGTGATGGTAATTCATGCCTAGCGATGGTAGTTCATGTCTAGTGATTGTAATTCGTGTCTAGTGATGGTAGATGGTGTCTAGTGATGGTTGAGTTGTTTGAAAGTGCAACATGACGAACACGTGACGGCCGCCATGGCGTCTTACTCGGTGAAAAGGCTAAATTTTCGAGTACTACAGTTGGTTTTCGAAGTACTTGTGCTTCTCTCAGCAAGTTATTACGATCATAACTTCTCTGAAAGCGATTATATGGGAAATTTGGGTATATATCAGCAGCAATGTGTTACGGCAACAAAGCAAGGCCCGACGAGCGCGGCCATTTTGGGACTAAAGGCAGTTTCAGCATTCCAACCGAAGAACTTCAAGCGAAAATTCTTTCAGTCTGTGATGAAATATACTACAAATGGTGTTTCAACTTTCAATCCTCGTATTTTGGAGCTCGAAATTTTCAAGGCCTGTGATGTAAACCCGAATCCTGGCCCGACTACTCCAAGCGAAAACAAGAATGACAAGACAGTCAATTTGTCCAAGGTATGTTTACCAGGAAAAGGTCTCAGACTAGGACAGTGGAACGTAAACAATCTAACGGACACTAAGTTTGAGCAGATAAGGTTATTACTAACCACTAGACGTCAAGAAAGCGATGTGCTTTTTCTCCTCGAAACATTTCTTAAACCAAACAAACCTGACTGCGTTCTAGAAATACCTGGCTACACGCTCTTCAGGAAAGACCGGCAAGGAACCAAGAAGGGCGGCGGAATTCTCGCCTACGTTGCTGACAAACTAAAAGTCGAAAGAATTACAAGCCTGGAAGAAATGGATCTAGAAACCGTCTGGTTACAAGTGTATCCCTATAAATCAAATCGCCCGATACTCATAGGAGCTGTTTATCGCCCACCTTCTTCAACGGCGGACACGGATGCCAAACTGGAGCTTAACATTGAAACAGCTTATTTAAGAAACCAAGAAATGTATGTGTTTGGAGACTTTAATATAAACTTCTTGGATACATATGTCTACAAACATCATCGATTAGCGAAGGCATTAAAAAGCCTAAATTTAAGTCAACTCGTGCACAAAGTTACACGTCCCGTGAGCTCAACTTGTCTCGACCATGTCTACACAAGGCATCCTGGTTTTGTTACTGAAATCTCTGTACCAGATATTGGTCTTTCAGACCACTTGCCAGTTTTTATTAGACGTAAATACTCCAAAAAGCAAAGAGATCAAACCCACAGTACCATAGAATATCGTGACTTCAAAAATCTGAATACAAATGAACTATTACATGATCTACAATGTGCCCCATGGGACATTGCCTTTGTTTTTGATGATTTAAACGATGTTTTGATTGCAATGGAAACAATGCTAAATGACGTTTTGGACAGGCACATTCCACTAAAATCTAAACGCGTCAAGAAACCGAACCAGCCTGCTTGGATGACTAAAGAGATCTTGTCGTCTATGAAAACAAGAGACAAGCTGTTGAAAACGGCGCGAATTTCAAATCTGCCTGCAGACTGGGAACGCTATACGCATGCAAAAGGTAAAACTACAAGTCTCATAAAAAAAACAAAGAGAAGTTTCTTCCGCAAGAAAATCGACGAAAACAAAGGAAATCCAAAAGGAGTTTGGCAAGCACTCAAAACATTAAGTGGGACTAGTAAACCTCGAGTTCGCATCGATGAATTAAACACAGGAAACAACATCATTAGTGACGAAGCTTCCATTGCAAATGAGCTTAATCAGTACTTCGTTAACATCCTAGATCAAATTGGCGAGGAAAACGACGCTGGCTTGGAGTTTGATGACACCAAGCTGAAAAACTTTGTCTCTTCGCGATTGAATGATAATGTGGCTTTCAACATCCCTCCAATAACGCCTAAGCAGATCATTGACACCATAGGGAAAATCGCTTGTAACAAGGCCTCTGGGCATGATGGCATAAGTATTCGTGTACTCAAAATTATTGCACCAGCGTTTGCAAGTCCATTATGCAAATTGCTAAACCTTTCTATATCGACAAACAGTTTTCCAGACCGTTGGAAAGTAGCAAAAGTTACACCATTGCACAAGGGAGGCGCACGAAACGATATCAACAATTACCGCCCGATATCAGTTTTACCTGTCTTTTCGAAGATTATCGAAAAACACGTAGCCAGCTGTCTTCTTAACTTTTTACATGACAACAACATGTTATATGAGTATCAATCAGCTTTCAGGTCAGGTCACTCTACAGAACTTGACAGCTCTAATCAGACTTACGGATCACATCCTGAAAAACATGGACAATGACGAAGTGACCGGTCTGGTATTTATAGATTTTCGTAAAGCTTTTGATGTTATAAATCACGAACTTCTTCTAAAAAAGCTGTCTATTTACGGTGCAAGCCCTCCGTCTGTTGCCTGGTTTCAATCGTACCTGTCTCAGAGAAAGCAATTTATTACATTAGGGAAAACCACATCTGAACAGCTGACTATCAGACAGGGCGTTCCCCAAGGATCAATATTGGGACCAGTGCTCTTCCTCCTGTTTGTCAATGACATGCCTCTAAACGTTCACAAGTCAACTATGGATATCTATGCAGACGATACCACCTTGTCTTTAAGCTCAGACTGGAAAGCTATTCCTGCACTAAACAAATCATTAACAAAGGACTTGACAGAAGTTGAGAAATGGGCTAGTGAAAACAAAATGTTTATAAATACCAAGAAAACCAAAGCGTTGTTGGCTACGGGAAAGCGTCTGCGCAGACGTCTAGCCCATGACACAGGAAAATTTGAAGCTAGGATGCAAAACGCAGAAATTGAACAAGTTGGTAGCCATAAACTTCTTGGAGTGATAATCGACGAGAACCTAACTTACGAAGCACATGTTGACGAACTATGTAACAAACGTTCAAAACGAATTGGTCTTCTACGCCATATAAGCTGCTACTTGAAAAAGAATCAAAAATTGATCTACTATAACGCAGTAATCAAACCACTCTTCATGTATGCAAGCACAGTATGGACATCGTGTAACAAAGGGGCACTCGAGAGAGTTCTCCGTATGCAAAAACGGGCTGCGCGTATTATTCTTGCAGCACAACGTACTAGTCGAACTGTCACTTTATTTAATAAGCTAAACTGGATCCCCTTTTACAAAGAAGCTTACATAAATCGATGTGTACTGGCCTACAAACGGATAAACAGAACTTTACCTGAATACATGAACACATCTTTAAGGAAAAACTCTGACGTCCATTCGAGAAGTACTAGAAATTGTAATTTAAATTTATTATGCCCCTCTCACAGAAACGCCTCGGAGGGAGGACGCACTTTCGCCGTCAGAACTATTAAAGATTGGAACAGTTTACCCCGGTCTTTAAAAACAGAGAAGTCCGTTAAATCGTTTAAGGCTAAATTATGTGATACTATTCTTAACTCTCAGAAAACTGATGGAATTTTTTAACTCTTATTATTCGTAGTATGTTTGAATTTTTAAGTCCAGTTTATTATTTGTAACCATTTTTAATAGTAACTTAATTAAGTATTTTATTGTAAATAATATCGTATTTTAGTATTTTATTGTAAATTATATATTTTTAGCATTCTAATTATTTTAAGCTGAGGGCCCCAAGTTTATCAGTAACTTAAGTTACTGTCACGGGTCACCCTCATTAAATAAAGTCTTCCACTCCACTCCACTCCAGTTCATGTCTAGTGATGGTAGTTCATGTCTAGTGATGGTAGTTCATGTCTAGTGATGGTAGTTCATGTCTAGTGATGGTAGTTCATGTCTAGTGATGGTAGTTCATGTCTAGTGATGGTAGTTCATGTCTAGTGATGGTAGTTCATGTCTAGTGATGGTAGTTCATGTCTAGTGATGATAGTTCATGTCTAGTGATGATAGTTCATGTCTAGTGATGATAGTTCATGTCTAGTGATGGTAGTTCATGTCTAGTGATGGTGGTTCATGTCTAGTGATGATGGTTCATGTCTAGTGATGGTAGTTCATGTCTAGTGATGGTAATTCATGTCTAGTGACAGGGCCCGCGCAGCAAGATTTTAACTGGGGGGGCTTAAACGTGACTCAGCTTTTTTTTCAGTTTTTTTTTTTGGTTGGGGGGGGGGGGGGTTAGTTTCTCTCAGATACCGGAAGGTGAAATCTAAAATTAACAAACAGAGTATAGATACAAACATTCAGCGTTTAAAGCGCAATGTTTTCACAACTTGAAACAGCACTGAGGGACCCCTGCTAACGTAGGATCTACAAGAGATTATTGAAATTTATTTGTTCTGGCCTTCGAGCTGGCGTTATTTAGATTTGCTACACTGCGCTGATGAGTCCCAAAAAGGACGAAACAGCTGTCCCTGCTTTATCGGTTCTGGTCGTGTTGGTGTCTTGCAAAGTTACTTTTTCACGTACTAGTATCAGCTCTGCTTATTATTGTTATGTTTTACAGTATAAGTATACTAAACATTTAGAACCAAACCTATAGATTCACTATCAAATCCTGCTTGAAACAATATAACTTACTCCAAATCAGTACTACTGCCAGTAGCCTTTACAAAGCAGGAATCCGCCGATTTCTGCTACACTTCAGCTTAACAGTATGTATCAATCAATGGAAATTAACGACTAAAATTTTAGTGTCAAGTAGATTCTTTAAAGACGCCGAAATTTCTCTTTCTGTTATTGCTACGATCTGCCAATTCGTTAGTGACGTCAAAAAGTCATTCTTCATGACTGTTTTTTATTGTCAGGTTGCTAAATCTCTCTCTTGCCTCATTGTTGAGAAAAATTTTCAGTCAGGTGGAAACTGAATGATTGTTCACCAGGATTTATCAATATGGAACTAATCAAAAACACAGTTTATCACCAGCTTCCGGAAAGGCGTTCAAATGAAATGCTTTTAGTAATTGTTCGTTCAATAACAATTATTTTTTGCGTTTCTTTCTTTCTTTACTTGTTTATTTACTTAAGTTCTTATTATTTTTTCCTTTTATCGTGAAAAAGTGGGGGGGCTAAAGCCCCCCCAGCCCCTCCCTCTGCGCGGGCCCTGAGTGATGGTAGTTCATGTCTAGTGATGGTAGTTCATGTCTAGTGATGGTAGTTCATGTCTAGTGATGATAGTTCACGTCTAGTGATAGTAGTTCATGTCTAGTGATTGTAATTCATGTCTAGTGATGGTAGTTCATGTCTAGTGATGGTAATTCATGTCTAGCGATGGTAGTTCATGTCTAGTGATGGTAGTTCATGTCTAGTGATGGTAATTCATGTCTAGCGATGGTAGTTCATGTCTAGTGATGGTAGTTCATGTCTAGTGATGGTAGTTCATGTCGGTAGTGACGAAAACGAAGACCCCGAAAACGAAGACCGAAGACCTAAGACACATACGAAAACGAAGACCCGTACGAAAACGAAGATCCGTACGAAAACGAAGACCCATACGAAAACGAAGACTTGTACGAAAACGAAGACCAGTACGAAAACGAAGACCCGTACGAAAACGAAGACCTGTACGAAAAAGAAGACCAGTACGAAAACCCAGCTAAAACCAGCGTTACACAGAGTTAAGTGACATTAATAATAATGGCAGAATAATATTGAAGCAGACTGAGCGTGCTGAGAACGTACTACTGATCAAAAATCTAGGCAGCCAAAGTCTCTCAGCAGTCTTCTCGCGCACAACACTTGCTTCAATAAACTTCGCTACCCGATTAGTCTTTCTTTCTTTACTGCCACCACAGGCATCCCAAACTCACGACTCCAGATAATGATTTATGTAAGCGTACGAATGATTTATGTGTAAGCGCATCGAGTGGGACGTGACTACTTGAAGTGCGGGGTGTTGTGTTACAATTTAGAACGTTGGGGATTTGAGCGCTCTATAAGACTTTGTATGGAGTATAAAATAACGTGGAATAAAAGCGCTCGACGAAATAAAATTGTACCTTTTTTCAATAAAATAAAGAAAATGTACTCACCTTTCTTGGTTTCTGTTGTCCTTTTGGGCTGTTTCATCGTTTTTGGGGGGTTTTTGAAGGCTACGACAAAAACCTCAAGCCCTTTTGTCTTCCAACTTTTGGTGTTTTGTTTTTGTTTCTTTGCCAAGTATAAATGAGAGGTATTCAAGACTAGTACCTTTTAAATTGTTTTTACGCGTAAGTTATTTATCAGATGGTGTTTTCTTTTATTTGAAACTAGAAACGCGACATCTTTAGTGTCCTTTATATTGTTGTTTACATAAACGTGTGCCATCAGTATTCGTTTCGAAATGTCTCTAACTGTTATGTATATCATTTGACATTATGTCATTCTTGATCCGGCGTCGATGAATTTCCTGGTGGTGAGAAGTAAGAGACACGAAATGTGATCAGCTTAGTAATCACGAGTTTATATTTCCCATAGTTATTACCCGAAATAAAATCTTGGTTTTTTTTTTGTGATTACGTAGCAGGTGTTAGTATGGTTTACGTCTTACATGGTTTGTAACGGACCAATTCTGATCGAGTACATTTTATTTTCTTCGCAGTTTTTTTTTTTTATCTAAACCGCAAAGTCAATAGTTATAGGGATGGATCAGCCAGTAAGAATACAAACTGGACAAATCTGTTTGAACTGTACTGTACTGCACAGTTAGGATCTGCACAAGTCATTGAATTAACCCAATGAAGAAACAGTACTAAACAGTGTAGTGTCGTATATTTGCCAAACAGGGCTACATAGTTCATAGATCTCGTCAGTCTTTGAGGTTATCTAGTTTAACTTAGAGTTGTTTATTTCAGTTTGGGTTATTAAATGAATGATAGATTTTTCTAAATTTAGTAAACAAAGGTTTTGTTAGTGCTTCTTTTGTGTAGTCTTATCAATAATGACCTTTCATTCATTAATTTTACTCATATAGAGAGGCGTACTCACTGCTTTAAATAGAAAAGTTTTAGTGCTTCAAAAACACGACACTTCAAACTTTAAGACAAATATTTGTAGGATATGTTATCAGTACTCGTCTGCTTCAACAATATTCTTAATATCGCGCGAAACGAGTACAAATATCACACGATGTTTGTACTTGTCTCATTTCCCCGACCAAAAGATTAAAAACCTTGGCAAGTCAGAATATTGGGGAGACGAAAACGTTGGATAATAAATCTCTTATTAGACATTTTAGTGTGTAGTATTGTAAATTTTTATTCATCATTTTTGGCTTAAAAATTTCCAGCGATACTACACACTAAAATGTCTAAATTCTATTCTTTATTATTGTCACTTCCGTCACGCAACTCTAGAGATCGCACTGATTTCATATGGGTCTTCGTTTTCGTACTGGTCTTCGTTTTCGTACAGGTCTTCGTTTTCGTATGGGTCTTCGTTTTCGTACTGGTCTTCGTTTTCGTACGGGTCTTCGTTTTCGTATGGGTCTTCGTTTTCGTACAGGTCTTCGTTTTCTTACGGGTCTTCGTTTTTGTATGGGTCTTAGGTCTTCGGTCTTCGTTTTCGGGGTCTTCGTTTTCGTTACTACCAGTTCATGTCTAGTGATGGTAATTCATGTCTAGCGATGGTAGTTCATGTCTAGTGATTGTAATTCATGTCTAGTGATGGTAGTTCATGTCTAGTGATGGTAGTTCATGTCTAGTGATGGTAATTCATGTCTAGTGATGGTAGTTCATGTCTAGTGATGGTTAGCCTGCGAACGCAGACGTATTTCCGGCTGTCGCTTGTCTCCGCCGAAAACTAACGTCTGCGAACACGATTTCCGTGACGTAGAATCTTTTCTTTTCTCTTTGGCCAATCAGATTACGCGATAGAATAAGACACGAGTGAACACCACGCGGCTCCCTCGCGACATAGCTGTCGGCGGAAACAGGCAAGCTGCTATGCGAAGTTCAATGAAACACGAAAGGTTTTTGACGGCTGTGAAAGTTGATTCTTTGCAGAAGAACATTTTCAGTTGCAAAGGAGAAGGTTAATGTACTCGGTTAAAGTGTTTTAGTGCATACCTTCATTGATAAATCATGCAACGTGGGCTGTGAAAAGCTGACCATCTGTTGACAAACTGAAGTGTTGCAAGCGACGTGTGCGATTGAACCCGGGGATCGCCCTTCAAAATTTCGACGAAATTGGGAAAGAAATCCGAAGAGAATTTGACGGTGATCATGTCTGATTTTGCGTCAATAGATTGGCAAAAAGACTCTAGCAACACGCAGGAGGCGGCAATCGACCAGATGCGTCTTCATCTTCACCTTCACACCGCAGTGTAAAGGCGAATCTCACGAGACTCGCTCGAAGGAATTGTCTGGCAAATAGTATTATAATTTTCATTTGATATCTTCCTCTAGGTTTATCAGTGAAGTGTAAGTAAGTAAGTAATGCCATGTATTTTTATGGAAATACCTCAGTCAATAAATTGTTGTTGTTGTATTTTATCTCACCTTTCCAAGTCTCTGGTACGTGATCCGTACACGAACGAATAGCAGCTGTTTTCAATATTCGCTATTTTCAATGTATCACAGCGCTATTCAGCGCAAGCGACGATAATGGGCTGACCTGGCCATTCATCTAACTAACGAGCGGCGAAACGACGATCGATCACAATGCTACACTAAATACTATTTCCTCTCAGGCAATGCTTGGAAAATAACTGATTTTCCAAATCCATTCGAAAGATTCACGAATATGTCTTTCTTCTCTTTTGAATCATGTACTTTAATGCATTTACCTGATTTGACTTTTCAAATTACAGTCAAACCGGATGTTCTTTTGATGGGAACTCTGCAATGTTGTGGCGCAATGTTCCAATATTGATGGGCAGTTTGCTTGACACAACTTGCAACATTCAATTCAAATTTGCTCGAGCAAGTTGCCAAGTTCCGGTTTTCGATATTCCCGTATTGAAGGTAATAATCCCACAGGTCTCTTTCAAAGAAATAGGAAATAGTTGCCCTATGGTCAACTATTTATCGACAGACGACAAGAAATTAGCGGCAGGTTTAGTTAAATCGCCAAACTGGGAAGTTTGCTTGACGCAACTTGCAACTTTCAATTCAAACTTGCTTTAGCAAGTTCCGGTTTCCCAGTTTGGCGATTTGAACTAAACCTGTTGCTAATTTCTTGTCTTCTGTTGATAAATATTTGATCATAGGGCAACTATTTCATATTTCTTTGAAAGAGAGGTGGAATTGTTTCGTTCTATACGGGGAAAATGAAAACCGGAACTTGGCAACTTGCTCGAGCAAATTTGAATTGAATGTTGCAAGTTGTGTCAAGCAAACTACCCATCAATATTGGAACATTGCGCCACAACATTGCAGAGTTCCCATCAAAAGAACATCCGGTTTGACTGTAAACACTTTGCAAACTTTCCCCAGCGCAGTGTCATATTGTTATTTGCCACGCGATTGTGCGATGCTCTCGCAGGCTACACGCGTGGCGGTTCTAGGATTTTCTAAGCCTAACTGTGATTGGCTTAGAATTTTGACTTCACGGAAATCGTTTTCTGGCTCGAGTTCGCAGACGTTAGTTTTCGGCGGAGACAAGCGACAGCCGGAAATACGTCTGCGTTCGCAGGCTAAGTGATGGTAGGTCATGTCTAGTGATGATAGTTGGCGTCTTGTGTTGTTTGTTCATGCGTAATGACGTTGGAGTACTTCTACTGAGGGTAATTAACGCTTAATAATGATAAATGATGCCTAGTGGTGTTGAATTATGTATGGCGATGTCAAATGATGTTAAGTGATACTAGGTGACGGTATAAGTGAAGTAATATTTGGAGGATTTTTTGTTTCGTGTACTTGAACACGAACGTATTACCAGAATGGCTAAACCGCGGAGCTGTGCAGTGTGTAGTGTGGTGTGTCCGTTATATTCAGATGGTTTATTGTTTTTTTTGGTCATGGTTGTTTGGTGAATTAGTTTGTTGACAGATTCTTGATATTGATAATAATAACACAGAAGAAAATGATACCGGGGGTAGTAAAGGGGTTGGTGATGTCTGGATCACGTTTCACAGAAAATAAACGCTTTCACAGTTGATCATGGAAAACTAAATTGGCATTTACGCGTTTCACGAAAAAGGGTGACATTTTATTCATGCGATCTTCTAAAACTTGTGAGATTTTTTAAACATTACGGCGGCCTTGGGTTGTATTACATCTTCAGCATGTGTTCCGCAATGCACCCCTCAAGCGCCGCAAAGGTCCGCTTAATCTGAGAGGGAGGGTTAAAATGGCTCTCAGAATAAAGGAAAAGTGGACTTAAACAACTTTTATTCTTCAAAATTTACCGGGGCAATATACCCCCGGAACCTCCCTAGACGCTCATGCTTCCGGTGCTCGCATCCACCCGATAAGGTTTGAAATTTTGTTACGCGTGACTCGATCTCTCGCGAGTATTTCCTGTATCGCGTGACGCACTTTATTTCACTGCGCGCGAAACCACTCCGGGCCTCCAATATGGCGTCCACTAGAACTGAAGAAAGCGCATTCAAAGTAGATGTCAACATTACCAAATTAGAAGATTCTTCGCCAGTGTTCTTCAAAGTTGATGGTGAGAGGTTTAAGGAGACCCAGACGCTGAAACTTCAAGTAGACACTAACTACAGAGTTTCTTTTGAGTTTCGACCCTCGAAGGAAGTTAGGTAGGTTCAAACAAGAGGGTTTCAGGTGTCTTTCACGAGCAAGCAGATGACAATAGCCCAGCAATGGGACAAAATCAATTATGAATGAAGCTTATGTAGGTGAATTTTGTGTGAGTTTCTCTCCACCGCTCCTCAATTTAGCCGCTCAAAACGTCTTAGTCAACTCTTAACATCAATCTCTAAATATTTACCTTATTTCGATGTAGAATTAAAAACAAATACGTCCTGCAAAAGGTACAAAGAACTACTTATTGTTTTAAAAGTGATAGCATCGAGCTAAAAGGGAGAAAGGTTTCTAAGTGTTTATTTAGCCATGTTTGATGTCAATTTATAACATTATGTTTATTATTGTATATCTGGTCAGGGAAACTCCAAACTGTCTGTTTTGATCTGAAAATTGTTTTTTCTGATAAGAACCACAAGATACACATGGGGGGTGTGGTGGCCTAATGGCGTGAATAGTGCGCTGGACTCCGGATCGAGTGGTCCGGATTTGAGCCCTGGCCGGATCACTGCATTGTGTTCTTGAGCAAGACACTTTACTCTCATTGTGCCTCTCTCCACACCCAGGGCCCAGTTGTTCGAAGCGTGGATAACGCTATCCACCGGATAAATCGCTATCCAGCGGACAAGTGTTGGCAAAACAAACTACGCTATCCACTGGATAGTGATTTATCCGGTGGATAGCGTTATCCAACCTTTGAACAACTGGGGCCAGATGTATAAATTGTACCGGCGAATTTACTGCCAGGGATAACCCAACAATGGACCTGGAATCCCATCCTGGGGTGCCTGTGACATAGTAGGACCCCCCCCCCCCCCCCCTCCCTCTTGGAAATTCCTAGCTATGCCCCTGATTCAGGGGAGAGTAGAAACGTAGAATACTCCTAGTCAGTTCACATTAATGAAATGGGGATAAGCTCCACTTGATGGGCCACTTGGCTTGAACACAGCCTTTTTTTTACAAGCTACAGAAATGACCAAGTCTAAGAATGGGTACAGAACATGATGTATTTTCATTGTTGTTTGAAATAGATAGTGTCAGGATTTGGAGATCTGCGTGGCACATCCCTATCAAGTAGCCTGTAATGGAGTAGCAATATATACTTTTTAGGCCCCGTTTACAACCAGGAAGGGTAACCCAAGTTCTAGGGTTACCCTAGCAGAAGGGTTAAAGATAACCCAGGTTTACAAGCAAAATGTCACAGGTAGTGTGACAACTTTATGGGCTTGGTAACCACATGCGTGGAAACCAGTAAAAAGTTGTCCCAGGTAGGCGAGTTGTCCCGGCCTAGCTGCAGCTAGAGTTACCAGCACTAGGGTAACCCTAGCTGAGAAATGTGTTAGCGTTAGGGTAAGCCTAGCACTAGGGTACTCTAGTACCTTAATATTATAAGTTGTTTCATGCTATACTGTAACCAAATTTTAGCACTGGCCTGTTGGTCAAGCCACTATGACTCCACAAAGGCTGATATTTCCAGCATAAAGCCCAAGCTGGCTAGTATTATATATTTAGCAGGTACTGAATAATTTGTCTCCATCTCTTTTCTTTGCCACAGTGAGATTTCAATTGCTGGAGGAAATCTTAAGCATGAGCTTAAGAGGAGTGATGAAAGATCTTCACATTACGAGTGCACATGGTCAACAAATGGAATGAATGAGTCTAAAAAGAAAGATCGGCTTTACATGGCAATATCTGTCAAGTTTCAGGATGGAAAAGAGCTAAATGCCAGAGTACAGTGTAAGATGTATTCACTGAAGGACAAAAACCATGTCATGTGGGGAACATGCTTGAAGAACCTGCACATTGATTGTAAAGTGAAAGATGGGCAAAGCCATATTGATGTTCAACAAGTTTTATTCAAGTAAACATGTTATTCAAGTAGATGGAATGGACCCTGTTAGCGTTAATTCCTAAGAGTCATTAACTCCACATGCAAATGTGAGGAATGTTTTAGACATGTTTAAATGCTGGTCTGTTTTCACAGCCCAAACATTAGTGCAGTTATCTCCCATTGCTTTGTGTTGGCAATGGGAATTACATGTAGCTTCTTGTTAGACTTATACAATTTATCATGATTATAATTAAATTATAATGCTCAAATATAAGATATTTTCAAAATAATGTTTACATTAAAGTTTGCAGATTTTAAGATGAGAAACTGTTTAATATATATCTTTTGAATTTTTTTCTGACAAAAAATATAAATAGCAAAAGCAAAAAGACTGGTGAATCATTCATGAATGCAAGAATGTTATATATTCTAGACATAACAGTGTCCTAATTTTTAACTTAGCTTCAACCCAAGTTAGTTATGTTTGTATTTTGATATGCACTAAAAGTGCTGTAATCATTGTAATCATTCAGACAAATTTTAATAAAAATTAAGTATCCTTTTTTTCCTGTGCCATCCATGCTTTTTACTCCTCAGTGCAGTTGAGTTTGTGCATGTTTACTGGCCCAGCCTTATTGTCAAGGTGCCCTAAAAATTCGCTGATTATCTTGAGAGGAGAAATGCACTGCAAAAATAGTGTGGCACCAGCTAGGGCTTAATAACCCAGGTCTATCAATCTGGAATCCAACACACCTTAATCAAATCCTGGGAGAGGGGGTGGAGTGGGTGCAATTCAAAATATTTGATGTCAAAGCACAATTCAGCTAATCAAGGATTATTGTGAATTTTGTTTTCAGTTTTCAACCTTTTCAGTGAATTTCACTGTTTATATTTTGTCCTCCAGTTTTGATGTCAACTAATCTAAAACTCCACAAAACACAAGCATTAAAAACACTTTTATACAAGAAAAATTTAACCCTTGATCAGCTTTCAATGCCAGTCCCGTTCTCTTAATCCTGACCCTAATCAACTTTACACAAAAACTCCATGTCCTATACCCATTTTGAGATCTGGCCACTAAACCTTGGTCTTTCTGAAAAGCTCAAAAAAGAGATGTGTTATGGTTCTCCTAGTTCCCAGAATAATCATACCCAAATAGCGGCAAACTCTGTGAACCAATTTCAGGCCAAAACAGCCCCAAACCGAGAATAAAGTTTTTATGAGTCAATGAGTCAAATTTAAAATTATCGTTATTAATAATTGAAAATAGTGCTGTCCTTGCCAACTAATAAAAGCTAACCGCAAGCAAACCAGAGTGGAACTAGCTGCAAGCAAACTGGAGTGGAACTAACCGCAAGCAATCCAGAGTAGAACTAACCGTATGCAAAGTGGAGTGCTTTAAGGCTAACTTGAATACAGGCAAACGACGGTTCAATATATAACCTACTTTGTTAAAAAATAACCTTGACTCATTGACCCGTGACTCATAGACTCATTTAACTCATAAAACAGGGGACCTCCCCCAAACCATACCCTTTGAGGTGGCACATACCACCATAGCTTATATAGGGGGCTGACTTTTTCCCAACTTTGAAAATACTCCCTCATTTCTCTGCGTCAAATTACCTCACGCAAGAAGATTAACATTGTAAGTCTGCTTCAAAAATAAATTTAGAATATTTTCCTGATCTGGTACTAAATTCCCTGACTTGAAAAGGTCCTTACCCTAATTTTTCCTAACGCGTAGCAATCATGAAATGGAATCAGAATGAATGATTTTTTATGATGTTGGGAGTGTTGCACGGCATCCAAGAAAATGGCTGTGGAGACTAGATTATTTGCTGATCAAGGAATTCACTGGACAAGCACATCCAAAACAAATTCAGCTCTGAGCAATCACTTTATTTGCTATACTATTTCATGTATGTACATTCTCACTTCCTGCAAGCCAATTAGCATTGTTTTAGTTAAACCAAATTTAAAAATTTAAAATCAGTGACAAAATTACAGGCTATAACTGTACACAAGTTTTGCAAAACAAGTATCCAGCTCTCAGTTTAACTTTTGATTTCAATAATGGAACTTGCAAGTCAGTGACTTAAAAGTATTAATTAACACAAACAAACAATATTTTGCTTTTATAAGATAAACCTGAGTGATTATAATTATAGGATAATTTATAAATGAATGCTCACAATGCCTTGCATGTGACTTTCTAACAATTATTAACACTTAAAACTATTCTTAAAGTGAAAACATAAATAATGTCTATCAATAACACATATAATTTTATAATTAATTCTATGCTAGCAAACACATGAAATATGTTTGATTATCATAGCAATATTTAAACACCTTGCTGCTGATGCAGTCCTTAATAACTGCACTAGACTTACGTTAAATTTACAACAGTTGTAGATAAACTTATTAAAATAATTATACCCTGAGCAGTACAGAACTATATTTATTCTGTAGCTTCATGCACTGTTTTAAATACTATCAATAATAATTCAGTAAATTGTATATGCACTGTACTTATAATGTAATCTTTACTTATCAGAAGTTTTATACCAGTATGAAGAAACAAGACTATGAACGCTCGCTCTTTCCTCATTCCATCAAGCATCATCAAGCGAAAAAAAGAGCACATTAGTAGATTTTCCACAGCAAGTTTTAGCTCATGATGATGATGGAGTCATTCCATGAGGTTTAGCAGGCGACCTCAAATTCACTCCTTCCTTCTATTCCTGTTAAACAATTAATTTATGCATTAAATCTGGATTAACTCGATTCCACCATGAGCGGCTGGCTCACGGGACTCTGTCTTTGATTCCACTTGTGCTCTTCTTTTAGCTCAACACTTGACAAAGTAAGCTTTATGTATGCCAGTTAAAGTTTATAACTTGCAGGTCAAGTGGCCTGTGCAGCCAGAGCTTATCCTGGTCTCCCAGATGTCTGTAATATGAGAGGACTAGGTGTAAATTGCTACACATAACTATTCAGGGGAACCCAGTGGATAATTTAAGCAAACAACTGTTTGAAGGGCCAGTAATCCCCTGGCCCTAAGACTTTCTTTAGTGAAGAAATGTTTCCTATAACTTTTGTAATAATGGGAAATGTATAATGCCTTTTGTTTTCAGAGAGGTGGAAATGTGACATTTTGGGTGCAAGGAAACACCAGCAGTTTTTGGGAAAGGCAACAACAGCTCACAAATTTGGGAAATGAACAAAAAAGCTGAAATAAATTTGAGAAGACTAAATGACCAAACATATAAATATGTTATAGCACAGCCTTAAATTAATTTACAGAACTTTAAAAATTGAAGTAAAAATTTAGATGGGCGAGGACATGTATAACCCCTTCTAACATGGTCTCAATGTTGTCAAAAACATGTTCATCAATGTTAATCCTGTTAATGAATAGAATACTGGTTGTCAGAGCTCTAATCAGGCACAACAAAGTATTATGTTCTCTATTGATGAAGCCTGTTATGCTAGCTCTTACAGACTTTTAATGTTCATCTTGCTGTGTGTGATCACAGGTTTCTGCTGGGCTGCTCGTTCAAGGGTGGGTTTACTTCTGGCTGTGGCACCTGCATCATCTCAACTTTCACGGGTTTGTATTTCACAACTGGACGAAGATGACGCTTAAGTCTAAAAATCCTGCATTCTTTACTGTAGCAAGTTGATATCGAAACCACCAAACCCAGCACCAGGACAAGCAGTGCGATCAGAACTCTAAAACCAAACGGGATACTTATAGTGTCTCCTGGCACCTCTGTTCCTTGTAGTGTTGGAGCAACCGTTGTGTTAATGTCTCCAGGCACCTTGTCTGTTCCTTGCAGTGCTGGAGCAGCCATCATGTTCATTTTCACTTGACCATACATCCACAAATCATTTAAAATGCCATCAAATCCTTTAACGTCATGCCCGGCCCCTCCAAACATCCACAGTTGGTTGTCATAGGGAAAGGAAACAGTACTTTCTCTTGGCCCAGGGATATTATGTTTATCTGCTTTTCCTTTCTCGCTGAAGGATGGAACTCCTTCACCCCTGCTTAAACCTCCAACCCATGTCCACTGATGGCTTGAAGCATTGTACATCCACAAGTCAGACAGGAGACCTGGTGTAGCAAATGCAGTGGTGGAAAAGTTATCAAATCCTGAGCCACCAAACATCCACAGATTTCCATGCTTGTCTACCCAGGATGTAGCACCTTCTCTACAACCTGGATAGTTCTTCTTGGAAGCAATTCCCATCTTTCCATACTTTCCAGCACACTTTGTGGAATCTGCCGTCCCACCTAGCTTTGTCCACTGTAAAGTTTCTGGTGAATAACTCCAGAAGTGGGAAGTAGGAAGTCCAGGGCAAGATCCCCCGAACATGTACAAAAGGCCAGATGGGTGCATCCATGTTGTTGTCTTGGCACACTTAGCAGGAATTGCACTCTTGTTATTCTTTGGTTTGATTTCCTTCCACTGTAATTCTTTGAATGAAAACTTCCAGAAATCATCAAGTTTCTTGTTGTTTGTTGCACCACCAAACATCCACATCACCCCTTCCTCTGTGTCACACCAGTGAGCGGCATGACTTCTTGGCTGTGGAGATACTGCGCTGTTGTGTAGGGCTGCAGTCCAGCTCTTTTTCTCCATATCAAATATGAATGTACTCGAGGGTCCAAACAACACAGCCTTGTTTTTGTAGCAGCATGATACGCAACCAAAGCATGGGGGTGGTTTCTCATTATTGTTAGTTTTGTTGTCAAAAGGATGAAAAAACCAACGCCTTCTTTTAATATCAAATGACCAGAACTCGTCCAATGTGGGGAGTTTTGCCGACGATAACTTTTTTATTCCATATCCTCTGCCACCAAACATCCATACAGTTGAATTTGAGTCAAGCCAGCTAGCTGCACCATCCCTGGATCCTGGGTACGCTTCAGAGCCACCTTCTGTTGTGTGTTGGTTTCTATGGTTACTCCCTCCAATCCAGGTCCAAACTGCCAAAAACGTAATAACAATTAATTGTCAAATATGCCAATCAAATCTTATTTTGTAGACCAAATTACAGACAAAAACAGTGAAATGAACTCAACCGGGGCCACCCAACTGAAGCTCAGAACAAAGGAATTGGAGTTCTTTCATCAGCAGTTAAATTTGCCCCTTACTGTGATTGGTCCGCTGATGAAGGAAGTCCAATTCTTTTGTTCTGAACATGTCTTGTGATTGGCTAAATAAACGTTGGGTGGCCCCGGTCGAGTTCGTTTCACTGTAAAAGTATTAAAATTACATCTTCTACTTCAAAATATGGGTAAATTTTATATCATGGAATGCACCATGCAGTTATGAAACATACTAAATGGCTGAATATTTCACAGAAATTAAGAGGGTCTGGATGAACCTGGGTTTTAGCTGTCAGCTGAGAAATGGTGCATTTTTAACTGATTGCTGGGATTTTGAAATTATCTGCCTGATTAACTGAAAGCTGTGAAATGGGTTAAATTTAACTGTTAACTAAGACCCAGCACCCCCTATCAGTCATCCTTCCTCTGATAATTTGGTTTGACAAAGTGTAGCAAATAAATTATGTTGAGCAAGGTTAAATCCTACATTATTTGCTTTAAATGTAAAAATCTGATTTTCTCTAAAGCAAACTCAATTTTGATGAAACCCTTCTGAGACCCTGTTTACAAGGAGGTAAGGTACCCCTAGTGTTAAGGTTACCCTAACACTTGCACATTCCTTCTTGCCAGGGTAACCAGGGTAACCCTAGTACCAGGGTAACCCTAGCTACCTTGTTAACGCTCTGCTAGGGACAACTTGCCTAACTGGGACAACGTAAATCTTGGCTCCAAGAAGCACTAAAATATGTTTAAAATACTGAAAAAAATAGCAAATTCTGACCAAGAAAACATCGAGTTCTTTTAAAATTTGTTAATTTTTTGCACTGGAAAGAAATGATCTTTGAATAACAGCTTTTTGCAGCAAAATTTTTTATAAAAATGTTTGTTGCTGTATATTGTTTTGAGGTCATTTGATAACATTAATGTTTATAGTGTATCCGTCAAATGCATTCAACCTTTAAAAAACAATGTTTGGGATTTTACTGAGCCTAGAAATTGAAATATGATTTTACTGGAACTAATAAACCAAGTAACAAAAGTGGAAATCGGTTTTGGCACTAAGTTTATTTTCTGTTGCGAGCTCTATTTACAAGGTTAACTGAAGCGTAACAGGTGCTGCTTGTCCCGGGGCAATAGTTACTCTTCCTGTGAATTTTTCTTGTAAACCCAGGCTATCTTTAACCCTCTTGCTAGGGTTACCCTGGCAGTAGGGTTACCCTACCTCCTTGTAAACAGGGCCTGACAACCAATTTAGAGCTAAGAGATTTAGAGCTAATTTAGAGATTTAGAGCTAATTTAGACCTAAGAGATGCTTGCAATGATGTTATTTGCATACAACATGGCAATAATGCAAATTGTACAATCTCACTTCTACGTCTACTATTCACTGTGCAATTGCCAACAATTTGTCAGTTTTTACTGTTTGCCGTTACCCGCTTTTAATAAAGTTGATTGATTGATTTGATTGATGTTGTTAGCATGTTGCATGAAAGTCTGAAACAAAAATCGTATGACTGTCCATTACAGGCAAAAGATCAGATTGAAAATGACAAGCGCGATATCCACGCGTGTTTCGCGCGGGTTCTAGAACAAGCTGTACTGTACGTTTATTAACTCTGTGATTTTCTTTTTCGTATAAAACACAGTTCCCCTTCAAGTTTTGCCTTTACAAATTAATGGTTACATTGAGACAGGATAGCGATATCTTTGCACAGGAGAGGCGTCAAGCGCACTTCAACTATGTACACTGTACTTTCCTCGAAAAAACATTCTTAACATGCGAGGTTGTCGCTGTTCGCTACATGTACAAACAAGGAAAGAAACCACTCTTAAGCGACTTGATTTAATAATAAACGTTGACAAACAGTATAAAACCTACCTTGAGCTTTATCTCCTTGCTTGGCTGCCGACAAACTGTCAGTAGCATGGAAAATCAAAGAGGCGGAAAATACGACATGAAACAACATCCAGCTTCGCATCTTCGTCATTGTAGCTCAATCGTTTTTTCGCTTCGCACAGTCCCGATAAGACAACATTCACTTGCGAAATATTACTGAAATGTAGTTTATAAGGTAAAGAATATCCGCCTGCAAAATATGGGAGCTCAGTTCCTGATAAGCGTACTTCCTCGACCAAAGTCACTTCGACCAGCACAACAACAGAGAAATGCAATCTTGATTTGGTCTCAGTCCCTCATTCGACTACTCGCGCACCGATGACTGACTCTTTTGCACCCTTCCCATCTACCCCGAGTACACGCAGATATTTTTCTTTCATTACTATAAAGATTTTTGTTATCTGGTCTAGTCTCGATCAGCGAAATCTTTTTAAAAAACAAAACAGAAGTAACCTACTAAATGATAGTTTTCTCACATTACTCACACTGTTCAATGCCACTATACTAGTATCAGCGTTAATAAATACGCAAAACTAAATAACAAATACGTAAAATTAAATAATGAGCTCGTTATCGTATTGTTACGACAGTGTGGTTTTAAGCCAAAGAGGTTTACTTTCCCTGAGATAGACTTTTTGTACAGATCTCACTGAGAAATACAAGGAAAGCTCCACTACCTGTTTGTGAACTGAAACATGGAGGTAAGATTCCAGCAATTGTTTTTAAACAATTGAAATTGTCCATTATTTTGTGTCCATAATTTTTGTTAGCTTCGTCTTGTAGTTTATTTTATACATCATCTGAATTAATCTGGAAGTGTATAAAGCAAAACTTAGGTGTCCGTAAAGCGGAGTTCCACTGTACAGTTAGAGAAAAAATAGGAGCTGTGATCACTCGCTGCATACCCGAGAAATTCTACTTTCGCGTTATATTGAATCCTCTAGAACTTAGTTTGGAAACTTGCAAAACTCAAGTAACAGGAATCGATAAGCTTAACGTTGAAAGATGATTATGGAAACAACTGTTTCTCTGTTTAGCAACGCGGGAAACGGAATGTCACCATAGCAAATGGGGCTTCCGGGAAGCAAAATACTGAAGGCCTCCTCATCGAGTCGACCAGCACCTCATTGAACATCTCACATGATTGGCCATAAGAACAATAGGACAAAGGGCACAAACAATGCCCCTATCCCTGAAGACAATGAGAAATATTGTTTTAGAATGCCTCTGAAGTTAGAGGTTCACAAGAGGCCAAACTACTCTCCTCATCCGGGCTCGTTTACCAGGACGAATTTTGTCGTGTAGTGTGTTCACATGGGAAATTTTAGCCCGGTCGACCAGGATGAAATTCAAGAAACAAAACCAAAATGGTACAACATAGAGTTGTATCGTTCGTGACTATCGTAACTTTGGTGACTCTTGCAAATACTTCTGAAGTGGAAACACATACAAGGCAAAATTATGCCATTTTGGCCGCCGTTTTGCGAAAGCGAGGCTAATTTCAGATATGGAAAAATTTTCATCCCGGTTGTAGAAACGCTGGTTGTAGATACCAAGATTTTGATAACCGGGCTGGCTCGCCTTCTCATATGAACACATCGAAATTTTTACACAGGAAATAGAAGTGAGGTGAGATCTCAGTAACCGGGCTAGCCCGGTCAATAATCACTTTGAAATCTGCACTTCCGGTGTAACAATTTCTCCTCATCTGCGACAAAACCCGTGCCATTGTGGGTCGTGCCATAGCTTGCATCCAAGCTTTTCACTTGGTTAACACGCAGACAATTTTTTTTTATTCACGGTCCACAGACTGAGAGCCGTTACTCAATAACTTTTCCTTTAGACTCAGTTGCTTTTTAATTTAAATAGTTACAAAAACTGAACTTATAGCAATTAATTTGAAATTCACGATAGCCACGGCAAATAAACTATATAAAAACACTCCCCCAATTTTTGTAATTGGACTTCAGTTCGTTATTGTGCCACTAGCTTTGAGTTTATCTATCAGTTCCTTGACAGCGTGTTCAATGGCGCCATGTTTACTGTGATAGTGTTTTGCCTTCACACTGATTCCACTTTCCACATCCCAAGCTGTCCCATCGTACACCCACTGAAGCTTGTGAACTCTGCCTTCTGCTTTGTAGCTAATCACCCGATCCTTAAAATTCAGCTACGGAGACAAAATATAGAAAGTGAAGAATACAAAAGATTGGCAAAATGCTCCTGTAGTTATTCAAAATTACCGACAAACAAAAACCCCAAAAACCTCAACCTTCGAAAAATCGCCCATTTCAACTTTTCCCTGGCATGAATCCTTCAAGCCTCCCAGCCACAGTTAGGCCCAGTTCAGACGTCGTGCTTCTGCCGTGCCGAACTAAATTCAGGAATTAAATTCGACAAAAGCACGGCAGAAGTACGGGGTATGAATCAAACTTAAAATTAAGTTCAGCAAAGCAATTAAGTTCGACAAGCTCTACCGTGCTACACGACTCTGGCACGGCAGTGATTCAAACGTCGCGCTTCTGCCGTGCCAAACAAAATTCATAAATTATATTAAATGTATTTTGACGGGGGTAGTTACGGCGCCATTTTTGTTTGATCAACGCTGACTAATTGTTACGTGACTTCAGTAAGTCCTGAATTTGGCACGACGTCTGAATCAGAGTCGTGTTTGTGCCGTGCTACAGTCGAACCTATTATAATTAAGTTCGGCACGGCAGAAGCACGACGTCTGAACTGGGCCTTGGACTTCAGTAAGTTCTCCCCCTCCCTCCCACCCTCCCTCTCCCTCCCCTCCTCGCCCCTATTTTAGTGACATCAGATCGAAAATGAAAGCTGGTTTTATCCCCTTATCGCAGAACAAAACTCGCACAAAAGAAAACGAAACCATGTAAGACATGAAACTCCCGAACAATCAGACTTGAAGTCTCTGTGGCTGCAATTTTTAATAAATGAAATTTTCTAACTTAAAAACACGCACCCTCGGCTCAGTTTACGATATATAGTACAAGAGTCCTAAGAAAAGTTGTGGAAAAAGCAAATATTAATGAAAAAATATACAGGTCAGGCTATTGAACGATCTATGGTAGGCTTGTTGTTACCGATGAACAAATTCAAAATTTATGAATGAAAAGCTTTCGACCGACTCTAAGATTTAAGTTTGCTTGTAATCGTTTTCAGAGGAGGGGTCAGGAAGATTCGTTTATTTTACTTTGATTGCATGACCTACCTGTCCTGATTCGCCTGTTAAGAGCAGAAGAGCAGAATACAGCGTTGCCAAATCCTGGATGACTTTCATGAGGACGTCGGTGTCTGTGGACGCAAATAAATGTTAACTATTTTTCAGCGCGATCCAGCATCAGCTTCCACTACGCGTTGTAAGTTTGTGGTTTGGATCACGTTGTGAGGACGGACTGCAAGATGTCGATGTTAAATCTCAAACCTCACCTTGAGAAGACTAAAAAATATATTTTACTGAAACGGCAGAACTTCCTTACATTGAATTGCCTTGTCAAAAGAAAATTATCAAATAAAACCGGAAATACTTCCGGTTTCCCCTTAATTGGATCCCAGGGATGCTCGTTCAAGCAAAAAGAAACTGAATATCATAAAATTCCGAAAATTAACCCTGGACCCTTTTCGGATATGAATTTTTTTCACAAATCTTTGGGTTTCTATTTGTACGGAATACTCTGACTGAAATATCCTGGTGCATTCAGGAACATCACATAGTTTTTTTTTTGTTTTTTTTTCACATAGTAAAACTCTCTAAATATACATGTAACGATGTGAAACCCAACACAAGTCCTACAGGCGCTCTGGGCATTGTCTAACAATGCAACGTAAACAAAACAAGCTACAATAGGGGCTTATAATTGGAAAAGGTGTATATTTCTTTAAAAGCTGGAAATTACTATTTTAATTTCCACAAAATATATGCCCATTAAAGACCCGGTAATAAGGGCAACGTTTTTTGTCAACTTGTCTCGCAACATTGTTGCATTGCAAGTTGAACGAGTTGTTGCCCGTATTACTACCGCGTGCTCAACTTGTCTTTCAACAAATTTCAGTGTTGCAAGTTGAAAAAGTTGTTGCTCAAAGTAGAGCTTGGTTCTACTTTGTGCAACATGTTGTTGCAACTTGCAACGCCGAAATTTGTTGCGAGGCAAGCTGAGCACGCGGCAGTAATACGGGCAAAAACTTGTTCAACTTGCAATGTAACAATGTTACGAGACAAATTGAACAAAAATGCTGCCTTTGATTTTTTCTTTTTGGGCGGTGGGGGGGGGGGGGGGGGGGGAGGGGGGGCGTTGAGAACTATTAGGTGGTTCTACACTCAAGCCTAGGAATTGCGCAACCATACTGCGCATATTAAATTTCACAGGTGATTAGCGCGTGCGCATTAAAAAAGGTGGCCTTTTCTTTATGGCTGGAGAGAAAATAGAATAATAACAAGCAAAGTTTGACAAAAATCTCATTGCTGGCTCTATTTAAGAGGATTAACCTTAACCCTTCATTCAAAACAACTTGTCATGATAAGCTAAACTCGGGACTCACAATCGGTACGGAGACCGTAAGTCAGAGTTTGCGCGTACTGTTTCAGTTGCGCCATTGCTAGAAACATTCAAATGCGTGCTACGGATAAAACAGTTCACAAAAATATCACTTTTTCACGTGTAAAGGAGGATACGACTAAATTTGTCATTTCACAGTGTGAGCAATTTTAAGCGCGCATGTCCATTCAAACTAATAAAATGCCTTTGTTTTGTTAAATGAAGCTACTGGAGTTTGCAAAACAAACTGAGGAGATAAAAGCTATATCTTTCCTGCAGACAAAACAACGTTGCCTGTCATTTTCCGCAAAGGTCTATTTTTTACAATTTGCTCTCGAATCTGGCAAAAACATTCAAATATGTTTGATGTATTATAACAATGCATATTATCTTGCCTGTCGTTCTGACTGAGAGCAGTATGGACGATTTATATTTCAAACGTTTAATATCAGCAATAGTTAATACATTTCAATTTCTCAGTAATCAATCTCTTGATCGAGAATAACAAGCGTTCTGGGTGATAAGATCACGGCATTCTCTTTTAAGTTTTGCGCGCGCTCGGTGTTTAGTTAAGCGCGCATATACCCTTGAGCATTAGTCGACCTTGTTTGTTGTTTTCTTCTATATTTTACTTTAGTTAACTAAATTAAACTAAACGAGTAATTGTAGTGTATTACTGCCAACGTTCCATTATATTGCCCAAAATTAATTTGCTTATTAAATCCTTACTTACTCGTCATCACTGATTGTTACGACAGTGTGACGTAGATAATTGTAAGTCAGATCATTTCGTTGTATTAGAGTCGTACAGCTGTAGTGACAGTAAAGAGCCTTAAAATGCTAAGAGCTTCTCTATTTACGCTAAGACGAAATCGAGTTTCAGTTAAAATCATAGAGGTAGGTGACTTATGTTTTATTTTAAAGCGATAAGCACAGTGTGGACGAGTTTATTTGGACATTGATCGATGCGCTTTGATGATGGGTTCTCGACTGTCGAGAATAGGTAGTGTAAAGTACAATCAGGCGTGTTTGAGTTTCTCTTTGACCTCGATATTCCAATATATCACATCTAACTCCCAGTTACACATTCATTTGACAATATCTTATAATATATTGAAAACACTTAAAGCTACCCAAGTTCTTAACATGACTGAAGTAAAAGCACTGTGTATTTGGCCGTATTTTGAAAACCTGGGTGGAGTTGCTCCCTGTACAGAAGTCCAGGCCAAAGCATAACATTTTTATGTATGTCATTTTAGTCTTCACTTATGAATGACCAAATCGCGACGGAATCCGACGGAAACAACTCCGAATTTACATCACCGGGTTCAATAACGAAAGAAGAAGTCCCCACCAATGAATTGGCGAGGTGTACAGATGAACCGGAAAGAAACGACAAGACTATTTATGCTCGGTGGTATAAAACACACAAGGAACTAGCAAAGCCAGCTCGCAACCAGTTAGCCGAAGAGAAGGATGTAGAAGAAGCGTGCACCACCGGGGCTGCTGTGCCGGGAAAAATTACCGAGGAAAAGAACGAGAGGACGAAGGTAAGCGTGCCATGTCAAGGTCAGGTTTTTTTACAGTAGCTGATAATTTTAATCCGTCTATAAGTCTCCGTGGTGAACTGAACTTCTTTTTATAATCACATGGCAACATTTCAAACTCTGTTTTATAAATGTCACACTATCCAATGGCCCGGATGTCGGAAATACCTTATTGTTACTTATTTTCGCGGGAACTTAATTTCGCGAAAGTGAAACGGTCGTTTTTCTCGGGACTTGATGGAAACATCTGATTTGAAAAAATTGACATTGCGCGCACAGTAGTACCTGTCCCAAATCTGCGCGTTAGAATTTAACATCCCTAAACTTGTATGGAGGAGAATGAGATGGACTTGATAAAAACAACACCTTGGCGTGGAATTTAGAGAAACTTCATTGTCGGGGGAGTGGTGGGTAAAAAAGACAAGTTGTTGGAAATTTAAACTCAGCTGCAACAACTCGTGAAAATCATCAACCTTCAGTTTCAATGTTAACTTAAAGCTAATTTCAGACCAACTCCTGATAATTATTGGCATTCTGTAATGTAAAATCCTGGATCTTAAACAGTGTTGATTTTCGATGATTTACCATGGGTGCTAGAGGCTTCTCTTGCAAGGTTTCTAGTTTCGGCCAAGTCTCTATTTTTGACCAAAGAACGGTAAATCATAGCTAGCGCTGCGGCCCAGAAGCATGCTTGTGTCGGTCTATGGCGCCTATGGCCGATCCCGAAGAATTCTGCACCAGCGATGGCAACTCCCGCAAATCATAAGTTTAAACTAGTGCCAAACACGTGTCACGCAGCACACAGTACATGTACGGTTACTTCTGAAGATGTATGTAGAAGTGTACGAAACGTCAAGTAAAAGGTCTATTTTTTTCTAACAATGCGTTTGTTCGTAATGTTCATCACCGCAGTTTGCGTGTTATTTTTAGTTAAACAGTCCATGTACTTCACCCAGCCTTCTAGGCAGACGTCCTTTGTGCTGTCGCGGAATAAGGGAGAAATGTTTGCGTAATAAGTCCCCATTTTAGACTATTATGATTCATGTCTAAACCGTTTTTAGACCAAAATGACTGATTAACCCTCACCATACCCTTTGGGGGGCGGCACATACCTCTATAGCCTAAAGGGGAGAACCCCAAGGGGCGATAAATGTCGTCTGGTACTCGGTTCGTATCCCTCATGTTTAATTGATTAGTTTTATCAGCCACTAAATTCTTTGGCTACAACATTATTCACACAACTTCAACTTACATTTCTAGAGCAGTTGCTAAGGAATGGCTGAAGACTATATTTTGAAGCAAGCGATTTTGAAGCTTTTTGTAACGCTAAATGGTAAATGGTGAATTTTATTTGCGGGTACACCTTGCTTTGAAAAGTATATCATTGCGCGTGCGAAACTAGTGCCAGTCCCAAACCGCGCGTTAGAATTTAAATCGTTCACCGTGTAACATGACATGGTACCGGGGAAAAACGAAAAAAGAAAACGCTACTGATGAAAGTCTGTATATACGAGTGTTTATTACGCCATAACTCTTAAATTAATGCGAATTTCACAAAAACGATACGTCACATTACACATGTGGACGTTCTTTATCTATTGACGCTCATTATAATTT
Organism: Meandrina meandrites; assembly: GCA_963693305.1. Classification (NCBI taxonomy): domain Eukaryota; kingdom Metazoa; phylum Cnidaria; class Anthozoa; order Scleractinia; family Meandrinidae; genus Meandrina; species Meandrina meandrites. Next base: position 36,260,580 of record OY855909.1, on the reverse strand, counting down.
TAAAATCTATCCGCCGTTTGAGTTTTAGGGTTTATTCTGTTCTGGTCACGTGACGCGTTAAATATGACTGTGACCTCAAACTCTTGAAGGAATCTTCAACAGAACAAACTCGTGCAAAAAGCTTATCTGTATGAGGTTTTGCTTCTAAAAGATAGCAATTAGAAACCTGCCTTAGAAACAAATTAGTAGTTAAGAGTCACCCCCCCCCCCCCCCCCCCCCCTTGTTGAGACCTTTATGACTTTCATTTTGTGACTTATCCTTTAGTAGAACTGGGCATTTTAAGCCTTTTCGGGCCCGTGCGGACTAACTTTGTTTTCATTGGAAAAACATTTGGAGCGCGCACGCATTTGTAATCAAATTTTGAAATCTTGTCACGTGTTTACGTTTGTGGCGCGAGAGATGTTGGATTTTGCATTGAATCGGTTGTTGGGTTTATTTGTTGATCGTTTAATCGTTTTATTTTGGTATTTCGGGAATCGGATCGGACTTTCGCTATGTGTTTGGAAATCGTCTGAACCCCCCTTAAAAGTTTAATATAAGCACTATATATTAATGTTTTTCAGCAGGACCATTTGCAAAGCACACAGAAATCCATCGGTTCAGCAGCGCAAGGAGGATTTGATTTTATAATACCTGATGAAAATGGACAGAGTAAGTCTTGAACTAACATTAATAATTAAGAATTTGTCAGTCAATTCATCCATCACTCATTCAAGCATGCTACCAGGAAAAGTACACAGTTAGCTTTAAATTTATTTGTAGGTCGGTTGCTTGTCCATAAAACATTTTCCGTTAATGCGTCAAACAGTGTGTCTGTCAATTTGTCCATTCTCTTCCGGGATGATAAAGTCACAAGTAATTTGTGACTTTATTGTGCCAGAAGAGAAAGAACGAAGTAAGTCATGAATTAATAAAACAATCAGTCAGTCGATTCATCAATCACTCATAGCTTAGCTTGTCGGTCGGTTGCTTGTCCAATATTTCAGTTAGTAAGAGAGAATAACACAAACCAAGAGAAAATAGGGGTTGGGGGGGGGACAGAGAGTGACGCTGGCACGGTCTATTTATTCCACCAGAACCGGAACTACGTTTCCGTGGACGTCCGCATTTCTAAAAATAACTTAAATGGAGTTGACATCTTCCGGCCACCGCCCTCAGATTCTCTCTCTGTCCCGTCATTTTCTCTTGCACTAACTTAATGTTTTCATTTCTAGTCTTTAAAGGGAAAAGGCCATTGCGTCATTATGGCTGCGCCAATATGGACGCGGAAAGACGTAAGTCTCAAACTCATGAGCTAAATTCTAATTAACAATTATTCGCCGAAGGCGAAGTGATTATTGTTGAATAATCCCCGAGACGAAGTCGAGGGGATTATTCAACAATAATCACTTCGCCTTCGGCGAATAATTGTTTTAGTATAATTTTCACAGGTGAATATCAAAAACTGAAAAATAATAATAGAAAACACGAAAACAACAAACACAAGTGCTCGCTTGCATACGTGTAAACCAGTTTAATTCTTCGATTGAAATCGTAATTTTCACTCAGGTTTTAGCAATAAAACGGAACAAAACAAACACTACGAAAAAGATAGATACATCTGGTACCTTTGTTTAATCGTTGGTGACTTCTGAACAATTGTGTGAATCCTCTCGAAATTACTAGCTCCAGTGAGAAGAGAACTAAATAATGTTTTGCCAGTCGATCTGACTGAGTACACGGCCGCGTGCAATCTCCAAAACCACCATGTTTACGATCAATTCGAATGCCTTGAAAACCATCTCTTGAAAATATTTCCGGTCCAAAAGCCTTGGTAGTTAATTTGAAAAATTCCCAATATTTTAAATATCCAGGACTTGGAGTGATTTCTTTTAAATGAGAGAAATTTTCATTCAGCAAATGCCGCCATGTTCACTGGCCTGGATGGCAAACGTGGCATGGCTTAGTAGCCAAGCCTTGAGATGCTATATTCACCGCCTAGCGCGGTGAATATTTAATAAGGGGGGTCCTTCTTAACTACAGATCTAGAGCAGTTGCTAGGGAATTCCTGAAGACCAGTTTTAGTGGCAAGCCATTTTGGACCGTTTTGTAACGCTAAATGGTAAATTTTGTGGGGCAGGAAATACCTACTTGAAATATTGATATTGCGCCTGCATAACTAGTGCCAGTCCTAAACCGCGCGTTAGAATTTAAAATCCCTAAAACTTGGAGGAAAAAAGGAAGAGCTCTGAATTTTTTAAAGAATCGGAGATAACATAGCCTTCTTTACAATCCTACGTATGGGATTACCGTTTACAAGAAAGAAAAAAGCGCTACTGAAGAAAGTCTGAAAATACGGGTGTTTATTTAACAAATAAAGAAGCCTAAGCCATGTTTTATACTGTCATAAAACACGACGGGCATTTGAGAACACGAGGGAAATGTAGAAAACATGAGCCGCAGGCGAATGTTTTCTACATTTCTCGAGTGTTCTCAAATGTCCGGAGTGTTTTATGACAGTATAAAACATGGCTTAGGCTTCTTTCTTTGCTTTATGATATAGATTTTAGACGCCGCGAGTGGAAAGTTAAATTAAAATACTTGTAAATGTACAACAAGAGCGATTGAACGAAGATGAAAAGCAGCAAATAGTTTACGGGAAGACCAGAAAACTGACACAATTTCATTCATTGTTCGACGTAAGTTTGTTACCTTTCAATCTTTATCTTGTCCTTTTGAACTTCAATAAACTTCACCGACTCTGAGTGCAATTTCGTTTCAGCAGTAGTCTTGATGACAGCTGTGGAGCCGTAAACAAGTACAATATGTAAACACTTGCTTCGCTTGTCTTGCACAAGGCGTATAATTTCCAGAAAAGCTATTGCTTCGGATCTTCCCGTAAACCTTAATTGTTGTCGCAATTTTCCAGCATGAATAGACGATTTAAGAGGAGATTGTCGAGGAAAATCTTCGAAAGAAAACTCTCTCGTTTGCTTTCCTTGCGTGTTTCATTCAACTCAAGGAGTGAACACCGCGCCACAAATTTTCCCGCCTCCTCATACTATCACTTCGTTTACATCAAAATGAAATGTCCAGTGGATTTATACTTCAGTAAAAAGCAATTTAATAAAAACAAATATTCCATTCGCCCTTGTTGGATACGAGTGGTTATAGCCAACGAGGCGCGAAGCACTCGAAGAAAGCTGACGAAAAACAATAAAACATGATTTTTCTATGTTTTATACTCTGATAAAACATAGGTTTTTAGCCAATCAGAGCGCGCGCAGACTCCTATCTATATTATAATATGTCATAACTTTTACAATAATGCAAATTTTGTAAAACCCATACGAAGCATTAAGCATGTGGACATTCTTTATCTATTGGCACTGATTTTAACTTTCAGTTTTATATGCCCTTTCAGTTTTAGGGTTTTTTCTATTCTGGCCACGCCACTTGTCAAATATGGCCGTCATTTGAAACTCTTGAAGGACTCTTCAATTGAACAAAGTTGCGAAAAAAGCTTATCCGTAGCAGGTCAAGTTTCCAAAATATGGCGGTTAGATACCTTCCTTAGCAACAACTTAGTAGTTAAGAAGGACCCCCCTTAAGGACAGGCGTTTTTGAGCCACGGACGGCAGCCGCAAATGGAACCTTCTCGTCTTTAGCGCTTACTGTCAGCTTTTGTCCATAAATTCAAGTTGTAAGTGCAAAACTGAAAGCTTTCTTAATTATTTTTGGAGGTAAAAGTTCGTTAAAACCTGAAACATAAGCCTTCCGGTTGCCGTCCGTGGATCAAAAACGTCTGTGCTTAAGCTCTCTAATTATTCACTGAATTATTCTTTGAAATCGAGGTGAATAGTGGCAGAATATTTACCGAGCCGCGTAGCGGCTCGGTAAATATTCTGCCGCTATTCACCGAGATTGAAAAGAATAATTGTTTTAGTATATACACACGAAGTGATCTCAAAACAGACAATCTACACATTTTCAAAAGGAAACCTATGAAAGGCAATTTTATTGACGTCTAATTTGACGTCTCAATTCATGCGTGAAACACGTACAAAACTATTTACAGATTCTTTTAACATGGCAAACACACAGTCTTCGATAAAATCCTCGTCAAAATGGTCCTTTTACACAGTTCAAATCGGCAACTTTAATCGAAAGTCTGCTTGGAAATCGATAACTGATCAAACAAAGTTTTCGAAGTTATCGAGAAAGGCTTTTTGTTTGGCTCGTTGCGAAGGTGCCTGTCAATGGCGGCTCGAATTGAGGTGAGTGTTGCCTTGTTGTAATATGACCTGCCTTGTTTTCGAGCGGAGATATAAAACTTCAATTCTTCTTTTTCTATTTCCTCGATTTCGGTGAAAAATTCGTTCTGTCAGCCAAACCAGTCTACAAAAATACTCGTAATGAGACAAATTGTAGTCGTGAAGATTAATTGCTGCCTATTTAGCGACAGGTCGAATTGATCACAGTAATTATCTCGATAAACAAACTGAAAAACACTTGTTTGCAAAACATGACTTCTTCACTTATCTTTTTCAAACTTTTAGGCCAGAGTTCGTTGCCTTCTTGGTGTTTTCTGGCTCGCTGTCGTCTTTTATTTTCACTATTTTTGATTCTGAAACGCAAGCGAAACGCGAGTTTACGCCGGCCATTTTGTTTTGTTTTATGGGATAATGCATTATCCACTCGGTAGCGAGTGAATAATGCGGCATTAGCCCGAGATAGCGAACCAATCAGATTGCTGGAATAGCCAAGATCACTGAGTGTGTATATACTAAAGCGTCTTATTAAAAACTAGCAATGGTATATTGCAATTCCTGAGATTTGATTGGCTAACAGGCAATGGTATATGAGCTCATATACCATTCACCACAAATTTCGTAGCCGATGCGCGTCAACGAAAACAGCTGGGGAGCTCAAATATTGCAATTCTTTTGGGCGTTTTTAATAAAACAATTATTCCACTCGCGCTTGTTGGATATGAGATCGTTATAGCCAACTCGGCGCTACGCGCCTCTTTGGCTATCTACCATCTCATATCCAACGCGCGCTCGTGGAATAATTGTTAAGGTGGCTTACTACAGTATTTAAGAGACTCAAGAACGCGCGCTACGATTTTCTGCCTGTCATCAATATTGCTCGCGCGGATAAAAATTGCGCGAGCAACTCTAAAACAGCACAAACAAGTTTCAGCACTTAAATCGCGTTAAACCAAATTGAAATTTCCAAATACTTTCAGAAATGTTTTATTACCTAGGACTGAAAAGAGTTAAGAGCAGGAAGGTTGATAAATAGCCCGGTAGAGGAGTTCTAATTTTGTCTTTCTTTATCGCACGCGATGCATTGCGTCACACGAGCGCGTGCTAAATGAAAAGGCATACGCAATTCGGATCCTGTCGGAGGTTGTGCAAACTTTTTTTTGACATCAAATTACTCAAAAACCTACCGTACGACCCATAATGAAATTTTCACAAATTATTCATAGGGTTGAAACACGTCCGCGGCCAAAATTTAAGAAAAATCTGTAAGACCGATTTCGAGCTATTTTTAAAATAGCGAAAATACGACATTTTCCTATTTTGCGAAAAATCCATCTTACAGATTTTTGTTTATTTTTGCATGAGTGTTCAATCGAAGGTAATTTTTAATTTATGAAATTTTGAGGTAGGGTCATACGGGTAGATTTTGAGTAAAACGCTATGGAAACTGCTAGTGCCCAGTCCCCTCTTAAGCACTCGGTTGCTTATTTTGGCTATCTTTAGCACCTATATGGTTGGAATGTTGCATATGATGGTTGTATACTGTAACAAACAGTAATTAGAGACGGGGAAAAACATTTTTGAGCATTTAACAAAAAAGTTCAAAGTTGGGCAATTTTATCCCTCAAAACTGTAGTAAGCCACCTTAAATAGTGCGAGCTTCTCGACCAATCAGAATTGAATTCACCTGTGGAAATTATACTAAAGTCAATCATGCATTCGGTTGGCTAGGCTGCGGTTGGTCACTAACAAAAACCGTTGGCTATTCATTTTGTATGTTGGTCGATCAGTTAGTAAATGATAAGTCAGTCAGTTACAAGATATCAGTCTAGATAGTTATAGTAAAACTACTGTGAAATGTTCAAGATTATTATTCCACTATTGCGCCACTGCACCATACAAGTGCAACTCGCAAAAAGTGCGCGGGTAAACATCGAATAAGGTTTATATATTACCCTCGTCGTGTAAGAGATGGCAGGACATTACCGCTTGTACATCATAAGTATATTTATTTCTTAAAAAATACGGAAACAGATGTACTGCATTTTTTATATCAGTTATAGTTTAATCAGTCAATCAATCAATCAGTCAGAGAAACAAACTTATCTAGCGAGGACGATCCTTGATAGTTGTTAAACTAATAATGTGGCCCTCTTAAAAACGTTTTAGTAGAAAAACATTTGCAATTCAAAATGTATTAAAAACCTAAGTAGAAGGCAAAAGATATATTTACATAAAGCTATGCTAGATTAATTCGTTATAAAAAATGTAAGCGTTTAGATGTCTTTCTTTTTTAACTGAGTGCTTTGTGATTCTGTTCAGCATCCGAAGAATATATCACGAACTTCACGCTATTTTAATTACAACTTCTCATTTCTAGTCTTTAAAAGCAAAAGACTATTACTGCATTATGGCTGTGCAAATATGGAGTGGAATAAATATTATCCCATTTCATGCTTTCGCAGCCATAATGCAGTATGTAATGAACGTAAGTCTTATCCGAAGAATATATTAAACACGGTCGCGAACTTCACGCTATTTTAATTACAACTTCTCATTTCTAGTCTTTAAAAGCAAAAGACTATTACTGCATTATGGCTGTGCAAATATGGAGTGGAATAAATATTATCCCATTTCATGCTTTCGCAGCCATAATGCAGTATGTAATGAACGTAAGTCTTATCCGAAGAATATATTAAACACGGTCGCGAACTTCACGCTATTTTAATTACTATTTCTTATTTCTAGTCTTCAAAGGCAAACGACTACTACTGCATGATGGCTGTGCAAATATGGAGTGAAATCCCATTCCATATTTGCGCAGCCGTAATACAGTATGCTCGTCGCTTGACGTGGACAGGACAATATAGCTAGTACATAAAGGAACATTTATTTCTTTCACATGAAATGAGTGTCACAGGGAACCCAAATGGTGTAATATGTGTATCACTTCAGGGCATCAGCCTATAATTTGTTTAACATCTCTTTGAACAATTTCTAGCGTGGAAAGGACAATCCAGGGAAAGTAAGCAATCGATGCCCGATACCCTCAAAGCTGGCACTGACACCAAGCCAGCTCAGGTTAATAATGATAACATCAGTTCACACGGCAACTCTACAAGCTCAAGTCATCACGATACCAACACTGACGACAGTAGCAACGTGTCTACGGACACTGTTTCCTCTCTAGGTAAGACACTTATTTATTTATCAGGGATAACAAGCTGTTTGAATTACATTAGTAGCAAAAATATTCGGACGATTTAAATTTCAGGCGAATAAAGTGTACGAAAATAAAACCGTCCGAAATATTTGCAGTACAATATAAAACTTTTAAAGCACGTACATTTGTGGGCGACGCCTTCTTTTTCATGGCCAATATACTTGATAAAGCTTAAAGGGGCACTATCACGGCTGATCATAGAAATTTCTATTTTCTAATTTCCTCAGTATATTTCCAAATGCCACCAAATACATGAATAAATTTGATAAATAGATCCCACAAAACAGGATAGAACAGTTATTTTGAGGAAAAAGTACAGGATCGCAAGGATGGAAGTGGATTGCGATTGATTTTTGGACAGGATGTCCAGAATTCAAAGCTGCCATTCTGGTGAAATTTTGAACATTTTATTAGTCACTGTTTCCTCTTAGTTGATATTTCTTTGCATTTACCACTGTAAGCCTTTTTTTCTTCCTATTGCAAGACAATTAAGTACAATTTATAGCAAGCTACAGCCCATTCTTATAAAATATGATATTTCAGGCGTGATAGTGCCCCTTTAAGTGTCCAGAAATTAATCGTCCGAAATTTTTTCAGTCCGAACTTTTCTGTAAGTAATGTAAGAAGGGAATTGCCTTTTTTGATGGATACAATTCAGAATATAATTTAGTCCAGTTTCCTTGCGAGCCAGAGCTGAACATCTAGCACTCTTTAGCCATTTAGAAAAAAGATATGAGAAGCAAAAATTCGCTCCTCGTCTATGATTGCATGTGTTTTACTCTGTGTATGCGGACCGTTAAAATTTGATTGACCCATTAAATCTCTTAAAGCGGAGTTTCGTAAGCAATTTTCATTCTCAATAAACACGGTGATATTGAAGGAGAAAGGGGGTTGCTATCATATTTCCTCCTAAACTTAGCCATTTATTGGGTATGTTTCATAACAATTAGGATCCACCTATGTACATTTCATGCCTTGTAAATTAAAAAGTGCCTTATAATTGTAGTAAATTTTAATTATCCTCTTATTCAATTGTGTGTAAAGTTATGCACGGATTAAATCTCTATCCAGTGGATAAGTATTGAATGCAGTTATATTGATTTATCCCGTGGAGAGAGTTATTCACCCTTTGAACGACTGCCGCAACCAACACGAGGGACCTGAAGTACAGATTGAACAAGTTTGCTCAGGCCCCAGACTGGCAAAGACATAATTCTGTTTTACATGACTGTGAATTTTTTTTTTCTTTTGCATTTAAAGGAAAATCGGAAGCAATACCCAAACCAACCGAGCCTGCCACTGAAAAACCACACGATGACGGCACAATCCCGTCCAATGAGGACGATGAAAGATACAAACACGTGGTCTTTAGGCTGGGTAAGATATTTATTCATCAAAGAAAGCCATTGGTGAAAAGTAATAGTTTTAAAATTGTTTTTGATGGGTATGTCAGAAACTTGCCAGAGTGCCCCGGGAGCGAGAGCTAAATTTCAATCCAGTCCCATCTCAGCCGGGATTCTTTGAAATTACATAGAATTATTCAACATGTTCAAAGAAGTCTAAACTCGGTGGAAATGTACGTGTTCATATTTAAGCATACGGGACACGAGGAGGTAATTTTGATTAATCTGGCTGGTCCCCAGAGCCCGCTCTTCTTTTGGTGTCGGGTTTAGCCAGAGTTCGCGTTCTTGCCGCTGATCAAAAAAAGAACGGGCTCTGGGGGCGAGATTAAAAAAGTGATCTCCTAGCAGGAATGGAGATTCCGCACCATATTTGTGGTATACGAATCTTGTAAAATCTGGCTGAGACCAAGGATATTCTGATTTCAGCCCATACAGTTTCTTTCATTTTTGGGCCTCAGCCTCGATATTCTTATAAAAAAGATCATAATATGGAAATTAAGACTGTAATTAATCAGCCCGATATGTCCACAATTGTTTGTTTTTACAAATGTGCCTCCGCATATTTTTTTCTCTGCAGGCGTTCGAGATGCTAACAACAATGACATTATTGTCATTGACGCAGGAAGCCTTCCGAGCAGGAAAGATTTTAGCGACAAGAAAGAACTGGAGGAAGCGTCGAAAAAATTATGCTCGTATGTATTGCGAGGTTTTCAGTTCACTTTCACTGACTTTTTGGTTTGTGTTCATTATTCTCTGCTATGAGCTCTGCGATTGATTCCAAAATCTCATGCAAGATGCTTTAGCCAACCAAAGCAAACTTACTCTTTTCCTTTTTTAAGCCAATCAGGAGAACAGCGACGCTGAATCATGGCTTTGTCGTTGCACGCTTTTTCGTGGGCTTACAGTGGATTAATTCTCGGCAGAACATGGGGCGCGCGCAGTTCATCATGTGTTTACGTTTTCCAAGCCAGTGTTCGTTTTATTTTAACCAAAACTGCTCACCAGACATGAAAGAGAGGAGATTGCTACTTAACACATACAGTATATTCACCCGACCGAAACTAATCTGTGAACGGTTCATCTTAGCGATCTGTATTGCAATATTCAGACCGCCAAGTAACAAATCTGAATCCCTCTTAGGCTTGGACCAGTGAACTACGGAGTTAAGATGTTTGCTCTACCCTCTCCGAATATTATTATAAAAAAAAAAGAAAAAAGAAAATCTCCGAATATTGAGTTAATTCTTCCGTTTACCATTTCTTCATAGATATAACGTAGTTTTCATGCATTTTTATGTTGATGCCTATAGCTTCGTCGTCCGTCGTTGTACAGACGACGAATTTATGGTTGTCCACATAACAGTGAATGGCAAAACGCCGGCGAGCGCAGTTTATCATGTATTTACGTTCTCCAACCCACTTTTTGCTTTATTTTAACCGAAACTGTTTACCAGACATGAAGGAGAGACGGTTCTACCATATACCGTAAAATTCCGGTTATAAGCCCCCCCCCCCCCCCCCCCGCTTATAAGCCCCTCCGGTTATACGCCCATCTAACTGGAAACAAAAAAATACATCCGGTTATAAGCCCCCCGGATATAAGCCCCCTCTGCTGGATGACAGTACTGAACAGGGCTAAATGTTGCTTTATTTTGATTTTTTAACTCAAAAACGTATTTCGATCAACACTGCCGTGACTCGTTTCGAAACATTTTTTTTATTCCGCTTATAAGCTCTCCCCCCCCCCCCCGGATATAAGCCCCTCCGCTTATAAGCCCACCCAAAACCCCTTACGAAGTTGTATAAGCCCAGGGCTTATAACCGGAATTTTACGGTATGTTATCTTGTTTCAGCGAATCTAATTTATGAGCCGTTCATCTCAGCGGTCTGTATTGCAATATTCAGGACCGCCCAAGAAACAATCAGAATCGTTGTTTTCATCTTGGACCAGTGAACTACGATGTCTGTTTTACCTTATTATATAATTTCCGACTTTTATCAATAAATTCTTCTGTTTACTATTTTATCATAGGTATATCGAAGTTTTCATCCACTCTTATGTGGACACGCATAAATTCGTGGCTGTTGTACATCCTGGCAATGATACGAGATGCAGAATGAAAAGCTCAGCGGTTGGAAAAAATATTTACAGTATGCTGAAGAACTGGTGAGTAATTTAACTTCTACGACTCAAAAGTTTAGTATTTATAATAAACTGATGTTATCTCGTCGTCACGTGATCAGTGACCATGTGAACATGGTAGAGCGCTGTACTCGTGTAGATAAACACAGGATGGGAGCCTGGATCTACCAACAGATCTACAAGATGAAAAACAGCTTTGCAAGATGCTGCAAGATGCTGCAAGATGCTGCAAGATGCTGTAGATATGTTTTCCCTCCGTTTTTAGCGCAAACAGATCTACAAGATGTTGAAGCATTGGCGAGCAATAAAACTTCTTTGACTCAGTTTTAAATTAACAATAACTAGACGTTATCACAACGTGTTACACGTCACGTGATCAGTAACCATGTGACTCTGGAAGCCCACTGTATTCGTAATAAATTCTCACCGGGAGCCCCCACTCCCAAACGCCCCAAGTTGAGATAAGATATGAAAAGAGGCGAGCCCGGAGGCGGAAAGGAGCGGGAGCTAAGGTACAAAGTTGACAAAGGCAAGCTATCGCTGCGAGGAGGAGGGTGGGGTGACGATCTGATATCTGACGTCCGTTTTAACGAAGAGAAGAATGAACAGGATAAAAGAGGACTATTTATACTTACATCGCGTAAAATTATGCATAGCAGACTCCCTTGATGATATACAGAAGAAGGGGAATGATTAACTGGGTTGAAAAAAGTTTTTTCTCGGAGTTCGTTAATCTCTTTCACAATAAGATGACTAAGATTAATGGCGGGTATAAGCAGTAGAGTTAAGTTGCAGCAAGAAAGGGTGGTTGCAGATAGAACGTTTTTGCGGCCATGCCACTCTCACGATGCCCAATTCTATTATCAGTAAAACTTTGTAATGTAAAACCACCACTCCCCTAAGTGATCGCAACTGTATTCATAGTCCACGAACTGGGTTTTTCTTTTACTCCCGCAAGCGACCGTCTCCGAGGGACTGATTGCAGTCCCTTAGCACTGCATTAAAATATTCACTGGTCGCTGAAATGGCCTGTTCTAGGCATGCACTTAGTTGGGATAAGCCCGAAGAACAGCGAGTGAAAAAAATGGAGAGCGATCTTCTCCCCACACCCCTCCCCTTGTTTTTCGCTCGCCGCGCTCCTCTCCAACTAACCGAATGCCTGGAACAGGCTATCCCTGAAATAACCAGCCTCCCTTGCTTAAATTTATATACAGATCAATGTTAGCGCATTTTCCTATCAACTGCATCATTAAATAATATGTTCAGATGAGTTTTCCTCTCGGTTTTTCAGCTTTTCCGACCGCCTGGAAAAACTTATCATCTTCAAGCCAGAATTTAAAGTAAGAGCTTTTGTAAGCCTGGCTCGCCCATTCATAAAGTAAGTGGCAAATTAACATATTAACTACTGAAAAGTTTGATTAAATTTAAGAAAGCTAATTATATCTCAAACCTGAAAGTCGAGTTCTTTTTTAAATTCAACAGCGTCATTAAGTTGAAAGTAAAAAGGAATTTGCGTAACATTTTTGCTTGTTTGCTCTTTGGTGAAAAGAAAATTGTTTTTTCTGATTTTCTAGGAGACAAATGAGGGGCAAAATTTTCCTGAGCAAATCGCAGCTGAATCTCGAGCAGGGACTCGGTAAGACTTTAAGGAACTTAAGAGTCTATTTTGCATTTTTTAAAATACCAGTACAAACGTCCATCTTTAAACCGTGTCAAGATCCGTGGTAAAAATTTGAAAACGCAGTTCTTTCTAGAAGCGTCCAGTCGTGTTTTTCGTGAGCATAAACGCGATTGCAAATTTTACACAGAAAAAAACTGTGATAATAAAAATCTTGAAACAGCTGCAATCCATATTCATTCTCCAGTTATATAGTTTTATGTTTATTACTTGAGCGGATTTATGTGAAACAATCAGTTCAAGTTAACACAAAAGAGATATAAATTAAAAGTGTCCCAGAAGGCAGATCCAAGACTTTTAATACATGGTGTGGCCAAAGAGTTCAACTCGGCTCTACCGAGGACAACTGAACCATGCATGCTCATGACAGGATGACGAGCTTGGGCCCTGGATTAGAACTCGGAGAGGCTAACTGCTTCCTTATTCTAGAATGAAACAAGGCAAAGAAATAACGATTTCTATAAAAAAAAAACGTGATAACAGCTAGTTAACTTGCGTTTTTTTTATGTCTACGCCTCTTCCATATTTCCATAAGGTCGAGTTAAACAATTCCTTTGTCACAAGGTGTTTCCAAAATTGTGACGCGGATTTAAACTGATTGATTTTATTAATTTTTATTTCACAGGCATTCCGATCCCTGTTATACAATGTTTGTAAACGGCTCATTGAAAAAATGTAAATATTGTAAATATTGTAAATATGTAAATATGTAAATATGTAAATATGTAAATTCAGTTCATTCTTTCATTTTGACTATTATGTTAATCCTTTGACTCCCATTCAGAGTGGAGTATTTTAAGGTGGTTTTATCACTTTAAAAATTCGTGTTTGATACTCGTTTCTGGAGTACTCATAGCGATATTAGAGTCTGGGTGTATAAATTTATGGCACTTGATTAATGCTTTTAGTTATCACAAAAAGTCGGCATTTTCCTGTCTTTTGAAAGTTTATGATTTATTTTCACAAAATTGTTTATTTCACTGTACTCAATCATCTTTTTCACGCCAAGCTCGTTCATTCCTTCTTCAATATTTATAAACTTTTTTCCTTTTCTCCTTCTATTTCTAATGCATTTTTATCTTGTTTCACGAGTTTTCCAAAAGACATTTTTTTTTTATATCAATGGCGCAAAAACGTTGTACAAGAGATATATACAAAGTGATTCTTTCTTTTTTTGGGAGGGGGGGGGGGGGGGGTGGGGGTCAGCTACCGAGATGACAGTGTGACTTATGTTTTAATTTGTTTTCCACGCTCAAAAGTTCCAAAGTGTAACTTTGCGCCTTCTTTGGATTGATTTAGTTTTGTATCGATCCTCATTCAGGCTTAAGGATTAAAACATTTTAACCTTCGATCGTAAAAGCCGTCAATCGTAAAAAAGAATTTCTAGCCAAGAAACGGAAAGTCTCAAGGTTTCTTGTGAAGACTATAAGTTGTTGTTTTTTTTGCCTTGATGTGTTGTAGCACGAGTTAACCGACATTTTTACAGCTGTGATTTTTGCTCTGACTATTTTTTAGACCTTCTTCACTTCCTGCATGTATGAGTTGATCGCCTGAGTTGCAAGCTCTGATAAGTTTTAAATAGCCACTGTACAGGAAAAGCCCATAGAAAGTTATAAATCCACGATAAAAGTCGACAAAGAACACAACTTGTTTTCTTCATTCAAAGGAAATGTAATCGAGTTCCCTGGGCTTGATGACCAAGCCAAGAAGTCCAAAAAGCTCAGTGAAGGGTCGTTTGACCTGAAACTTTACCTCATTGTGAGAAAAATGGAAAAACCATTGTAAAAAAATGTAAAAATGTAAATGTTGTTTATAGTGGTCATGCACTTAGCTTCGAGATAGCTAGTTTGCAGGCATGTCTCTGTTTACCACCCCCACCCCAAACCTGATCCCCAATTGCGATGGTGTCTTATTAATAACACCATGCATCCCCATTCAGAGCCTCGCATTTTTAGTGAGTGAAACGCATTATTCTCCCTATTAAGGTCATTAAGCCGAAATCCCTTCCCCATTTTCAGCGTAGCTGAATTATGCTCAACCCTCCTCCTCCCCCCTCCCCCCCCCCCCCTGTTAAGCTCATTAACAAATCCATTTTCGATTGCATTTCTTTTCAATAAGGAAAAAAAGTTATTCTGGCCTGGTATCTTTTTATGGGCTTTTCCTCTCCACTATATAAAATACTTATTAGAGCTTTCAATATAGCCTTTGCAACTCAGGCGGTCAAATCACACATGCAGAGATTAAAGACAGTCTACAAATAGTGAGAGCAATAGGCTCAGCTGTCAAAAGGTCGGTCAACTCGTGCTACGACACGCTCGGCACACACTCAAAAACACAAATTAAGAGCACTGTCCTTTCTTTGTCCCAGGACACATGAAGAGAAAGCACATAAAAGTCCGCAAAAGATCCTGAGATTCCAGTTTCATGGCTAGAAATGTTTTATGGTTGGTACTTTTTACGGTTTTTTACGCCTGATGGCCAAATTTTTGTTTGTTTCACGGGTAACGGTTACATCAGAAAAAGTATAAGATCTGATAGAACAGGCATGTATGGTCAGCCAGCAGCTATTCATGGAGTTAATAACTGTTTAATATATAGTGAGCCTTTGTATTTTTTTATCAAAATTCCTGTTATATTTAATTAAAATTCTTTAGTAAGGCAACCAGGCATCACCTGGTTAAAATACAGTAAAATTCAGAACTTTGTTTTTATCTGTTATTTTTAATAAATGAGATTCTTTACTTTTTTTGACTTTTATACTCTCACTCTCACTCTTACTCTTGATATCTGCTTATCAGCAGAGTTTTAAAGATTTTTTTTTAGTTTTACACGCAGCGAGCTCTTCTCGCTGTGATGGCCGAGTCGTATATTATTCATAACAATGTAGTCTTTGTCGAGCTCTTACTTTTCGTTTGTGAACACCATCATTTTTGACGCGCTGACCTAAAAAACTCCTTCATTTCGGCAACTGCTGATGGTTTTCGCTTTTGTGTCGCAGGAAACGTAACATTCATTAGTGACCTTTAGAGACCTTTAGAAACCATTACGAGTGGGACGTTCGAATTTCAATGTAGTTATTTCCCAGTTCCCTCACTCCTCCCTGTTGCTGACCAGTTGAAAGTAGACCATTGGTGCTAGATCGGTTTGAAATGTGATAATCGAAAGGATAATCACTAGGTTTGAAAAGTCATACTCGCAGTCTGTCAGTGAAAGTTTCTATTATTATAGCGCATCTTCCCATATCATCAAGCGCCATTCATGGTGACCAACTTTGAAAGAATCGCGACCATGGATGGGTTTCGGTCATAATCGTTTAGTACTTTGAAGCAATGTTCTCTGCTTCGGCAGCAAACGATTTTTAAAGCTTTTTATCCTTTTGAAACGCGTATTAGTTAGCTTCCAATGTTGGTACAAATGCGTCTTCCAGGCGATCTCGTCAACAGGCGCTCAAAGGGAACCCAGGGAACCGAAGGGTCGCAGAGCGGAAACCCATAGCTGTCATGCGAGCAAAGAAATAGGAGAAACCATGCGTTTGAGTTTTCAGGGTCATCGTGGCTACAGATATGTCCAGGATTGAACGCTAATGAGATGCACGTTCTTTATGATAGGCATCACAAAGTGTCCTCATTAATAAAAGTTCACCAAAACACACCTAATTCTGTCAAATATGAAGTAATATGGAAATGTCAAATAACCCAGTCAAACATGAAGTACTTATTAAACAATACTTGCGTTCAATCCTGGACATAAGTGTGATATTGAACATTCACCTTTCGTTGAAAATTACCTATTGTAGAAGTTTGAAGGACACGGCACTTTTTTCATGTTCAAAATCGACTAGGGATATTTCATTTCTCCTAAACGAACCGATTGCGTGAAAAAGCGGCAAAATCACTGGCGGTTGTTCACCGCGGTAAGCTGAATGAAAACATGTGAAGAAAGTGAGCAGCAGAAAATATTTCTTCGTTATTATTCTTCACCCTGTCACAAGTAAAGTTTTTTTATCATATCTTTTCATCATATCTTTTTATCATCTTTTTCTCACATCAAAAAAAAAATTGATCTGGACATTTCATTTCAACTTACTAGTAAACGAAGCGATTGCATGACAAGGCGGCAAAATCGTTGGAAAGTTGTTCACCTTTAAACCTGAATAAAAGACGCGAAGAAAGCTGTTTCAGAACATAGATCTTCGGGAATGTTTCTCGCTCTATTTACTCATCCACATCATGGAAACTTATGTCAAAGGACGTATACAAAACATGGACCCGGGTCCATGGACCACCCCAGTGGACCCGGTCCATGGACCACCCCATGGACCCGGTCCATGGACCACCTCTGTGGACCCGGTCCATGGACCACCCCTAGCTGAGCCTGTTTTTCATTGTATACATGTACATGGAAACAGACATATACAAAACATGGACCCAGGTCCATGGACAACCTGATGGACCAGGCCTTATTTTCAAAAGCAGATTGTACCTGTCAGTGTAAAGGTTAGACTGGGGACATTGTATAGAACTCAGACTTATGACACTCAATATCCAGTTCCTGCTTTCTTAGGGATGGACCATTATTTTTCTGGAGGGGGGGGGGGGGGGGATTAAAAATATTGAAAAAAATTGTTTGCAGGGCCTAAAAAGACAAAATAAATTGTTTGCAAACGTAATATGTATTAAAAAAATAGTTTGCATAGACGTCAGAGAAACTTTTTTTTAAATTTTTTTTTATTTTTTTAATAAAGACTAGTGAGCAGCACAATTGGGAAAGACTTCTTGTAGTTGTAAGCTTGTCGTTTATTTCCGACGCGTTTCGTCTCTAACTGAGACTTCTTCAGGGACTAGCAAAGATCGCATATATAGCACATTCGCGTGCCTAGCTCAACTTCCCATGGAAGTGAATAATAACTAAAATATGCTGTAAACGAACGTTACAAAAAACGCCTTAATACATATGTTATTGCATATAATACATTTGTTATTGCAATAACATCTGTATTAAGGCGTTTTTTGTAATGTTCGTTTACAGCATATTTTAGTTATTATTCACTTGCATGGGAAGTTGTAGCTATAGGGACGCGAATGTGCTATATATGCTGTTCTTTGTTAGTTGTATTCATTCCCTGAAGACGTCTCAGTTAGAGACGAAACGCGTCGAAAATAAACGACAAGCTTACAACCACAAGAAGTCTTTCCTTGTGCTCCTCACTAGTCTTCGTTAAAAAATTAAAAAAAAAATTACTGCCACCAATCTTCGCAGTGTACGTCTTAGAAAACGAAAAAGATGAGTTCAGAGGTGTTTATTGGTCGCCACCATAAAATATTGAATTAAATAATGATTGATGGCAGCAAAAGCGAACCTCCTTTTTGTGTCAGATCGTGGTTAAAAAAGATCGAAAAAAAATTGTTTGCAGGAAGGTGTTGTTAGAAAAAAATTGTTTGCAGAGGTGCATAGCTAAAAAAAAAAGTTTGCAGAGAGAGATTTTTCATCCCCCCCCCCCTCCAGAAAAATAATGGTCCGTCCCTTATATGTAATTGAAGCTTTTGCCAGTTAGGATGGGCCAGCAGGGGCATGTGAGGTTTTGGTGTTCTCCTCATGGATTTTGCTCGATATTAGTTTTCAAACAATCGCTGAAGTACAACAAAACATACTACCCTATCATTGTTATGATGGGATGCAAAATATCTAGTGCTTATCTGTTAGATTCGTTGCAAACAAAGTTTAGCTTTAAATACATATGCTATTAAGAAATACAGAGAAAATAAAGCCGACCTAGTGGAGTGTCACCATTTTGATCAGACAAAACAAAAGTGAGGTCAGACATCATATTACAGTACTGCTCGATATGTGAGCCTGCTAATCTAATGCGTTGTTAACGCAGAACATTGGTGTTTGCACTCGAAAGCAAAGAAAAACGTTGTCCAGACATTTTGTCCAACCGCTGTTGGAATTTCATTGGACATTGGCAAATTGTGGTCCCCCAATGTACAAAGTCCGACTGTGGACAATACTGTGGAACCCACCTATATTTTGTGCATGAACATGCACGATGAAAATCAGGCCCAGGGGTGGTCCATGGACCAGGTCCACGAGAGTGGTCCATGGACCGGGTCCATGAGGTGGTCCATGGACCAGGTCCACAGGCCCACAGAGTGGTCCATGGACCGGGTCCACGGGGGTGGTCCATGGACCTGGGTCCATGTTTTGTATACGTCCTATGTCAAATGATTCAAGACACCCTCTTAATGGGAATATTCGAAAAAATTGCCGACTTGAACATGATATATCGGACTACAAGTCAAAACATAGTTAGTAGAGGTATGAGCGACCAAAATGAGCGACCGTTGATGTCTACGGTTCGACCTGCGGCTAAAGTGAACTCAGAGCCGATCAAGTTTACTGAAGTGAAAGATAAAAGACTGCTTTCAGGCTACACCGATGGAAAGAAAGAAATTTATCTTCGCTGATAATTCACAGTGGCGGATCCAGACCTTCAGCTAAGGAGGGGGCTCGCTTGACTATGAATGTTGAATTCTGTGAAGATAATTCCGGCACACCAAAATATATTTAAGCGATCTATTATACAAACCGCTCGATATTTATACTCGCTTGCATTTGTTTTGTTTCTCCTATCAGTGAGTCTGTTAAATCTCGTACGTGTGATTTTAGATCAGTTGGAGGGCCAGCACAAAGAATGTATAAACAAGTTGCTATATTATAAATGAACTCTCTAATAGGAGGCGCGTTGGACTTCAGATCGAGCGGTCCGGGTTCTAGCTCTGACCGGTGCACTGCGTTGTGTTCTTGGGCAAGATACTACTCTCATAGTGCCTCTCTCCATCCAGGTGTATAAATGGGTACCGGCGAATTTACTGCTGGGGGTAACCCTGCGATGGACTAGCATCCCATCCAAATGATACTTTAATGCGCTTAAAAACAACGTTTTGTGAGATTGCAAGATATAAACAAACATTTTTAGTACTAGAAGTAATCATGGATTATGGGAGTGCGTTCGAGAGTCTGGAATGTGTCCATCTTCGGTGAGGTATTTTGTGGGTTAAATTTTGAAACCACGTAAAGGGTGAGTTTGTTTGGCACAATGCACATTGCAACTGAGGTACAACAGCGAGGCGATCTTCGGGGAAGCGGGTTGACAACACAAACTGCAATACAGCACAGAGCTGCTGCTTAATGCTCAGTATATCAGGAGTCGTACACACTTTCCTGAGACTTGATCAATGCAACCTGGAAGAACTTTGAATAACATTGTGTATACTACGACAAATGAATATTCAATGTGCGTAACTTACCGATCAGAGCGAAGAAAACAACAGCAAAACGAACAACCATAAAGTCAACAACTCCCCCAAAACGTCGAAACAACGTCGAGTTCGTACCAGTTTCCGGCCGAGACGAGATACGCGAAAACCGGAGGCCACGAGTACCAGTTTCCCGGCCGAGTACCCCTTAAAAAACCGAGCGGGGTGGACTTTTTGCAAACTTCACACGAAATCTCAAAATTTCCTGGCTGTACATGTACACAGAGGTCGATGACACGTGAGATTAGGTAGCGTTCTCGTTCCTCGAACGCAAAAACTTTATTGGATGGAACCAGGTAGAACGAAACCTAAGCTTTGAAAAATTAATTACTTTCAAATTAAAATAACACAGGTAGATAAAAGTTTAACAAAAGATTACACTGCAGGTTTGAGTATAAACACTTTCAAACTAAAATATAACAAGACTGAAATATTTTGTCAGCTGGCTTTTCTACTTTTTTATTGCTCTATATGTTCTTCCAACATTTTCAAGTTCCCGATTTCCTGCTAAATAAGTACGACTTTTATTTCATTTTCTTCTTCTTCATAGCTTGAATCAATTACATCAGTGATTGCTAAAGGCAGAACGATTCCAAACACATAGCTTGTAATTAGTGAATAAATAACGTCCTGAAAGAACCTGGCTTGCTCGAAATCTAGACTAAAAGATGAACACGGTAACATCCTTAAAATTAATGCCAAGCATATCAATAACAAAGCGATAAAGAACATTAACGTGGATCTCTTGTTTTCTTTACAAACGTTCCACAGCAACGGATGAGTTTTCGTCGAAGCTGCAGGATGGGGATTTGTAACCCCGACTTGCTCATGAATATTCTTCGAAGCCGTGGCAAACAGGAGAATAAAAAACATTACAGTCACTATAAACGAAACTCCTTTAACGACCATCTGAGAAAAAAACTCTTGAGGAAAACAACAGTACCATACCGTGATCGCGGAACCAATAAATCCCAACGATAGAGCAGCCGACATTTTGAGTCTAGAAGATACGTCAGTGTTTTCGCATGCCATGCGATGGTCAGAATAGTTGATCAAAATCACTGTTAAGTTGCAAGCCTGGAAAAACATCGTAGAAAGCGACAGCACTCTGAAGACGTTACAGCTTTCTCTGGGGTGAATATCGAGCCAAAGTTTCCACGACTCGACGGCGTTCGTGACAAGAATCGTAACTTGGCAAGCACACTGACAAATGATTAGTGTTCTGCATTTGTGAAGGAATGTGTTGTTCATTTTGCCTTTGAAGCACTTCCGCAGCATTTGTATGTTGAAGAATACTCCTGCGAAATCAAGGGCTGCTACAAACACCAAATATATCAAACTCATGTTAGAACTGATCCAAACTTTTAGAATCTCCCGATTGCGTGTTATCTGGTTAGACAGTGAAGCAAGCTCAGTTTATACACCGAATGCAAATATGGCGGACCGCTCGGTTGCTGCCTGGAACGAGCTGCATGAAAGCGAGGCTAGTAAGGCTTCGGTGTTTTGTTTTGACAATGCTTTCATAGTAAAGTCTTGGTTATTCGTCGATCTGGTGTGTTTCTTTTCGCTGCTCCTACGAGCTGCTGTGTTTTGAATGCCACGAGAAGTGATAGAACTGTTCACAGTTTGTCTCTAAGGGAAAAAGTGGATCAATGCAATTTGTTGAGACGAAAGAAAGGAGTTCACGATCGCCGTGAGAACTTTCTATAAAGTTTGTTCGCTACATTTCAGGTTAGAAGGTCTTAGAAAATGTGTAAGCGATCACATTTAGCGCCAAGTTGTTCTTATTTGGCTCAATGCTTTCACTAGCTTTTACTATTACTAGCTTTTACAGTTGAATTTCATTCACTTGGTTAGTATTTGATCGTGCGATGCCGTGCGAGTGGATCGGACGCGGACAAAGCCGAACATGTCGAAAATGAAAAACTTCTTTTGATACGGAGGATGTCTTGGAAGTGGAGCTTTTCTTTACCTTGAGGAAGGTACTGGCCATGAAACTCGTGCTAGAACACCACCAGACACCACATAAGCTCGTCATTTAAACGAATTTTCTAAGATCTTCCAACTTGAAATGTAGCGAACAAACCTCAATAGTTCCTGCGGCGATCGCGAACTCCTCTCTTTCGTCACAACTAATTGCATTGATCCACTTTTCCCTAAGAGACAAACTGTGAACAGTTCTATCACTTCTCGTGGCATTCAGAAACAAAGCAACTCGTAGGAACAGCGAAAAGAAACACACCAGATCGACGAATAACCAAGACTTTACTATGAAAGCATTGTCAAAACAAAACACCGAAGCCTCACTAGCCTCGCTTTCATGCAGCTCGTTCCAGGCAGCAACCGAGCGGTCCGCCATATTTGCATTCGGTGTATAGTTTTAACAAATGCCAGACTATAAACAAAAGCTACAATAGAGCGTTTTCACTCACGTGGTCAGTGGCCATATTGGTTTGCTAAAACAATAGGCGATTTTTGCCTAAAAATAGAGTTTATAATTCCCGGAGGAATGGCTTGATACACCAATATGGCCGCCGTTTCTTCACGCTAGTTGTTCTATTCTGTGCGGCATACACTCTGCTGACGAGACCCAATCAGGTCGAAACAGCTGTCCAGAGTTTGCATTTTTGACTTTTAGTTTGGACTCTATCATCTATCATAAACAAACCGCGGTGATAAACATTCAAAAATAACGCATATTTATTCGACCTCACGTACCCAGGTACCTGTCACGTACCGTACCGTATGCTAGACTGCATACATTTTCAAAAGCAACGGTAAAAAGTTTTTGACTAAAACGGGGGTCTGGAAACAGAAA
The DNA here is from genome assembly GCA_963693305.1 of Meandrina meandrites. NCBI lineage: Eukaryota > Metazoa > Cnidaria > Anthozoa > Scleractinia > Meandrinidae > Meandrina > Meandrina meandrites. The sequence continues at coordinate 36,237,746 of OY855909.1, read as the reverse complement.
GACTTGACTAAAATTAACTTACGCAGGTCTGTTTTGAATTAATTAAAAACAAATTTCTTCGCCTTCATCAAGCACACGGCAAGGTATTAGCGGAGAAAAGTTTTATTAATGAGAGCCAGTTCAGTACAGGCCAGAAAAGTAACGTACGTGTCAAAAAGAAACTTCTATTGCCGTGAGTATATTTTGTTGTGCCTGGAGATAATTAATTTTCTTGTGAGCAAATTTATTCTGCCGTAAGATATTCAGTTACCGTTTTCGCTTATAAAAACTGTGGCCACTTGTTAAGAAACATTGTAATCTCAAGCAAATAATTAAACAATCTATATATTTATCTTGTATCAAAGTTTGACCCGACAAAGATATCTTCTGTGGCATCGATGCGGCAGCCAGCAGTGGTCGATATTCCCGTGAAAAAAGGTTTTTTGACCGTGTCCTGTCCCCAACTGCTTTGCACAGCCTGCAATGTACTAAAATCTGCCGGGACTGATGCTTTAAAAATCTTTTTTGGAGTAGCCGGGACAGATACCTCAGAATTCTTTTTTGGAGTCGCTTGAAAATTCCGAGTCGACATTCTCGTAAAAGACTTACCGAAAACACAAAGGTTTTCCCGCACTCCAAGCGATATCAATTTTAATGTTACAATTATTTCCACTCCCTACCGGGCTCAGTACTTCAGCTAAGTGAAGACAATTTTTACCTTTCCCACCCCTCCCTTAAATCATTTCTCTGGAATCTGCTGGTCCTTTCTCTAGTGATACAGAGAGGACCCTGGGAACGAGGTTGCGGGCGGGCGACGGGCGACATTGCAAAATCTATGACGTCAGAGGGTAACAGTGCACGTGCACTGTTACCCGCGAATGTTGACCGACGACCGCCGTTGCACGTGAACAGAGCACGTGGTTGGCTATATAACAAATCACTTAATGACTGGTACCTCGGGAAACAGTTAATTTTGTTTCCCTTGGCTCCGCCTCGGGAAACATTGAGATTCTCGGGAAACAAAATTAACTGTTTCCCGAGGGACCAGTCATTAAGTGTTTATTAATTAACTATGAAAATAACAATAGCTTCTTGCTGCTGAAGTTTGCTGATGTTGACATTTAAAGAAGGCTCTAGCTCACGGATAAATTAAGTCTCCTTAATTTTACAGTGTAAATCGGATTTTCCCGAACCCAAAATAATTATGTCCAGTGGAGTGGCTCCAACATGTTCAGAAATGGCTGAAGAAAGATCCCTTTTAACAAGACCGTTAAAATGTTCTGTTTTCCTATCATGGAGCCTGTATGGAAAGAAGGGTGTTATTTGCCTGCCTGATCAGTCCATACATAAAGGGAAAAACTGTATCCACGTTTCATTATCAACATACAATCATCCTACTTTACCCAGGTCGTCGCCAGGGGAGTCCCCAACTATCACGTGTACAGCAAGTGATGGGGTGGTGTGATGTAGTCATGCCCATATTAGGAAAACGATGTCCATACGCACCAGAGCCCCGACCGTGCCCTTGCAAGTAGCCGGTTGCACGTTAAACCAAACCAACCTTCATCAACTTTCTTGCCGCCGCCTTTACTGCGGTTTCATTGATTCAAAATGCTTAAAGCACTGGGGGATCCTTATTTTGTGGCTAAATTCCAGCGTACGTTTGGTCTAAGAGAGATTCGGCGCGAGAAAGACGCCCCTTTTGCAATGCGTGACCACAAGGACTCTCACTCGCCATTGAGAAATGGGCATGTCCACGATGGCTACCTCACCAAAAATCACGTCCACACGAATTCTTCAAATCACGTCCACCATCGCAATGGGTTTGTCAAACCTGAACCGTTCGAGAAGGGCAAATCACCAAGCGAAGAAAAAAAATGCGAGCAGTTGTATGAGTTCAACACCTTTTTCCATGCACTGTTCGTGTTTGGTTCAACGTTAGGCTACGAATCATTCTATCTCACCTTCTTCCCGTTCGTCTTTTGGAACATCGACGAATACCTGGCTCGTAGAACTGTTATTATGTGGGCTATTATAATGTACATAGGTCAGAGTGCAAAAGATGTAATTCAATGGCCTAGACCACCTTGTCCTCCCGTAATTTCTGTCGAGAAGCGTTTTCAGGTTGAGTACGGAATGCCGTCCACCCACGCCATGGTGGGGACGTTAATACCGTTTTGCTTGGTGTATTTTACTTATGATCGTTACCAGGTATGTTCTGTCAGCGTTTGTATGTCAGTTTGATTTATTTAGCATTCTGTTCTTGTCAGCCCAAAGATTTGTTATTTCCTTCAATGGTGGATTATTTCCTATCTCCAGGGATATTATATTACGCTTGACAAATCGATGACATCATTGTTCAGTAGGAGTTGTGACTAATCGATAAATAATCAACTGATTTTTAACTTATCAAATGGTCGTCTTTGGTTCTATTATTTTAACGTAGATTATTAATAACTCATTTGGTATTGGCAAATTTTCAACCTACTTTACACAGACTTAACTATAGACAAAACAACTCTGAGCCAAGCAGCGATATGAGCCATGGGCGTGGGGAGATATGAAATTGATCTTCGAGTTTTCAACTCAATATCTCACAGTGAGCACAGCAAACGAGTGAGATATCGAGATTGAACACTAGAAGATCAATTTCATATCTCCAAGCTCCCATGTATTATATAAATTTAGCTCAATTCTTTCAAAAGGTGAATATTCCAAAGGTCATATCAGGACACATCTGTTTGATACAATATCAGAACACGTGTTCTGATATGACATTTCTCAGTGGCCAAATACAACACACTGTAGTTTATATAATAAATAATTTTAAATGATAGAGCAGTTTTAAAATGAGTGTCGCAAAACCCAAACCAAAGTAATCACTCTCGCCAATCAGAAAGGACACAGACAATCCAGTGAACCAATCAAAACTCGAGGCAAATACGTGTAGCCGGCAGGAAGAGCCGGAAAACAGGTGCAACCAAGTCACGGTTGGTTTTGTAGTAATGCAAAACCAAAGCAAAGCAGCAAATGTGAATTACTTTTTACACTCTAGTGAAAACCGCTCTAAAAAATTTACTAATACCAAAAAAAAAAAAAACTAGTATAACCCATGGACAGATTAAAGTAATTTTAAACCTTGGAAAAATAGCAACAGCAAATTTGAACCCAACTGAGTGGCAAGCAACTTCTGGTACTCAAAATCTTTGTTCTAAACTCTTGGCATTTTATGGTATTTTCCATACTGGTTAGCCTGCGTAGCTGGCGGTTTTGTTGAAGCCTTGGGCATCTCACGGCTTTGCTGTTTGTTGTTGCGGCGTCACCGTATACTCGCGTGCAAGTCAACCCCAACAAAACCGCCAGCTATGCAGCCTACATACTGGTTGATCCAAAGGGCTGATCAAATTCCAAAATTTTGGAGAAGACGTTATGTTATTAATGTCATTTGTGGCTCTTACTTTCTTGTAGTATCCCCTGTATGTTGGTGTAATACTTGGAGTATGTTGGTGTGTTTTGGTGTCTACCAGTCGTCTATACATGGGCATGCATACATTGCAGGTATGTTCATCAGCATGTTCTTTCATGTTGCAGTGATGCCATTTGGGAGGGAGGGGCTGACAGTTGAACATTGTTATTCGTACTTTGTTTATTTCCAGACTTACTATTGGTAATGTCTGCATATGAGCCTAGTGACCCATCAGGCTGAAGCTTATCACAGTTTCTGTAGCATGAAGCAGCTAGGACTATTTCTGCTCCCCCCCCCCCCCCCCCCCCCTTGATGGGATGCGAGTCCATCACAGGGTTACCCCAGCAGTAAATTCGCCGGTACCCATTTATACACCTGGGTGGAGAGAGGTACTATGAGAGTAAAGTGTCTTGCCCAAGAACACAACGCAGTGCCCTGGCCAGGGCTTGAACCTGGACCATTCAATCCAGAGTTCAGCGCCCTAACCATTAGGCCACTGCACTTCGCAGACTTACTAGTATCATTGTAATTTTTTGTGGTCCTGTAATTTCTTGGTGCTGTCAACAAACAAAATGTACAGACCTCAAAGGAGAAAAAAGCTGAGTGTCTCTGTTATGAAGGTGTATATAATATACATGTAGAGGTAGAGATTATTAATGCACTAGATGATCCAGACAGTTTTTGTGTGTCGCAGTGTGTCTGAACAATCAAAGTCTGACCATAGTACATGTTTGAAAACACTTGAAATCTGGTGATTTTTTTAAGCAAGGGGTATAGTGACTTTAAATCCTTTTCTGTCCTAAAGAGCTGAAATCATCCCAAGAGGGACTTGGCAACAGTTCTGAACACGATGGCAACAGGATGTATTTTGAAATTGAAACTGTCAAGTTTGACCTTCCCTCTTTGCAAGAAAACGCTATTAATAATACATGTATTACATGGATTGTCACAGGGCAAATTTAGTTACACCACGTACTTGACTAGTGTGCTCACAGAGGGCGATGTGTTTAACTCCTGTGGAGTGAACTCGGAACGTTTTTTTTTAGTAGTGTGTGCTACTTATTGATTAATATGTTTCTTGATTTTATTACAAATTGTTTTTCAGGATCTTCTTGCTGGAGTTGCCTTTGCAGTTGTTTTACTTGTTACTGTCCTACCTCTGTTGGATGTATCAGTTGATAGATGGGTGTTCACCTCTCCAAACACCCCGATTTTTCTTGTCATTGTGCCATTAGCCATGATAATCCTGTACCCCTCGCCGCCAAAGTACACCCAGACAAAAGCAGATACTGCCACCATACTGTTTGGTACATGTGGAGCGCTGCTTGGTTCCTGGGGGAAGTTTTACTTTCGTGGGTTACCAGATCCCTACTTAGGTGCGCCGTTTCCTATCCGTATTCCTGGGCAGAAGAAGATCATCCAAATGCTATGCAAGTTTGTGTTTGGTGTCACAGTGATAGTGCCGACCCGTGCAGTGATGAAGTCAACAGTGCATACTGTTGTGCCATGGCTTCTTGCAGAGACTGACCCCAAGAAGAAGAAGTCTGTGTCAGAATTGCCGCACCGTTTCTTTACATATACAATGGTTGGCTTCACAGCAGTGTTTCTTATCCCGCAGATGTTTTCTTACTTTGAAGTATAACCTCGATACACTGTGATAACAGCTGGTTTTGAGGGAAAATCTCAAGGATAAGAACCTTAAGCTAATGAAAACCAAAGCAATGTAAGTATCGTATGTTTCATTGAATACCACTTCCATGTAACTTAACTGTATTCAGAATCAGGAAGCCGATTAAAAGGCTTGTTTACTGGTGCTAACTGTGACAGTAGGATGAAAACAAGAGTAACTACCATGCAAATTGTTGTTGCTGGCATCCCTCGATATCGAGAAAGATGTCTTCTTGATTGTGTCCAGTTTACAAATTTGTTGTTGACTGAGTAGTCTTACAAGTAAAGCTTGTTCTGCTCGTGGTTACCCTTGGTTCTTTAGCATAAAAGGTTTCTTATGCTTTTGCTGATGTTGCTAAAGAAAACCAGCCTCAAGACTATGTATGTACATGTACAGTTGTGAGTAACAACTCGCTGTTTGCAATTATTTCCAATTTACCATTAGCAGAAACACTAACAAGCTATAAATAGATTCGCACATCGCTATTAAAGTTAAAACACATCCAAAAAATATAAAATAAAAAACGGGAGTAATTTTGGGAGAAGTTTATAGTTTGTGTGGGCCCAAACCACAGCCAAGGGTTTATCTTTACTCAATAGAGAGGTTAAGCATGACGTTTATGGCAAACGGCAAACGGCAAAAATCGAACTTTTGGTGTCTGATTTTAGCCGTTTGTACAATTTAGGGAAATTGTTTGCATTTACTGTGATTAAGGGATTTTTTCCTATTTTTTGACTGGCTTTATTTAAGTGCTAAAGAAAAAGTGAGCAAAAACAGAATTATTTTTGCCGTTTGCCGTAAACGTCATGCTTAACCTCTCTAATGACTTTTTAAGTTATGCCAAACTTACTAATCAGAATGTTAATTTGCACCAGGTTCTGTAAACAGAGAGCAGCTGTATTTTATTTCTCTTGGACAATAATGACTTAGTTAATGTTTTTTGAAGTCAAAGCTGTGTTTACATATCCATGTGCAATATAACACCTGACGTTCCAAGTCAGAATTATGTAGATTATGTTACCAAGATTTTATAAATAGTAATAATTTTTAATTACCCTAGGACATAATTAATGAGAAGTAGTTTTAGCAAGTTTGACGAGTTTCTTCTGTAGAACAAACACCAAACTCAATTATTTTTTTGTACAGTTGTTGAAAAACCATTCTGCTGAAAATTAATGTAAAGGCTGCAGGTGGTAACAGTTTGGTTAAAACAAAAATGGTTTTAAAAATTAGTTATGTGGGATTTATACCTTTGAAATGACTCAGATTTCTCTGTAGATGTAATAATGTTACAACAGTCATTTACTAACCAATTTGGTTATGTAAGCTTTGGAAATTTAAGTTGTCAATACTTTTATTATCAAGATGCTGTTAGATCATTAGATGGACATCTCTCAGGAAGAGTGTGTTTAAAATTAAATGAGATTCTGTGGATATTAATGATCAAAAATTGTACTTATTTATCGTACTAAAAGACTATTGTACACAGAGGAAAGACAGAAAAGAGGAGGATGTTACAGCAACATCAGACCTATAATCTTTTATATTCTACAGGGTCTAAATTTTACACAAAAGGTCGAAAAAGGGCTGGTTTAAATGTTACAGGAAAAAATGACACTGCATAATTGTTACATGTGGCACCAGGTTATATGAATCTTAAGGTGTAAGTAGGCATTTAATTTTTTTGAATCTGTAACAATTTGCAAGAGTTAACCTGAAAATGAAAGACATTACCAGGAAGTGTTGTACTGAGGAATAGTAAAGAACTTGAAATTTTTTCTTCAATTATCAGAATATTAGGATTCATCTTTTAACAATATTATTATTTCTTGAAATAAGGATATATATGTAATCGTCATGGGTTGACAATAGGTTTAGACAAGTTGTGTGTCAAGATGAATTTCATGCAATTAGGTTTGCGTCTATCCGCAATTGCATGATGTTCATTTCAAAATATATATGATTGGGGGATATGCATGCAATTTGAAATGTCTCCACCTTGCTGCTATACTTTCAACGTGTCATTGGCTGTCATGTCATTGTTTCACGGCCATGTTGCTTGTTGGAATTTCACCACAACTGGGGCTTTCTATTTGACAAGAAGTTTTGTCTGAAAGTTTTGTTATCAAACTTGCTTGTTGACAGTGTGTGTTTTATCCAGCATCAGTTTTGGGAAAATTCATGTCACCTTTTTATCCAGACATTTAAAATTTAGCAATAACTAATAAACTTAATTTAAAAGAACTTATTTCAAAAATGCCCCATGTGAATAAAATTGTTTATCTCGCAAATTTTATTGCATGTGGTTTATACTTGTGTATTACAAATGCTACACAATTTTTGTCCCAAAATAATAATGTTAACTGTTTTTATATACAAATGCATATTTTTGGAAGTTAAGAAAGTTATCAAGTTGCCCTTGTATAAGAAGTAAATTTTAGTGGGATTAGCATACAGCAGTAAAAAAGTAACATTTAAAATTTATTTCATGTTTATCATGTCAATTTGTTGTTCTTTGAGAACAAGACCATCAATAATGAGTGAGTTTACTAAACCTGTGAAATAGATACTACCATTGTAGAGGCCCTGCCAGGGGGGTGTCCCAGGTTGCTTGTCGGAATTTTAAAATGTCTTGTGTCGGCGTTCTGTCAAGGCTACACAACGCTGTTGGAAATTTAGCGACATACATTTGTCTTTGTCAGTCGTTTGTCGCTATTTCGTTTGAGCGCTGTCGCTACTTTTTGGCCCATGTCGCTTGTCGGAATTTACCCTGGCAGGGCCTCATTGTAGTCTTTTGTTTAGTTTTGACTATTATGCAGTAACGTGGGATATTGTTTCAAGGGTTAGCTGAAATCACTCTTATTCATTTAGGAATTATTTGACTGGAGTGTTACATTTTTATTATTACTGTAACAGTAACTTTCACAAAACTAGTTAGTCCAAAGGTGTCAGAAACGAACTGTAAAGAGTCGAAGACAATAAAAATTAATTACCGGTAAAACGTTTTTCCTCTTCCTTATGGCCAACATATCAATGGGTGTTAATGTGGGAAGAAAGCTCCATTGTGATGGTGCCAGCCTATACCTGTTCTGAAAAGTGGCAAGTGCAGTAGTCTAAGAGACACTTTGCATAAATGGTGTCGGCATTAGAATAGCAATACTTACACATCCTAAGCCTCACATTCACATAAAAAATCTTTTGTCGATAAACATCCACACGAGGCTAAGGATGTACAAAGTATTATTATTTGGATGCCATTTACGCAGTGTCTACTAAACTCAAGGTTTCTATCAAAAGCTGACAGAAACCAAGAGCAAGCCGTCCAACTCAGTGGCTGATGTATTAAACACAGAATATCGCTAGAATTGATTTATTGAACGGGTTTTGATAGAATTTAGCAAAAAAACTGAGGGTGGGCTTCGAGAGCTGTCTATCGATTGACATGTAGCCAATCCTTAATATGTGTTTGCCAATAGTAAGACACTGGGCTATGCTAATGGTTTTAAGCCAACCCAAAAGTGTTCATTCACCTTGGTTTCTTGTTCATAAAATGTCATGAACTACCAGGGGGACTTATTACGAACGCAATATTTTATTGAACTTCCAGAGGAGGGAGAGGGAGATTTAGGGTGGGGTGCTTAATAGAACTTTGATGTTACTTTGAAAGAACATCTAGTGAGCTCTGGCTAACACCCTCCTATACTCAACTTAGTAAGAAAAAAAAACAACATTTGATGTGGCAATTTTTGTTTTATTCAGAACAGTATACAAATGTTGGAGAGCAGGCCATGGCATTTTTATTATGTTAACATACACTTTCTTGTAAAGGATTGCCCAATCTCATTCCCAGAGCCTGCTTTTCTTTTGGTAAGCATCAAAAGTGCAAACTCTAGCCAGGCCCAATCAAACATTTCTGTATGTACATTGGATGCATGCTGACTAGACACTTCATTTTATTGTGGCTTTTTTTTCAATGGGTGTCCAACATCTGCATGGTATTATCTCGTGGCAAAGCCAACTATTTGCTCCTGCGAAATAGAAAATTGTATGAGTGCATTGAAGAGACACCTGCATGTACAGTAGGTTAAGTCCGCATGTGAGCCAAGAGGCCCATCAGGCTGGAGCTTACAAGGGTTTCCATAGCATGAAGCAACTAGGAGTATTTCTACTCCCGCCTGGATGGGATGCTAGTCCATCGCAGGGTTACCCCCAGCAATAAATTCACTGGTACCCATTTATACCCCTGAGTGGAGAGAGGCACTATGAGAGTTACGTGTCCTGCAACATCGTTCCCAGGGCTTTTCCCTTCTTTGCCCTGGGAACAAGGTTGTTAACTGTCTTGCCAAAGACCACAACTCAGTGCCCCAGCCAGGGCTCCAACTCAGACCACCTGATCTGGAGTCCAGTGCATAAACCATTAGGCCACTGTTGCCTCCCTACACATACACTACTGAAGCCTTTTTTTGTAAATTTAGTAAAAAAAAAATACAAGTTGTTTAAACCAAATGATCAGAGGATTAAAGCAGATGAATCATCAGTACTGATATTTAAATCCTGTTTCTCTCACAGTGCTTCACTACACTGAGGTATATAAATGGGTACCAGCAAATATAATTTGGGGTGACCCTGCAATGGACTAACATCCTACCCAGGGGAGTAGAAATACTTTGTGTTTCTTCAATTGTACTACAGAAATCCGGATAACATGAGACACTGGCCCAATGCTGACTTTACTTTTCCGTCAGGGCCCGCGCAGAGGGAGGGGCTGGGGGGGCTTTAGCCCCCCCACTTTTTTACAGTAAAAAGAAAAAATAAGAAGAACGTAAGTAAATAAGCAAGTAAAGAAAGAAATAAAGGAAAAAAAAATATTATTTTTATTATTGAACGAACAATTACTAAAAGTATTTCATTTGAACGCCTTCCAGAAGCTGGTGATAAATTTTGTTTTTGAGCTCCATTTTGGTTAATCATGTATCGAGGGCATCTGGCAGAAGCATATCACCTATGCTTCTGCATCTGGTCAATGATCATTCTGTTTCGACTGCCCGAAGAATAAACATTTTGCCCAGCAATGACGCAGGGGAGATTTAGTAACTTGACAATGATACCAGTCATGAAGAATGGTTTTTGACATCACTAACGAATTTGCAGATTGTAGCAATAACAGAAAGAGAAACTTTTGGCACCGTTTAGCAAAAGTATAGCAAAAATCGTCAGATTCCTGGTTTGTAAATGCTAATGGCAGTAGTACTGATTTGGAGTAAATTAAATTGCTTCAAGCAGGATTTGATAGTAAATCTATAGGTCTGGTTCTAATTGTTTAGTATGCTTATCCCTGAAGCATTACAATAATATAGCAAGGCCGATAAGTACTATGTGAAAAAGTAACTTTGCAAGACACCAACACGACCAGAACGATAAAGTAGGGTTACAATCGCGGACAGCCATTCCGTCCTTTTTGGGACTCATCAGCGTGGTGTAGCAAGTCTAAATAACGCCAGCTCGAAAGGCCAGCGCAAATAAATTGCAATAATCTCTTGTAGATCCTGGTACATTAGCACCATTGTTGTTTGTGGTCCGTTGCTGTTTCAAGTTGTAAAAACATTGCGCTTTAACACACTGTTTGTTAATATTAAATCCACCTTCCGATATCTGAGAGTAACTAAAATCCTAATTTTCCCAGGGCAGCATGCCTCTGCTCTCCCCCCCCCCCCCCCCCCCCAAAAAAAAAAAAGTCTGGCTCACGCTTAAGCCCCCCCACTCAAAATCTTGCTGCGCGGGCCCTGTCCGTAGGAGGAATTCCTTGATGGGATGCAAGTCTGTCACAGGTTATACTCTCCCACTCCTCCCCCCTGGCATATCAGTACCCATTGATCTATCTGGGTGAAGAGAGGAACTGCAAGTTGAAGAGTACAGTGCAAACCCTTGACTTCTTTAACCTCCTGAAAATTCAACCACTGCAACCACTCCAATATCTTGGAGGTTTGTGAAACCAGGCTTTCATTGTATCTTGCCTAAGGACAAACCACAAAGACCAGGCCAGGAGGACCAACTCAGACCACCTGTTTCAGAAATATGCTTTACCTGGTAACTTATCACTCTAAGATAAAGAAAATAAAATCATGGTTATGAAAATGTTACCTTGATTGGAAGTAAAGTACTAGTTGCTATTAGTCCTACTGATCTTACAAGAACTGGCAACATGCTTGACGTAGAGTAAAGTCTCTTAAGAGCATCAATTGCAGTGATCATGGGAACCACGCTCTGTTGTCGCTTTGTTTCATAGGTTAAAAGATGTTCCAGAGATCCTAGAGAAGGAAGCGACAACAGAAGAATGATTAAAAATAAAATCCTAAATCATGATTATTATTACTCAACAAGTAAGAGATTAGGGTAAATATTAAGTCCTATGCATTATAGGTAAAATTACCAATATCTTTTCCTTCCTCAGCTGCTTCAGACAGAACATCTCTCAAACAGGCAACATCTCCAAATCCAAGATTGACACCTTGTCCCGCAAGAGGATGGACTCTATGGGCTGCATCACTTAACAAAAATTCAACGACCATCAGTTCATTCATACCGGCTTAAAAGCCATTTGATCACTTTCAATTTTTTGTGCCAGATGTCAGTGGCAGACCTACAATAGATCCAATGTAGATCTAGGGTGCGGACAGAGAAAGGACCCCCTCCCACGTTATTGGAGAAACACAAGGGCTCTCCTTCACCTTGCCCCCCTCTGCCCTCCCCATTCCCCTTCTTCCTTGAGCACCTCTGGGGTCTGCATTGGAAATAGGGGATGCTTTTATTAGACAAAAAAATTCAAGTGATGATCTCACTTACCCTATCAAAGCCAGTCTTGGTCTGACATATTCTGTAGCATGACCAAAGCCATATGGAAACACAGCCCTACTTCCTTCCTCGACACTGCTCACACTGGGAGGGGACTGGGTACTTGATGCTACATCTACAACCATAGATTAAAACAACAGGATTGGATGTTGGTGACTGGGAAGAAGGTCAAGATTGCATGGTGTAGTAAAAAGTTTGTATCAGATCGCCTGGCTATCAGTGATTAGCCTGGAAAGTAAGGGAGGAAGGGGGAAAGATTGCACCTCGCACTAAAACATGTTTGCCACAGACATCAGCTTTCAAAATTCCCTGACTTTTCCCTGACAAAAACAAAATTTCCCTGACCAAATAAGTGCAAAATGTCACACATAGTAGCAGCCTCCAGTCTCCGCTTCCAAAATAGACAATTGCTGAGATCACATTGACCTGAAATATCTCTTCCAGCCAGCAATTGTATGAAATCAGCAGTGTTATAATTTATTCCAATTTTTCCTGACTTTTCTTCAAAATGTCAGTTTTCCCTGACTTTTCCCTGACCTTCAAGAATTTTATTTTTCCCTGACCATTCCCAACCTGTGGCAACCCTGTTAAATTCGAATTCCTCCTCTCTCTCTCCCCTCTTTAGTTTGAACGTCTGCCATGCAGGCTTATCCATGATGAGTATCGAAGATGAATTTTTGCAAGAGTCTAATACCTAAAATTGCTAGCTAGTCTTGATTTCAACTTACCCTCAACCTCAACTGAGATATTCTCAAAAACAATTATTTATAGTTACTCGTTACAGACTGCCATACATTCTTTTAAAGCTAGTTATGAATATTCAGTGGAAAAAGGCAAGCTATCCTTTACAAGCCAATTAGCTATGAAAAACTTGCATAGCTATTTACTTACTTGTCCATGGTTGAATAAACGAAGCTAACAGATATGACATTCTTGTTGCTTGATCCACAAGAGGATTGCGGTCAAAATCCTCCCACTGTAGAGCAAGAACAGCAGAAAGGTGATTTAATTAGCACAGACTGGCCACACGGAAACAGGGAGCTTTGTTTCCGCAAGATCCTCAATCTACCCCTTGGATTGACCTTGGGGGACATGATGGTCTCAAGTGGAGAAACAAAACTCACTGTTTCCTTTACTGTTACGTAAAGGTTGCTAATGTCATCATCATCAACATCGTCATCATCATTTACTGTCAGCTAAAAAATCACAACTTAGCATTTTAACTCCACAAACCAACTTTGACACACTGACTTACAAATGCATTGTTGATGGCATCAACAAATCTGTCTTCCTCCATGGAGACCAGATCCTTGGCATGTTCAGGAGTTGTGGACCACACCAATGAGCTTAAATTCTCTGTTAACTTGACAGAAATAATATAATGAAAAAATGTAAATGACCTTTTTTAAGAGGTTCAAGGCACACCAATTACAGCAGACTTTTGTGTATTTGTCTGAATTAGTTCTTGGTCAAAAGGCTAGTTTTTGAGAAGCAAGGAAAACAACAAAATATAACAGAACATTTACAATAATTTGTTACTTTTCAACAAGACATTGCAACATTTCAAGAATACAATTAGCACTACGCAGGATGCGTGAAACTAGTAAAATGGCCTTGCTCACCATGAGTTCTCGTAGCTCAGTGGATAGAGCACCCACCCAGTGGTTCAATTCCTGTAGGGGACTCAGATTTTTCTTTGTCCCACATTCACGACATGCTGAATATTTCATATTTCACAACTATACAATAACTGTCAATAATCTACTTCTTCTTACTGGTAGAAGGGCTATTGGTCCTGTTGGTAAAAACTTCTGCCATGCCACGGTATTCTCTGTAATCTGAAAAACATTTTTTATTAGACTACGTATAATTTCATTAGTGTAAAGTTCAAACATGAAAAATGGAATATTCAACGTGTAGTGAGTGTGGAAATCGAACCCATGACCTCCCGAACACCGATCCTAGCAGTATGCCGGATGGGGTCACATTCGAACCTAGTAAATATCCTTGCTCACCATGAGTTCTCGTAGCTCAGTGGATAGAACGTCTGCCAGGGGAGAGGTCATGGGTTCGATTCCTGATGGGGGCTCGGATTTTTTCTTTGTCCCACACTTACGACATGCTGAAAATTCCATCTTTCATGTTTCACTACCAAGCTTAAAATTTACCATCTTTTTTTATTCATCATCGTAGTGTAAAGTTATTAAACATTTTGCTGAATAAAACTATTAAAACATATAGGGGCAAAGCTGTTAAAAAATTTATGCTCAACAATTTTTATCTTTAAGATCATCATCAGAGTTACTCTTTGATGATGATCTTAAAGATCAAAAACATTAAGCGTCAATTTTTAACAGCTTTTTACCTACCGTAAAATTCCAGTTATAGGCCCATCTAACTGGAAACAAAAAAATACATCCAGTTATAAGCCCCCCCCCCCCCCCCCCCCCCGGATATAAGCCCCCCTCTGCTGGATGATAGTACTGAACAGGGCTAAATGTTACTTTATTTTGCCTTTTTAACTTAAAAAAAGTATTTCAATCAACACTACCATGGCTCTTTTCGAAACATTTCTTTATTCCGCTTATAAGCCCTCCCAGATATAAGCCCTTCTGCTTATAAGCCCACCCAAAACCCCTTACGAAGTTGTATAAGCCCAGGGGTTATAACCGGAATTTTACGGTATATATTTTAAGTGGAAAGTTGTACGGAACAAAAAGCCAGCGTTCTCAAGGTAAAAAAGTCTGTTCCTTTGTAGCTCATCGATCAGGTCTTGTAGCATAATTTTAAGTGGCAACAATACAAATACTACCTCTCCAAGATGAAGAGTTGCTACAACTCCCCACTGATCATATTTCCAAGAGAGACAATCCATGGATGCTTGCTTTCGTACCAAAGACTGAGGACCATCAGCTCCTATCTTGTAGGGAAAGAAATTACGCCATGAATAAACCAGTACCACCCAGGTGCATGTGCGGCCATGGCATGCATGCCACAATAACAGAATATGTGAAGAACAATGCTAAAAATAATGTGCTGACCCTGGACTTGTAACAGGAACAGTGGCAGTGCAGGCCTGAGGTCTAAATTTCTGATTTATTATTAATTTAAGTTTCACTTCTCTATACAAGATGTTATTGGCATAGAACCCAAAATTTTTACTTTTAATTAAGAGATGATCAGGGGTGGCATGGTTTTAGTGACCCATGTTGAAGAAAATTGGAGGGACAAAAGGATTTGAGTCAAATTAAGCAATTTTCGAGTTTATCTGTGATTTATAGAAAAATAAATGAGTAAAAAGTTCGAAAAAAAAACACTTCAAAAAAAAAAAGAAAAGATTAATGTTAGTGTAAAGCCAATTCCCTCCTGGGGGAGGTGCAAATGGGGTCATAAATACCCCCCTCCCCCGTAAAATCCCCTGAACCAAAATTAAACCCCCAAAAATCCCATGCTGAATTTTCAAACCATAAAAATATTTGCTAAAATTTTCTTGCCTCCCAAATCCATGAATTGTAAATTTCAAAGCGCACAAATTCCTTCGCACCTCCCCGTCACCAGAATTCTGGAATACCCCCCGCCCCCCCCCCCCCCCCCCCCCCGTTGCTGGGGCACATACCACTAATCTTGAATGAACTGTTCTTCCATCATCCAGCTCCAATGCAGCCCATGTATGACTGACATCTTTATCGTCCTTCAAGTTACAGCATTAAGTAAACATAAACACTACAGGTCAGTGGTGGCATTAAGAATAGCCTCTCCCTCTTTTTAAGTTTTGAACTCTTTTCCCAAGGTTAATATATTTAAACTAACCCATTATAATGCCTTTCTTTGTAATTAATAGCACTGTTAAGAATTTGATACTTTACTGCATCAATAAAACCTCCCCCAGTTGACGATTCTTTTATTCCAATCACCTAATTGCTTGGTAATGCATTGGTATTGAAATTAAGAGTTAAGAAAATGGAAAAATTAAGAATTAAAATGTCCTGATGAACTTATGGCAACTTTCTGTATTTGAACTTGCCAACTAATTAAAGTGCAAAAACTGTGGAAGGTGGAGTTACCACGTTACATCTCTGCTCTCCAACAACAGTCAGC
Organism: Meandrina meandrites; assembly: GCA_963693305.1. Classification (NCBI taxonomy): domain Eukaryota; kingdom Metazoa; phylum Cnidaria; class Anthozoa; order Scleractinia; family Meandrinidae; genus Meandrina; species Meandrina meandrites. Next base: position 36,221,682 of record OY855909.1, on the reverse strand, counting down.
TCTGCCCCCCTCTTTCTGGCAATTTGATTGGATAGTTGAAACAGAAGCGATCAGAATGTTGAAAACAAGAAGTCAAAGATTACTCAACAAAGGTTTGTCAAGTGGGAATGGTACAATGTGTAGCAATGTCAAATTATTTATCCAAAACATTACCATATCTCTTGTAAAGTCGGGAAGAGTTAATCGATTCAGCTTTGTTCCATGAAGAACTTTCACTCGTGACTGAAGCATTTTGAGTTGTTTTCTAAGAGCTTCAAGGGTGACAGGATTTTCAATGATATATCCCATGTCCTTGGAGCTGTCTAACTCCCTGGAACCTGAATCAAAGGAAATGTGTGCATCGCTGCATGCATCCCAAACCTAGGATACAAAAAAGAAACACTTAAACCATTTTCAGGGGGACAGAATTTTACAGTGAAACATGTTACATAGTATAACGTTAAGGCTAAAACTCTATTTCTGGGATGACTGTGTTGCAGCTAGCCCTTATGGCTGCATATTAATTGGCTTGCTTGTGTCTTGTCATGTGCCCCCAATGTAGCTAACTGTTGAAGTATGTTTTCAGTAACTGCTGTGCCAGTTGTCTATATTTTATAAACATAATCTTGACTGTTTAGTGCACAAGATGTTGTTTATATGACAGCGTAAATGTGCAACTGGACTCCATTCATTCAAAAGTATTCATGATCAATTTGTACTTAAATATTTTCATTCATTTTTGCACTCTCTATTATGATAGTTTGGCACCAATACTGCTTTAAATACTTAAATTTACATTTTGTATATAATTCACCTTGCCAACGGCATCATGACGACTGTTCAAAATGTTGGATATTATTATTGTTAGTTTTTGTTGCCTGTGACTTATTTTGTCAGAGTTCTATATCAAACATTGGCTTTATATAAATCAAGGCAAATTCTGTATCAGATTTTTTTAATACTTACGTGCATTCTTTTGAAGGGCTTGTACCTCATGTTGCAAATATGGTCCCAGGCACCAATACCTCAACGAGAAGAAATATGAATGTATTTACAATTTATTAAATTACCGGTAATTACAAATATAAAATACATTTAATTAAGAATAAAAATTAATCACATGAATTCCTTGAAGACCTAATAGGAATATAATGTCTAACAAACTCTTGAGCTCAATTTCACACCTAATCGTGCACCGCATCTATGCAGTTCAGGAGCCTTAAATTCGTGAAGTCTAAATTAGTAGAAGGGGAGGAAGGGGAGGGATCTGAACTTCCCACTTCCTGTGCCGTAATGACTCCTGGTTCCCACCCATTTGTGGTTCCCAACTCTCAGAGCTCTCTCTACAGCAAATTCATTATGCAATATTGCAAATTCCTATGGGTGAGAGTTTTCAACACTTACTATATTAATAGTAATTTCATTGCTCAAGATAATGTCAGGAATTTCAGAATAGTCATGGGCTGAATGCACCCCCTCCTGAGAGAAATCAGGGATCACGGTATGATCCTGGATGTACATGTAAGTACAGTTTATATACATGTACGGTAACTGTCATTTCATATCACTATGATATCATTGATATAACCAGGTACAGTGTAACCTGTAACATCTGCAAAATGCCTGTATGCAGCCTAAAACAAGGCACACAGTCATCTATTAAATTAACAGCTTACTTTCCAGAAGCTTCTTAGATCCTGGTGTAATGTTGCTAACTCTATTACTGTAGGTTGAAGAGATGTTCTGTGGTTTGTCCGGTGCTGCTTCCAGCAACAAAATCTTGTGATCATCCAAAGTTCTTTCAAGGCCTTGTGAAAAGAAATAACGAGTCCCACGACAATGAATCAAATAACTCAAAAATGAAAGACTGCGACCATTAGAACTTACAGTAATTTTCAAAAGCCAATTGAAGATTTGAAGTTAGAACTCACCCAAAGCGCAGGCCAAACTAGACCCGACCATTCCACCACCAATGATAGTAACATCATAGAAATCATGCACTTCTTTACTAGCAGCTGAACAAAAACGACATACCCTCAGTTTCATAAATTGTTTGCAACCCAAAGATTTCCTCACAGCTGAAAACATTTTACAAACTCCTTGAAAACACAGCAAATCACTAAATGGTCGCTATTACACCACGTATCTATTGATGTGTTGTAGAAGCCACTGACCAAATAAGTTCGAATCACCACGTTATGTATGATACAACGAAATGCCCCTCAATTTCTTCAGATTGGAATCGAAGATGGCTGCCGCGGATAAGAATGTTGTCGGGTTGCTAAATGGCTTAGCACGGAGGGAATATTTTGGAGAAGCAGAGATCACTGATGAATTTCTTCACCAGGAACTTTTCTCTGATCTCGACAAGGAGCAATTTGATGCAATGTTGAAGAGATACGAGAATTTGATGCGAAACATTGTCTCTGCAGATATGGATTTCAATCAACTCGAAGCTTTCCTAACCTCTCAGACGAGACGCAAGCAAGGCTCGCTAACTCAGGAACAAGCTGCTGCATTCTTAAAATTTTGGAAATCGCAAAAAGTCAAAATACACGATGTTTTGGTTCAAAAATCTTCTTGGAATAACAAACTGAAAGATGTGAGCTGGAGAATTGATTTGAAAAGCCAAGGAAGACATCTTCAACAAATCAACACTCCTGTGGCGATCGTGGAAATGCAGTTGGAAAAAAGATCATCTGGAAGTAAGGTAAGATACAGCAGGACATATGTATTGTCTGCATCATCTGATCAATGTGGCTACAAACTGGAATGGGGGTGCATTCTGGGAAAGCTTGGTGGGCACCCAGTATTGAAGGGGCTGGAAAGGAGACGGCAGAGCAAAAGGTCATGAAGCAGGATTTCTTAAAATGCAAGAAGCTGGTGATAAGGCAATACCAGGGCTTCCAACAATACTTAATTAGTTTATTTAAGACTGGGAGTTTCGAGGAAGGGGTGTTTCGCACTCGTCACCAGTTACTCACACTTCATGCTCAATAATAATAATAATAATAATACTTTATTCAAATATGGTATTTGAAAAGGAGGACCATGAGGTTATCCCTATTTAGGTCCCCTAACTAAAATTACAATCTAAAATTTAAAAATTTAAAACATCTATTGCGTTAGTAATTAACAATTTAAAATTTAAAAATTTAAAATATCTGTTAAGTAGATAATTGACAATCTAAAAAATTTAAGAATTTAAAATATCTATTACGTAAACAATTAACAGTCTAATTACATGTCTAATAACATGTCTAATTAACATGCTCGTAATGTCTACAACAAACTGAGGAGGAGTAGCATGTCATGTGCAGTAGGAAAGTCTTTGAGAACAGGAAAGACTTCAGAATAGTTTTCTGGGCAAGGAAAAGTATTTTAGTTTATTAACATATCAATGTTAAACTGGAAGGGGTGGAGGGGGGTAGGGGGGTAGGGGGGTAGGCCAGGTATAGGTGGGACATTTGAATTAAGCTGGTATTTTTTGTTCAAATTCTCCACCCCAGGGCATTCAGGGATGATCAACAGCCACTAAATTTCAATAAAGTATTGTTAGAAAGTTCACTAAAACAGTAAAAAATCTCCAGTAGTGTACATACAGATAACTGCTGTCAACCCCCCGCCTATGCCCAAACCTCCCCCCAATTATTTCTAGAATCAAGGTGCAAAATTTTCTAGAAATTAATGATTGCTAGCTAAATTCCTGTTCTAGCCATTATTTATTTAGCCTGGGAAAAGAAAGAAAATGGTTTGAGAAGACAGAAAATGTCTTGAATGTTTACACTGCTGTATTGTTTGAAATTGCTCAGCATATTCTTTTGTGGTCTTTCAGGATACAGATTTGTTTCAGTTTGAAATGGATGAATCCCAGCTGTCGAATGTCCTGTCAAGTATCGACGAAATTGAAAAGAAACTAGCAAGTTATGCTCAGTGAACAGTATTATTGTAACTCACTTCTCCTTCCTCCATGCTGTGCCCCTAAAATAATTCCACTGATGTGTAGTTAGAAATATTTACAGTGCAGACACTCGAACCATGAACGCCAAGGCTTTATTTTCACTTTATTTGTACATTTTTATTACTTATTTTATTACTTTTTTAGAACTAGCCAATCACAGCCGCGAGGCGATGCAATGGCCGAGACGTTTTTCCGCCTTTTTTCCTCCCAAAAGTGTGTCAAATGTTGCATGGGACAATAAAATTACAGACAACAGGGGAAAAATGTCTGTGCCATTGCTTCGGTTCACGGATGTGATTGGTTAGTTCTGGGAAAATGTAAAAAATAACTACAAATTAAAGTAAGTGAAAAAAAAGTACAAATAAAGTGAAAAAAGGCCAGAGCGTTCATGGTTCGAGTGTCCGCACTGTAAAAATATTCTGCATGCCAATAATTCAAATACATATAGTTCAATGTATTTTAGTTATTAAAAAAAATGAACATTGATTAGGTAAAGTGTAGAATCAACATAGTGTACTCTAACAGTATTAGGACTAATATAATTAATATTGTTGCTATATTTTTTTTAAAGAAATATTCGATATTATACAGTAGAATCCAGATTTTTTTTATCCTCGGTTTTTCGAAAATCCTGATTTCTCAAATCAGTTTCTGTTTGCCTTGGATAGTACTTCTCTTATTTTACCCCTAATTTCTTGAACCAATTTTTTGTTTTCCTTGAAGTTTTGAGAAATCAGGATTCTAGTGTAATTTTTTGCCTAGTTCCCAGGCCTCTATTTTCAATGCGGTCAACCCGTCTCAGGTCATGGATATGTCACCAAAATGAGTGGAGATGTCATAGGATACTGCGAATGCCTGGGAAAAAGTTGTACAGGAACTAGGCAATGTAGTTTTAATGTTAACAGGTTTTAATGGAACTGGTTGTGTTGATAATCTATTTCTAATCTTTTATAATATCAAGACTTCGCAAAGTGGTGTGACTGGTAATAAGAATAAAGAATCTATCAAATAGACAATGTTCGGCAAATTCTGTGAACTTAAATGATACAATACAATACAACAATACAATACTTTATTTAAAGTGGGAAACATGCTTAGCTAGAATAGCTAGTTTACAGATGTTCCACTAAAATAACAGATAAAAGAAAACTAAAATAGAAACTATGAGAATGTAAAAATATATAATCTAGATCTAAAATGTCTACTATGTTAAGAATGTTATATATAAAAAAAAAAAAAAAAAAAAATTTACATCTACTAAGGCTAAAGAGTTTAAAAATTTACAGTGCATATCCTTCGGACAAATTCATTTTTACCAGCCGTGGCCCTGATGATAGAATAAACACTTTGAGCTTGATGGTATTTGCCCAGGGGGTACTCAGGATTTCAAGTGACAGGGATGATCCAATGGGGGCAAAATTCAAGACCCCCCAAAATCCCTAGGGCTTTCAACAAACCCCCCCAAAATCCCTGGACCAAAAATTAGCCCCAAAAAATCCCATGCTGAATTTCTGACCCAGAAATTCCAGAAAGGGTTAAATGATTTATCACAAAGAAAAACATTAGAAATTGTATGTTATTCATCACAGCATCATAAACAAGAAAGAGACGCCCAAGAACACTTTGTTTGTGCTTTATTCACAGAACTACACGGCCAATTAAGGCATTGCCTGAAATTTTTTGAATGTTTTTAATACCCCCCCAAAAATCCTTACTATCAAGCAACACTCCCAAAAAATCTATCCAAAAAAATCCCAGAATCGAAAATTTCAAACCCAGTACAATCCTATGATCATCCCTGTTACTTGAAATCCTGAATACATCCCCTCCCTTGGGGCATTGGCCAAGTAACGAACACAACAAGTTAAACTTGCTGCACTTTCTGCTCAATAGTACATTACATCTAAGCCTACACAGATGTTTCATGAAACAGGTAGCCTGTTACAAGCATTTGGTTTACACTTTGGGAGTAGCGCTAGAGAGTTTGCTCTCTTGCCCCAGACTTTTTCCACTTGCTTTTCTCATGCTAATTCCACTTTAAGGAGGCTCCCAATGGTTTCCAGCACTTTTCCAGCTCTTAAACTTTGATGGGTCAGTACTACACATTTTTATCAGTTGCTGCAACAATAATGATATCGGCCAAATGTCCAATCATTGCTGAATAAGTTGTGGTCCTTTTCATGACGTCACTGGTTACTATAGCAACAGTTTTACCTGTTAAAAACACCCTTAATTTTCCCTTAAGTGCTTATAACTCAAAAACGAGTCCGGTGACCCCCATTTTTTATTATTGAATAATGATTGGCATGTTAAGATGCAACTTTTTGCAAAGTTAAAAAAATTTCTCCGGAGCGGTTTCAGAGCCACCTTAAATTTTCGAAAATTTAAGGTGGCTCTGAAACTGCTCCGGAGAAATTTTTTTAACTTTGCAAAAAGTTGCATCTTAACATGCCAATCATTATTCAATAATAAAAAATGGGGGTCACCGGACTCGTTTTTGAGTTATAAGCACTTAAAGGGAAAATTAAGGGGGTTTTTAACAGGTAAAACTGTTGCTATGGTAACCAGTGACGTCATGAAAAGGACCACAACTTATTCAGCGATGATCGGACATTTGTTTGATATCATGATTGAAGCAGCAACTGATAAAGATTTGTAGTACTGGCCCATCAAAGTTTAAGAGCTTGAAATTGCTGGAACCGTTGTGAGCCTCCTTAAGTGCTGCTATCCAACTAACCAAACACCTGGAACTGGCTAGCAAACAGAAGTTCACTTCAACCAGTACAAAAAGTCTGTGGGTTGTGATTGGTAGATTTAGATCTATTTTGTTTGATTCTGTTTTTCAAGGTTCTTTGGCTGTTGGCAAAATAATATTATGACTGAAAACAGCAAAAAACACAATCATTAGTGGGGTTTTGAGTTTTAGGGTTTGTGCATTATTGATAGGTGCAGTAAATCAATATTTTTATTAGAATATTGTACAGGTATTTGTTGCAGAAATATCAGTATACACAAATTGCCTGTAAGGGCCACCTGGGAATAGCAAAAATGCTGGGGATAGCAAACACTCCTAGTTGCTTCATCCTCCATAAAATTAATAGTGCTGTCAGCCTGTCCCATTAAGCTAGCCTCCTGTACAGACATCTCTTTTGGCTCAGCTGATGTAATCGTAAAAATTGCAAGAGGAGAGGAGCCAAAAGAATGTCTGTGTAGGAGGATACTGAAAGCTGCTTAAGTTAAAAAACAGACTTCACCCTTTTCTACAGAGTTAACCTTTTCTAAACAGTTGCTTGAAGAGACTCCATATGTCAAATTTATACCAACCAATATCAGTGCTCTTTCACTTTCAATGTGGATTTAGCGAAACCCTAAATGTAAAAATTTTCCCAGTAATTTATTCATTTGAAAATCATTAACCCAGTTATTGGGCGTATTGGATAACAGCATAGCTTCCTGACGTCATCCATTCTTTACTAATGGCCTCTAAATGATCATCTTGACCAGGTGATAAACCAACTTGAACATCTGCCTTGAGAGTCCTCAAAGAACACAGGGGTGCTGGCGAGAACCCCCAGAGAGCATCTGTGAAAGGAGTTGTGTGAGGCCACTTGCGATCTCCAACCAATTTGCGATAATTCAGGTCACCTTTGAAAAATATTATTTTAGCTCCCGACAGCTCTTTATATATATCAGGGGCAATACTTTTCATTTCACTAAAATCCTGAGCTAGTGTCCAAAAGTGGTTGCTTTGCAGGACAAAAGATCCATCTTGGAAGTATTGAAGCCAGCGATCACCTAATAGCGATAAGCACTTGTTTGAAGAACACTTCATCTGCTCCACCATCCAAAGTACATCCTTCTTGCTAGCATCAGAAACAAACCAGGGGATTTCCTTTGTGTGAAGGTGAATTTCTTTTGCAAAATTTGCATGTAACAGGAATTCTGCAAAGCACAAATCTGTAAAAAGTTCAAAGCCAGAGTTGTCTAAGACAAAGTCGATCCTGGTGGTTTTTTCACTGTGAATTGCATCCCAGACATCTTGAGAATTATCAACTATAATGTTCTCTTTCATGTGTTGAAGATGAGAAGTGTGACCAGCCCCTTGTACTGCCTCAATTTCTCCACTTGAGATGGAAAGGTCGCAACGGTTTCCCCACAAACAAAACTAGAAGAGATGAGAGATTGATTAGCCAAAGTATAAAGAGCTTTGTGAAGTCATAACCAAATGGAATTGTAATTTTTAATTATATTACCAAACCAATTTTTAGGTAGCCCCCTACACAGACGTTCTTTTGGCTCGTTTTTGCGTGACCAGCCAAAAGAATGTCTGCGAAGGAGGCTGGGCAAACTGTGGACAAAAATGAGTCCTTAACACTCCACATAAAAGAGCCTTAAAATGTATCTAGTAAATAAAATTCAAATTCACCATTTTGAGAAGAGAGTTGAAAATACAATGTGCAGCACAGTGTTTTTTGACATTCACAAGATTTCAAAGTGTTTGTGATCAATCAATCTAAATTGAAACTAAAACTGAGAAGTTAACAGAGAAGTAAAGCATTTGCAACGAAAAAACCTCTGCTACTGTACCAAGTTTAAAAGATCGGAAATCCAAAGTACTATGCACTGCAACTAAGCAATGACTAAATGTGATTATTTGTTAAGTTTTGTCTGGTTTTTGGACACAAAGTTCAAAAATCTTTCTGTACCTGTAGCAAAGTATCAAACACATTTTTTCTGTCATCACCAACAGCTGAATTTTTTATGGAATGATCAAGGAACTCTGCTAAGGAAATAGCTGAGTCCTGAAGTCCTTTGAATGACATTTCCTTCTGTCCCAGGAAAGGATCAAAGCTCTGATGGTGCTTGCTACAAAAAGAAAACAAAAACATCTCATGATTACTCTCAGAAACAAATACTGTAACAATACTTTATAATTAACCTTCTATTTTTCATTAGTCTATTTCGAATTTTTCTAAAAAATGTTTGAACATTTTCATTGAGACAGGTAACAATAAGTGATCAACTAGAGAATTACTATAATCTTGATTTACCACCAAATTTTCTACACTTGCATTGAAAGAAATGTACTACAATCAGGAGAAATTACATAGACAATTTTGACTTTGCAAAGTGTAAAATTAAGGTTAACCATAGATTGCCTTTATGGCCATCCATTGCAAATATCTGGGGGAGAAAATGCAGTGGGTGGGGTGGGGTACGGCAAATGGTTCAAAAAAGGTACAAAGGGGGCAAGAATTAGCAGGATTCCCAAAGTGTCATGATCATATCATACCTGTAAACAACTAACAGAGTAAATCAATTGTTGTTGGGTAAGATTCCACATTTTTTGCAATAGAAAAAGAGGTGGAAGTAGCTAAGGAAGAGGTGGCAAACAGGAGAAATGTTAACCCCTCCCCCCCTCTCCCTTTCCCCCATATTTGCACATACATGTTGTGGCAGCTGATTCTTTCAGCTTCTATCTTTACTGCTTGGCTGACCAGAGTTCTTTACTGACCTCAAAGCAAATGCTTCATAAACCTTGCGGTACATGTAGCATTCTACAACAAGCCAGGCTCCGGTAAAGGAGGAAGCCTTGTTTTCATCAACTAGTGACTTGCTGTTATTGATGGTGTCATTCCAAATTTGCACATCTGGCCCATCATCTTCCATCAGCATCAATGGCTTGTTGGTTTTCATCTCGTAACGTAATTTAGAAAGCTTTGCTATCACTGTTTTGCAATCCTCAGTTTGTTCCTGATGGAATAATAAAAACAGGTTTATAGAATATACTGCAGTTGGAAATATGTTTGCACCATTTTGAGCTTCAAGAAACTGCCATGTTTTGACACCTAGCTTGATACATTGATACAGGTCTAGATACATTTGGTCAATATTGTGCTGAACTTGTTGCATTTAAATTCAATTTTGGATTGACTACAAAGTGTGACCAATTGCATATATTGTGGACACGCTTTTCACACAAGAAAAAACTGTCAACTGTCAACGCAGTCGGAAATTGGAAACAATTATTTGAAGCAAGGATGTTCACGAAACAAATTTGCAATCATGATCTGAATGAAAAACTTCTGGAAAATTTTTTCAACATTTTAGATTTGATTCGGTTCTCGATCAATAATTAACTCCACAAAACTTGCATAAACAAACACCCTGGCAACCGGCAGGTAATAAAATAAGACTTTGAATTTTTATCTGATTGAATGTATAATTGTGATAGTCACATGTAGCAGAATCAAATCAGAACAAATATTAAGCGATCTTTTATGACATGGCTTAAATTATGTGTACAGTATATTCTTCGAAGTGGAGAGTTAACAATTTTTAAAGTTTATTAACAAAAGGCAAACATGGCAACACGCTGTCTGACTGTATGTGTCGGGTCGGCTTGGTGGAAGTTTATTTTATTCAAGATCGCTGATGCAAAACGGTATCTGACAGGTTCTAATTTTGACAATTCAAATAATTTTGCTAATGTTTGCTATCGTGCATCCACGATTGCGTAACAGTTTGTCAGAGTTGATTCAACAGACTGTGGAAGTGGATATTTGGGCTACAAACCCCGAGTCAATTGATGTCATATTTTATCAGACATGCACAGTCATAATGTCTGACCAGGCCAAGCTTTTGCTGGTCAAAAGCTGAAATTTACCGGACATTTGTCTGATGACCGACTGTTATTTGCGGGCTTGTACAGCGCATGCTCAAACTCATGACGTAAGCCACATGCATTATAAATTATATAAAGCATGCACATGACATAAGCAGCATGCTTTATGGAGCTATAATGAACTCTGACCAATCACAGCATGCACAATTGCTCAAACATTTTATAAAAGCCAATAATTCACAAATTCACTCCCCACTCCTTTCATGATGTTTCCCAGTAGCACAGCATTTCTAACCTGTTGATTTTCCTCTAAGAATGCTGAAGCTCGTCGGTGAACTAAATCAATGACTTTGGTCAGAATTACTGGTAGTCTATCTCGAATTGTTAGATAACCAAATGACCTAAAAGGCAAAACAATAAATTTAAACTTATTGATATCATTATATTTATTAAATGCAATCATTTAATGAATGAAATGCCCCTCCCCTCTGGGGCATTAAAAATGATGGCGGGGTGCTAGTTGCACAACTTTGAAAACACCCCTAAAAAGTACCAGAATCTCGTTTTGTGGGCGTGGCCCAACTTACTTTTCACGCCTAAGAGGTACCAATTTTAATTTTACAAATCAACTGGCAATGGCATGACTGTCTTCAAGTAAATAACTCAGAACAGAAGTTATTAACAAATACGATTCGGTTCGTGTCATTATTTTCAGATCGATGACCTAAAGGTCCCTAAAAAGTACCTTGACAACTCCGGAGACCTTCACTTTACGTTACAGCACCCTAAGCGGTACCAATTAACCAATTTTACCCCCTAAAAGGTACGACCATTTAAATATGGGCATGGGGAGTCCCCCCGGGTCGAATACGTGACAAGATGAGCAGAACTTGGCTGACCAGAGTTCGATTCTGTAACAAACGTACCCTTCATCTTTTCCTGATAATGGTTCTGGTCTTTCCCCAGTTGTAGACATAGCTTACTGTCTCTATGCAGTATTTACAACACTGAAAGAGGGCCAAGGTTATGAAGCTTAGAAAACGCCGGTTGAAATTGATGGTCATTGATGTGCACGTTTATCTCGCCAAAAGAGGTCTGGGAATAAGTCTATCAAAGCGACAAAGCTAGTTCCCAGTCTATTCCGGATCTGCTACAACAACATGGCGGACGATGGCAGCATTGAACTTCCCAAGCAAAGATCTGTCATTTGTTCTGTTGCGACACCATCCCAAATTCCTGGAGGAGACGGCAAATCTTTTGAATGCTCAATGGCAGAAGAGTCTTACTGGGAGGTGAACACTGATTTTGATATTTGCTAACTGTATTTGATCACAACAACAGAAAATAAAATTGCTTATAATTTTTGACATGAGCTTATATATTTCTGTATGTTTCTTTACTTCAGACTTCAATACTTAGCAGAAGGTCAAGATGACCTTCCCTGCTCGCTCGTTCTCCTACAAAAAGAAGACCAAGGTCAAACAAGAGTGATTGGCCACAGCAGACTTAATCAGGTTCTCGGGAAACCAAAGGCAGCATTTGTGTCATGTGGTGAGGACTGAGCCCAGGGGTGGGTGGGGGGGGGGGGGGGGGGGGTACTCGGGATTTCAAGTGACGGGGATGATCGAATGAGAAAAAAAACTTTACAGACCAAAATTATCCCCTAGTTTCTTTTAAGTCACCATTTATTAAAACCTCCTGGATATGGACTGAAGAATCAACTTGTGAGGTATTTTTGAGCCTTTGACATCACTTTCTCCCATTCACAACCAAGCCTTGGAACAAGGTTGATTAATGGTGGTCGTAAATTCTCGGAAATAAACGTTAAAATAAATCGACTTCTGATGTTCATAATGGATTGAAATTTGGCAAGATGAATAATTTGTTCACAAAAATGTAAAAAAATGAAAATCAAAAATTTGATCACAGGGGAACATAAACATTTTTTCCACAAGTTGTAGTATTTTTTTAAAAGAGTATGATATTTTGTCTGAATGGTGTGGTTACGTGAGATTGTGTCGAAAACATGAGTCTCACATGAGTAACTTTGAGTTACCTTCATGTGAAATTGGTAATCTTCCAGATTTGGATTTTAGGCTGCATAGTCACTTAAATATAGAATATAGGGAACAAGGGGGTCTGAACTTCTACCTTACTGTTCCTTCAATTCTCATTCCTTCCTTAATGGCTTCCACCTTGTGGTGCCTTTTTTTCAAAGACGTAAAAATTTACAGCGTTGTATGAAGCTAAATTGCAATTTCCAGAGACGTGGGAGTCATAGGGCAAATCCTTTCTGTAGGGGGTATGTTTTTTTTTCTGAAAACACACATTTGTGTTCATCGCATGCATGAGACTTGGACAGGGACAAAGTTTTGAAGGTTGGAATGTCATATTCAAGGAAAAACTTGCAAAAAGGCTTGGACTGAACAGTTTATTATGTCTTGAGTTATTTTATTTTCTATCTATTTTTCTTGGTTAGTTATAATAGAAAAGACACAGAGAGGATGTGGCCTTGGAAAAAAGCTAATGTGGCTGACAGAAAGATATGCATCTCAGTAAGTCATAGTCATAGTCATATGATCAACTCAGTTCAAATTGGTTTTTTTTACGTGTGTGTTTATGTTTTGTGGTCAAATTGGTTTTCCAGTTGAATCTGTTTGCAACCTAGGATACCATTTATCTATTTCAGCCTAATGATAACACTCCTTTAATCACATAAGACAATTTGAATTTATTTACCTGGTATTGGTTTTTTTTTTCTAATAAATTCAAATTTTCTAAGTTGTTATAAATTTAATAGATTTATCTTCTGGTTGAAACAGATTAACCTAGGTTGGAAACAGGTGAAACCAGAAAACCAATTCAATCTACAACATATACTCTTCCCATGACAACCTTGCAAAATGTGTTGGTTAAAATTTCACCAGAAAAATTTATCTGTAAAAATTAACTCCTTTACTTAAATTCTGGTGTTTTAGGTTGGGATGTACTGCCATCTATCTCTCAACATCTGAAAAGTATGAGTTTTATAAACACCTTGGTTATCAATGCTGTTCCCCAGTCACCCCAGTGAAAGCCAAGTCAAGTCTGTTTACTACCTCCCAGGTACGGTAAATGATCTAGTAAACGCATGGGGCGTCTGTTAAATTTTAGGTGCCCCAGGAGGGGCATTAAATAGATGTGTGCATTTATTTTATTTAGGAGTGAGCATTTATTCGGTCATTTACGGTATTGTACTTATTACATCCTTTTTTGAAAGACACAGTGAAATCTACTCTTATTTATAAGGGTTAATAGTACTCAGATAGGTGTGTACCGTTCCCTGCTGAGGTTTGCTAAACTGAGCATCTGGGTATATAACACGAAAAATAAGAACAAAGAAACCAAAAGCATGACAGACCACTCAATCTCAAAGGACGGGAAACCTGGAAATCCAGGTCAAAAAGTCTGGAGGAGATTTTAGTAAAAACCTGAAAATAGATCAACTGGCAGACAAAAATATTTTAAACCAGGTACTAATCAAGAGAGGGAGGCGTGGTGGCCTAATGATTAGTGTGCTAGACTCTGGATCAAGTGGTCCGGTTTCAAGCCCTGGCAGGGGTTATTGTGTTGTGTTCTTGGACAAGACACTTTTATTACTGTCACAGTGTCTCTCTTCACCCAGGTGCACAAATGGGTAATAGCGAATTTACTGCTAGGGGTAACCCTGCAATAGACTAGCACCCCATCCAGGGGGGAGTAGAAATACTCCTAGTCGCTTCATGCTGCTGAAACTGGGATAAGCTCCGGCCTGATGGGCCACTTGGCCCGGGGGGGGGGGGGGGGGGGGGGACTCCCATATGAAATGGATGGGGATGCTCGTCGTCTCGCTTAGGGGTGTAAATTTCAGATTTTGATCTCGCTTAGGGTGCTCTGGGCAAAATGTCATTATTTTTAGCCGTCAAGGTCTCGTTTAGCGTTGCACGCGAAGAAATAACAAAAAAGAAAGAATTTTGATTCGTTATAGTTACTCTTTTAGGGGTCTGCATAACGTTCAGCCACACCCAGATTGGTCTCTTTTAGGGGTTAAATTCAAAATTTCCGATGAGCATCCCCGTCCATTTCATATGGGAGTTCCCCCCCCCCCCCCGGGCCACTTGGCTCAACTGCAAGTGAAAGTGTTTGTTTCCTTTTCACAACTTTAATACACTCACCCATGGATATTCATTGTCAATGTCTGCAGTTTGACAATGTCTCTATAATGTGAGAGACTGGTAATGATAACCTTATCTGACATATGCCTTCTAAATATGGTCATAGATTGCATATCTATATCTCGCAAACGGACTTATGAAATATGCTACCTTTTGGCAGCTATTGATTTGCACAAAATTGGCACTAGACAATCACCTTAGCAAGTCAAAAATGAAAATATGTTATGTTATTACTAAAGGAAGTTGCATCCTGTCAGCTTGTGAATCTGTTTACCATGAAACTCATGACATAAGCACGCGTACGACGTAGACTGCGGACCTTATGGAGCTATAATGAACTTGAACTTACCAATCACAGCGTACGCAATTACTCGATACTCAATACAAGTTAGTAAATTTTTATGTCTTTTGTTAATACATAATTTTCCACCATAACCAACAAGCAAACTATTGAGATCTGAAGATGAATATTTACACATACTATCCATGACTCCTTAAAGTTCATGTTTCTTTTAAAATCAAATTTCTAAAAAGTTTTGTAAAAAAACACTTCTCAACTCTTGGAATCAAAAATAAAGAAGGTTTTTTGGAGCAGAGTGATTTTTTAAAAAATATTTTTGTTGTTGTTGCAGCTTGCACTGTTACAAGAGCAGTTTGGAGAGAGGGAATCACCTCAAATGGAAGATCAAGAGGAAGACGGCAGTCACAAAAATTCTGCAATAAATCCAAAACTTCCTGATGATACTCAAGACCCTAAAACAAGTGTTCACAAACAAATGATAAACACTGGTCAAAATGAGCCAGATCAACAAGAGAAAGTGTGTCAGGACTCATTATCAAGACAAGAAGCAGTCTCTTCTGCCCCAAGGCCACCCCCACCCCCACCCCCTCCTGCACTGAAACTTCCAACCAGTCAAATAATACAGATTACTAGTAAATTAATATGGATGATGAAAGAAGTGTAAATGAAGATATTGTAAATTAAAACTTTTAAATGGAAATAACTGTGATCTTGGGAAGGTTATTGAAGAAGAAATCCAGTCAGGAACAAATCTTATGAGTGGGATAGTCCATGTTAGTAACCTGCAAGCAAGCTCTTTTAGGGTTGGTCTTTTTGCTTCCCTATAGATTGAAATGGGGTGGGAGGTGGAAGAAGAGAGGGAGTGAAACAGGATTCCCAAGGTGAAGGGAACTGGGAGAAATTGAGAAAAATTTTGCAACATTTCATAATATTTTGCAATAGAAATGGAACAAAGAGGAGGGAACAGCTTCGTGAACCAATCAGAATGATCCTTTCGTCAGCTTGTCAAGGCATAGCTGCCACGCACTGAATAACTAATTTTGATGGATATCAAATACCTGAACTTTATGCTCATTCATTTGTTTTTGTTGTAAATATCGAATTTACCATTTTACAGTTGTCTGCTCAGTGTCCTGGCCTTTGAATTAATGGTAGCGAGGCTAGAGCCAGACCTCACTGCTTTTGTTTTGTAAATCAAGTTGTTCTGATGCTAACTAGTTTGCATTTACATGAGAAAAGCAGAGAGGTTTGGGTATATATATGGATCGCTACCATGAAGCATATACCATGGTTTGTATCAGTCCAAGTCACCTCCAGTCTTGCTACCATTCAAAGGCCAGGTTACTAAGCAGACATTTATAATTTGTCACTTTTAATCCCGGGGGAAGGGGTACTCAAGATTTCAAGTGACGGGGATGGTCTAATGGGGGAAACTCAATAATAATAATATATTTATGTAGCGCAAATTCAAAATTTGTTTTCAAATGCACATTTAGAGCCAATCAAGACCCAAAAATATCCCAAGGGCTTCCAACAACCCTAAAATATCCCTGGACCAAAAATTAACCCCAAGAAATTGCCATGCTGAATTTCTGACCCTTAAAATTTCCAGAAAGGGTAAAATGATATAACACAAAGAAAAAATTAGGAATCGAATGTCCATGTCTGTTTCCTCGTCATTAGATCTGGTAGTCATTTTAAGAACACTGCAGCTTCTGTTTTAACAATAAC
The DNA here is from genome assembly GCA_963693305.1 of Meandrina meandrites. Taxonomy (NCBI): domain Eukaryota; kingdom Metazoa; phylum Cnidaria; class Anthozoa; order Scleractinia; family Meandrinidae; genus Meandrina; species Meandrina meandrites. The sequence continues at coordinate 36,204,892 of OY855909.1, read as the reverse complement.
ATTATAAATGACAACTCTGACTCTATTCGCAGAACTACGCTGCCAAATAAATACTTGCTAACTTTTCCCACCCAAAAATATCCCGTAACCGAAAGATACGAGTGGCTATCCTGGCCGACGCGCGCGAATGTCTCGAGCGCGCACGTAAAGGGACAACAAACCGGATGTGGGCCGAGATTGTGCAAGTTGTCATGCTAGACACGCGCTCACGCACGTACGCATCAGTGAATTGATAAAAACATCGTTGGTTTGAATGTAGGAAAGCATCATTAAACTTTTCCCAATTTCCGTCCTTCCATTTATGGACACAGCGATGTTATGGACACGGGATGAATCAAAAATACACTTGAAAACCGAAACAATTTTTTCCCCGACTGTAATCTTGCAAGCGCACGTAAACAGTTCATGACGTAACCCCTTGACGTCACATGTATTATTCACGCAGCTCGTGATTGGATTATTTTCGTCCGTTCGCGAAAGATGATTGGTTGAAAACTTGATGAGAACCGGTTTATCTTGTTTGACTGGTTAGGTGTGCCTTTACGTATCTCAAACGTTTGTTGCGTTGTTGTTCAGTGTTTGGGGATCCGTCGTGTTGAGTGGAAGTAAGTTTTGTCGTTCTGTTTCTCTGTATCTTTGCGCTTTATATATTGCCTTATCTAGCGCAGAAAATTACCGAAGTGTTTCTTCGTGGATAAGGTTTTTCGCAAAAGAGACGTCGTTACAGTTCATTTCTTCGCTATTACTCAAGAGCGTCGCATTTCAACGGGTATTGTTCACGCGTTGTCGACTTCGTTGTACTGTCTAGTTGGCACTTTCGTATTGCTATTTTCATCGAAAATATCAGGTTGAAAAAAAACTGCTTCGATAACGGGAAGTTATAAAACCCAGCAGAAGACCGAAAGTCAAAAATTGACGGAAAAACTTTGTTCGCCATTCTGTGCGTTGGCGAAACTTGATCGATCCGTTGAAAAGATTGGTAAAGATATTAGACGTAAACCTTCTTACCTGTTTTATTTGCGACCTAGCATGCACAGCCGTCCAAGTTTAAAGGCAAAGCGTGGAAAACACTCAATTTATTCGGATAAAGAACTCTGGTCTTTACTAACGACATCGTTGGAGAAGAAGAAAGCAAACAAAAGGAAAAGGGATCCAGACATGCTGCGGAACGCTGTATTGGAGCTAACTGTACAAAGACTGAACGATGAGATTACGGAAAGATGTATGAACAAAGCGAAACGTCGAAAACTGGAGGAATCTTACGAATGGCCGGAGTCACCGGATGACTTTGGATGGAGCATGACTGCGTCCTACCAAGATGACGATGATTTGTTAGGTATCGACGACTTCTTTCAAAAACTAAGTACTAGTTGTAAAACTCGTAGTAGCATTTCTGACTAGTGAGATTGCTATTTCCAATATTGACATCACTGGAGACTAGAGAGGAAACAGCGAATTTGTAAGTTTCTTATCAAGGGACGAGAATAGCCAGATCATATTTTCAAGACTGATAAATATATTCTTGTAAGTTTGGGTCATAATTTGCCAGTGCAAGTAATAGAATATTCCGTTAGATAGGAAACAAATTGCTGCGTTTTATTCACATGGTGCTTTTCCAAAAAATCCATATTTTGATACCTGCAGAGAAATATTTTTATTGTAAATATTCTTATTTATTACAAAATTTGTAAATAAAGATGTATTTGAAGGACCAACTGTTGGAAGAGTGCTTAGCCAGCTTTTAATCATGTGTTGATTGCTTTCACAGCTACAGGTTGAGCTTAATTTCCCCAGCTGATGTTCTGGCTTTATCATCAATTGCCACAAAGTACATCTAAAGCTTCTCCCAGAAGGTATTGCATTTCAATAACACAGTACTCTCAATCAAGTTATCCAATTTGCAAGAGAACTTTGAAAGAAACTTTCTATTTTTCAAAAAGTAAGATAACAGATGGCCAATAGAAAGAACTGTAAGTGTTTTAAAAATATAAGAACAAAATCAAAAAAGTTTCAATTTGTTCCATTTTGTAATGAGTACAGGAGGGCTATATCCTGAAAATGTGTTGCAGGATGGCAAAAATACAAAAATTGGCCTGGGGTTGTAGTGTTGGATGTAAAAAAAAGTTTCGCAGCCCAGTGTTGAGACCAAATAACCGTGAACATTGCAGTTCACATAATTAAAATTAAGAGATTTTAAATACAAATCATTTCTTTTGAAGCGTATTGCAAGGATGATGGTCATCTTCTGCTGCCACAGCACCATAGCTGGAAGGATTATCAACAATTGAAGACAACTGAAGTCAATTGGTAAATGCAAAGCATTTGCCTATCACTATTAAACTGTGTTATTAAAATTTGAATTTGAAAGACTGGGATATGTTCAAAGAAGTTTAAACTATTGTTTTTGCAAATGTTACAGTTCACCTGAACATCTTCAGGAGGACCTTGACCCATCATTGGAGGATTGTCTTGGAGGCAACCTAAAGGCCAGCCATGAGGCTTGTTATGTAGTTATTAGATGCAGTTATTTGCAACATTAATTTGTATAGTTATCTTCAAATTAACAAATAAAACATCAATGGGTGGGTGGAATAATTTAAATGCTCAGCCCATGTGGGTCTAAAATCATAAAGTTTAATTTGAATTGACACTGCTGCATATATGTTGTAGAAAGTAATAAGGTTCGAGTTATAGTTACGTTAGGGTTTTTGCAACATTTGTTCCTTTGATTTGATCTGAAGCGGTAAGAAGGAAACTGGCCAGCAAGTAAAATTCAAGTCACTTGGCCTTGCAAGGGAGAAAGGCAAGAATGTTAATTACTACTGTAGAGCTAAAGTTGAGAATGTCATCAAGAGCAATGGTGAAAAGGGAGAAAAATGGTATTTACCTACCTACTTAGTGTGCGAACTTTCACAAACCATGATAAGTGTTGGATATATTGTAAAACTCATCACAAGATTACCAGAAATAATGGTTTGACAAGCCAGGAGCCCTGGAAAAGAAATTGGAAGTAGTTATCATACTTCAGGATGATTGTGGAGTAATTTCAAGTATGCGTTTCTTGATTGGTATCTAGATGTGTTTTAATGATTAGATTGTGGTGGACATGGTGTTGCAAATATTTTGCAGGTGCTAATTTCTTTATACACGAGCAATGAAACTATTAGAAGTTGAGCTTCTGGAAATGGATCACCAGGTATAACCGCTACTCGGTCCCATTTCACTCTAGTTAGTACACTTGAGAGCTGCTTTGAAGCACATCGTGTCTTAATTACTTGTAGTAGTAGCATTGGGTAGGTTTGTGTGTTTTGTTTCTTTACTGCCATGCAGTCAAAGTAGACTTGCAATCCAAGCCAGAGGGTAGCGTGATCTTGAGGAATAAATAAAAGCCATTGGCATTCGGATGGAAGCTGGAGACAAGTTATGTAAGCTGAAATCTCTTTCAAGTGCAACATTTTGTTGATTAGCGTTCAGTCTAGAGTAGTGCGAAAGAAACATTTGCAATGTGTGTTGTATGCGATGAAGTTATTTCAGCAGTGGAACTTAAATCGGCACAAAATGAAACGTCCCAGCCGTGAGGGTCATGTATGGTGTCAAGTGATAATAAAGTGTTCTTACTAAGGATTGCGCCAGCCACTAAAATGAGCATCACCTTGTTTGCGTTCTTGGTTTTTGACTTCAAAAGATTCTGGTAGTGTTCTTTACCTGCACTCTGCCCTGTTACTTGTGGTAGGAATATGTTATCGCATCACTTAAAAAGCTATGAAAATCACTGCGACTGTACTTCCCTTGACCATGGTACCTAGTTTGACATTACAGTCAAGTTCAAGAGGGGCATCTGTCTTCAGCTTCTTGTAAGATCATACAACCCCCCCATAATCATGACCATGCACAAGTTGGGTGTAACAGAACTCCTTTATTAATGACATGACTGCAAAGAAAAAACTGTTACCAAAAGAAAACAATTATGAAGTAGCATCAAAAGCAAGCATTTCTCATCTGTTGGTAGCCAGTCCATCATGTTCCTGGGTGAATTTTTTCTTCCCTCTGGTTGTGACATCAATAGTCCTGTAAAGAATCAAAAGAATTGCAAGGTATGCATTGGTAGTTTTGTAGGTTTCTTTCGTCTGCAGTGTTGTAGGTTTCTTTCTTTTTAAAGCAGGCCTCTGGAAAATATTGAGCAAGAAGATTGCAGTGTGAAGATCTATACAACAAGTGTACCTATAATAGGACCTTCAGAAATCATCAATCAATTGGATTTTCAGGGTGTGAGAAATCTAACAATGGCTCATTTGACAGACTGGAAATTATGCATTCCACAATTCCCTGTTTCAGTGAAATGGCAAGTTAACATTTCCCAGTTGGACGTGCTTTTAGTAAACTTATGCATGGACATGTTTTGCCCAAAGTGTGCATGCTCTGAAGCTTTTTCAGTTCGTGAAGCAAGAAGGCAGTGCAGAAATGAGGGTAAAGAATTATTGCCAGTGGGATTGGTTCAGGGACTTCGATATTAGCAGCTCGTATTATGCTGTTCGCCAATCACTTGATGCTTGCTGTGAAAGGTAAAACAATGCGTGTTGTTCAAAGCTTGATTGGATTTAAATTTGATTTCATTTGGAAAAGTATTTGGTTTGGGGTTTGTGTGCTACTTTTGCCCTTGCAGCACGAGCGTGCAAACATGTGATTAGTCCAGCAATACAGTAAAGCTGCTGATGCTGAAGACGTTCTTTCCACCTTGATACAAGTACTAGTGTCTTCGTACAATCGTGCAACTTCCTGTGTGCCACTTATGCAACTAAGCGTGGAAACGTGTTCATGATCTATCCTGCATTTTGCCCTATAAAACCACATGCCGATCCTTGCACAGCTGTATTCTCTTGAGAGGGATCTAGGGATAGCTGCAACATTAAGGTCTCCAACACCTCAAGCGATCAATTGCATTTCTTTGCTGGGAAGGTAACAGCACCCCAAGTTTGTCTGCATTTGAAAATGTACTTGTGTGAAAGCCACAGAGCTGTTTCAGAAGAGTCATTTAAAATCTTTCAATTGGGAGTTGGTGATGAAGATAAAACATTGATCCTTCCATATTCAAAAGCTGGTGGTGGACCCCAACCCCTGACTCCAATGTTTGCTGCAAAATTTAACAACGGTACAAAGACCTGATTTCTCGACATGCGCTGCTCCATCTGGTATTCCATCACTCACCGAGACTTGTTCTAAGGTAATCATTTTAGTCTACCTAATTGAAGTGATCTTTAATTTGAGGCAATGATAGTCAATGACCTTTTCCTTTCAACCAATGTTGGTTAGCACCTTTTCGTCCTGTATGTACCCCTACTATTGTAAACTTTTCAAAAGGATTACAGTCCTAGCATTTAAAGGATAAGAATACCCTTGATAATCTGGCTCCTACATGGCATGTCAAGATTTGAAATGTTCTGAATTTTTTTGTGCAAATTGTTCAACGTTCATCTGCGACTTTTTTCTCTTCATCTACCTGTTTACAAGTAAGAACAATAGCTTAAGATTGTCATGCTTCGAAATGTGTGTGAAGCTTTTTCAACAGAATCTGCACTTAATACTGCAATTTGGCAAGAATAGAATCCGGATCATCTCCTTTTGTTCCTCCACTGGTTCCTTCTAATACCAGAATAGCCAAGCAACACCACTGGGTATGTTCCCTTGAGCAGCTTTCTCAACATTTGCCTTGCAACCAAAAACATTTTGCTCCATTTATTGTTCCTGAGCGGCAGTACTCTTCGTGGTGGGAAAGTCAATCTACTAGTAATCCGCAATCCAAAAAAAAGCCTCTACCACTTGAGCAACCTTTCCAGTAGGCAGTGCAGGTTTTGTGTTAACTGGTGACCCTAGATGTGCACAGTCTGCAGAACTGTAGAAAAAAGGAGTTGGGTTTCAGGAGTAGAGCATTTGGCTTAGATCAAGTGAATTCATTCCTGTGCGAGTAATGCTTCACCCAAAGTTGTGATTTTATGGGGAATCTTGGGAAGAGTACACCAGGTCACAATTGATAGCTCAGGCAAGTTAGGACAGCAGCAATCTTCAGAACTTTGCAGAGTAGACTTAACTGGAAAAAAACTAAAAACGGTAATTTATTTTTTTTTTACTAAAGACATTGAGCATGTCATTCTAATGAAATTTGATAGCAGTCTATTTTATTTGTGTATGCATACATGTGTGCCTTGAGACAATTTTTTTCAGGGATGAATTTGAAGCGATTTTCTGCATCGTGTGCTAATTCGAATAGGATTTGCCATTGTTTGCCACTCCAAAGCAGCTATCTTGGTGTTCTTCTAAAAGCAGCAGCAGCCTCGCATTCAAGTAACTTGATCAGTGCAGTGGGAAATTCCAGTCCAGTAAGCAGTCCAAAAGAATGCTTTTGTAGATGTTTTTAGCCTGTGTGTTTGAACCTAGTATTACCAGATATCCAACCCTGCAAACTGTAGCTCCTCCAGTCTAAAAGCAGCAGCCTTGCATTCAAGTAACTATTGATCAGTGCAGTGGGAAATTCCAGTCCAGTAAGCAGTCCAAAAGAATGCTTTCGTAGATGTGTTTAGCCTGTGTGTTGGAACCCAGTGTTACCAGATATCCAACCCTGCAAACTGTAGCTCCCCCTGTATGCCACCAAAGTTGCAATTTCATGGTAATTGGTTGGAACAAGCACAATCTTCCAAGTGTCTGACATGGTATCAATCTAATCAATTCCGCACGTTGAAGTAATGTGAAGTGATAAGTGTAAGTTTTTGTGGTCACATTTTGTCCTTCATCTTTGAAAAGTTTCGTTGTTTTGTTTAGAAAATGTGTGTGTATGTGCTTTCGAAAGTTTTTTTCAGGAAGGCATAATTGTAAGGGGACCAACGGTGATTTTCCAGGACCCGTACAGTGTGTTGAGCTCCAAAAAATAAAATTAGCTGTTGGGCATCCTATCGGTCATGCCAGTTCAAGTCACTGCTGCGGAAATCCTCCATTCTCAGTTAGAGCTAAGCCATAGTACCAGTATGCAGCGCTGTTTCATGTCGCCCAGGATAAATAAGAGACCATTTCAGCATGGATTACCGGTAGGTTCCAAGTAGAAGTGCGTTTACGATCCTTCCAAAATTGGTGTACAAGTTCCTCAGAATTCCCACGAAAAGTAATCCAAATCTCACTCTGTGTTGTTGGTTGGGGAAAGAGAAGTCTTTGCAACATCATCCATAAATTGGCATTGGCGCATGGCAGATTTGTTGACAAGGGTAGTGATCGCTAATCATCACTGCGCAAGATTTCCCCACGGAAGCATTATTTGTAAGTGAGTCTAACTTGGTCAAGTCTTTCACAGTTCAAAGATTCATTTCATAGCAATACATTTTTATGTCAGTTAAGTCTTGTGTGTAGGAGTGGTGTGGTTTTTGCAACTGTCTTTTTCAGGAAACAAAATCGAGTGACTTCGACAGCTTTCTCTGGATCACATTGCACTAAATGCCAAGTAATATCCAACCTTCCCTTCGGCATCTTTCTCCTCATCTGGCTTAAAACCCAAAGTGTCAAGAGCAGCTGTAGTTATGTTGTCTATCGCTCAAAGTCCAGCCCAGTAACCAGTTCGATAGAGGTTCTCTACTCCCTAAAGAATAACCACAGTTCAAGTATACAGTGTGGGTTTGTCCTTTGTTGCCTGTAGATGTGTAGCCTGTGTGTAACTTAAAAGTGATAACCAGCAAGTCTTCGTACAGTAGTATTTCTTGTAGTGTCTAGGAAATGTATGTGGTTTTTGAAAGTCTTTTTCAGGACGTTAAAACCAGTCATCTCAGTGGTAATTTCTCCGGTTCTAATCGTCCCAAATTTCAAGTAAGATTTGGTAGCAGCCATCCTTTCCTTGAGCATCTTTCTCTGTGTGTGGTTACAAACCCCAAGTGTCCAAAGTAGCTGTAGTTAGCGAACCTGGAATGTCCAGCCCAGTCCAGTAAGCAGTCCAAAAGAGGTTTTAGACTCCTAACAAGTAACCATGAATTTCTGGTATGGAGTGTGGGTCTTTGTCCTTTGTTACCTGTGGCCTGTGTGTAACATAGTGGAAATGAGTGAAGTTAACTGTCTGCCCAAGCATGGTTTTGGGTCCAATTAGATGTACCTATCCAAGAATGAAGCTCCACCAGTAGTCAGAACTCCTTAGTACTCTTTGCACAAGTTAACCAAATCTCAGTCTTGAGCTTAAATTGAGTTGGTTGGGGACAATTGCAAGCAGATCATCTAGTACTTCAATTGGCATACCTCGGATAATCTCGTACATATGCAAGATATCCAAGAGTTCCAAGTGATTATCAGTGAGTCTTGAGAAAAAAAACAATTTTCCAGTGTTTGTCGTAATGTCTAGAAAATGTATGTGGTTTTGAAAGTCTTTTTCAGGAAGGTAAATCCAGTGATTTCAATGCACTAAATTTCAAGTAAAACTCAGAGTGGCCATCCTTCCTTCAGCAACTCCCTTTGTGTCTGTGAAGAAGCCCATTGCTTTCAAGATCCAGTGTCACCAATGTAGCTGTAGTTAGCAAAGCAAGCAAAGTAAAGCAAAGCCAGTAAGCAGTCCAAAAGAGCCTTTCCATTTTCTTTGAGTGACCATAGTTCCAGTATGTCGGTGTACATCGTTTGTCCACTGTAGATGTATTACGTGTATGTTAGTGGAAATGAACGAAGATAAATAGGAAGACTCCATCTTTTCAAACGTGGGTTTGGGTCCATGTACTAGATGTGTGTAATTCTTGGTTCTTTTGGCACCGACTATGGTGATCTCTAAGAATTCAGCACAAGGTAATCAGAATCAGTTGGTTGGGACAAGCGCGTTCACCCAGAACTTAGCAAAGCATTCAAAAGCTCAAAACATCTGATGCAGGATTTGATGACGAATCACTTTGTATAAATCAGAGAGGTATTACCAGTGTTTTTGTTGTGTGGACAATGTCTTGTCAATGAAATTCATTAGTTGTCTGTCTTTATTACGGTATGTACTTTTTAAAAAAATATATATCTTGCAAGTTTTGTGTGTGTGGTTTTTGAAACGGTCTTTTTCAGGAAAGTAAGCGCAGTGAATCAAAAGCTATTTTGCACTAAATCTCAAAACTCCGAAGCGGCCACCTTGAGCAGCCTTGGCATTTTTCCAGAAACCCAAAGTGAACAAGTTCCATTATTGCCAAAGTAGCAGTCAGAACAGTGGGAAAGTCCTGAGCAGTAAGCAGTCCAAAACAGCATTCCTAGTCCTTCAAAAGCGACCATAACTACACAATGTAGTGTGAGTTTTGTGTTGTCTATCACCCCTCGATGTGCGGTGTGTTTGGCAGTAGAAGAACATGTTTCAAATCGCAAGTAGGACTCCACCAGAAGTTTTGATTTTTGGGGAATTCCTAGCCCAAGTTTGCCCAAGACCAACAACATTTTCCAATTATTGCGTAAATTGCAGAACATCAAAGCTGATATTTGTATACCTCTACACGCTGCTGTTAATGGAAGGTCAGTTTCATTCTAACTTTCAAAAGACCTGATTTGAGCGTTTAGATAGATCATGATTATGTTGAAGCTCTTAGTCAATCAAGTATTTCAAAGCTTTCATATTTCTTTTAAATAACATTTTATCTTTAATAACATTAAAGCTTGATGTATGGGGTCAAAAATACAGTTAATAACATAATTCATTCCTTCCGTTATAACTATTAGAATGACATTATCATTGTGTAACATTAATTTGCAATAATATCAGTAAACAGTAAAAATCATATTTTGAAAAAATCCATCAAAACAAACTGTTCATTACATTACATAGTGTTGATCATCAGTTCAAAGTTAACATTTTAGAAGTTTAGTAGTGTAGTCGAAACCAGTGCATATTTTATCAGTTTTAACAGCTATTGAGCATCGCAAAAAGGAAACCCTCTCTTTTGTTTTGTGTGCTGCAGCACTGACAGGTATTGACATCCATCTGAAATTTCATAAGTACCGGTAAACTTTAAAGTTTAAACAGTGCATATTTTGTTTTCCTCAGCAGCTAATGCTAGCCAAAACAACCATTTTCAATTGAGAAATTTGTGTGCTGAAAGTAAGAGTAAATAGCAGTTTTAAAGAAAAGGTGATATTCTAATTTTCCTAACTATGCACCTAAAGTTATGTTTCATTTGTCATATTAATGACACAAAATTTTGTATCTGATGTGAAAACAGCACATTTATTATTTTAAACAACAAAGCACCTGAAGAACACATACTAATTATATGAATAAAAATAATTGTGTTAGTTGTAATTTTATTATGGCATTCATCATCACCAAAAATATTCTGAAATGCATTTTATTGTTTAATAACAGTAACATTGTATTTTTGTGCTTTGTCTAAATGGGGAACTAAGGTGTTTTTGCTGTTTGGGGCGGGTGTGTTTTGTTGTTTTCTTTCATTTTCAGTCGCAGGCCGGTATTTGTGTCAGTTAAGATTGGATTGCCAAGGTCTATGGACAAGGAAAGCATAATCATCAATTTAACACTATCACAAAATGTAACCATCTTAATCTATAAAGATAAAAACGTCATTAATCCAATGCAAAGTTTTTCTGGGCACTGGTTTATTAAAATGGGAAATGAGTATGTATCGAGTTTCCTGTAATTAGAATTCTTTTATGTACAAACGGTGCATATTTTGTCAGTCTCTACAGCTTTTAGATTCCGCAAGTGCTGGATGCAGGTCAGCCCACAAACAAAATATTTTGTTGTCCAAATTATGTTGCATACTTTATCAGTTTTCCAGCAAGCTGTTATTCGATGCCATCCGAAACTTCGATTTTGAAAATTAGCGTAGATGCATGTGGTGTACGTGCTCCGTTCAGTTCCACAGCAGTTTCCGATGCGGATGAAATGTGTGTCAGCCTAACTGCAAAGGAATTATCGGTGATGCAAGATCAGATGCGTATTGAAATTGTGTATTGTACTCCAGTTCAAACTCTTTCAGTGCAAACTGAGTACTTTGTCACTTGCTAGAGCTCCCAAAGTTCACTGGACACAGGTCAGGCTTCAATTCAATCTTCTGGCTGTTTTATCATTGTCAAAACATTGCATATTTTTTGACTTTCACAGCAATCGTTTGGGATCACCCCCAAAATGGTTAATTTTTACAAGTCAGAATACTGCATTCTTAAAATCCAGGTACCAGCTACTTGAGATCTTTAGTCACGTCTGAAGCTTTTGATTTTGAAAATGTTAGTGTAGATGTGGTGTATGCTCTGTTCAATTCTACAGCAAATTCTGTGGCAGATGAAATGTTCCTCAAACTTGTTGTGCTTCATTAATGGAAGATTAAGCATGTATCCACTGCATATTGTGCTTCCAGTTGAATTTTTATTTGGTGTGCAAACAGTGTGTATTTTGTCAGTCTCTACAGCTTCTCACATCTCACTGGATACAGGTCAGCCTTCATTCGATTTGTTGTTATTTTTTGGCAGAAAACATGGTTGTTTTTTCCCCTTTTACAGTAAGCTCCTTATAATGTCAGATTTGTGCGCTTAACCTTTGTCGATATCAGAATACTGGACTCCTTCATTACAGGTACCAAAAACAAGTTCTTACTGTTTTTTTTTTCGTATAAATTTGTGGGTGTGGTGTATACTCTGATCAGTTCTACAGCAGTCTCCATGGTGGATGAAATCCAATAACTTTGAAGGAAGTGAAAATGTGTTTCCCTGTGAGCAATTTCTTCCGGCTGAGTGAAGTAAGATCAGAAATTCGTCTTATTGTGAATCAACCATCAATTTTTAAGTTCTTTTATGTTCAAATGGTGCATATTTTATCACTCTCTGCAGCGTCTGAAATTCCACTTGATGCAGGTCAGCCTTGATTAAAATTTCTTCATTTTGTCGAAAAATGGTGCATGTTTCATTCAGTTTTTCAGCTAACTCCCTGTTGTGACAGATAGAAGTACCTTTTCCTGATGTAATGTGGCTCTTGATCGTGATTGTTCAAGTAAAGTTCTGCGTTTGGCTTCCAGTTGTTCAATTTCTTTCATGTTCAAACAGTGTATATTTTTTTCGGTCTCTGCAGCTTCTAACATTACACTGGATACAGGTTGGAGCTTGATCAGATTTTTCTTTATTGTTGTCGAAAATGTTGCATGTATTTTTCAGTTTAACAGCAAGTTAATTGCTCACTTAAACCTTTTGGAATTCGAAGTCATCGGACGTCGGTCTCAACAACTGCTCACATCTTGCTGGATTCAGGTCGGCATTCAATCCTTGCTTTGTCTTTTTTGTGCGCTTACACCTTTGTCGATAACAGAATACAGGATTCCTTCATTACAGGTACCAATATCAATTTTTCTTGCCGTCGTTTTTCTATTTTATGTGTAAATGGTGCATATTTTATCACTCTGCAGCGTCTGAAATTCCACTTGATGCAGGTCAGCCTTGATTAAAATTTCTTCATTTTGTTGAAAAATGGTGCATGTTCCATTCAGTTTTTCAGCAAGCTCCCTGCAGATTGAAGTACCTTTTCCTGAATTAATGGGCCTTTTGATCGCGATTGTTCAAGTAAAGTTCTGCGTTTGGCTTCCAGTTCAATTTCTTTCATGATCAAACAGTGCATATTTTTTTCGGTCCCTGCAGCTTCAAACATTTCACTGGATACAGGTTGGACCTTGATCAGATTTTTTATTGTTGTCGAAAGTCTTGCATGTATTCTCAGTTTAACAGCAAGCTGCTTGCCCACTAAATCCTTTGGAATTCGAAGTTGTTGTCCGGGTTAGTGGATTCAAGCAGAACAGGTACCCGCTCTAGATGATCTGAAGTTTTTGAATTTCTGTCGATATGGTGTATTCTTGATCTGTCCTACAGCAGTTCTGTGGCAGTTAAAATACTCATCACCTGGAGAATATATTTGGTAAATACAGTGGTCCTCTGTTTATAAAAGGTTCAGATACCTATCACAAACTGTGCATATTTTCAGTCTCCTGCTTCGTACTTTTCACCGGATTCAGGTCAGCCTTCAATTGCATTTTATTTCATTATGCTGTCAAAAAAGTTGGGTACTTTTGTCAGTTTTGCAGTAAGCTCTCACTGGATGCAAGTTGCAGTATCAGGTTAAAGTTTTTTTTACTTATAAGAAATAGCTCAATTTAAGGCCAATGCACCATTCTAGTTTTGTGCAAACAGTGCATACTTTATTCTAGTCTCAACAGCTCGAGAGCTATGAAAGTGGATTCAGGTCAGCTGAAATTTTTGTACTCTGTTTTGTCATTTCAAATATGTTAATAGTCGTGTTGTCTGTGTTTTCGTGTAAATTATACATTACTGTGGATCTATAGCAGTGTTTCAGTTGTAGTAAAAGTTTGAAGTAAGACTAAAAATAGTTGTACAAACCCGTAAACAAGTATAAGTTACTCTATGTAAGTGGTCGAGTATCTATGACATAGGCTGCTAAGATGTTGAAGTGAATAGTAAAACATGTATGCAGCAGTGTCTCTCTGCATGGGCAGAGCTTAAGTAAAACTACAAGCTAGTTGGGTTAAGTAAGATAGATTAGGTTAGGAATGATGTTGCAGTTGCAAGAAGCAGAAGAGATATAGACGAAGGATGATCTGAAGGATCAGCTTTATAACAAGGTGAGTTTCAATTCCACAAGGCCCACGCCCTATATGGTTTAATAAAATAAAGTCAAACAAAGTAATGGGGTTGCATTTCTTTTAATATCTTGACAGGAAGATGGCAATCTCTAGTCCGGGAAGATGGCTTCACTGGGGTCATCGTTCGTGGGAAACGTGTTGCAGGCATACCCAAGGGGTTGACAAGATCACCACCAGGTACCACTACTGTTCTGCTGAGTATCTCAAACATGAATAGTTCTTTGAAGGTTTTATGCATTGATCATGCCTGCATGCATTAATCCATTTAATTTTGTTTTGTCTCCACAGATTCTCAAAATGAAAGTGATGTTAAGATCAAGCAAAATCATTTCTATTTGGGATAATTTGGAAGTTTTTACAATCTAACCAAATTGATCACCAAGTTAGTTTTTATGGCATGCCTGAGTGTCTGCTGTCTGCATAGGGTCAGGACTATGTTTCCAGACTATTTTTATCCCATAAAGGGTTTTTAAGTCTGGTTTTTCGCAGCCGGCAGGCAGCACATCAATTTAGTTTTCTGATTGCTGATTGGCTTGACACCTGTTCTTTTTCCCTCTAAAGAATTGATTTGAATTTGTAATGCTGTTTTGTTTCTGTTTTGTTTGGATGTAAATTGGCATTTACAGAAAATAAATTATTATTGGATTGTTTGATTTGTTTGTGGCTTGTTTTGTTTGTTATACTTGGAGACCACTTGCTATTTTACTTGCATTACAATACAAACAACAGTGAGAAGACTATTTTGTGTAGAAGTCTTCCATGTGTAGCGAAGAAAAATTGAGGAAAATGTAGTGGAATTTTTTTATTCAACAGTGTTGTGATGCAATTAAAGTTATTGTGGAATTGGGTCATTTTCCCCGTGTGCTTAGTTGTAAGAATATAAACGATAACCTCCATTTGGCATGGAAATATTGTGCTGATACTTGTTTGTGGACATTATCTGTTCTGAGTGGAGCTCGAGGAAAACTGACAAACATCAGTGCATGTTTTTAATGCCAAATGGAGGCGATTCTAAACCCTTGCCTGCCACAAAATATTAGAGGAGCACAATTGCATCCATAATGATAAAAACAAAATAAAACAAATTGATGTAAGTGCTGGTGTTGAACAGGAAATAGTCTCAGTCATGTATTTTGCTCCAACTATGAGGTGGCAAGCAAAAGGATTACCATCTTTGTCAAGCTAATTTGTATTCACCCTTCAGTATATTTGTTACATAGTCCAAAACCTTACAACACCTGACCATTTACCAGGCTGTGTTAACGGGAAAGATGAAAAAGTTTTTTCTTTGCACCATTGTGCACTATGTGAACTGCTGCACTCTGGGAATGTTAATGTGATAAAACACTGTCTCAACTTGCGAAAATCAAACACGAGACAGTATTTCATCCGCTATCCAAACACCGAATCTCGTCAAAAGTACTCTGTTGTGCATTGTATTTTCAACTCTTATTTGGATTTACCCCAATGAAACACCGTCTCTCATGTTTGAGGTAATTATTACTTGAAAGATTAAAAAAGTTTGAACTTTATGACTTGAAAGCACTTCTCAAAGTTCAACTGAAAAATGCCTAGACTGCTAGCAGTCGTTTTTCTCTCAAAAATTCAGAAAGAAGAATGCAAGCTCTTTCCCACTCTCTCTCTCTCTCCCAATCACCTGCCCCCCCAGATGTTTGAGAATGCTGTAGACTGTAGGCAAGACAAGAGCGCACCCCAAACCCCTCCTGTCCATACCGCCTTGTGACTCACCCAGTTCCCAATATAAAAGTACTTCTCTGACCATTAAAGAAAAGACTGACTACAAGTAGTCTAAAAATGCCATATTCATCTACCGTTCTAGCCTGCGAATACAGCCGCCTCTCACTCGCTCCCGCTACTACGTGCGAAATGCAAGGAGAAATGAAATGCCAAACAGACCGGGAGCGATGAGAGGCGGCTGTATTCGCAGGGCTACTACCGTTCATTACAATCAAATTTCACAGTAAACCTTTTCGACACCTTTCCAGCCTAGCTGTTTTTTTTCCACCTCATCTTGAAACCATCGTTTGAGCTGGAAGGGAAGGTATATATATGTTGTGGTTCAATTTTATCCTTGGTTCAAATTTTATTTTCCTTTGTTTTTGGGTATGGTAATGTATGATAGTGAGTTTCAAACAAAGGAGAATAAAATTTGAACCAAGGATAAAATTGAACCACAACATATATGCAGAGGTGGGAAACAAGGACCAAATTTCTTGGCCTTGGTGAGATTTGAACCCATGACCCCAGGATGAGATCACCACTGCTTTACCAACTGAGTTGAGAAGCCAGACAGGAAGGAGCAGCTTGTGAGCGTAAATTTTAGTAAGTGGTAATTTGTGGCAAAGTGGACGTCTGTGATACAATTGCGAAATATGCAATGTAGAAATTGAATTAACTGTGGATCCAGGCCAGTTTCCACCGTTTTACGTTAGTGGGTCAACATCTTGCCTGAATGACTCGAAATATCTAGAAATGGTATTTAAAGAGTCAATACCTAAACATTTTCATGAGTGAACATTTCTGTGGACCCCTCTACAGGCTCGCGCCTCTGACGTTCATGTTATCAGAAAATGGTCAAATTTTTTTTTTCTGGATCTGAGCCTGAGTCACTGTGACAGGAGAGATGTTCAGTGGAGTCTGACAGCGGTACTGAGGCTTATGGCTTTGTTCATTTCAGTGTTTCTTCACAGTGCAATGTGTACACTTTGATGTAAACTTTACTTAACTTCTGGTTTGCCTATTTTATTAACATTTGCACAAAGGAAGGACAATAATCACATGAACTAAGTCTTGGGAATTCAAGAAACAATTACTATTGATATTCTAGCTAAGAATGTTAATTTGTTCTGTCAATTTCTTGTATATCCTGTTTTAATTTGTTCTGTCAATTTCTTGTATATCCTGTTTTCTACCTGCCACCACATGATACCCATGCTCGTGTTCTTCCACATCCTCGTCACCCTCCTGTGCTGACTGTTCATCAGTTTGTTGTATGAACCCTGACAGGTCCACTGTCAGATGGGGCACTGCCCCACCCTGTTCTTGTGTCTGCTCTAACTCCTCAGACAGAGGAAGTTGAATGTGGCCACTGAGAATATGCTGGCTCACCACACTTTGCATCATCTGTTCGACATTTGACTGCTGCAGCACTTGGTCGACAACAGACAGCTCTGGTTGGCTGCTGGTAGGGATAATGGCTGCCCCATCGAGCATGGTGTGAATTACTGCCTGCTGTGCTACCACAGTTTCCGCAAGAGACACAACTTCTGCTGTGGCCTGGGCAAGACTGTCTTCATTAACCATTGGGTCATCACCAGTATGCACCAGCAGTGACATTGTGCGAACAGGTGTTGTTTCTATGGAAACTTCCTTGGCTACAATAGGTTGAGCCAGAACCAGTTGGTCGCCACCTGCCTGTGTTACAATAGTATGATCTCCCTGTGAATATACTAGTGCTTGTGATGTAATGGATTGTTCATCTTGACCTTCAAAAACAATGAAGAAGAAATGAAATGAATAAAAAAAAAATACAGTAAAAGTCTCAGGTCAGGATGGCATAACAATTCACACTAATGTTACCTCACCCCTTTCAAAACACACAGTATCACGAGAATTCTTCTAAGTTTTTGTGCAAACTATGCTGAATTAATATAAAGCGGCACTCATTGATCAACAAAATAACGTTTAAATGCCAAAAGGTCATAAATGCACTCTATAAGATGTGCATAAACCATAATCGACGGTTCTTTAGTAATTTTCTTCCAAATAACACTGTCAAACTTGAAAACGTCAGCCCGACGTTTTCAAGTTTTAGACCATTTCTTTCGAACCCGTCCGTAGCTACTCCAATTTTAAACAACTTTTTTGAGTGGTACAGTGCGTTTTAGCAAGGTTAGGCAACTATTAGTGGATTTCCAATTAATACCATCACCTTCATTAGACTTTCAAGTAGGGCTAAATCTTGATGAGACTGCCCCTTTAAGTAAAAGTTTCTGGTCAAGATGGCATAGCATCACACTAATGTTACCTCACCCCTTTCAACACACTGTTATGTTTCCATAGCATGAAGCGACTAGGAGTACTAGGAGTATTTTTTTACTCCCTGGAATGGAGTCCAAGACACTCACCATTAGGCCAATGTGCCACCCACCAGGGCATGGCATGGTATAGTACAACATTTAAAGAATGCCAAAAATCAACAATTTTTTCTGTCTCACAATAGGGCATGACAACTTAAATTAGTGAGAGCAGGGGTGAAAAATTTAAAAGTCTGATGTCTTTATAATGCTATTTCCTATATTCTGGGAGTATTATGTCACAACAAAGTTTACGTTTGAGAATTGAGATTTGCCAGATGAAGGGGGGATCATAGCCACTTTGGCCCATCGACACTGGCATTTGATTTTTGGTAAGAAAGAGCAATCTTGTGTCATCAATGCAATACACATTACCTGTATCTTCCATGTTTTCAATATGAGGAAGTATTCCTTCATTGTCATCTTCTACCATCAGTGAGGTAGTAGCAGGCTTGCTAGGTGCTTTTTTAACTCTCTTTTCATTTTTGTTCAGATCTGCATGCCTCTTTTGATGAGCATTACGGCTTCCACTCTGACTAAAGGTCTTTCCACAGATCTCACAGAGATAAGGTTTCTCGCCAGTATGTATTAGCTTGTGTTTTCGAAGACTGGAATGCTCTGTGAAGGTGCGACCACATCCTTCCACTTGACATGAATAGGGTCTTTCACCTACCAATCAAAACGCTACTTGTATAAGTAAACCCAGTGTAGCTATAGCTAATTAATTTCTTCCCTGATACAAATAGTATACCCTAAATATATCTACTGGATCATAAGCAGGTCTCCAATTATACATGTACCGGTAGCCATGCATCCACTACAACTGCTTGTAATCCAACAACTGAAATTGAATGCATCTTTTTAATGGAAAATATCATTTTAGCTCCAAAATATTTCACCTCTCATAAAAATCATGTCAAACTGTGTCTGCAAGGTTCTGTTACGTGCTCAGGGTTTTTGTAATATCACGCTTTTTATCTGCTTTTTACTCCACACTTCAACAGTTCTGTAACCAAAACTTAGAAGACATGCTCTAGAAATTATTAATTAGAGCTTTATTTAAATTATTACTGAAGCATATTTTGCTGGAAATAAGTTGTAATATTCTACACTCCTAAGTCATAATATTTTACACTCCACAAACCTGTGTGTATCCGCATGTGATTCTTCAGATTTCCTTGTGTTGTAAATGACTTCATGCAGTTTTCCACACTACATGTGTAAGGTCGTTCACCAGTGTGAACTCGCATGTGTACATTGAGTCGCTGCAACACGTAAAAGCTCTTGTTGCATCCTTCAAAGGAACAATGAAAAGCTCTGTCCCCGGTGTGGGTTTTCATGTGATACTTCATATGTGCAGGCCATGCAAAAACACGGTCACAACCTGGATGCTGGCACTTAAAGGTTCTTTTCCCACTGTGTGTACACTGGTGATATCGCAGATAACCAGATGATGTAAAATTCCTGCCACACCCTTCATGTGAGCAAGAGTAAGGCTTTTCTCCAGTGTGTGTACGCATGTGGTATCTGAGATGTGCTGCTGTGGTAAATGTTCTTCCACATTCAGCGTATTCACATTCAAACATCCTTGATAGGTTTCTAGTTAGTGAGAAAAATAAAGTTCTCATTATCTTATCATTCACTGTAGTATAAAAATGTCCAAGATTAAATATAGCACTGTCACTGTGAGTTTTGTACTACACAGTCTAAAAGATATTGAAATGATATGACCTCATATAGACAAGGAACGTCAACCCCATAAGACAGTATAGTGAATGTAAACTTACTTTGTTGAGTCACGAGGTCTGGGCAATAAAAGCATTTGAGACTGTTGACCTTCCTCTGGTGAACTACAGTTTTGAATGTATAACAAGCCTGGCAAAAGATGAGAAGACGAAAAACATTACCAGCAGGGCCATACTGAAGTCAGTGTTTCTCTAACATGCATATTGCTGGGGTGGGTGAGGTGGGAGGGGGGGGGGATCGAGCCATTGTAAATTCTAGGTGTGTCATTCTGAGAGAGCTAACTGTTGCAACTTACAAGCTACTTGGCTCCTCTAACCCCTTACTAAAGAATGAAACAGATGGATTAATCTAGGTGCTGCAACATCACAAAATTAATAGTGACACACATCCCAGCCTAAACCTGATAAAATTCCGAAAATAAGTCCTCTCGGATATAAGCCCATCGCCTTATATTGCCCATGCATTTAAATTTAGTAACAGCTCTTAAAGGAAGATATTATACCTTCCGATTATAAGCCATTACGTTAGAGTTTATTCACCGTAATTTCTGCATTATAGAGTATACTCAGAGACCTGTAATGTTTGTTTGGGGCAAGTTTCAAGCTTCATATCATTATGTTATACCTGCCAACTCAAGGCGTGAGTCTCACGCTTACAAGGTGAAAACTTCGAACTCATGCCAACTCATGGTCACTATGATGATCAGTTGAGTAAGGCACAAACTAAGGAAGTTTGGGGACAAAGTTTTGACGTTAAAACTTTGTTGTTACCATGGGCAACTGGCTCGGTTTCCAATAGTAACTTGTCAGCTGTTCCATGATTTGGTATGTGACACATAGGTTATCAATGGATACTGGCAACAACGTAGTTTTAATGTCAAAACCTTTTCACCAAACTTTCCCTGTGCCTTACTCAAATGAGAATCATAGTATGAACTATTTTCTCACACCCAGCTGAAAAATGTGAGCTATTACAACCACAACTGACACACTTTCCAAAAAAAAGTAAATTCAAACCAATGCGAGAAACGAAAACTCCATGTACAATGAGTAAATGTACTTTCTCCAAAATCTCAGTTTTGACAAGAAAAGCATTGGGATTGAGGTCTAGCCAGCAAAACACGTCCTGGGACTAGATGTTTAGAACGTCTTCAGAATACTATGGACGTCTTCAGAAATCTTCTGACGTGGCAACCCTCCAAGTTTATTTTTTTCCTTAGTGGCCATTTGGCCACCGACTGCTCAAGCTTGGTTGCCAGTGAAAAATTTTAGTTGCTAAATTAAGCTCACCCTTTCAATCCTTCTTCTCAATTTTAGTCGCCAGGCTGGCGACTTTGGTTCCATTTTAGTCGCCAGCTCCAAAATTTTAGTCGCCATGGCAACTAAAATGGTCTTAACTTGGAGGGTTGCGTGGTGTTTCGAATTCTTGTACTCTCACGCCTTTGACCCAGAAAAAGTTGGCAGGTATCCCTACCGAAAAATAAACACACCTGAAAGGGGCATTGGTCAAAGTAATTAATATATATGTTGTGGTTTAAATTTATCTTTGGCTTAAAAATTTTCAAACCAGTTTGATTTTAATTTCCCTTTGTTTCAGATTATGATAATGAATATGAGACAATGAAAAACCAAAATCAAACTGGTTTGAAAATTTTTAAACCAAAGATATATTTAAACCACAACATATACAAGCCCAGGGCTTGTGTTCAAAATTTTATGGGTAATTTCCCTGCAGAGTAAGAAATTGAATCATCATCCGTCCTCGTTGTACCATTGGACACATAAGGTCTCTAGAAGTTGAATACTATAAGCAATATAAAGGTCTTTTTTAACAATATAAAGGAAAGCGCAAATACCTGTATCATCTGTAGCTTCAGTTCTTTCTCCTAATACTTGAGAACTGCAGTTGATGGCATCAGTTACAATAGTAACACACTGCCCTCCATCAGTTGCTGTTTCTTCTATCATTTCATTAGGAAGAGACTGTATCACAGCAGAGGGACAATCAGTGGACACTTCAGGTTCTTAAAAATAACATAAAGAAGTATTACTAGTGTATGGGCTTACTGACTGACTGGGAGGGCCAAACATTTTCCTACCCAGCCTAATTTTAAACTCGTTCAAGGCTGGAGACTAACTTTTTAGATTACTAGCCCAGTGCCTAGTGACAGCTTTGATTTTATTAGCCAAAACAAGCTTTTACTAGCCAGGACTGTCGACAATTGGCAGACAGCAGTTTTTGTCATTTGACAGGCATCAGATTCTTTGATATATGGTCATACATGTAGAGAAATGAGATTATTATCTACATGTACTAAAATGTCTGAAATTTGAAAACTTGCCAAAATGGCTACTGAAAAGCCCAAAACCTGCCAGCCAAAACAAAATTTTTACTATGCTGTAACTAGTCAGCTACCGTTAGTTTTGAGCATTGGAAAGTTGTGAAAAAGTCTGTATCAAACAAACTGTGGAAATGAAAGTATTGACATTATTGACTTTCAAGACAGGCCCACATCATCCTGCCTGGCAGATTGTACACCCTGACTGCTTAAGACCCAAGGCCCCAAAAACCATACACTGTTGGGCAGCATATTCCCATTTAGGCCAAATAATGAAGTGTCCCCCAGACTGTGGTATTGTAACAGAGAAAAAGAGGGAAACATCAGAAAACTATTGCCTATGCCTTTGCAGAGATATGTTAAATTTTTTATTACCAATATTTCAGTCTGCAGTCACCAAAGAAACTGCTGTTGTTAGAACAAAAAATAAAGACTTGAGAGGGCTCAACCTGAACTTTTTTTAGCAGTAGGCTTCTGGCTAGTAAAATAGTAATAATCACTAGGCAAAACTCTCTTTTTGCTAGCCATTTTTTTTTTCAATAATGCGTCATCAGTAGCAAATACAAAATATGCCACTAGATTCCGAAGTTCACTAAAATATTTGCCTTCAGCATTTTCAGTAGTCTACATGGCTAGTAACTGAGAGCATTCAACTAGCCAAAACTGAAAATCTACTATATTTGGCTTGTTGCCTATATATTGCCAAGGTCAAGCCCCGCATGACACAGAAGTTAACAAGTCACACCTTCGTTTTGTTTAGCAGATGCTGTCACATGAACATCAGCACAATTATCTGCTGAACATGCCATTAAAGAATGACCCTCTTCTGTAAGGATCTCTGGAGGAGTGGAAAATTGTTCTGAGCCAATAGCCCCAAGACTGTCCTGTTCCACTGATAAATCCATCGTAAACACAAGAACATTGCCAACTGCAAAGAAAAAACCCTGATTTCAACAACTCTCAAACTATTCTTACACATTTTGACATCATCTGTGATCTATAACTGAACAGACGCAGGGCAACATGGAATCTTTTTGTTAAAGAGAGGAGATTTTACTTCATCTTCAATCAGCTAGGACACAAGTTCTCTACCTCAAAACAATACATGACTGTTTTTCCCATTTTATAAGTTTATATAAAAGTTTTCTCTTGTTACCATGCATCTCAGAGAGAGGGCTTATTCAATGGAGAATCATATGAAAGGGTTTGTATGGAATTGACGGCTAAACTTCAGAATACCCGGCCACAATTACGTGACATTAATGTTCTGCTCCCGCAGTCCTAGAATTGACATCAGACAGAAAATATCTCCGCTAGAATATAAGTTTGAAACCGTACCTTGCGTACTCCGTATTCTAGCGCTCCAAAGCAAACTCATTTATACATGGATCTGTGTTGTCTGATGTATTTAGTATAACGTTAAACATATTTAAATCTACAGGGCAAATGAACATACCATGTTTTCGAAGGCTTTTGGTGACATTTTCACGTCAATAATCGAATGAAATTTGACGGGTGTAGTCAAAAGCGTATACTTGTTGGTTACAAGACCTCGTGCTTTATACATTTGCAACTGTCCGATCTTCTCGGCCATTTTAGCGTCCTTAAGAAAAATATACCGTTTGAGAAATACCTTTTGTAATCCTCTATCAGCTGGTTGTATTTCCCGCTTCTTTTTGTGTTATATTATGGTCTTTTTCTTGTGAAAAACTATCATGGTTTATCCGCCATCCCTTCATTTCTTCATCGAATTCATTCCCAGCTATCTTCGCGCACCCTGGCGCGGAAACGGGCATGGCAAACGGAAGTGGAAATAAAATGTCATTCAAGCAGCAAATGATTCACTACAAACATGTAAAATATTCTCTTGATTCGCGAAATGTGGTGTCATTCTCTCCTTTTTGTTGAAATGAATTCTCTTCGATCGATAAATCTGCTGGTACACTTATAATTTTGCATTAAAAAATTGTGATATTTAGCTATATATGGATCCGATTACATATTCCAACTAGCACTGTCGATGATTTTCTGTTTAAGAAAGATTATGTCGATGATTTTCTGTTTAACCTGAAATTAAGAAAGATCAATTATCTTCCAGGTTGGTCTGTCATTTTACTTATTTTGCATTGACACTGTCAATGCGAGAATTCTCACTTTTCAGACTTTTTCCGTTAAAAAATTCCGTTAGAAGCAAAAAAGCGGGAGAAAAAACTTTGTTTTCTCTTTCCTTTTTTTTCTTTCCTTCTCGCATGACGTTATGTTCTGAAAAAGTGAAATTGCTCTTGATCGCACGTTTTGTTGGTCACGCAACCCTAAAGTCTTTACGTGCGGACACGTGCAGACGAGGTTGATTGATTTATTCATGAGATGCACGTGCAGCGTTCGTGAATGGGATTTTACTATCAAGAGCGGAAATATGGGTCACTCAACTGTCAAATTACTATTTTTAGCCGTGAAACAACAAAACGTGGTCAGTCGCCCTTCGACTCGTGAACTTTCAAAATTGCAGATCCCTTATTAGCACTACATGGATGGAAGGATACGAGAGCGAAATTTCTTTAATTGCAGCGATGAGTAACTGAAAATTTTAAGTAGTTATTCATTCCGTCATTAAAGTCGCGGAAACAGAGACTGAAAGGGCTCCCAAACCTGTTACATCCGGGCCTCTCTAACGATATGACTGGTTTAAACCGGGAAAAGCGGTGCAAACTGGCCGCGGTGTTCGCTGAAAAACTTCGTGCAGTGTTCATAGAAGGTCGTGTTTTAAGTTTCTCCCGTAATTTTCTTCAGTTTATACCCAGAATATATTTATTTTAGCGTGATCTGTCTATTTACTCCAATGCCTACGGCAATGGCAACCATAGAGCACGCCACGCAGCTGCTGGATTTCTCGCAAAAACTCGATATAACTTTACTAGACTCGGTCGTGTCCTGTTTTTACATGGCCCAGGGACCGCAGGTTGATATATATTTTCCGTTCATTTTACAAATTTTGAATGTGCAGATTCTGGAAAAGCAATCTAAGGCCCCTCTGACAGAAGGATCTTTTTTCACCTCCTCAGCAACGAATGGCAGACCAGATCTTGACTCAACTCAAACAGCATCCTGACGCCTGGACTCGGGTAGATACTATACTCGAATATTCAAACAACCAACAGACAAAGGTATACTATGATAAAGCACAAGTGCAGTTTTCGAGAAGTCTTATTTTTGAGCCATTTCTGTTATTTTTTTATAGTATTTTGCGCTTCAAATACTCGAAGTAGTCATAAAGACACGATGGAAAGTTCTGCCGTCGGAACAGTGTGAAGGTTAGTTTACTACAACTCCTGTCAGGCGAAATTTGCATTTTTCGTACTCTGAGAGGTAAATTCATCTTAAAAAAAAACGTCAAGGAAGCAAATTTCAAGTTTGATTTCCTTTTGACTTTCAGGTATAAAGAAATACATTGTAGGATTGATAATAAAAATTTCATCTGAAGCCGAGTTATTGGAGGTGTGTGTTTGTTATTCGAAGTCTGGATTTGTTTTCGTATTTTTGCTACTGTCTGCTGTAAAAACCTTATGCTGTAAAAACCTTATTTTCAAGTCTCTTGCAAATTAAAATTGATTTTATTTTGTTCTTTTTAGAAAGAGAAAACGTATATTGGAAAGTTGAACATGATTTTAGTCGAGGTACGTTTACCAAGTGTCAGTTTCGTTTTGGAAGGGTGATTCCCGCCAAAATATTCATATTTAGTAATGCGATGTCATTTCTGTGTCTGTGGATAATATTTGCGTACATTTAGGACAGAGTGGTTTGTGTCCATGTGTGTCTGCGAGATTTGTGGTAATTAATGTCTAAATTCATCTAAATTTGAAATATCATAAATTG
This sequence comes from Meandrina meandrites, assembly GCA_963693305.1. NCBI lineage: Eukaryota > Metazoa > Cnidaria > Anthozoa > Scleractinia > Meandrinidae > Meandrina > Meandrina meandrites. Next base: position 36,179,204 of record OY855909.1, on the reverse strand, counting down.
TTTAGTCAACTAATGGCTTTTTATGACAGGTGTTTTTGTTTACAAGGAAAAAATGGGCTGCTTTCCAAATCAGTCAAGCTTTCTGCCAAGTATATTAACATTTTGACTTGGTTGAAGTACCATGCAAATTGATTGTTTTGATTTCAATTAGTCTCTGAGTGTTGTAACCCTTAATGTCTTTGTCCAGAACACACAGGGTCATATTTGAGCACTGGGGTTTGGGTAACATCAAAGCATGGAATAAGTTTGATTTCATTTTTTGGCAGGTTCCCAGTTGTTTTTAAAACTGATTTAAAATATTAAAAATGTTTTTGTTGATTCATGCTAGTTGAATTGTTGGATTCTTCAAGGAACTTTTTGCGACTTTAAAGTAATTTTTTCTACTTTTGTTAGATTCTGAAGCACGAGTGGCCCAAAAAGTGGCCAACTTTTGTAAGCGATATAGTAGGTGCCAGCAAAGCAAATGAGTCACTCTGCCAAAACAACATGGTGATTCTCAAGCTGCTCAGGTAAATGTTTGTCTTAATTTTTAATGATCTCTATGATATTTAATTTAATGAATATCAGAAAACTCGAAAAGCCTGTCAGTTTTAGATTTTACAGGCTTGTTGACATCTGCAATAATAGCAGATGTCAACCATCAAATTAGTTTGCTCTGATCTATAATTTTTTCCAGTTATTTTTTTTTATTTGAGATATTCACTTGATAATATTAAAGCCAAGTTCACACTAGCAACATAACAACAAAATGACATGGACATTAATTAGAACATAACAAAAAGATAACTTTTTGCTTTTGTTGCTATGCTTATTTTATTTAATTTTCCTGCTAGGAACATAAAACAATTGTGAGGTGTTTTTTGCCTTTGCACAAGGTTGCTGTTATGTATGTTGCTAATGTGAGCCAGGTTTAACATGACACAGTGATCCTGCAGGGCTTAACCCAGCCTGCTTCATTTAGAATCCAGTACCTAACCATAAGGTCACCATGCCTCACATGGGCAATATATTAAAGTTTAGGGAAGCCTTTTTTTGCTCGTGTAAAATTGTTGAGTATCATTGGGAGGCTAATGTTTCTCTAAAATTCTACCGTTGAAATTTTTTGTTGTTGCTTAAAATTCCTGAGATTTTCTACAACTCTTCTTGGTTTTTAATATTCTCAAAAAAATTCCAGAATTTTGTATCCAAGCCTCACTTTAGTTGTTCTTGCAGTGCCTGAACTAATCAATTGCTGCAAAGTGATGTGTGTGTTTATCTCTTCTAGTGAGGAAGTTTTTGATTTCTCCAGTGGTCAGATGACTCAAGCAAAGGCAAAACACTTGAAAGACAGGTTAGAATGGAAATTGAATTTTCCAACACATTTCTTTCTTGTATATTTTAGAAACTTAAGGTTACCATATACCTTTGGGGATGTCTCACATCGAAGCGATATTTTAGTGTTTTGGGAGAAAGCCGTAGGTAGCTAAACCCCTATAGGTATGCCAAATGTATACGGTAACCTTAAATAAAGTTTATGTATGTATATAGGTTGTAGAATCACTTGATTGTACCTTTGGGTCTTGTTTTTGTTTTGTAATGTAAATAATTTTAAAAAGGGTATACATTTTGTTGCTTTGTAGCATGTGCAGTGAATTCTTACAGATATTTACTCTATGCCAGTATATTTTGGTGAGTTTTATTCTTGTGTGCTAAAAATATTGTCCTTGTTTAAGTTGTACATTTTGTTCCAGGAATAAGTTTGCTCTGTAAAAAAATTTCAACAATAATTGCAACATCATATTTAAATGCCTTTGTACTGTAATTTTTTTTTGTTAAACAAAAATACTCAAATGTTATACATATAAGTTACCATTAGTTGTTTATGTCCTGTCTGGTACTGGAACCATTTCAATCAAACAAATGACATTGATTTTCAGGGCAACTCTCAGAATGTTACTCTCATAGGTGCGACATTAGAGGTAGGCGGACATGTTATAGAAACTTAAATTTTGAAATAAAAATGGGGAATCCCCTTACTAGCATAGGAGCAACTGCACAGGTCTTCTTTATCCCCATTAATTCCTTAAAAATATCATTAGGCTAATGGTCACAATTGCATGCTAAATTTACGTATGATTATTTCGTATTCCACGTTGGGAATTGGTCTATATTTAGTTTACAGAATGTTATTGCTCAGTTAATAAACGGCACGCAATGCATGCAGAAGCGATGACGTTTCACAAGGGGTCTTTAAGAATTTTCAGGAAATTTGACAGAAAATTTCAAGAAAGTTAATAAAAATAGCTGACAACTTCTGTGTTGAATGATTGTTCGACAAAAGTTGCGTTATGTTGCAGGGAGATATCTGATACTGACGACATATGATACAAGGTCAAACGCTGTCTTGAAATTGTTGAGCCCTTTTGTTTTTAAAAAAAGAATAAAGATTTCTGTTTACTAAATCTTATAAAACACATCAAATATAATTAGTCTCTTTCACTTATACTTAGAATTAGTCCTTTCTAACTGCCCGGGAGTATTTTGCTTTAAGTTCTACGCAGTGCTTTCTTGTTGAGTTAAACTTGATTTCTTTTCTACTGATGTTTATTCCTGAACAACTTCTGTGTTGAATGACTGTTTGACAAAAGCTGTGTTATCTTGTAGCGCGACATCCGATATTGACGACATAAGATACAAGGTCAAACGCGGTCTTGAAAATGTTTAGCCTTTTTCTTTTAAAAAATGTAAAGATTTCTGTTTACTAAATCTAATAAAACACATCAAATATAATTTGTGTCTTTCGTTTATACATAGAATCGGTCCTTTCTAACTGCCCGGGAGTATTTTGCTTTGAGTTCTACGCCGTGATTTCTTGTTGAGTTTTACTTGAATTCTTTTCTACTGACGTTTATCCCTGAAGTTAGTTCCAAATTCTATTCGGTTCTAGAAAGATCAGTCGATTGCAGCAGACAACAGATCCCGTCCACTCGCACGACGAATACAACAAGAACACAAATTAAACCATGCACCTAGTTCCCAATGCTCTTCGGTTCAATTCAGGGAGTAATCGTAACACCGTAACACCAAAAATTCCATAAATTCCATCGCTTTTCCGCTCTACAGCATTAACCGATGACGTCATAAAATGACGTCATCGCTTAAAAATGAGGAAAAATTGATAGGTCACCATAATTGTTTATGAGAAAAGGACAATTTACCTCACTGGCACATAAAGAAAAAATTGCCATGTGTTTTAATGCATGTGCTAATCATGCATGGAGTTATACACAGCAAGGATGCGCAATGCAAAATTGGAGAATGATCTTAAGTGCTGCATGCATTAGACAGTGACTGGAGTGGTATGTGGGTCTGTGGTACATGCACTTTCTCTTTCTAGGATGTAACATGTCAGGTGCAAATGAGATCTAGAAAAAAATGTGTTGTTTTCCTGTTCCACTCAAGATGTCTGAAATTTGATTGAAAGTATTCATAATATATGAAAAGCAGCAAGGACCAATCCAAGAACCTACATTGACCTCTATAGAGCAGTATATATGGTAGATGTAATCACCGTATTTATTCATGGCTGGGCGCTTTTTAACTTTTCCCACCTTCAGGGTGGGTGCTTATTCAAGGTTCGGCACTTACTTGAATAAATATGGTATATAATTTAAAGCCTATTCACTAAGACTACAAATGATAATATCTAATCTTTTATTTTTCAGACCCTGTTACGATTTCTCAACTGGATTCCTCTCGGCTACATTTTTGAGACTCAGCTCAACAGCACACTTGTATGCAAGGTAATCTAAGAAAACATCAACATTTACTACCGGTACATAGAGACATTTAAGGAAATACAATTTTATTGAATTTCAAATCAGGAAAGTGCTGATTGAAGCTGTAATTTTTTCTGTTTTTGGCAGTTCCTAAATGTACCTATGTTCAGAAATGTGACATTGAAATGCCTTACTGAAATTGGTGAGTGGAAGAAATATACTTATAAAGACATACGGTACTAACCACAGGAGAACTACATTTATGTGCTATTACGCTCTCTAATTGTTGTTTTACTGCTAATAACACAGCTGGCATTGATGCAAACCAGTATGATGAGCAGTTTGTGGTGTTATTTTCTTTAACCATGGCCCAGTTGAAACAAGTAAGTCAAATTCTAGCCAGTTTACCTTTTAAAAATGTACAACATGCATTGGTCCTTTCAAGAATTGTCATTTGCGACTGTATGCCTATTTCAAACACAGACACAGCAGCTTGAATATGGATCTTGTAACCACCCATCCATTACCACATGGACCACATGGTTAACTTTTTGTGTGGTGCAAAAGAAAGTTGATCGTGTGTTAGAGACTGTGCTGGTACCACGTGGCACAGTTGCCGTGTCTAAGATTGAAATAGACAAGCAGTTAGGGGAAAGAACCACAGCCTTTTGGAAAGAATAGTAAAATAAAATAGAAAATATAATTCACTGTCTGCAGAAGTAACAAAGATGTATTTTCTTTTGGACATTATTCACCCATTGAATTTTGTTATACAATGTACTATTGAAATTGTCGCCTAAATGAGTTGTCTTGTTTTCTTGTAGATGCTTCCTTTGACAATCAACATCAAAGAAGCTTATGCAAATGGGAAAGATGATGAGCAGAAGTTTATTCAGAACCTGAGTCTGTTTCTTTGTACGTTCTTAAAAGAGCACGGCCAGCTGGTTGAAAAGAAGGTATGGGACGTGTTCTGCTGAATGCTCTCAATTAGAGCTTTTACATTGAAAATAATTTTCTTAATGGTCTCAATAAATTTATTAGAGCTTTTATATCAAAAATACTTTTCTTTGGGAACAATGTAATTTCTGTTATGAGTGTGGGACAAAGAAAAATACTGAGTCTCTGATGGGAAACAAACCCATGACTTCCCCCACATGCGTTGGATGCTCTAAGCAATGAGTTGCAAGGGGCTGTGTGGTGAGCTAGACCATCATTACTAGGTGCATTCTTTAAAACACCTTCAAGTAACTGTGTTTTATCTTTTTTAGGAGGAACTTCACACCACACTTTTGGAGGTAAATGCTTTTAGTACTTTGAACTGCAGTGATAATACAGGCTAGATGTATAAATAATATTCTTGCAATGGAAGTTGTAAACCAGATAAGTAAAGTTAACTATAATGTCATGTGATTAGGAGTTTTTGAAAGGATACATGTTGACTGTCATGAATGGTGTTTTTTCTTCTTCTCGGTGTATGTAGGCTCTCCATTACCTTGTCCTCATCTCAGAGGTAGAGGAGACAGAAATCTTCAAGATCTGTTTAGAGTACTGGAATGCACTGGCATCAGATTTGTACCGCGAGAACCCATTCCCTTCAAGTGCACCACTTTTGATTGGCACTTCACAGTCTCAAACGATTCCCCCCAGAAGACAAATGTACCTTTCAGTATTATCCAAAGTAAGTTAGATAATGCTGTTGTGTCATTCCTTGACAAGTGCAAGCTAAAGCTTTTTCAGGGTATACTGGCTCATTAGGCCAGCGCTCTCTGGTTTCTGTTACCTGCAACACCTATATGTATCGCTGCTCTCCTGGAATGAAATGCTAGTCCATCACAAGCTATTCCTGTGCATTTCCTCAGATTGATCTACATGCAACAATTTACTTGTACCCATTTATATTCCTGGGTGGAGAGAAGTGGAGTTACTCTGGCCAGTCTTTGTGCCTGTGCCTTAATGATTTTTATCAGAACCCATATTTTCTTTATACTTGGTACGGTGTACATTTGTTAAAGTCTCCCATTGCATTTCTGATCAAGCATTCAGGCATATTACACTGTAGCATTTTGGAGCATTGTTTTTTTCTTCCAGGAATGACTCCCTGGATATTTGAATAAATTTTGTATAACTTTCCTTTGCTCTATAATATTTTACATTTTAGGTACGACTGACAATGATCGCAAGAATGGCCAAACCGGAGGAGGTAAGCGAAACAGAAAAAGATATCAACTGTAGGTTTTCACAGCCTGTCGTTTCCTGTTAAAAAATCTTGAATATTAGCACACTACCACATTAAATCCTAATTTACTATGCACAGGTCTTGGTGGTTGAAAATGACCAGGGTGAAGTTGTCAGAGAGTTTATGAAGGATACCGATGCAATCAACCTGTACAAGAACATGAGAGAAACTTTAGGTAACTAACGTGAACTGAAAGAAAGCACTTATGAATTAAGATTTATTCATACTATCAATGGTCTGTGGATGTGTGGTGATTTCTGCTGTTTTGTCTTGGATTGTAGTGTATCTTACTCATTTGGATTACCAAGACACAGAGAGAATAATGACAGAAAAACTTCAGAATCAAGTAAATGGCACTGAATGGTCCTGGAAGAACCTCAACACAGTGAGTTCAAATTTAATTATTGTTACTTATACAGCACTTTTTGAAAAGGTTCAGAACATTATGTGATTCATAACTTTAATTTAGGTGATTAATTGTTTGATGTGGCGTGATTTTTAAACAGCTTTGCTGGGCAGTTGGATCCATCAGTGGAGCAATGCATGAAGAGGATGAGAAAAGATTTTTGGTCACTGTCATCAAGGTATCATAAATTCCATGTCTTTTGTACTTTGTGAAATCGTATTTCATTGCTTTTTAAAGATTAACACTGGGATGGCACATTTCTGAGTTGAGTGTTAAAATGCTTGCCTTGCACTCATCTGGCCTAAATTCGATTTTCACTGCGGGTCATCACATGGGTTGAGTTTGTTGTTGTTGTGTTTTCTTAAGAGATTGCTTTTTGGGTACTTCAGTTTACTCATTTCCTGTAAAGGAATATTTTTAAATTCAGAATTTATTTTGTCTGGATAATACAGTCCCTGTATGGGGTCCAAGTGTGGAAAGTGAGGCTTTCTGTACAAATAAAGGATTTGTTTGTTTAGAACATTTTGTTTGAGTAGTGGCTATCGTTTTTGCAGGATCTTCTTGGTTTATGTGAAATCAAACGTGGAAAGGACAATAAGGCAATAATTGCCTCAAACATCATGTACATTGTGGGACAGTATCCCAGATTCTTGAGGTATCATAAGATTTTGAGTTAAACTTTGTATGTTGTCATGTACGGTAGCAGGAGGTTTCGCTCCCAGTCATGTTCGCACCCACCGGGTTCACACCCAACTTTCAGAGTACACTTACCGCGTTCGCTCCCAAGTACGCTTACTATCTAGAAAATTTCTCGTTCTTTAAGCGTGAGAAAAAACTATCTAGAATATTTCTCGTTCTTTAAGCATGAGAAAAACTATCTAGAATGTTCCTTGTTCTTTAAGCGTGAGAAAAGCGTGACTACGTTAGTGATCGGTGGGGGCGAACTCGAAAAAGCTAGGGAGCGAAGTCGGTGGTTGCCAACTCAGTTGGGAGCAAAACCTGCATCATTCATCATGTACTGTCTGAATTTCAAATGGTAAATAGAATTTTGCAAGGAAATTAAACAGAGTGAATGGCTACATTGTATTTAAATTAACAGGTTTAATTAAGTCAGTATTGAGAGTTTGTAAATCTTTTTTTAGAAAATCAAAGCAATAGTTAACATTAATCAGAATGATTTGTATTTAAATTATGCCTACATGCTAAAATTTATTTTGATCTGTTTACTACAAGGGCACATTGGAAGTTCTTGAAGACTGTGGTAAACAAACTCTTTGAGTTTATGCACGGTAGGCCATTTACTAATAATTAAATAAATGGCTAGTATGGCGTGGAGTTTTCTACTAGATTAATTATTGACACCTTTAGCTCATCAAGGAGGCACAAAACATGTTCTTGTTGTCACACAAATTTCGATGGTTAAACTCATCAACAATAGATGAGCTTGGGCGTTGGTGCCTCAAGGTTGGTGGAGCCGGGCAATGCACAGCAGGGGAGGAGGTATCCATGGTAACCCAGAAGCGGCCACCACCCACCTGGGCACCGTCACACTGAAGGACTCAGTGGAATACTTACCAACCTAGCATGAGGCTCATCAACTCACCCGAGGGAGGGTGGGCCGGGCGAAAATTGCCAAGCTTGCGAGCGAATGTGCTAGCGAAATGAGCTTGCGAATGATAGCAAGCAGCGCACTGCGTGTAAAGGTCATGAAACGCCCCTGCACGGGTCCTGGGGCCACCCCGAGCTTTATGCTGCCAGCGGTAGCGGCGTACTGCGTATAGGCGTCACAAAATGCCCCAGCGAACCGCCAAGGTTGCACGCGAGCTTCCTGCATCCAAAGGTTGCTGGAGGGCATTGCTTCAAGGTTAACTTTGCCTAAATTACATTTAGCCACATTTAAACTCATCAACAATAGATGAGCTTGGGCGTTGGTGCCTCAAGGTTGGTGGAGCCGGGCAATGCACAGCAGGGGAGGAGGTATCCATGGTAACCCAGAAGCGGCCACCACCCAAACCTCCAATCCCAAGGTGCTTGAAAAAGGAGGGGCCAGCGAACAGGGAGAATGGGACCTCCGACTCCAAAAACCCCAAGCACCAGGAGACCCGCATGCACGAGAAAGAATCATAGCAAGCACTTACCCAAACCATGAGCAGGCTGCGAGCTAACCAAGCTGCAATGCTAGCTGAGTACTCTCATAGTGATTCTCTCCAACCAGATGAACCTCGGCCTGGCCGTGACGGAGGGAGAATGAACAAACAAAGGCGAGGGCCGAATTATGCCAGACGATTGGACAGACTAGCCAAGGCTTCCGACGGAGTTCTTATATACAGCTGGTAAGCATTACTTGTCCAACGCCCGAGAGCCTGAATAAGGTGGTCTGGGACACCGTTGCGAGCCGCGACAGTCGCTGCTCCGATGCGGAAGCTGTGGCTGGAAAAATTGCCTGGAACCCCAGCTGACGACAAGATTTCTCTTAGCCAATTCGTCAAAATGGCGCGAGACAGAGGTTGGCCAGATCTGAGCAGAAATAAAGGGCCAGGCTTATCACCCCGCACTGCCAGGTAGGACAGCATCGCGTGGACAGCGCAGAGAGGAGCCTTTCCCAGACCAATGTGAATGTAGCAGCCCTGTCGGAACGGGTCGGTCTTTGATGCTTTAATCCAGATACACATGCCTGAGGGGGAGAGCCTGGAGTCCACTGAGACATCTGCAGCCGACAAATGAAGCTCTGGCGAGAAGCTGGCTAGGTTAGGCACAGTAAATTCAGCTGAACGCAGAAAACCAAAATAGCCCAAGGTGCACGCTGCCCAAAACATGCAGTGATCAAAAGATGAGAGGTCCAAGGCCTGGTGAACGAGAGAAAGGATACTATCGGTCACGGGAAGACGCTGGGCAGCGGGGGAACCTTGAGAACGCTTTATCCCTCTCATCACTCGTTGAAGACGCAAGCAGTTAATTAATGGGTCGGGAAAACCTTGCTCGATCTGCAGAGAGCGAACGGCAGAAAGGTAAACTTTGATAGATGAGTGCTGAATAGAATCTGCGAGGAAGGAAACAAACAGACACAACGTCCATTCATCAACTGGACATGGAGATCCATTTGCATGGAGCTTGCCAGCTTGAAGGCAGAAATTGTAGAATTTTCTTTGGCCGGAAGCGTACGATTTGCGAGTTGAAGGGGCCAAACCTTGGACCAGGAAGTGCCGGCATCGTTCCTCTAGTAGGGAGGTATCAAGCTGTCCAGGAGAAACTGTGGGATAGGACACGGGTTCGGCTGAGCCTCCGGGGCCAGGCGGCGAAATGAAAGCGAGAAATTGCGTCAGCAACATTGTTTTGAATGCCGGGAACATGAACAGAAGAGAAGGAAAACCCCCAACGCGCAGCAGACAGCAGGAGATCCCGAAGTAGGTGCATCAAGGCGGGAACCTTTGAGGTCCTGGATGTGAGCATAGCCACCACGGACTGGTTATCAGAGCGAAAGAGGACGTGTTTCCTTGACCAATGAGAACCCCACAAATGAGCCGCAATCACCACAGGAAACAATTCTTTGTAAGCGATAGATTGTTGGGCCTGGGTGGGAGACCATGGGCCATAGAACCAGTGACCCTGGGAGTAGGCGCCAAAGCCAAGAGAACCAGCGGCTTCAATGTCAGCTACAGCGGACATGCCGGGGTACAGCCAAAACCCAACACCGTGCCACGAGGAAAGAAAGCGCTGCCACCACAGCAAATCTTGGCAAAACTCTCGATTGATGCGGATGGGATGATCCTTGTTACGAAAGCAGCAAAGCAAATCGATAAGTCGACGAAGAAAGGTTCTGCCAGGCCATACCACCTTCGCAGCGTGGTGCAAGTGACCAATCAGAGATTCGAGTTCGCGTTTCTTGCACCAGGTACGCTGGAGCCAGGTATGAATGAGTTGGCTGAGTGCCTGAAGTTTATCCTCTGGTAAGCGGGCAATTTGCTGAACCAAGTCGAGCTCAATTCCTAGGACAGAGAGCGAAGTGGTTGGACCAACACACTTATTGGGATGAAGAGGAAGTCCCAGAGACTTGCAGACTGCCAGGGCAGTGCTCAGGTTGTAAGCGCACTGAGTAGAGTGCAGGGGTCCAGCAGTGATAAAGTCATCCAGATAATGCAGCAAATCAGACACTGAATGCTGGTTTAGGAGGATCCACTCCACCATATCGGCTACTGAGTTGAAGATGAAGGGGGCGGAGCGGAGGCCAAAGGGCAGTGTGAGGTCAACATAATACTGGCCACGCCATTTCATGCCGAGGAGAGATCGGTCCTCAGGATGGATGGCTATATTCCGGTAGGCGGCCTCAACATCAAACTTGGCCATTAAGGCCCCAGGGCCATAGCGCGACACCATGCGGATCACCTCGTCCAGACGAATGTACTGGAGAGTGAAGTCCTGGGGATCAATGCCGTCATTCACGCTACGACCTCCAGGAGACGATAGATCAACGATCAGGCGCCACTTCCCAGGTTGCCCCCTTTTCGGAATAACCCCGAAGCTGCTGATGTGCAAGTTAGGTAATGGAGGGACAGGAAAAGGCCCGGCAACCCTACCCAACATGACCTCGTTGGCCAAGTACTCATCTACGACGTTTGCATGCAGGAGGGCCGACTGTTTGTTCTGTTTTGCTGACTTGAGCGGAAAGGATGACTGAAAGCCTAGCCGGAAACCGTGTTTGATCCCCTGGAGGACATAAGAGGCCTGTTGCTGATCCGGATGGCTGGCTAGTTCGCGTGCGAACACCTCGTGGTGCAAGGGGCTAACGGCAGAGACGGGAGGAAGTTCCGAGCCGGCTACAGGAAAAGAGCAAAAAAGGGAAAGTCTGATAAGTAAGGGGGGGACCTATGAGCTGCAACAGACGCGGAATGGGATTAGCAAGTCAAGCCAAAAACAAGGAAAGCTGGACTACCTAGAAGGGGTATTTATTGCAAAAAACGAAAAGCGATAAGTACAAAATGATCGGACAAGAGTCGTAGGCCGACAAACTAGAGACGTGTGATAAAATAAGGAAAAAACAAAATCGGGAGACTAAGAACAGCAAAATATAAAAACAACGACTGCCCGTACAAGCCTAAGATAGAACAATAACAAGCAACAACAGCAATAACTTGAAAAACTAAATGGATCGAAAGTTTCTGTCTGTAAAGAGTCTAAGGCCGCTAATGTAAAAGTGCCAAGTTCGCCTCTCAGTGACGTCTGGCCTTCGAAGAAGAGGCAGAAGCAGGTGGAGGTGGCGAGGGGCGTTTGCGGTCATCCCTGGGCACAGATTCTTTGCGAACTGAACACTCGGAAGAGCGATGGGGGCCAGCGCAAATGCTGCAACGATGGGCATATCTGCAGTAGTTGTATTGGGACGAACAGCGACCTCTATTCCACGAACGGCAGATTATTTGCGAGGACGGCGCGCCGGACGGTTCTGGGACTTCGGGACTCGCACCAGTAGCACCGGGATGAAGAGCAGCCCCGGCTGCGTGGAAGTTGAAAAGCTCTGAGTTCATGGATGACCAGTCCACCAGCTTGGTCGCAGCCGCATGTTGTCGAAAAGCTATGTCGTAGGACCGCCATACCCGACCGCTAAAGTGGCGATGCGTCTGCAAAATTAGCAGCTTGTAGCAAGTTAGATCTTTCCAGCGGTGAGGAAAGTAGGAGGTTAAAATCAACGTGAAGATGGAGAACGCTTCGGACCATGAGACAATGTCATCGATCTTTCGACGATGTTTCTTCGCCGAAGGTGTGACGACCAATTGACCGCCGAAGTAGACTTGCGACTCTGGTTCCTTCTCCGAAATGTTCGCGGAAAGCAAATCCCCCAGATCGATGAACTTCCCGGCGAGAATTTGGCTAACAGTCTTTGCCGGAACCGGAGTAAAACCCGGGGGCAAGACGAACGGCTGTTGGAAGGACGAAGGCAGGCCAAGACTCGTGGAGCTAACGGAGGATGGCACGGACAGAGAAGCACCCGTGGCGATCGCCGGGCTAGAAATCGCCGAGCGCGGTGTTGCAAACGTTGAAATAAAGGAAGGAACAGAAAGCAATGGCCTACCTTGCGGTACCGCGGGCTGAAGGCTTGATGGGACGCTGGACGGAGAGACTCCAGAAGCCAAGAAAGACGAAGTGCGTTGCTCGAGGCCGTGAGCAAGGACGGGAACGCCCCCAGACGAAGATGGCACGTTCGCCAAGCCGGGCAAGCACGCGGCTCCAGTGATAGACGACGGCGAAATTCCCGAAGCTTGTGGCGTAACTGGGGTGAGTGCAGCCTGAACTGCAGAAGCCACCGCCGCTACGAAGGCCGGATCAAGCGTGATAGTTGAGGTCGGCGGCGGGGCTGACGAGGCCACGCTCGCAGCAACAGATGACACAACGGATGGAGAGGTCGTAGACGGCAAAACAGCACTCGAAGACTCGAAGATGCTGGCCGAAAGGCTGTTGTTGGTGAGACGAGTGGTGCCCGAATCACGATCCATAACGCATAAAAGCAGAAAAGCGAACGAAAAAGGCGAAACGCTGGAACAGGAGCGAAAATTGCCAAGCTTGCGAGCGAATGTGCTAGCGAAATGAGCTTGCGAATGATAGCGAGCAGCGCACTGCGTGTAAAGGTCATGAAACGCCCCTGCACGGGTCCTGGGGCCACCCCGAGCTTTATGCGGCCAGCGGTAGCGGCGTACTGCGTATAGGCGTCACAAAATGCCCCAGCGAACCGCCAAGGTTGCACGCGAGCTTCCTGCATCCAAAGGTTGCTGGAGGGCATTGCTTCGAGGTTAACTTTGCCTAAATTACATTTAGCCACATTAAAAGTGTGTTGAATTAAGAAATACCTGTCAACAAATACCAGAAAGAAATCAATCATATGTCCAAGTTGGTGGACATGATCTATTAAAGAGCTAAATTTATGGGATAGGACCTTGACCTTATTTGTGAGTGTTTATGGTAGTAAGAACTCTGCCCAAGGGAGTGTTACCTGAAAGCCCTGACAAAATACAGGGAAACAAACTGTGACTACAGTGACTCGTAAGAAAGTTGTTAGTAGTATATGTACATCATAAGACTAATGACAGGGTGATAACCTGACGCTATGATCTAATATTTTTTTTCATCAGAAACACATGACGGTGTCCAGGACATGGCCTGTGATACATTCATTAAAATTGCCCAGAAATGCAGAAGACATTTTGTGCAGGTACAAATGTGACTTGCTTATCTTGTCCCTTGTTAATGAGTTAGATTTATGTCGGAACAAGCTAAATGTAACTGTTTTGATCCCCTGTCAGGTCCAAGTGGGCGAGGTTATGCCATTTATAGAGGAAATATTGAATAGTACGCAATCTATTATCTGTGATCTTCAACCACAGCAGGTAACTTTTCTTTTTTCATAATAATTATGGACAAAGTAACAAGAAATCTGTAATTATTACAGATTGCTTTTTAACTTTTGTTATTGATAGCAGCACAAGTCAAATCGCTATCTTCATTGCATTATAACTGAATCATTACTTTTGCGAGGATGGGGATTATCTAGTTACTGTATTTACTTGACTGAGAGCAACAGCATACTTTTTTAATCTTTAGTGTTTTGGTTGTGGTATTGCCCGCTTCATGTGAAAAGTAGATTCTGGTTGTTCATTTTGTTTACATGAATTTAGGTTCATACTTTTTATGAGGCAGTTGGATACATGATCAGTGCACAGACAGTAAGTGTATTCCTTTGTGAATTTAATATAATATGCATTTTTTGGCTGTTATTGCAAGAATATTAATTTTATTTGCTGTGTTACTTGCAGGACTCAGTTGTCATGGAAAGACTAATTGAGAAGTACATGTCACTTCCGAACCAAGCCTGGGACAACATTGTCAAAGAAGCGACAAGGGTAAGATTGAATACATGTTTTTCCATTGCGCAGGGACTGTATTCCTCAATAACTCTAAAAACACTCAGTTTTTGTATATTCAATAATACGTATATATACATTATAATATAGCCAGTTTTATGATAATTCAGTATAATTGTCATTTACAGAATATTGACCACTTAAGAGAAATTGAAGTTGTCAAACAGCTTGGAAACATACTGAAGACAAACGTCCAAGGCTGCAAATCCATTGGACACCCATTTGTTACACAGCTTGGCAGAATATACCTGGACATGCTCAACATATACCGCTGTCTTAGTGAAAACATTTCTGTGGCAATAGCCGAGAATGGCGAGTTAGTCACAAAACAGCCTCTTATCAGAGCAATGAGAACAGTTAAAACAGAGACACTAAGATTAATATCCACCTGGGTTAGCAAGTCAAATGATGCAAAGCTTGTGTGTGATAACTTCATACCTCCTTTACTGGATGCTGTGCTTGGAGACTACCAAAGGAATGTGGCAAATGCCCGAGAGCCTGAAGTCCTTAGTACCATGGCAACATTTGTCAACAAGTTAGAGGTTTGTGCTTCCATCTTTATCTATTCTTCCAGGCCTGGAAAGTTCTGAAATTTAAACATGGAGCGAGCCTATAAAAAGGCCCCACTCTAGCTTTTTCTTGGCTTCAATTTTAAAAAGTTGTGTCAGAGTACAGAAGAACAGAAGAGCTCTGCAAATGTTGCTTTTTAAATGCAATCCCTGTTCATTTATGTGGAATTAACAACCTCAAATACAATATATACTACCAATAATTCTTTCTGGCCATACAAGATTAAAGAAAACGCTCTTTTCAACTGTACACATTACTATATTTTCGAGAACAGGATTACAACAATCCACACACCTAACTTGAAGCGATAAAATCAAAACTACAAGTTGTGTTTGCTATTTTGTATCTATGTGTGGTATTTGCTTGACTGAAACCTCATTCTTCAGCAATATGTAAGTGGATTATGGCTTGAAAGCGAAATAGCTTTTCAGAAAGCCCACAACATTTATTTGTATACTTGCAACACATTTATCCAAAAATGTACCGGCACTAAGGTCAAAAGAGTATGAACCCTGTGGCATACCGGCGCTAAGCTCAAAAGAGTATGAACCCTGTGGCATACCGGCGCTAAGCTCAAAAGAGTATGAACCCTGTTTGCAAATCTAGTTGTAGTTTTGGGTTACCATAGTTTTTGAGTTGTAAGGGAACAAAACAAAAAGATTCAAACATTCATTTGAACTATAAAATCTTCAAAAACTAATACTCACTGGTATTCAGGGGTTTTATTAGATTGTACAGTGGCATGTCAGGTGGGTGCTGTTTAGGGCACCTTTATGAGCCCCAGTTTCACTTGTTACTCAAAGGCTAGATAAAATGTAAATTGCCAGGATACCTGCCATCTTTGGATTACTGACATCTTCTCAACCTGGGCACATTCATGATAATTACGCATTATGACTGTATTGTAATCCTTAATTATTTAACCTTCAGAGAAACGTGACAGAACACATTCCAAAGATATTTGATGCCGTGTTTGAATGCACCCTTGAAATGATCAACAAGGTTGGTAGTGTTCAAATTTACTCGTTTGTGAGGATTATTTGAACCATGTAATGATCTACCAAAAAGCACTGCTGAAGCTGTGACTTGTACAGCTTAGCTTAGTTCACACACCTCTTGATAATTGTCTTATCTCCTTTGTGCATTTTCTGCCACTGTGTAATAAGGCTACCTTATTTTTAAGAATAATGGTTATTTTTGTTATTTTTTATTATTTTAAATATTGTTATTTATATACCACAATGCTGTTGACAATTCCATTTTAAACTGCACTAATTTCCAATGCTTGATGACCTATTTGTTGTATTTTCAGAACTTTGAAGAGTTCCCTGAACACAGAACAAACTTCTTTCTCCTTCTCCAAGCTGTGGTGCAACACTGTTTCCAAGGTAATTAAACAGACATGTAATTTGATTGGTTAGTGCATTGGCCAAGACCTCTACTTGTGAGTATAAACTGACACCTTGAAACTGTTAGGACAACCTTACAAAACAAGCTGAGGGATAATTTACAGTGCTTTAGCATCCCAATCAGGGGAGGAAAAATACTCCTAGTTGCATCATGCTACTGAAACCATAGTTACCTGGCAGCCTGCTAGAGTGGTTTTACTTAACCCGTGAAATAGCAACTAAACTTTTAGATAGTGTTACACACTAATTCCATTGTTTTCTTTTGTTTAGTTTTGACTACTACTCACTGATTGTTACCTGTTGTTTCACGGGTTAAGTAAAACCACTCTAAGGCTTTAGAGAATGGGCTTTGGAGAAATATGCAAGTTGTATCATGACATTAAACAGCTTTGTTTTTCTGCAGCCTTATTATCAATACCTCCTCAGCAGTTCAAACTAGTGCTGGATTCCATAGTGTGGGCGTTCAAGCACACCATGAGAAATGTTGCTGACATTGGTAGGTACCTTCAATCAACTTTTGTCCTCATCCTTAAAATACTTGTAAGGCTCTACTAATAACTTAACTTCTCTTTCAAATAAATGCCCCCCTTTTAAAGTGTTTTTGCAATAAATGTCTCTATTCTAGTAAGTGCCCATTTCATTGCAAGCACCCTTAAGCTCAATTAGAGCCCCTTGTGATAAATCAGTTAATTACGTAAGTTTTGTACTTTTATGTTAACTTCTTTCAATAATAAATGAAAGTTGATTTTCAAAGAAGCAAACTATTGCTTACAATATTGTTCGTTCAATTTAGAGACAACAATGCAGGAAAAATCTAGCATAGATTATGTAGTAGTCGCAGTATTTAATTCAATGTTTAAACAAAGTTGTATGCAACATACTTATGTTGATATATTTTCTTCACAGGGCTTCATATTTTGTACTCGTTGTTGAAGAGCTTGGAGCAAGAAGCAGCAGCACAAAGTTTCTATCAGACGTACTACATGATGATCGTACAGCATGTGCTATCAGTTGTCACAGACACATCACACACTGCAGGTGCTTAGGGAGTTACTTCATTAATGTTATTACGATTATCAGTTGAGTAAGGCATGAAGGAAGTTTGGGGACAAAGTTTTGATGTTAAAACATTATTTTTCCCTGTCCTCAGGTTTAACAATGCATGCGACTATCTTGGCACACCTGTTTAGTTTGGTGGAGACAGGCAAAGTATCAGAACCTCTGTTTACAGCGGAAGACACACAGTACCCATCAAATCAGGTACTTGTCTTACAGTGTTACAGCTGAATCTCAGTAAGCGACCACTGTTAGGATCACTTGTGAAACATATCAAGTTGAAAGTTGCTTTTTGTAAGTCTTAGACCACTTTAAGCTTCTATTGTCAAAACAAAGCTGGTGATCATCTGTTAGAGGTTTTAATATCATGGGTGACAAATTACTCCTTAATTTTGGCACGAAATTTTAGGGCTAATTTATAACTTCGCATGTGAAATTACAAAATTGCCATGGCAACGTTTCAATGTCTCAGTGCCAAGATGATGTACAAGCTTTTGAAAGGTGATGTTAAAGCTTAGACTTTGCACATTTTCGCTTGAATTTCACCTTGGCCAGTTCATTTGGTCATCTTCTAATCTTTTAGCGATAACATGAATGGCACTGAGCAGATTTTTTAGTGTTTTGATGGGTGTCATTTCCAACCGGTTCGTTCATGACAATACGTAAACAAGTTAAAGCACTACGATTGTAAGCGTAATTTGTCATCCATGATATTATAAGGTAACCAAATGGTATACTCGTCACTATTCGATTACCCATACGAATCTGCCTAGCTAAAATATCCAGATAATTCCACTGCATTTCATGATAACAACAATTAGTATATACCACACAAGTGAATAGTGCTTTCCGCGCACACTGATTGGTTAACTCGGAGGTGATTAGCAAAGTACTATTCACCTCCGAGCAGCCAAAGAGAAACAAAATGGCTTCATGCGTCGCTTTAGATACCGAAACTAATGTTTTGGTCCGCTCATTATTCGACTTGTGTGGTATAATTATACTAAAACAATTATTCACCTCAGTGTCGGTGAAAGTGGTGGATATTTACCTCCACTTCAGTGAATAACTGTTAAATAATCTACCTTTCAAACTGTGTTAGAGTTCCCTTAGATTAAGATGCCTTATACTGTGTTTAGTGAGATTTTCTAAAGCATATAGTATAATAATTTTATTAAATTGAGTATATAAATTATATTCTTGATTACAGGCTTACGTTCAAGCATACATTGCTAATCTTCTGAAGCAAGCCTTTCCACATTTGCAAGAGTAAGTTGTGAAGTTGTGTGCCAGTTCGTAGATGCATGGCTTGTTACTAAGTCATTGCAGCAAACAATTGCTATATTGAAGTGGTAGTCTATGCATCTTTGGAGGTTTGTTTCATTAAAGAATTGGAGGGTGAAATCAACTGTTTGGGATTAATAACACATGATCACAAAACAATCTGGTGTCTTCTTGTTTGCCTGAAAAAACAAAAACATTCACTATGTATTCTATTTTATTTGGTTATGCAGTGCACAGATTAAATTGACTGTTCAAGGACTGTTTGATCTGAATCAAAACATTCCAGCTTTTAAAGAACATTTACGAGACTTCATGGTGCAAATTAAGGTAGGTAACCTAAATTTTTATCAAGCTAACCTTACAAATATTAATTTTGTTGTGTGACCAGTGAGGAAGAAAAGTTAAAAAGTTAGAAAATGTCAGGAGTGTGAAAATAATACTATTGTAAAATTAATGTTGCTATTATAAAATGTGTGTTGATTGTCAAGTTTTAGGAAAATCAAAATGGACTTTAGTTATTGATGCATATAATTACAATTGGAGTTTTGTCAGATTAATTTGTTCCAAGTGAAATCCAATCTTTTTATGAAAAACCTTATGACATTGGTAGTGGTACTTCTGTATCATTTTATACTGATGCCATCTTGAGATCAATAAATTATTATTTTTTCATATGGGTCATAAAAACCTGGAAAGTTATAGAATTTTAGAATTTCATTTTCCAGCCCTGGAAAGTCATGGAATTTACGTGTGGGTCATTGAAAGTCATGGAAAATTATGTTTATTAAAATGCACAAAGTAAATTTGTTTTTTTGTTTTTTTTTTTCGCAAAGAAAATAGTAAAAATGTTCCCAAAATGAAAGATGATTTCCATGAAAATGGTCAAATTTAGGTCATGGAAAACTTGGAGAAGTCATCGAATTTCAAAAGCTCAAACGAGGATGAACCCTTTGTAGCCTCCTCTGTCGATCCAAGCTGTTTACGTCCATGTTATTTCACTACAAGACAATAAATAGAAGAGTTGTTTGTTTGTTTATTCAGGAATATAGATCTGAAGATGTCAGTGACTTGTATCTGGAAGAACGTGAACAGCAATTGACTGCTGCACAAGAGGAAAAGCGAAAGGTTCAACTGTCCGTACCAGGAATTGTTAACCCCCACGACATGCCAGAAGAAATGCAAGATTAATATTTATTATTAGTTTTTAGTTAATATTTAATCATTAGTTAGATTTTGTTGACAAGTATGACATCTACTCTCTTCATGTAGCATGTATTTTTGTACTATTTTGTTTGTAATTAAGTAGCAGACAGAGAATTCAGAACCAGTTTATCTACTTCAGAGTGCTTTTAAATGATTTAAATAAGTGACATTGATACCAGTAGAATATATTGGAGGTCTCTTCTATTGCGGTACCATGTTACTTTACTATTCAACTGTAAACAAAAGAAAGTTGTAATATTTCTTGTTGGAAATTGTTTCCCATTTGATGCTAGGAGGCCAAAAGCTGCATGCATCGACTTGTACAAATCTCATGGTACCATTTCTTTTAAAATCCGTAGGTGTCCACTTAAATGCAAGCAGTCAAATTCCCCTGCTTGGATTGTTTAACGAGAAGTGAAGGACATTTAAGGAAAGCTGGCATTCTGCTAGAAGGCCATTATTTTTCCTTGTGTTTTTTTTTTTTGTTTCTCGTGCAACAATCCTTGCACGACTAGAAAAGAAACTGCTTGCCGTATTGTGCACACAACTCCTAGTTTGACTTTGTATTATTTTCATACAAGTTATTTACATTCATTCCATCATCAAATATACATGTAAAGTGTTCTATGAAAAGTGTGGAATATAAATAAAGACAAGTAATGTATTTTATATTATTTTATATTGAAATGTAGAAGTTATGAACAGTAAGTAAATTACCTAATTGCTGTACATTTCTATATTAGTCAGTGGATGACAGTCCATTCTCATACCTAAGTGAGAATGCCCGGAACATAGTTTTGTGTGTTCTTTAGGTTTGAATCGTCTGCCATTAAGTTTAGTGCATTTTACATTAGTTTTCAACGTAGTATTGTTGATTGCAAGAAACCGCCATACGTAAAACATTTCTTCGTACATCTCAATTGACTTTGGTTATAGTTTTTGTTCATGTTCAAACAGATTTATGCAGTTGGACAAGTTGATTATCTCCTCATATCAGAAATCAGAAGTTATTCTAATTGTTCTTTGGAGAACTGTTTTTTCTCAGTTTGTTCCTTTCAGAAACAGTTGCAAGTCATTTCTTTGCCTATTTGCTGTAACTTAGCATGTTGGCTAATACCAAAAAGTGAAATGTAGAAAAATGATACAGTAGCCACTGCTTTTTGATAAATCAAAAACATTCTCCTAAAAGTAGCTTTGTCTTTAGACTTCATTAAAACTGTTGTTTACAATTGCAATACCAGCAGATTTTCCTATGCATTGGTCAAGAGCTTCATTGTTTGATTATAATGATAGCAATATAGCTTTTTGGTAATCTGCACAATCATTGTTGCCAAGCTGGTAGCCCATAATCTGCTATACAACAGAGCGCTGACATACTAATGTGGTGATTATTAATTTTTTGGAACAACCATTTACCATCAAAGTTCAGTGAAACGTTCAGTTGATTCACTTTGAGGCGACCAAAGTCTGCGTCTTTTATTATATTTTGTTAATTAGATTTGAACCTAAATATTCATTTGAAAAATGATTATAAATTAAGTTTGACTACTAATATAAACTGTTTTTGTATTGACTAACTTTATTCTATACAAACATCTGATCATGTAAGAATATCACAACCATATTGACAATAAAGAAAAGTTTGAAAACAGTACATGAAAATTCTTGCTTATCCTGCAAGGGACGTCTGGTGATTGGTTCCTTGCATGCCTCAGGTCTGAAATATCACAGGTTTCTTGTTACATAATCAAACAGTGCAAAATGGGTGTATGCTTTAGTTTTCTAGCAGGGATGTGCTAGCATTTAGAAAATGAAAAGCCATTCACAATCTTGGGTACCCTAAGGAGTGAGGAGGATATGGTAAAGTATCGGTCGAGGATGATTGTAGTGTTGCCATTTTGGGGTATCTGACCTTAAGGTCCCATAGCCACTACAGGCTTACAAAAAGTCTACTTGATCACAAAATTATAAAGTAGGAGGGGGCAGCACAGGGAGATCTGAAGTTACTACATTCTCGTCCCCATAGCCCTTTCTGCTTCTCTTAGCCAACTGGAGCCTTGGCACAAGAAACGAAGGGCTCTGGGGACATAGGGTTTTTTAATTAATTTAAATTTTTTTGATTGACTGTTTGAAACAAAGAAATCTTGAGCAGAAGTAAAAACTGCCATGACTGTCCCACACAGTCTTTAGAAACATCACGACTGCATACATGAAGACCGGAAGTCCTAGAATCTAGGACTGGAAATCCTGTGTCCCCAGAGCCCTTCGTTTCTCGTGCCAAGGCCCCGCCGGCTAAGAGAAGCGAAAAGGGCTATGGGGACGAGAATGTAGTTACTAATAACCCTAGCTTTTACTCCTGGTTCCTGCTTCTTTCTTAATGGCTCCCGCCTCTAATTTGTACAATTTCTATTGGAAAATTTTTGTGATGTGAAAATTCTCTCACCACCTTGTGAATCCTCTCTTCTCCTGCCCCCCTCCACTAACGAGATTTGATAAAAAGTCTTGTACTATTATATTTTTCATTGAAAATACCATTTCCGAGCTTATACCCCATTCACACCAAAGCTTGGCATAGCAGGGGATTTGACAGCAATTTATTGTTTGCCCCTGGTGGAGACTTTTGACTTTTATAGTGGAGTTTCTAACAAAGTTTTTTTGAAGTTTAGTGGCTTAGTTGACTGTCCACAAATGCCCAGTGGTGGGGCATTTAATCAGAAAATCCCAGCCAAGCTCAAATGCCTCTCTCCTATGCTCCCCCCCCATGCCCCCCCCCCCCCCCCCCCATTGATGGATGCATTGATTTTAAGAAAAGTGGTTGTAACATACAAAATTGATAGTAGATATTACCAGTTTAAGTTCTTTGTTAATAAATAAATAATGTATTCTCTGACATGGTGATATTTAACAAATATGAAACTTAAATTTGCATTTTCAATTATTTATCCAAGTATTATAAATTTCAAAATAAATTGCAAAATAATATCTGCATACATAAGTTGAAAGTGATTTCAGTCACAAAATCAGCAAGCTTACAAATATGGTACAACAACACTCACAACAATGACACATTGTGTAGAAACATTTTAAATATTTCGAACGGAAGTAAGAAATATTTTATTGCCACTTGGAAACATGCATGGGGAGACCAAAGAACTAGATAGGTTAGGTGTGGTTTTAATATTAATCCACGGGAGTTGGTCCAGCCATCTCCCATCTGCCCTTCCCACTAGGGAAAATAATTTTAACTATTACAAGATCATTATTAAACTACATTGTGAATCATGTAAATAAAACTTCGAACAGGCCGGGATGAAATGGATCAGTTGTATTAGTGTTCAGCAGTGCCTCGATTTCGTCTTCCCAAACATCCAAATCTGGTGAATCTCCATCGATTTCTTGTAACAGTTCATCTACATCTTCAAACGACGGGAAATTAGTCAATTCTGTTGTCAAGCTGTGGAGAAATTCTTCAACCTGCGATTCCTCGCTGGGAACGCACTGTGGTTTTTCTGGCATTACAATCGTTTCCTGGAGTTTGGTCGGCGACAGATTACAATTACCACTTGACTTCGAAATGTTCACTTGTATTTCAGGTGTAATATCTCGCCGATCATCAACTGATCCGATTGTTTTTGTATCACTTGTCTCCTCACATGCATTAAGTTTCTTCCTCTTTCTACTTCCCGTACAAACACAAAAATAACTTGAACATACTTCGCTACAAATCCTTCGCACGGTGCATTCCAGAACTGCAGCTACAAACATATTAGGCTTTCTTTTGCGTTTATTCCTCTGCTGTTTTTTCACTGCAGATTGCACAAACTGCTCCTGTTCCACTCTGTTTCCCTCTGTAAGACACATTTCAGCGAGCATAACTCGAGAAACTGAACCGTATCAGAGAGGAAGTTGAGTTATCGAATCGGAGCGAGGACTCAGGAGCGTGAAGTAAAGTTTCCAATCGAATTACTGTCTGTGTTAAATTGATCTGACCACCGAAAATTTAGATACACCAAAACAGTTCTTCAGGACAGGCAAAGCTGTCGAATTGTGGTGAAATAATCGAACGTGCTGAGTAGGACAGAATTTTTTCACTTGTCACGAAATCACGCAGAGAGTTTCATTGCACCACGATTCCGAAACTATTGTAAACTTGATTTTTGATGTCGTCGCACTTGGCAAGAAGTAATTCAGACAATAAGTCCGCGATAAAAGGCCAAAAGGATCCACCGGCGAAAATCCGTGGAGGTAACCAAGAAAAATGATGAAATTTACCCGCTAGGAAAGGGAGTCCTCCTTGCTCGTCCGCTTGTTTTCTAGAACTTCCTTGAAACTCCTGGCCAAATGACGTTTATCCGTGCCTTGTTGCCATAAGTACGGATGACTGACAACTCATTTACCAATCACATTTGCGCGAACTTATTCCTCCGGGAAAGACCCCGAAATAAACTATTTTCGATTCCTTTCTCGGTGAGAAGTCGTAACATCACTGACAAGAATGCCTTATTTTCGCTTTTAAGATGTTAAATGTTCGATTGTAAGAGCAAATAATCGCGTGTTGTGAAAGAACGAAATACTTTTGTAGTCTTTTCTCAAATAAACGATCGTGACTAAAAATTCGAGGCGGAAACCTTTGACGTCATCGCAAAACAAATTGATCACGCAACACAGCTATTTACATGTACGTTGGTGAGGCAACCATTCCTCTTTGAAATTACAAATCGAAGAAGATCGAGCTCTGCAAAATGAATTAATACAAAAACATATCAAAAACAAAATGCAAATTCGCGTTTGGTAGCTTGTCTAAACCCGGTTATACAGACGGCTAATGCAACAAAAGCCTGCGCGGAGAGCCAGCTTGCGGGCTATTAAATGCAATAACGTCAAATGAACCACGAAAGACGAAGTGCGCTCGATGAAAAAATAACTTGTTTATATTTTTGTAAGGTAACTGATCTTAAAGCGGTAGAATTAAAGTAATGTAAATGTGCTTGCTAAACACGTGCGGACTTAAAATATCATGTCAGTCTATAAGTAAATAAAAACAACACCTGCTAAATAAGGCAGGTATAACATGAAAAGAATATATAAAAACATCTGTGCATATTCATCATTCATTTATAATCGCATGATGCTGACTTTTAATATCTTTAAAACAAGGTTTAATGTATTTAAAATCGCTCAGTTTGTTTTGATGAAGCTCCTCTTGTCATGAATTGCAAAGATTATTTAATTATTTTAAGCCACGACCAGCGTTCGGTAGCGAATCAGTTTTAATTAGATGCCATTTTACTGATTTTATACGAAGTTACTTGCCATGCGGCATGATAGAACACGTAATAAAAAATATTGCTGTTCTTTAGTGAAAGGCTTTTTAAACAGATACTTCAGCAAAAGCACACCACGTAACCTTCCTGATAATCACACGCCGGAGACAAGAAAACTTGCCGCACATGATCATGCTAACGAGGTTACATGATGAGTGTATTAACTTTGTAAACACCTTTGCCTTTTAATTTAGTTGCACGTGCACTGTCATCTCTTCACGGGATCAACTATTTAGTTTTTCAACAACCATAAAAATTCTGATAATAAGCCCTGGGTTGAGTTTTGTTTCGGGTTCTTCGAGAGGTGGTCGCGCGGAAGGGTACATTATTGGACGGCATTTAACATTTCATAAATTTGAAAGAGCCCGAGCGTGAAAAATTATGGATGCAGGTGCAAACAAGGATATTACATTGAAAAGTTTATAAAGTCACGAAACATTTTTTTTTTGGTGGAGGCATGGGGGCTTATTTTCAGAGTAAGGGAGTGTTATTATAGGTATTTCAAGTTACTGTGGTGACACACCATCTCCGACCGGCTTTACTGTGGGAATTGCTGAGAATAAGAATTTCATTGCAAAATGAAAATAAAGTAATAGTCCCGGTATTGGACTGGAGCTAGCTTACAATGGAGGCTAATGCGGGGAAATATCATTAAAAAGAGCTTCACGTGATTAGCATTTGAAAAGATTACCCGCAATAGCTAGGAATGTTGGCTGCACCTCCCCCCCCCCCCCCCCCCCACACACACACACACACACCTCTCTCTACACTGCGTATAAGCTCCAGCATGTGCATAAGACGAACGAATACGATCTTCTTCTTATGCTGTCGTCAATAGCACAAGAATCTGAGCGAACAGACTTATTTCCTTGTGCTTATACTGGTTCCTAGTGAGAGCAGCAAAACAGAGCAGTCGTGGAGTAATTGACGAGAGGTGTAAGTGAATGTTGGGTGGGATGAAACAAGTCATGATGGAAGAAATGAACAGCATACGGATAAATGGGGGAGGGGGTAAATGGGAGGGGGATGATGACGGGAAGAAATGAAAGAAAGGAGAGGAAAGATGAAGTATGATTGCTTCTCTTGCCAAAAAACGTTAAGGGGAGGAAATCGCACACCACTTAAACTCTAATACATTATATTTATTATTTTGTTAAACGGTTCCTACTGTACAAAAATGATTATTTTCTCTCTGTTAGTTCATCGCTATGATCTTGAAGTCCTTTGCTTTCTTGCTGCAGTATCTGAAGTCTTGACCTGTAATGAACTCTGCGGTCCTGTATTCCACTGTATCCCAGAACTGTCGATCACGCTAGAGTTTACTGTCACGTGATAAACGGTTGGCAAGTTGAAAGAGAGAAGAAACTGGGCGCTAAAGTAATCGTGATGTGGAACCACTGTCTGTTCTAAACTGGTGACACTGTCGCGAGAGGTCTGGAACACAGAGAGAATACGACATTTTCAAATGAGTATTTAAGACGGAATCCACCAGGAAGTCGAGTAATATTTATTTAAGTTGGACAAAAATCGAGTACCAGATTAATTTAAATCCTATTGCGTTATTTTCTACCCTAAATAAAAGGTAAAGATGTAAGTAATTATCACTGATAACACCAACAACAATTTCTTATCAGAGTCTTAGAAAATGAATTTCAAAGTTCACAAGCTATAGGGAAATTCTCACGTGCAGCCATTTTGTAAAATGCGATTCAGTGGAATTCAGTGAAATTTCAAAATTTGTTTTCGGTGTTTGGTGTTGTTAGAAAAGATTTCTTTTGAGAAGATATTTGAAGCAGTAACACAAAAGTTTGCAATAAGGTGTAAATAATTTTGGTACAACAATTTCTTATCAGAGCCTGAGAAAATGAAATTTAATGTTCACAAGCTATAGGCAAAAGCCCGCGTCTTTTAAGCGATTTAGTGGAATTCAGCGGAACTTCGAGATTGGTTTTCGACGTTTGGTATTGTTAGAAAAGATTTCTTTTGATAAGATATTTGAAGCAGTGACACAAAAGCTTGCAATAAGGCGTAAATAATTTTGGTACATAATTTTGTCCAACAACTACTCGAAGTCCTGGCGGATTCCGTCTTAATATGAACAAACCAACGTGAATGTGAACACCCAATTAATCAATTTGGTTGTTTGTTTTTCCACCAAAAAAGTAATGTATCCTGCTCATCCTTCATTCGAGTGGTTATAAATGTCTGACGTTTGACACGAACCTTTCCATCCAAGGGCTGCTGTTTCTTCTCTTCAGCGCGCCAAGTTACTGATAAACAAACAGATTGTACATCACGGAAAAGCCCTGAAAACAACCAGCAAAAAAATCAATTGTTTTGCTTTCGCACGTCTTCCACCTTCATAAACTATTCTCACTGCAATAATGACCAGAAAACTAGCCCGTGTGCATGCATGCTCCCATCGCCCCAGAATAGTTAGTCTATAATGTCACCGTGAAAGTTTTCTGGGGTTTTGTTTTCAAAATAATCTCATTAATTCAGATTTTCTGCCTTCTTTCGCCAAGTAAGTCACGCGTAAGTCGTAGAATGAATCCAATTTTTAACCCAACCAACTTTCAACCAACGACATGTACCTACTTCGCATATCTTTGTCGAGCAACTTTCTGCCTTAACTGACTTAACTAAATTTTGAAATTTTCTCTCCTGCGTAATAGTGTTTAATTGCGAGTTCAAAGCGTAATCAGGAAAGCGCAAATCCTGAAGTACTTCAGTAGTGAGGGAGGGACCGAATTAGCCGTTTATTTGTGGAATTAATTAATTTTTTTGTGGTATAAATTAAGTAGGTGACGTCATCAAAAATGATGACGTCATTGGGGCGTAAGGGTGTTGGGGCGTAATCTAAAAATAGAATAATGACATCATCAGGGCGTAAGGGCGTTCATGACGTAATTCTCCATTTTATTCAGAGGATGACATCATAGTTTAAAATAGAACGATGATGAAATAGGATTTGTACTTAATTAGTTTACGGAGTCAACATTTCACTAGCACCTTTTTGTTTAACGGAATAACCTTTGCGAAGATCAATGTTGTCATATTTTAATTTTCTACTCCATGGCAGTAGCGGTTTTCAGCATTCACAGTACAGGCATGAATACCGATTCATTTTTCATTTCAGTCAAAGCCACTAAACCATTTCGTTCTGTTATTATGCAAGCTCCTTGTCGCATACATTTTCTACTGCAGACATAATTGTTTTTAAACAATGATATAGACTCGATATGCTCTAATGAACTCAATTGATTGTAAACAGACACGACCAATCAAACTAATCCTTTCACAAACGAAAAATAAAACAATACCGTGTATGCGCTTCAGTGACCACGCCACGGTTTGAACGAGTTTTAAGCACGAAAACGAATTGCCGCGAAAATAACATTTATAATAAACACACAGATAGTCAAGCAAAACTTTTATTTCAGTCGCTTAATTCAAATTAAACTCTTGCTGTAAATCGGCGAACTGATTTATTTTAACTGATAACTAGTTTCATCGAGTGTCTTTTGCAAAACAAACTTTACTATTGGTGTAGTAAGAATTTGTTTAAGAGAAAGAAACACAAAACCTAAGCTTTCTTCGAAAACATTATTAAAAGAAACATAGTGAAGTAGAAAGTTGAAGTGGAATTTGTCGGAATCCTTCAAAATATACTTTTTGGTGGTGGTGGCGGTGGCGATGGTAGTGGCGGTGGTGGTGGTGGTGGTGGCGGTGGCGGCGGTGGTGGCGGTGGTGGCGGCGGTGGTGGTGGTGGTGGTGGTGGCGATGGTGGTGGTGGCGGTGGCGGTGGCGGTGATGGTGGTGGTGGTGGTGATGGCGGTGGTGGCGGCGGTGGTTTTAAACAATACAATTGTGGTGGTGTAACAATAGAATTGTGGTTGTTGTGCCAGCAGCACCACATTTCAACAACAGCACAACAACCACAATTCTATTGTTACACCACCACAATTGTATTGTTTAGAACCACCGCCACCACCACCGCCATCACCACCACCACCACCACCGCCACCGCCACCACCACCACCACCACCACCATCGCCACCACCACCACCACCACCACCACCGCCACCACCACCACCACCACCGCCACTACCATCGCCACCGCCACCACCACCACCAAAAAGTATATTTTGAAGGATTCCGACAAATTCCACTTCAACTTTCTACTTCACTATGTTTCTTATAATAATGTTTTCGAAGAAAGCTTAGGTTTTGTGTTTCTTTCTCTTAAACAAATTCTTACTACACCAATAGTAAAGTTTGTTTTGCAAAAGACACTCGATGAAACTAGTTATCAGTTAAAATAAATCAGTTCGCCGATTTACAGCAAGAGTTTAATTTGAATTAAGCGACTGAAATAAAAGTTTTGCTTGACTATCTGTGTGTTTATTATAAATGTTATTTTCGCGGCAATTCGTTTTCGTGCTTAAAACTCGTTCAAACCGTGGCGTGGTCACTGAAGCGCATACACGGTATTGTTTTATTTTTCGTTTGTGAAAGGATTAGTTTGATTGGTCATGTCTGTTTACAATTAATTGAGTTCATTAGAGCATATCGAGTCTATATCATTGTTTAAAAACAATTATGTCTGCAGTAGAAAATGTATGCGACAAGGAGCTTGCATAATAACAGAACGAAATGGTTTAGTGGCTTTGACTGAAATGAAAAATGAATCGGTATTCATGCCTGTACTGTGAATGCTGAAAACCGCTACTGCCATGGAGTAGAAAATTAAAATATGACAACATTGATCTTCGCAAAGGTTATTCCGTTAAACAAAAAGGTGCTAGTGAAATGTTGACTCCGTAAACTAATTAAGTACAAATCCTATTTCATCATCGTTCTATTTTAAACTATGATGTCATCCTCTGAATAAAATGGAGAATTACGTCATGAACGCCCTTACGCCCTGATGATGTCATTATTCTATTTTTAGATTACGCCCCAACACCCTTACGCCCCAATGACATCATCATTTTTGATGACGTCACCTACTTAATTTATACCACAAAAAAATTAATTCCACAAATAAACGGCTAATTCGGTCCCTCCCTCACTACTTACTTCGGCCATTGCAACACGGCAACTCAGTTCTCGTGCTGTGAATTTGGCCTTTCTACTGAAACGATCTACTGCAATGCGCCGCAGTGCTCTTTTCAAGCCGTACACCAAGTGATACAGTGTTTGATTTATAAAGAGAGTTCAAACCTGGCTGTTGACCGTGATCAATCACTCCTTCCACCTTCAGAACAAACTGTGTATCAAGTGTGACCGCGATAGGCTCTGAAGGAGACCGGGCCGAGGGCGACAACGCCAGCTGTAAGAAATAACGACAGACAGTTTTTAGGCAGCCAATCAGTTGCTCAGGTTTTCCCGCATTTTTTCACGACTGCCTGTTTACTGTCTTTGAGCTCTGATTGATTAGTAATGGTAATAGGACTGAGTGGAGTCCAATTCGGTCTGTAATCATACGAGTGATTAACAAAATCGGACGACCACGTAGCGGGAGTACGATTTGTTTAATCACGAGTATGATTACAGACAGAATTGGACGACACAAAGTCCTGTTACCAATTAATCATAAGTATAACAAAATTCGAGAAAAAATTTAGATAAAGCAAAGCCTACTAAGGACTTATCATCACTAAGGCAAAAAAGCCATTCTTGAAGCTGAACGTTTTAGGAATATCAAGGAGTATTTAGTCACAACAAGAAACCAAATAAAGAGCGCGCGCATGTGCAGCACGCAAACTTTGTTATTGGACACCTTGTTATTGGACACCTTGTTATTGGACACTTTGTTATTGGACACCTTGTTATTGGACACCTTGTTATTGGACACCTTGTTATTGGACACCTTGTTATTGGACACTTTGTTATTGGACACTTTAGCCGCGCGCGCTCCAATTTGGTAAAAAATAGGGCGTGCTAAGAACCAATCAGATTCGAGAATTTTGTTATAGTTGTGATTAACACAGTTAACATCAGTCTTCATTTCTGTCAGAAGTTAACTTTCTAAAGAGGAATACCTTGTCCTGCACACGCTTTTTTTTCTGTAAAAACAATTGGCTGGTAAATAGCAAATGGTTTGAACTCAGGAGTATCAGTAGTTCGTCTAGTGTGATCGTCCGGGTGAGAGTAGTTCTGAAAAGAACAGTTGTTCCTGACTCCAACGACAGTTCTTTTCAGAACTACTCTCCCCGGACGATCACACTAGACGAAATTATACTCCACTCACCTTAATAAATGTTGCTTGCTGAGAAGAAAAGAAGTACTTTGGGAAAATGAACGGCACTTTAAGAAGAGTCATAGAGGCCCGAATAAGACACTCGGTTTGCTGAAAGAAACATTAAACAGTACAATTATATTGGGTATAGGTACATCTCTTAGATTGCAGTTAAAGTTGTGGAGGTTGCTAGGAATAAAACCATAATGAAAAGACGTGCAACTGCAATGTTTCTTTCATAACATCTGGCAATTTTTCCAGTCCCTGTTTTTGAATTCTATCCAATGAAACTCAAAACAACGCTTTTTTATTTTATCGTCTCACCAAGTGGTAAACTGGAAGGGCTTCAAGCTGACTTGCAAGACTCTGAAATCAGAAGCAAAATGAAACTTAAACAGATACAATATAGCCTGATCGTAGTTCCCGTAGATTTTTCCAATGACCGCTTCATTAGAAAATTATACACATGTGGCTGTTCTATAAAAGAAAGCACTTCTTCCATCAGTGTTATTAAACACCTTGACATCTAGTGCTATATAACTATAAATCGTGAACAACATCTAGATATTTTATACCGTTTTGTTTAAACAGTGAGAGAACATTTGAGTCGAATAACGATTTCACACTAACCTCCACTGTCTGCAAAATTTCTGTACACGCCAAAGAAAGTGCACTTTGCTTCAGTGCTAAGGACTTGCTAACTGTGTTTTCTTGCTCGCCCAATGAACTAAAGGAACAAAATAAAGTGTAGTTGAGCACAATGTCCTTTTAAGCAACAAGGTGAAAGTACATGAATGGAGTGGCACATCTAACTTTGCTGCAGACAACTCAAGACCTCAAAATATTTGGCAAACATGATCTAAGTAAGTCGCTGTACCTGGGCTGGGAAGTCTTCATTAACACGTCAATACTGTGTGATACTAACAAACAGCTCTGTTGAAGACTGAATCATTTGTTAAGAAATGCTAACTTATTTGGAAACAATGAGAAATTCAAAGCTCCTTATAACAAACCAAACTGGTGTTCTTGAATGCTCAACTCAAAAACAGGTATTGAGTAATTAAAGATCAAGGATAAAATTAATGTGTAAGGATACATTTCAATGTTTTGAAGACTAACAGGGTCTGCATTAAATGACGAGCGATACAACTGTCCATAGCTTTCACCAAGATGGCGGAACATTTTGCTGCACTCCGTCATCTGCTCACCAAAAGATATTATAAGCTAATTACTGCCATGGAAACAATAAACAATATGCAGTACTTCTCAATCCTGCATTCTGTGCCTTAGACAATATCTAATAACAATATCTAAGTTACCAGCTCCCTTTTCAGAGACTTACTTGTGTGGCAAAATGACTTAATCGCTGAACATCTTGACCTGTTGCCATGGCAACAGCTGTTGCTATGGCAGGTGGGGGACAGGATTTCATGGTAGCACAAGATGCGAAGAGCAGACTGTGGGCCTGGAACATCTCAGCTCTTAAACTTACATAGGAACACTGGAATGATAACTGACGACGGTTGGACGACACAGAAGCCTGGAATGAAAAAACAGCATTCTGTTAAGTCTCCGTCCCAAGATGAGCAGATTTATTTTCCTATCTGATCACTGTACATTTTTTTCAATATCATAATATTATTAAAAAAAAAAAGTCTTTGTATTTGCATATTTACATTGCATCTGCTTGTTCTTAACATTTAATAAAAATATATTAAAAAAAATAAACAGAGAACAGAGAAACAAAATCGTAAAAATCTATGCTAATTAAGACCGGGTATCCAAACTTCCTTCACAGTTATGATTTTCTTTGTTTTAACTTGATGAATTTTTAATGAGTTTGAGAAGTGAAAGACTGGTTGTACCTTGAGTGTGGTGATGCCCTTGTGGTACTTGGCACAAGCATCAGATATCTGTTTGGCCAGCGCAATCTGACTGTCACACGGAACACTCAGCAAACTCTCCGCTTCACAGAAAAACTTCAAGGCAATCAACCAGAAGTAGAAATGTTCAGATGCTACCTGAAAAAAATGAGACACAATGATCACTAGATACAGATAATTGTAATAAAATGGAACCTTCCATTATGCAGACAATTCTCCTATGATACAGATACTAATCTAACAGGCAAAAAAGATGTTTGATATAAGTTTAAATAAATAACAGTTTGATATGCAAATTTTACAAACCTTGGATGACAAACTTCCAAATATTTTAGCTGCAAGGTTGTGAAAACCCTACCAAAAGATTAAATAAGTGTGAAATGAGTTTCAAACTAAAATCATGAAGATAGGCAACGTTAAGTCTGTCCCAGTCCTAGGGATCAGATGGTATGATGGTACCAGTGCTTTACTGACTAGTGAGCGTCATGTCAGTGACAAGGATGAAGTGACTCTAGAAGAGTTATAGTTTCTTCATGTAGTCCCCAGGATTGTCACTAATTTTTCACCTAGGTGGGGGCAGTAAAAAAGTTTTGTTGTTTGATACATTTTTCACTTTCCAGTGGTTTTGGTTTTGTTTCAAAAGTAGCCGGGGCTCAAACTAGTAGTAACCAGGGGAATTCCTCAGTCCCTGGCCCTCAGTGACAGCCCTGAATCCCTAGTTGCATTTTGTCAGGTAATGCTAATAATTTGCCAGTAACTATTAATATTCCTGGGTGTATAGAGTCACTGCGAGATTGAACTGTTTTTGACCCCGGCTTTGAACGAGAACCATTGGGCTATCAAGCCTCCCAAAAATCGTGTCAGTAGGAGCTGATTATCCTGCTCTTTAACATTCTGTCATTGAGAAAAGATTTTATAAGACTCTAAACCTGTCTTGTGGCTTGTTTGCCAACTCTGAACATGGTCCAATATCTCGATGCCGTTGTTAATTTGCCCAAGTTTTCCAAAAGCAGATCATCTAATTTTGCAATTGAAGTTTCACTGTCCTCGTGAGAAATGTCCCGATGAGACTGGAAGATTAAAGTTGCCATGCCAACCTGTGGTATGAGAAAGTACAATCCATGAGTTTAAGTGCAACTAAACTCTTGAAATGACAGCTGTCTTTCAAAATTAATACCTACCACTAAGTCCTTTGATTCCTGGCTGTCATCATCTGCGCTGACAACAACTTTGGCAAAGTGTGAGACAATTTCACCTTTTAAAGGTGCAAGAACAGATGGGATCTGTGTTGCCATAGTGACCATCGTATGACATAATGCTAGTGCCACAGCACCTGGAAAGGAAAAATTATTATTAATAAACACGATAAGAAGGGCAAGGGATAAAGATGGCCTGTATAGCTTGTGGTTAACACTAGTTTCTGTGGACAGGTATAAAGTGATGACCCAGTTAATGGTTGTCTTCCTGGCCTGGGCACTAGCTCATTATATTACTCCCAGTAGTTCAACTCTCACTGACTTTTAACCTCATTTGAGTAGGACTTAACTATTAGCCCAATAAACCAAACCCTCATCTGATAATAAAAAGGCACGAAGGGAAAGAAAAGTAACATTAAGAAACGTTTCAATGTGTCCAACACCATTTTTAAGATTGAAAGTTTGTTAAAAAAGTTGATGTTTTGAATATCATAAGATGGCATTCCAGTATGCATGATATTATGCAAAAGTACTAATCATCAGTAAATAACTTTGTGCGAATTATTTCCTATTGCATGTTAAATGCTTATCATGAGGAAAAGAGACTTAAAATTCCTAAAACTCTCAAAAAGTTCTATTTATCACTTACCAGTGGATGTGGGAAGCATGCTGGACACACTTTGCACAAGGGAAGGAGCTGCCTGAGGGTGACTGTCCACTAAACTATTCATCGACAATAAACACACCTAAACAATAACAACAACCAGCCATGTTAAAATACTCGGTGGAGTTACTCAATTTTACAAACTTTTACTAATAAAACTACTAAATTTATTTTTTAAACTGTAGATGTTGTTGAGGTAATAAATACCTTTAAAGGTTGAAGTTGTTCGCTAACACAACAGACGACGGCACAACTCTCCACTGCTGCGGCTGCTTGTTCACAAAGAGCGGCATCTTCTTTACCTGGTAAATAACAGGTAAAAATGCAAATCATTGGTATTCACTGGACGTTAACGCTGAAAAATTCAAGCTACGTGCGATTTCTTTTTCGGGGAGGAGCACGGCCTTATTCTCCGAACAGCGGCTGGTAATCGAGCCTAGCATCAAGCATGTTCTTGAGAACCCTGATACTGTAGTACTGAAGTGAATGAGATCATTTTAAATAGTGATTCCTTGGCACTTAAAATTAATTTAAGAGCAAATGCTCTTTGTTCCGTAATACAAACCAGATTTTATTCCTGCCACAGCAGTGTTGACAAGAAGCTCTGATGTTAATGCTGCTACAGCTGAATTACAAGAGTTCGTTTCCTTCTGACAAACTTCAAGCACTGAAAAGTCAACAAAAGTGAAAAAAAGCTAAAATTAGTGCCAAGTTTTAAATGAACAGTAACCATCTATATTTACAGTGGTGTCATAGTGTGCAAAGAGAGTCCTGTCCGATAACCCAGCCAGCGCTAGTAGATTTTATTCAATACCTGCTTGATGGGCAAGTAATATTTTTGGACTTTTGACCTGGCAGATGAAGTAAGATCACTGGGAAAAGCCTTCAGTTAGTGCACAATGGCTCCAACTTGCTCAAATGGCAAACTTGAAAATCGGATTTTCTTTGCATAGTGTGTAACAAATAAAATTGTTGTAGTCAAATTGAATTATACCTTTGTCACAATGAAGCAAATCTGCTGCTACCGATCTTGATAGAGTTACCAAGGTCCTCAATGCAGCAAATGTAAGGTTGTCATAACAACTGCTCAGTATAAAATCACACAGAGCCTGTCAACAGAAAAGTTAAGAAAACAATGTTGCTTGCCTATAGTCTCCACATAATATCCTGTATACCTTTGAACTCACTAAAACTTGATTTCAAAAAACTAATTAAGTTGCATAAGGTTGCTGAATTAGGCTGCCCTACTTTAAGACACTTCACCTCGACTTGTATACCAGTTGACAATCATCATCATTGTATTTTTCAGTTAAGAAAGTGTGGCTGAGTAGTAATGGTGTTCAACCTGAAATTCAGCCATTCCAGTTACTGAAGCAGTCAAAACAAAGCAAACATGAGTACCTCAATGTGTTGCAATTTCCACATATGTGGTGCTCCCTTAGCCAACATCCTTAGGTCAGCAAGCGCATGGTTCTTGACAACTTTCCTTGGATCCTGCATCAGGTATTTCAGTAGCAGCTCCGCCTACAATGTAATTTCATGGATGGATTCATTTTTCTCAATTCATTATAAATGTCTCTTGGTTTACCCAAGTAAAATCACTCACAACTGGTATCCTATTTAATATAATGTTAATTTAGAAGTCTCAGAATTAAAATTTCAGCAATATTAGCCAGCTTCACCTGTTTTGGGATGTCAATCACTGTGGATACTGCAAGGCAGGACAAAGTGTGAAGAGTAACAACAACAAAATGACAGGCTGGGTGAGAGGCAAGCAGCGATGAACATAACTCATGGACCTGTTGAATGAAGATCACAAAAAAAATCATTAATTAAAACCAATGTCAACAAACTCACACTCACTTCACAATGAATTCAATTGAATGTTCAATTTGCAGTTTCTATCAGTAATCATAGAGGAGCTTGATGTACATGTAGTTATAATCACCCCTGCTCACTAGCATGTTTTCACTGTTAATAAACAATATGAACATTCACAAGGTTGATAATTTAACAAGTCTGCCGATAAGAAGATAAAAAACACCAAGAACATTGTGAATCATGCACTTCAAACATAGTCTGCCTAACATATAAGACACACTTAACATGTAAGATATCCCATTGGGCTGGGGACTCGATGTTGTTTTTTCTCTTATGCCCATGACAACAGAAATA
Source organism: Meandrina meandrites (assembly GCA_963693305.1). Classification (NCBI taxonomy): domain Eukaryota; kingdom Metazoa; phylum Cnidaria; class Anthozoa; order Scleractinia; family Meandrinidae; genus Meandrina; species Meandrina meandrites. The sequence continues at coordinate 36,141,889 of OY855909.1, read as the reverse complement.
ACTTTTCAAACCTGATTTTTTTTCTATGGATATAAAGAGTACTCTTGAATATACAGTAGCTAACCTTTGCTGTCAGCTGTAAGTCATAATGCATGTGTCTGAAAATAGGAATCAGCTTGAGTTTCATTTCAACTGGTGTACTCAGTCCTGTCACAGAAAAAAAAAAACAAATAACACTAGATGTGACTATGCTGTTCATACTTGTGTAAACAGCAATTCTGAAAGAATCAGAAATAATAATAATAATAATAATAATAACAATAATAATAATAATAATAATAATAATAATAATAATAATAAACAGATAATGGATTTAACAATTTCACTGTTGCCCACTTGTCAGTTATGGCAGGTATGGTGGCCTAATGATTAGTGTGCTGGACTCTGGATTAAACAGTCTGGGTTCAAGCCCTGGCCGCGGTCACTGTGTTATGTTCTTGGGCAAGACACTTAACTCTCATAGTGCCTCTCTCCACCCAGGTGTATAAATGGGTACCGGCGAATTTACTGCTGGGGGTAACCCTGCGATGGACTAGCATCCCATCAATGGGGGGAGAAGAAATAGTCCTAGTTACTTAATGCTATGAAAAGTGGGATAAGCCCCTACAGTATGGGCAGCTTGGCTCAACGTAGACTTTTCCTTGCTTGTCAGTTGCAATCACGATGCCACATTCAACATGTCGGCAATTGTTTTACCTCTGACCAATTGGCACAGTCACATTTTAAACACATCAAAATGGCCAGACACTACATACCTTCAATTAGTTGTACTATTTTGTTATAAAGGCCAGAGGCAAACTCTCTGTGAAAATCAGATAAAAGATATACTAAATTATTACAACACAACAAACAATTCACTTCAAACCTGAACAATATAAAACAGCACTGTACCATGCCTAAACCCAGATCATGTGGTTGAACAAAGTTAATGTGCTATGTGATTCAAATTCAAACTGCTACGTATGTGTGCTGCGGTATCACTTATAGTAATTGTTACACTGTAATACTGTACGAAAAACATTAAATTGTATCTAACTGGACTATGAAATTTGACTGAAAAAAAACAATTGCTTGGCTAGAATATTACCTTGATTGTGCACACAGCTTGTCAGTTGCAAAGATAGCTGCTTCTAACTCCACCTGATCATGTGATTCTAGGCTACTTCTTATGCTATGGTGTGTTATGTCAAAGATAAAAAAATTGTTATAAATAACAGCTGGAGGATATTCATCATGGCATTTCTAGTTTGCTAAAGGCAAAACAGTTTTGTTCAGAAAATTAATGAGTGGAGAAGGGATTAATCTAAATGACTGTACAATCAAACTTTCTTTTTCAAATGTACAACCAAAGATTTGATACAGACTTTTAGGTTTTCAAAACCAACATTTCAGTTTAGGATCTTAAGATTTTAATGTAACATCAAAGTTGTGTTTCACTGACACATTTTTTTGGAAATAAATTTTAGAATGGTTGGTAAGCCAACAGAAGTTTACCGTCCCTATCAAAGAGCAGTCAAAAGAAGAGTTAAACAGATTAACTCATCAGCTATCACGTGATATAAATCTCGAGCTCATAATCTAATTGTTAAATGGCTTACCTGTGGTGAACATTCTTTCTCTCTGAGACTATACAGGCAATACTACCAAGCACTCTGACAGTAATTGCTCTCGCCACTGGATCATTTGAGTAAATAACTGAGTAGATGCGCTTCAAGAATTCGTCCACGTTCAAAATCTTATCCAAGTGTTTCTCACTTTGTTGGGTAACTTTAAGAATGCAAAGCCGCAGAAAATTACTCCTGAAAGTGAGAACAGAACGTTTTCATTGTTTTGTTGTAGTTTAACCTATTTTTCTTTAAAATCTGTTCTTGGCTTTGACTGATACATTTTGTTAACAACTGAAACAATAGACCTGCCAACTCTTATGCATTACGTACGAGTCTCATGCCTGCAGATACAAAATATCGATCCCACGTATCCAGGCCAATTTCTCACACCTGACTGGGAAATCTTGATTTCTTACTCTTCAATGTTCAATTCAATTCAATTTTGATGAGAAGTAATCCAGAGAATGAGCATCGTTATTTGAGTTGATTTCTCACACTTAAGCAACATTCGAAAGTTCGTTGTCAGAACATCATTGAGTACTCTTCGGCAAATATATGTTTGGAATTATCGGAACATCTTTAGAAATCTCCAGAAATAGTTGGAACGTCTTCGGAAATGTGGAGATGGTAATCTCACACCCTTGATTTAAGAAAAGGTGACAGGTATAAAACATGATAATTACCCAACTCGGAAAACATCAGCCAGCTTTAGCAGAGCAGAGTTGATTAAAATTGGGAAAGGATATTTCTCAAATAATCCTGGAAACCTTACAATTGCTTCACACTGTTCCCCTGTTTTACTTGATCGCAGTCCTGAAGTATGAATAGAATCATCAAAATTATTACTCTGCCATATTTGGACCCCTACCCCTCCTCCCCCATCCACATACCCTCACCCACAGTCAGTGAGCTATTAAAAATTATGTACTACATGACTAAGCTGCCAAAGACAACTATTAATTTAATTCTACCTGAATGAGGACTTCTTGTTTACCTGTAGCCAGATTGGGTGATACAACATTCTATATATCTTATTAACTTAGACGAGTTGATGGGCAAGATCTACTCCCCACTTTGGTGTACAACAATTTGTTCAAAACACGCGCAAAAATAATGTCCAGGCACAAAACAAATGACACAACGACAAAATTTATGCGATTGAGCGATTTAACTAGTGCACCTTTGTCAAGCTCTGCTAACGCAGTGTTTGCATCCTGCCAGCTATCTGGATTATTGGAAGTTTTGTCGCCAAAGTTTGTAAATGTTCCAAAGCTCAATGAGGCCGCCATGTTGGAATCACATATCCCACAAGCCTTCACTTTCGGTTCAAGCGCCGAGCATGCTGGGATCTCCTAGCGAATATGGACCAATCAGAAAGCAGGAATGAAAACTTCCCGCGCATTTTAATTTCGCGGGAAGCTTTCTCTGTGCTTTGGCCATGATAAGATTTTATGTTGACTTGGATTTTCACCTAAATTGAAAACGAAATGACCCTTCTTACCTCGATTTTTCAACGACAGCTTGTCTTTAGTCCTTCAAGAAGAGGTAAGTACAGAATTGACGAATAATTCCCTGAATGTGTCGTATGCAACCTCATAAATACTCGTGTCCGATTAATGTGTAAACGAAGCTAAACGTGAACTTGATTTCTTTCACAATATTCAGCTTTGCCCGTCGATTTTGCGTTAGACACGTTCAATTGTGTCAAAGAAGATGAATATATCGTTCAAAGACGAGAGGTATGTACTTGGAATTGTCGCTTTACGAGCTCAGTTTTACCAGGAATTTCATCGCTTTACCATATGCTTATTTGCAAGATGTACACACAAAATTAAGCTTATTGTTGATTTCGTTAAGTCATAAAAGAGCTAAGATGTTCTTTTCACGATTTCAGATTTACGTTCCCCCGTTTGCCTGCCGCTTTAGCAAGGGTAAGTTTATTTTATGCTATGAGGTTTTCCATGATTTTCTCCCGTTAATTAAAAGTGCTCATTTATAATTGTATTGTAAACTTTTTATTTCAAGCTGGTCTTGATGGCCACATGCTAGGCATAGCTGATGAAGATGGCTGGGTACAGATATTGGACTCCAGGAGAACTGGATCAAGATCATTAATCAAGGGTATACATGACAGATATATCATTATATATTGTACTCATTATCTCTTGACTCTATATTCCAGTTGGCTAAAACCATATTATATAATTCTCAACACCATGTTGAGATGTACACATGGTTATGGGGTCAAGTCAAACTTCCAGCTTAGTTGCAAGATTACAAGGTGTCATCACATGCAGTCGCATGGATACAGGGGTCATCATGTTGAGTGTCGCACATGGTCACATGGCAACAGTGTCTAACATGTTGACTATTACATGTGGTCACACAGCCACAGGAACATACTAACTTTTAACAACAATTGAAAATAGAAGACAGAACATAGCAATCGATAACAATACCAGCTAGCCTTGGTAGTCACGTGTTGGGCATCTTATGTTGTGTGGTGCCTTAAGATATCAAAAATTTTTGAAAATAATCCCTGCACCCATATTTGCTCAACGTCTCTTTCAGGTGCGCTAATTTTCAGGGAGGGTCTATTTTCTGGTAGAAATATTTGTTACAGAAATTTGAAAGGGATACTGTGTGATCAGCTAGATTTGCGGCCAATCCGATTTTGGATTTCAGAAATCAGAAATCAGGACAATCCGTGAAACTATTTTGGATTTTAGTTTCCAGAAAGCAGCAAACAGCATATTCATGTCGGAAAATTCAGGCTGTAGAAACAGAAAATAAATAATTGAGCAACAACGAATCCTGAAACCAGAAAAGATGAAACAGAAACTAGAAAACAAATAAATTACCTGATTTTGCGGCCAAACCATGGCTTATTTAGAGAAATCGGAAATCAAGAATAACTCGCAATATATTCCTGTAATTAATTGTGAAAAATCAGAAAACGGATATTTTTGTCATCAGAAATCAGAAACCCGAAATCAGAAATCAGGAATCCGAAATCAGAAATCAGAAATCAGAAATCGGAAATCAGAAATCAGAAATCAGAAATCAGGAAACCCGAAATCAGAAATCAGAAATCAGAAACCCGAAATCAGAAATCGGAAATCAGAAATCAGAAATCAGGAAACCCGAAATCAGAAATCAGAAACCCGAAATCAGAAATCGGAAGTCAGAAACCCGAAATCAGAAATCAGAAACCCGAAATCAGAAATCGGAAATCAGAAATCAGAAATCAGGAAACCCGAAATCAGAAATCAGAAATCAGAAACCCGAAATCAGAAATCGGAAGTCAGAAACCCGAAATCAGAAATCAGAAATCAGAAACCTGAAACCTGAAATCAGAAACCTGAAACCTGAAATCAGAAATCCAAAACCCGTTGTAAGACGTAGGGAGTGGAGTGGGGTGGTGGTGGGAGGGGAGGGGAGGGGAGGGGAGGGGAGGGGAGGGGACGGTTCTTGTGATGCGATGGTTTTCCAAGAGAAGAACTTCTTTCTTTGGGTCAGGGTGGGGGCGGGTTTGTCGGGGACTTGCTAGAAGGCAGGAAGAAAGCCGAAACTCGTTTGATAAGGGGGAGGGGGGGGGTTGGGGTTAGGGGGTGGGGTACATCGGTGCACTTTCCTAACTGTCAGGGGAGATAGAGGTTAAAAAAGGTTGAAACAACCATAAAACCTTTGTTGCTGGGTAAAACCTTACCTTGGAACGGCTTCACCGTATTTGACAATAAGGGCACTGCTGTTCAATTTCTCCGTTATCTCAACAGCCGACATGACAGCATCAAATTTACCACTGAGGGGTGAGGGGTGAGGGGCGAGGGTGAGGGGTGAAAGGGTGGGGGTTGAGAGGTGAGAATAAAGGATTCGGACTGTTAACAACTTCGGTAAGTTTAGTAATGGTGTTTTCATTAGTTGTAATGAAATACCCGAAATAGACCTGCCGCTGCTTTATCGCTTCTTGTCGTGTTGGTGTCTCGCAAAGTCCAATTTTCACATAGTAACTGTACTAATTAAATCTCTTGTAGATCCTACATTAGCAGCGTTATCGTTGAGGGTCCCTTGCTGTCTTGAAATTTACTTCCACGAATATACATTATTGACGGTAATAGATACATTTCCAGTCAGCAAAAAGTTTTTTTCGTCCCACCTTTCTCGCCATTAAATACTTTGTGCATTGATTTCTTTGCTAATTTCACTACTGGTATGCTCACCCAAGTTTTATAATGTTCCGGAATGTCCCATACTCCTGGTTTTAATAACGGCTTGAATATGCGAACCACTTTTGATCTTAAAAAATATACACACACAAACAATTTACTCGGAGGAAGTGAAAAAAAAAGAACCGATAGTGCATACCGGTATGCTCGTGCTGCACTGTAAAGTTACAGTGTCTGGCACGTGCGCTCACACAAGATTATACCAGCTATTGCGTGGGAATAAATGTACATTTGTACGTACGAAAAAAAGTGTTTATTGAGTTCATATCAGTGATATATCAGTGATATATTGTATTTTAAACAATAATTTATTTCATATTCGGGGATAAATTACATTTAAGAGCCAATGTAACCTGTGTGGTGGGATAAAGGGATATAAATGTTTCGGTTTCAATTTTGCATTATCCTTTTCAAGAGCACATTACTGAAACGAATAATAAAATCAAATTACCATATCTGATTTCGTTAGTGCGTTAGACAGAACCCTTGGCTGACCTTTATTGTAATGCTGGATTTCATCAACTGTGACCTAATATGATACTGTGATATTCCATTTTCATTCGGTATTGTAGACATTCAGGGAAACAAAATCAAACTTTATTTTACAGTATTTTAAAATTTATTTGACTCGGCCCTATCACTGACATAATAGAATTTTAAGTCAAACTGGACTACATGTATTACCGCTGTTGCGTTATTTCTTTTCATTCTTTTGTATGCCGTTTAAATACTTAGCTTATCGATTTTTAATTTTTGAACTTAAGTTAGCTTAAGTTACGTAGCTAAATATACAGAGGCAAATAAAGTAAACACAAGCTACAGCTTTACAGATTATGATTAGCATAAAATGTATGGCTGTATATAGGCCCTTAGGTAAAGCCTTACATTCTTATGTCTTTTTATCGGGTATCGCAGATACTAATGAAACTTACCGAAGTTGTTAACCGTCCGAATCCTTTATTCTCACCCCTCACCCCTCACCCCTCACCCCTGAAAAAGACCTGCCGTTTCCCGTTCAAATTCAGTGGTAAATTTGATGTTGTCATGTCGGCATTTGAGATAATGGAGAAATTGAACAGCAGTGCCCTTATTGACAAATAAGGTGAAGGGTTTCAAAGTAAAGTTTACCCAGCAACAAAGGTTTTATGGTTGTTTTAACCCTTTTAACCTGTATCTCCCATGGACTGTTAGGAAAGTGCTCCGATGTACCCCAGCCCCCAACCCCCCCCCCCCCCCCCCCCCCTATCAAACGAGTTTCGGCTTTCTTTCTACCTTCTAGCAAGTCCCCGACAAACCCGCCCCCACCCCTGACCCAAAGAAAGAAGTTCTTCTCTTGGAAAACCATCGCATCACAAGAACCGTCCCCTCCCCTCCCCTCCCCTCCCCTCCCACCACCACCCCACTCCACTCCCTACGTCTTACAACGGGTTTTGGATTTCTGATTTCAGGTTTCAGGTTTCAGGTTTCAGGTTTCAGGTTTCTGGTTTCTGATTTCTGATTTCTGATTTCTGATTTCCGATTTCTGATTTCGGGTTTCGGGTTTCTGATTTCTGATTTCTGATTTCTGATTTCGGGTTTCTGATTTCTGATTTCGGATTCCTGATTTCTGATTTCGGGTTTCTGATTTCTGATTTCTGATTTCTGATTTCTGATTTCGGGTTTCTGATTTCTGATTTCTGATTTCTGATTTCGGGTTTCTGATTTCTGATTTCTGGTTTCTGATTTCTAATTTCTGATTTCTGATTTCGGGTTTCCTGATTTCTGATTTCTGATTTCTGATTTCCGATTTCTGATTTCGGATTTCGGATTCCTGATTTCTGATTTCGGGTTTCTGATTTCTGATGACAAAAATATCCGTTTTCTGATTTTTCAAAATTAATTACAGAAATATATTGCGAGTTATTCTTGATTTCCGATTTCTCTAAAGAAGCCATGGTTTGGCCGCAAAATCAGGTAATTTATTTGTTTTCTAGTTTCTGTTTCATCTTTTCTGGTTTCAGAATTCGTTGTTGCTCAATTATTCATTTTCCGTTTCTACAGCCTGGACTTTCAGACATGAATATGCTGTTTGCTGCTTTCTGGAAACTAAAATCCAAAATAGTTTTAAAGATTGTCCTGATTTCTGATTTCTGAAATCCAAAATCGGATTGGCCGCAAATCTAGCTGATCCTGTGTCTCTAAAATTTCGGGCACATACATAAATACCACCACATGGTAAAACTCTCTAAACGTAATGATACCACATCCTACAGTCATTTTTAGGGGGATGAGGAGGGGCTTATTTTCAGTATTTATTTTATTATAATCTTTGTTCAATTTTAGAATGGAATGCTCATGAGAATGCAGTGTTTGATATTGCATGGATGGAGGGGCAGGAAATGCTGGTAAGAGATATGCTATAACAACAGATATTAACTGATGATTGTACGATATGTTTAGAACTTTTTCTATAATAATGACAGATTTTTAATCATCTCTAACAAATATGTTGATTGTCATCCCAGGCCACTGCCTCAGGTGATCAGACAGTCAGACTGTGGGATGTCAATCGTGACGAATGCCTGGCCGTGTTCAAAGGACACAGCTGTAGTGTGAAATCTGTGGACTTCAGAGAGGATGAAGTCTGTAAGTTCAGTGTTAAACATTCAATTTAGTCTCAGTGTGGTACAGTTACTGTGATTTAATTGTATAAGCATACAGTCAAAATACTCAGCGCATGCCAACACATCAAAAATAAACCAATTTGATTGGTTAATTTTTGACAGGTTCACGTGTTTATGGTTGGATGATTTACAATATTCAAATTAAATTTGAATGTCTGAAACAAATAATGCAATCTGTTTGTCATTAATCAAAACTATTCCAGAATACAAGTCGGCATGCACTGAGTATTTTGACTGAAAGGGAGGCATAGCGAGGACACATTTTTTTTTAGATTTCATAGGCAGATATATTTTCTCAGCCTGTTTGAGTGTGCTCTGGTTCAACTGTCATTATTATCCCTTTATTTCTAGTGCTCTTTTCCTTGCTTTACCCAACCTTTATAATAGTGTAAGTGTTTTTGCAACTTGTCTATTGACAATGATGATGAAACCCTCAAAAATCAGTAAATTTAATTTTTCTATAATAATGCACAAATTGACTAAGACTTGTCTCTTTGTCAGTCATTTTTGCTACAGGCGCAAGAGACGGCAATGTCATGGTATGGGACATGAGATGTAATCGCCGCACAGGTCACTTCTATCAGCCTGTTAATGTAATATCCAATGCTCATGCAGAAAAAGTTCCAGGAACCCCACAAACAATGAAAAAGAAAGCAAGAAAAGCATCTACTTCTAGACCGGTAATGGTTAGTACAATTGAAAGCGCGTATTGGCACGGCAGGACGGGGTGTTGGGGGGGGGGGGGAGTTCATTCTGTTTCAGCGACATAAAAAAATCCATTACCCTGAAAAATAACAAACTGAAATCTCACGAAGCCAATTCTCAACTTTCTGTAATATAATGTATAAGATTATTAAGTTATTACGTTTTAACAAGTACCGTAATTAGCTTGTAATGTGTAGCGTAAGTAACATAGTACATTTTGTATAATATAATGCAACGCAATGTAATGTAATGTCAGTAAAGGTGTTTGGGAGACTGTCATCAGAGGTCTATCTTGTATGGTCCTGACTATAAGTACATGTCACGTCTTATTAACTCTAATAATACCACACAAGTGAAAAGTGCTTTTCGTGCATCCTGATTGGTTTACTCAGTAAGGCTGTGCTCTAAGAAATGTTACAAGGAGCCCAAAGGTTCCAAATTATGAGATCCAGGGTGCCCAGCATAAAGCTTATATGAAAAAAATAAATAAGATTATCACCTCCGATCAGCCAAAGAGAAATAAAATGGGTTCCAGTTTCTCTTTGGTTACCGAAAGTAATGGTTTTGGTCTGCTGGTTATTCAGCTTGTGTGGTATATACTAAAATAATAATTCACCTGATAAGTGTCAGTGAAAGTGGTGGATATTTACTTTGCCTCAGTAAATATCCACTACTATTCACCTCCACTTTGGTGAATAATTGTTAATTATTAAAATTACTCTCTGCAGAATTCTGGACAGCAGAGTGTAACAGCAGTCCTGTTTCAAGGGAGTGAAAAGCTTATATCAACAGGAGCAATGGATGGCAAAATCAAGATCTGGGACCTGCGCAAAACTTATACCAATCTTAAACAGGACCCAGTACCATTTCATACTTTTCCTTACCCAGGCCAAAGTGTAAGAAAACATGGTATGTGCAATAAGGTGACTGATAAGAGAAAAGATAAAACTTGAATAATATAATAACAATTAACATTTCTGCAGTGCAAATTAGCATGTGAATATGATCAAATGCGCCTAACAATGAGTAATGACAAGGAGTAATGCCTGACGAGTAAGGGCCAATTCGCACTAGGGGACAAATTTTGTAACAATTGGTAGATTTCATCACTTGTGTGTCACTTGTTACAGAAAAGAAGTGCGAATACGTTTTTTGAGACCCAGAACTTGTCAAACAATTCAGGAAAACAAAGAAGCAGTTGTCTTATCATTGGTCCGCGTTGCACGCGCGATACATTTTGTCAAACAATCGCAAAAACAAGTGCGAACGACTTGTCGGACAAGTGCAAATTTTGTCAAAACGGACAAATCTTCAAAGGAGCCGATGTCCTGCCTCAAGGCAGGACAAGTCGTGACAAGTTGCATTCCAACGCCCCTCATAATACCAGATAACAATACGTTGTTGATTAGCTATTGTGTTTGGTCTGGATTGTTCTAAAAAACAACACGCGAAATTTTTCCGCGATAGGCGGCAAAACATGTTTGTGTGCCGAGGTGAGGTCGTGGAAGGATGGTAATACCAGGGTTGGAACAAATGAATGCGGAGGGAACCAGTTTGTGCCGGTAAATGGAGGGGAAAAGAAATAGTTTACTTGCCACATTTTCCCCGCAGGTCAGCACAAAAACATCACTACACGCGCACTTCAAATGCAAATCGTTTTAAAATTTTTCACCACGAGGACCGGGCCTGCCTAATTATTTGATATTTGCACAAGACGACCGTGCCGAGAAATGTACCAGGATGTCAGAAGCACGTGCAGAGCTATTGTAATAATAATTACACCTTTTGTTTTCTTCAAAATGTCTCTGACTTGTCACGACAATTTTGTTTTTGTCAAAAATGTTATGACATTTAAAACTTGTCCGCTAGTGCGAATCGGCCCTAATGCAATATGATGATGATATAGCACATATTCTAATTGTCACTGAATTTTGTTCATGAATATACATTGAATATGCTATCAAGAAGACAACTGCTAGTGTTTGGTCAAATCTTTTATTACAGTCAATTCCATTTTACAAACTTCTGTATTAAAGTTGCAAAACAGTGATTATGAAGACCGTGGAACAATCATCATCCTCTAATATTAAGCACTTTACATGTTCCAAAGTTTTACACTAAGTAGTGACCCTGCTATCATTCCAGGTTTTTCATCCCTTGTTTTGGATTCCACCCACTCACGCCTATTTGCAAGCTGCACTAACGACAACATCTACATGTACAGCTGCACTGCATTGCGTCAAGAGCCAATCTGCACATTCTCAGGTCACCTTAACTCCACATTTTATGTCAAGGCAGCGCTGAGTCCTGATGACATGTACCTCCTCGGCGGATCTGGTGATAATGATGCTTACATCTGGAGGGTGTCGGACCCTGCTGCCCCGCCCTGTATTCTGAAGGGACACCTTGGAGAAGTGACAAGTGTTGCCTGGTGTCCATCTGATCAGGGAAAGGTGTGTTGGATTTTAAGTAATTAAGGTTAAGAGCAGTTTCAGTTCAGTTTCAAGAATTAATAAGTTTAGCCTGCAGTCTTCATCAAGCAAAATCTTATTTTGCAGATTGTAACTTGTTCAGATGACAACAGCTTTAGGATATGGTAAGGATCAAGTTCCATCAAAACAAATTAGTTAATACATAAATCTTATTAACCAAGCGTGATGTTTAAGTTCAATAATACACTATTAAACTATCAGGACAGATCAAAGGTTGCCTCGTGTACTTGTTTCGAAGTCACTCATCTGCTTTCTCACTCACCCTTTTGTATTTAAAGGAGAATGGATTGTCAAGCAGGCAAGGGCGATAAATTAAATGTGATTGGTGAGAGTTGCAGAGGAACTTCACTGAAATCTCATTCGCCTCTTAATGGTAAGTGATGCAATTTCGGCTTAAGTGTCAAACTAAACATTGGTGTGACACCACCATGAATTTTAATTCAGGTTTTCTCAAAGATGTGGTACTCAAATTTAACTGCCTGAACAGAAAAGCTGAAATAAAGTAAAATTCAAATAACAAAATGTGCTGTGGTTTCCCAGATTTAATATGTACCTGACTGAAAAGATACCTTATTTCAGTGGGCCTCAAAAGTTTTCACCATAAAGGATGGGTGCTGGTCCTCCCCTTAATCTGCCACTGTTTGTTCTATGCTGCACTCCCCTTTTTAAGCAAATATATTTTCATTATTGTGATGATGATCAATTCCTTCATGCAGATAAGTCAAGTCCTTCAAGACATGATAGAACACCAAGTCATTCTCCCTCTGGAAGCCCCGACCCAAAGAGAATATTCTGGACTCCACCAGCTAAAGTGATCACCAACCCACGATTAAACCAGATCTCTAGTCCAGTTGGTATAGTTCCATCCAAGGTTCAGAGCCCTGTCAACATGACCCCACCAAAGATGCAAAGCATGCAGACATTGTATTCAAAGGTTTCTAGGAGTCCAACAAACTTGAAAACAGGTATTCTATAAACTTGAGTTCAACCTCTTTTTATGTTATGGTTGGACATCTCTGTTTCTTGCTCATCTCACTTCCCCCATGATTGTTTTCACAGGTTTATTGACTCAAGTGGTTCCCAACAAACTCTCCAACCCTTCCACTGCAAGTACTTCAACCTCCCTTCCCCTCTATCCTGAGGGAAAAGTGTCTGAAGTCTCTAAACCGAAATCACCAGCTGTTCCAAAGTTTCATAGTCCAAAACAGTTGATGACATCCTGGTTGAGAACAAATTCAAGAAAACGGGCTCACAGTGATAGTGATGACAAAACAGATCACAAGATCAAGTCAGTTAAATCTGATCCAAGCTCTGAACTGAATATAACAGTTGGTAACATTTTGCAAAATGGGGAACAACCATTACTTGCACAACAGAACAACCAAACACAAGAACATGGAACAAACAGTACAAAAGAAAATTATTTTAGCCAACAGAAGAGTCCTACAGTGTCTCCATTAAAGAAAAGACTATGTATTGACAATCCTTTAACCTCTACCGCACACTGTCAGGAAAGTGAGCATGCCAAACCAACTCTAAATCCAGGAAAAGAAAATTTAACTCCTTATTGTTCTTCTGAAGAAGCTGAACAAGCTAAAGAGAAAGGTGTTACAAAAAGTAAAGAAACTTTGGACACAACATCAAACCAACACATAACTCCAACAAAATCTTTCAATCCAACGAGAACACAAAACTGGTTAACAGAGTGGAGCGTGTATTGTAAGGCAAAGTATGGTGTTGCAAGTATTGCCTCTGAGATTCTGGTTGAAACAAACAATGTAACAGATGAGAATTCATCAGCCAGTGATTTACAGCCTTCCAGTGCACAGGTTGGTTGCTATTTTTCTTGGAACATTTAAGGGGGTTTCCTTCTTAACTACAGATCTAGAGCAGTTGCTAAGAAATTGCTAAAGACAGGTTTTGGTGGCAAGCCATTTTGGAAAGAACTATGACCATGCTTATCACGAGTGTAAAAGTACCCTAACTACATTGCAGTGCCAGTGCCAAACCGCATGTCACAATTTCAAATCAGAGATAACTTAACCTTATTCATAAAACCTACATATGGAATTACCATTTACATGTAAAATGAAGTGCTACTGAAGAAAGTCTGGAAACACGGATGTCTTTTTTTTTTTCAGATCTATATGCACTTTCAGTTTTAGAGTTTTTCTATTCTGGTCACATGACTTGTCAAATATGGCAGTGATTTGAAACACTCAAAGTACTTAGGTAGAAGAAAGTTGTGGAAAGAGCATATCTGTAAAAGCTCTGGTTTACAAAATATAACGGTTAGAAACCTTTCTTAGAAACAAATTAGTAGTTAAGAACCCCGTCCTCACCGTCGCTTATTTTTTATGAGAAACTGTTTTGTCATAGGACTGTAACCGGACTTTCATAAGGCGCAGTTGGCAAAAATTTTGAATTGCGAAAATGTACGCTGCTAGGGGGGTCCAGGGGCATGCATCCCCGGGAAATTTTGAAAATCTGAGCTGTCAGGGATGTCATTTCCTGAATTCTGAGTCACTTTCATGCTATATTTATCGTATATTTATTAGCTAATTTTTAACTGTTATTGGTAAATGCACAACTTTCTGATTGCGCTGTCGTTTTTTTAGCGTTTAGTGTCACGGTCGCATTTTAGCAGGGTAATCGTGTCACTTGTCGCTGTTTAGAGATTCCCATGTCGCTGGTATTCAGGGCCGTGTCGCATGTCGCTTTTACCCCTTGGAAGGCCTCGTTCTTGGGCAAGACAATTTTCTTTCAGTGCCTTTCTCCACTTAGGTGGAAAAATTGATACTGGGCATAAAACCTGTGGACAAACTTAGTCATTTACAGTGTCTAACTATGTAGTCTTGAAAGGAATTAACCATTCATTTCAAGAAATGAATAAAATAATGATATTTTTTACAGCATTATGGTCTACCGTTAGCTAATTTTTTCATTACTTTGTTTGCTATTAGGGAGAGGACATTCACAAGCCAGGACAAAGCATTTTGACATACTTCAAACGAATCAGCCCCTCTTGAAACATTGAGCTGTGTTCTATGACAAAATAAATTACTTTTACTGCTAATAGTTGCCTCCCACAGAAACGTGGCAACTGGAGACATCTTTTTTTAAATGTAAAAATATAAAGCCTAAGATAAGAGAGATTATTTTTAATAAAATTAAAATGAGAGATTAAGAGCTATCGTTAAGTGTACAGAACAAAGTAATATTTTGAGTAAGTACAGATATTTTAACAAGTGCATTAGTACAAATCAGATCAGACACCGATTCATCACGAACACTGTTTTGTTTCACCATAATAACAAGGGTTACTGGCCACAAACAAAAGAAATGGTAAACATGCTTGTCCAATTTCATTGGTTTGTGTTTAAGTTGAAATTGTTATTCAGTATTAAATTATTGCACATATCACGAAGGTCAATAAATCGTGCAGGATGTACTCCACTGCAAAAAAAACATCTTCGAAATGAGATTGGGAATGGATAATCAAATAACTTGGTAATTTCCTTGTTGCCATTTTCCTGTCCAACATACTCTGAGGAAAGCCCTTCCTATGTAAATGTTGACATATTTGTCACAGCAGTAACAACAACTGTTGAATGCTCCGACTTGAATGTGAGCTCAGTGAAAAAGAAAAATTGGGACCAAAGAAGAGGGTCGTACAGGGGGGGTCTCTGGCACGATTCACAGACGAAAAAAATAACGAATCACGTATCACGGATATTGAAATTTCATTTTCCCAAATCTCGAAAATAAGTACTCCTTTATCCTGTTCTTACGCTACTAATAGTGTTTGAAGAAATCAAAATTGATTAAGAAATTATAAAAATAAGAAAGAAACATACTCTTTTATCCTGTTCTTACTCTACAAAGAGTGTTTGACGTTACAATAATTTTACGGAGGTCACATTTGAGGTCTCGCGTCTCAAAATCACGCAAAATAAAGTCAATAAAGTGGTGAAATCACGAATATCGGTTATTAATTCAAGCTCTTCACATGTCACGCAAAACCTTCCGGTCATGGGTCACGAAGAATAAATTTATTAAGTTCACGTTTCACGGAAAATAAAATCAGCTAATCACGCGTCACGAGAATACCCCTGTACGACCCTCAAAAAAAATATTGCCCAAGCAATACTTCTCACAACACCAAGATAGTCACCTAATTGAAGAAATGTTGTCCATGTGAAAAGATAAGCTATGAACAATAACACTCAATGGAATTCTGGCTAGACAGCATTAGAAATCTTACCAAGATTCCATTTATTTATAATAAAGATAGTTTCTTCCTTGACAGCATTATGAGCATAATTTATACAACTTATCTAATTATCAATATATTTCTGTCACAGCCAATAAAAATTTATATTAAAGTTTTCCGATTTCCCAGGAAACATTTGGGTTGCGTCATTCATGGGTCACTGTCTTGTCAATCAGGTGTATACCCCAAAACTTAAACAAAGGCTGCAAACTGGGAGTTGAGGGGGAAAATGACAAATCATTTTGACAGACACAATATAAAACATTTTCAAGTTTTATTAAACAGCAAGGTGAAGGATGAATGCTTTACTACAATGCATTCATGTTCGTTTCTTGTACAAACTGACAGGTTCAACATCGGATCAGTAAATCTATAAGTCAAGAATTAAATCCTTAACTTCTAGAATGTAAAGTCCTTATCTCAGTTCTGTATTCAAAACATACAAAAATACAGGATTTGATAAAACTACATTACTACACTAGTTCCAACCCAGGGGGGTACTTCCTGTAGTACAATATGGGGAGGCTCTGCTGAAAGTGGTACCTTTATCTGGCTGGAGGAATAGAAAAGTTTAGGCAGTTCATGATTAAAAGTATAGAAAACAGTTGGGGAAATTGCCATTTAGGTATTTAAGAGGGTCTTTCAAAATATCTCAGATGCGCCTAATAGCTGTTTCATCAAAGTATTTTAAGGGCTTACTTGAGTGAAAAAGGGACGCAGTCTTACTACCATAGGTATGTGTGGGTGGTTAACAGGGGTCTGGGTCACATTTGAAAAAAATTGCCATTTCATGATTCACGCAGGACAAAAAAGGCCTTTCACAGATCACAAGAAAACCCTTTACCATCCTGAATCATGTTCCACTAGGAAAAAAAATTGCCATTGCACAATACAATGATCACAATTTGATTCACAGATCACAAAAACCCTTTGCCACCCTTTTTCTATGGAAAGTATATGAAAGGATAAAATGTTCTGTTGAAAATGGTGTGATAGTAGAAAATGTAAGGATTTGGACTTAGGGGCAGAGCCTCCCTAAAACTTTGTTAAGAGCCCACCCCCCCCCCCCCCCCTCCCTCTCTCTCCTCCCCCAACCCATGTTTACCCCTTTAGCTTACACAGTCAAACACTCCAGTTTGGCATGACAGGCAATCTTTGGTCTAAACTTTGCTTTACTAACTTATATAAACCAAGAAGCTTGCAACGTCTAACAGATGCTTTTCCTGTGTCACCTTGTACATCATGCTGTCCATTACTTTCCTTCCTCAGGCAAGTTTTCAATAACAAGCTGCAAAATATAAAATATAATGTAGAACATAGTTAGTAGAAAGCTAATGTTTATACTAGTCCCCACCAGCCTCAACAAAAAGTATATGTATGTATGCATGTATGAACAATCAATTTTTGTAGCCGCAGCACAAATATTGATCACAAGCAGGAAGTGTTTTGATATCACCCGAGTCAGGCAGGTTAGTGGATTTCGGACCTGGCAAGATGTTTTGGGTGTTTCTTGTAGGAGTAAGTCAAACTCTGTGGTCTAACTTAAAACTTACAATAACAAACATTCAGAGATCTCAAATTTGGCCAACAAATTTTTTTTTCTGTAAAGTATTTTCAGTAATAAAATTGGACAGAAACAATTTGACATTTTATTTATTTTACAAACAATGCATTGTGCACCATCTTCACCCCTGAGTGGCATGGTAACCTTACGTTTAGTGAGTGCACTGTGGATACAATGATCTAGGTATTAGCCATGGCCAGGCTCATTGTTGCACATTCATGAGAAAGTCACTTCACTCTCACAGTGCCGCTCCAACCAGGAGGATAAAATTAATGGATACTGCTCAACTTTTACCCAGGGTAACTTGACGATCATAAATGCTAGGAGGTAATCTGCAATCGATTATTACCTCTTCCACACTTTTACATTGGTCCTTTTTCAAAATTTTGACATATTATGCAAACTAGTAATAATGCTAAAATGCTCTTAAAATAAAATTGCATTAAGTAACTCACATCCACATCAATACCAGGTGCATCAAAGTTAAACACACGGGAGTAAAAATAAAACTCTCCATCCAATGAGAATTTTATGTTCTCTGCCTGGCGAAAACCATGCTGTTCTCCTAAATAGACAAAACAGTCAGAAGTAATCTTATGGTTTTCATTTTACAACACAAGCAATTAAGCACAAGCACACAAGTCAATACAAACACTGAGAAGTGGAAGCCATTAATTTTGTGTTTGTCATAACTGAAAACCAGGCCTTAATGCACGTATTACATTACCTTCAAATTCTTTGTATGCTACAGGATGCCCCTTGTCTCTGACTGCTTCATACATCTTAATTGACTGATTTGGTGGGACAACCTAATGTACATTTCAAAAAGAGGTAATTAAATTCCACTGGTAGAAAAATAAAAGAAGCATAACGATGGCATATCTTCAAGCAGGCTAACTAGGTTATGCTTGATGTAATGATTAATAAATGAGCAGCAGTGTTAAATATCAAGTTAAAAACACGAAGCGCAGCCGAGTGTTTTTGACTTGATAAAACACAAACTGTGAATTTATTGAATGGCTTCAAAATATTCTGATGTAGATCTACACATTTGTGCACTAATGTTTGGATTTCATTTTGGGGTTTTCATTAAACATTCCTTTCTTTTGTATTTTCTTTATGAATTATTAATGAGTTTTTGAAATAAATATTGTAGCATCAACTGATAAAGAA
This sequence comes from Meandrina meandrites, assembly GCA_963693305.1. Lineage (NCBI taxonomy): Eukaryota > Metazoa > Cnidaria > Anthozoa > Scleractinia > Meandrinidae > Meandrina > Meandrina meandrites. The sequence goes on along the minus strand of OY855909.1, from coordinate 36,123,186 downwards.
TACCGGTAATAGTACTGGCCACCCATCAACATACAAGTGTTGGAAAGTGCTGGAAACCACTACTCTGCATAGCAGCCTAGTGGCTGGCTGATCCCGGTTACGTCACACAGAAGGTGTAGCAATCATGATGTCAGACAAAGCAGCAAAGGCATTTGCTGGAATGGAAACCACTGGGGGAAAGACTCATGCATCGTGGCTAGATTTAAGACAACAAAAGCCAATTCTGCCACAAACTTGACTTATTCCAAAATTGGTGTCTACGCCGCATTCTGAACATCTTCTGGCCTAGCATCATTTTGAACACCGAGCTACACCAGGCAACCTCAACCAACAACATACGCTCTGAGGTGAAGAAGAGAAGGTGGCGCTGGATCGGACGTGATCTCAGGATGGATCCATCATCAATTCCCAGAGTTACTATGCATTGGACTCCATCTGGGAAAAGAGCAAGGGGAAAACCAAAAGAGACCTGGCAACAGACAGTTGAAAAGGAGATGCGGGCAAACAGAGTCAGCTGGGGAGAGATGAGGAAGAAGGCAAAGAACAGGCAACAGTGGCGGTCTCTGGTAACGGCCTTATGTGCCCAAGGGCATCAAGAGGATTGAGTGAGTGAGTGAGTGAGTGACGTAGCATGAAGCAACTAGGAGTATTTCTCCTCCCCACTAAAAAGTGGCTTGCCCAAGAACACAATGACAATAACATAGTGACAGAACACTCACAAAAATCTTACCTTGTCCTCTGAACCTTGAAATATTGCCAGTGCACAGTCAAGTCGTTTAACATGATGAATTGGTGACCTTTTCTTGTATGTTCTCTTATCCTCAGGGTATGGGCCAATCAAGGTTTCAGTATAATGACTTTCAAACTTATGAGTTTCTTTTGCAAGAGCTTCAAGGTCAGATATACCATAAAAACTTGTCCCTGCGCTGAACACCTTGTGGAATGTCAAGGCAGCCAGTGCGGCAAAACCGCCTGCAGAGCCACCATCAATCAGCAGCCTAGCAGGATCAGCTTTGCCTTCATCAGCAAGGAACTGAGCTCCACTACAGCAGTCTTCAATGTCTGAAATGCCCCAACTGAAAAGGATATAAAGGTTAGATTCCTTTTAGCTTAAGTTGTCCAAAGTATGCAGATATTTAGAACTCTTTATTGTTTCCCCTTATGTGAGAACTGTCTGCAATTCAACCTGAAAATGTCTATACTGATGAGTAGCTCTATAGAAATCCTTTAAGGAGTTCTGATTGGTTGCTTTGTATGTCCAAACTGCTTTATCATAGCTTACCAAGTATGTGGGGCAGGCCTTTATTTGATAAGTTGGAATCCAAAGTTTTCCCTGGGGTTGGCCCAAGCTGGCCAACAAATTATAAAGCAACATGTGAGAAAGACAATGTAAAAAGTGTTCAGACAGCTGGGCACATGTCTGGCTAAAAGCCTGTCATTTCTATCTACAATAAGTCAAATTATGACCTGTCATTTAGTCAAGTTATTTCACTAACAAATCTACCACCATGAAAGCAGGGATCTGAATTGGTAAATAGTAAACCTGCAATCTTAAGGGGAAGATTTAGATGAAACAGGTCAATTTAATTTCTGTGAAGACTATAAAAGACTGATCTTCATCATTATGGAACTTAAAAAACTCAAAACTGTTGAATGAAAAGATGAGTGCCAGTACACTGTGAATGCAAGTTGTAAAAGATGATTCAGTCTGTGCAAGGCTTTCCAACTAAAATTGAAATTTGTTATTTGAAGAAAATTTGGTTAGAATTCTACTAAAACAATCAGATTATTCTCTCTCAAATTCTGTGAGGTGCTAGTTGATTTGGGCTTTGGCCTCATCAACTATCACCTCATAGAAATCTCAAGCTCATTAAATACAGTAGAACCCTTATTAAGCGGCCAGCCTCTGTGAAATAGCAACTGGCTGCTTAAATATATAGAGCTTAATAATAGGGGTTCATCAGAAATAATTAGCATAAGGCATTTCAGAAAGGTCACGCTATTACAATACAAAATAGCTTGAAAAGGAATAACGGAATCACATGAAGACGACAATAAAGCTATGTTTGAATGAATTTATCAGCCGTCACTTTATTTTTTTGACTCCCATCCGTCTGAGCTTGTTGAAAACAAAACTAAACATCGTATTTTACATTCTTACTGGCTGCTAAATAGGGGTAGAATCAATAGAAAAACGCTCAATCGGACGGCAAAAAGGTGGCCATGGCCGCTTTATAGAGGTGGCTGCTTAAAAGGGGTTTTATTAACAGTATTCTACTGACAGTAGTTTCGGGACTTACCTAAGTAACTGGCCATTTAATAGGGGTTGGAGTGTAGAGAACAAAGGGAGAACCAGTCAGATTTGCCGATTTCCAATAGAACATGACCAAGTGTCTGTATAGCAAATTGATGTGTTAAGCAATTGGTAAAGAAGATTCATAACTACTCACTTAGTCTTTAGTGCATCCCTGTACTCTCTGCCAAAACCTGTGCTGCCACGGTAGTTCACATCAAGCACGGCAAATCCCCTGGAAGTCAAAAACTGTTTCTTGAGGTCCAAGGTTGGTGAACATGCACCTGTGGGGCCTCCATGAACCTTGACCAACAGTGGAGGTCGTTCATCTTCTGGACCTTGATAATCTTTGTTCTGCATATTAAATCATTTATTGAACATTTAATAATAAATTTCTGATCTGATAAAGCGACACTGAGTAATATATTAATGCCATGAGAACTACTCAGAGGGGGGCATTGGGATTTTCAGAGCTTGAGGATACTGTCAACAAAACAGTGTGCCTTCTGGAAAAATCTTCCTTGGCACATGTACACTACTTTAAAAAATATATATAATATACCACTGTAAAGCCAATAAATACAGACTCCAAAAATAACCATATTTTTAACTGTTCTTGTTTTGATAAGCATGGAAAATGCTTTTCAAAACTGATCAGTGTATACCTGTGGAGGATAGTAATATCCGTAAGCTTTAGCGCCATCTGTTGTGTCCCAGGTCTGTTCCTTAGGAATACTGTAGTATGCAGTATCTACATCAGCACTGTGAGTTGTCCGTATAACAGAGGTTGTTCCAGATTTGACATCCAATTTTATAAGCTTTGGAAACATGCGAGGACTGCCAGCTACAAGGAATGCACTTTGTCCATTTGGAGAGTAGTGCATCTTGGAAAACACTGTGTATTCAACATCTGGTTTAATTTCCCGCTGTTCACCTGAAGGTTTCAGACAAGCAAGAGTCTGCACAAATAAAAAAAGAAATAATATGAATGGGATGAGTGTTGAAAAAAAATTTAATGAGCCCAAATGTTGATGTTGAATTCACACATAAACTTTAATTTATTCCAAACGGTACTAACCATTTTGAACTTTTGATGCTTAAATGTGTATGTGTGCAGGTTAATAATTATTATTTCTATTGAACCATTTAGCCAATGAAAAAGTAAGGATGAAGTATAAGCCTTTTATGTGACTTTTTTCACAATAAGGTTTTTTGGATATTTTTCTTTTGCCACTTGACGAGCTTCTCTTTTTTAATTGTTTTGAAATTTAGTTTCTTCAGTTCTTACAAGGCTTCATGAAGTTTAAGCCAGATGCCAAGAAGTATGCCAGATTAATATTACATTAGTTGTACTATAGAAACAAGGGGCTTTTGTGATATCTGAAATAATCTGGTAGTGTAGCAGTGTGGCATCCCTCATAAGCTTGTAATTCTACTGGTTCTCTGGTGTAGCAGTTGCTTTTGTTTTTGGAGGACTAGAAGCATTTATGTTGTTTGTTCTATTGCTCTCTCGAAGGGTAGTGAGCCGTTCATGTGAGACCTTGCTAGAGCTGCTTGCTGCTACCCCACCCAAATAATCCAGTTCAAGGAAGTTTACTGTCATCAAACAAATCTAAGGAATTAGATAGCAATTGATCATACTGAGCCATGAATAATCAGAATGTCTCCATTGCCATTTGGATTGCATGAATAAGGACTTCCTCCAAACTCCCATGCTGGTTCACCAATCTCCTTGGGCTGGGGGCACAAACTTGTCTCTTTGTTATCGTCATCCAGTTGATACAAATTCCACCAGTTTGTTTTGTCGTTAATGAATAGCAGCTTGTCATCAGGAGACCACTTTGGAAGCATAACACTGATGCCATCCCCCCCTGAAACCTAAAAACAGAAACAACAAAACACTCGAGTGCAGAGCTCAATATAAATGATGACAGCATTACAAATTGAAGCACATCACTGAAAGCAATTTACTTGTCTGAAAAAATTACAATCAAACAGCAATTTTTGTGTCATATTTAAAGAATCCTTAGATATTAAAATTAATATATCTACTCTATATGTATTTATAATTCACATGCACTGACATCCACATCTAATAAAATCAAATTTCACTGACAATGAATGTTCCACTTGAGTAAAAAGACTAAATTTAAAGAAAAAGAGAAAAAGGTGAATGGATAGGCACCTCATTCTCACAGCGCCTCTTCCCAACCAGGGGTAAAAAGGGCATCAGCAATTGCTGGCAGTGTTATCTTTAATGGGCTAGAAAAATTTTTCATCCAGGAGTGATAGTTGTAATAGTCTCTATTCCCTTTGTGCTATAGACACTGTCTGGTAAGCCATTTCTGCTTGAAAAGCTAAGGGCAGTCAGATCGCTGACTTAAACAGCTGGTGAAATCTAACTGTTCCAGCCTGTTATACCTTATACCTGCATGGCTAGACTAAGTAAGAAACTGGATAGACTTGACTTGTAATAGTACCCCATGGGTACCCTATCATAGTCAGTTTTAGAGTTGTAAGCCATACAACATGCCAAAATTAGCTATTAAAACAAAAGATTGTAAGCCATGAAGCTGTGAAGCCATAAATAACGAAGTTGTGTTCACCAGAACACTGGGTACCTTTCGTTTTGTGTCCTCCAACAATGAATGCCCATTTGGTTCCAACTCTCCCAGCCAGAGCTCTGTGCTATCCCATGGCTAGTACAGAAAGCACAATCAAGCATTACTATAGGTGATGTATTTAATAATTATTTAATATTATTTTCACAGACTCCATACCATATTGGGATGGTCCCACTGCACCCAAGCCAGTGTACCATTCGAGGACACTCTTGGTGTTGAGTAAAAGTTTTTTCCAGAAACCTGCAAAAAAGAAAAAGAGAAACCTTTTAGAACTACTACCAACAGGTCTGTAGGATGATATGAATACAAATATTGTGGATTATTGCTAGGATTGTTTAGCCGCAGTAAGTGCTGGTACCAACCAGCAAAGCAAAGCAGCATGCTAAATCTGTGAAATAATTTGTGCTACAGATGTCTACTAATCTTAACTGACCACTCCACCAATGGCACTTTTCTGGGCAAATATTATTAATCTTGTGATTTAAATATATTTTTAGTTTAAAAATTTTCAAAACAGTTTGTTTTTTACTTTACTTCACTTCATTTCAGATTATGAGTTAATGAAAGCAAGGCAATGAAGTTTTAATAGAAATCAAACCAGTTTGAAAATTTTTAAATAAAAGATAAATTTTAACCACAAATTAAAGTGAACAATATCAACACAACTGGAACAGCAGAACACCATCCAATGGAGGACTTTAACCACTTGACCATGCAGTGTTCCTTTGATCACCCTGCTTCTATTGGACCAGGCTCTCTTTTGCTCTACAATCCATGAGACACATTCAATCATTACCACTGCCCACTCAAATATTCTACTAGATCGCGCACGCCCCTTTTAATTAACATTTTTATTTACACAACTATGTAACATGTAGGGTGGTCAAAAGAAGCCAACTGCTGGCGACGTTGCTGGTCTAGATATTCATCTGTCATGAATCTTTAGAAAGAGATGACAAAATCAACCACCAGCTGCAATACTAAAACCACTACTACAGCAGAATCTCAGTTTCTTAACCCTTGGTTCTTGTACCTCCCGATTTCTCAAACCAATTTTCATTTTCCCTGGAGGCTCAAGAAATCAGGATTCTACTATAACTTCAAAACTGTGAAAACCCTGGCATGGCACTTGTAGATACAAGCATAAATGCTGTGTTTAAATTCTTAAGTTAAATAAAATCACTTCAAATTAAAAGAAAGCAACTCACCAAAACAAACTGTTTCTTGGTCTTGCGGTTAATTGACACAAGAGTGTTTTGAGCCTCAGATGCTCCCTCCTTGATCACTTCATGATCTTCTCGCACACAAACAATAATGTGCTTTTTAAAGAGTGTTCCATCGGCATATCTCCAATCTTTATCCTCAGGTGTAAGAGGAACTGGTTCAGTCCCTGACTTCTTTACTTTCTGGCAGTACATCCTTTGATCTTTAAAGTTGGAAAAGTAGATGCGGTACTTGTGCACAAAGAATGCACCCCCTCCATATTCATGGACAAGCGTTCTGCTGCTGAAGTTATCAGGAGTTAGGGTTTGGAATCCCTTTTCTCCCTCACTCCAACAGCACACAACATATCGACCATCTTCCTCTGGACGCATCTCAGACCAGAACACCTTATCTGAAAAACAAATTTTCACATGATCAGCGCATAACACAGAATCAATTTCCTATATCACTATTCTGTACCTGCCAACTTTTTACGAGTTATAAAAAACGTGAAACTTTTACCCTAGCAGTGCCAGAATATTTAAAGAAGACCCAACCATGTTTTCTGATGATTTACAAAAAAAAAAGTTCAGAAGATTTCAAAAGCTCAAATTTTGCATACAGTACAGGAAGAAAAAACCCTCAGCATTTCCCAATCTGAGCACAAGGACATGTTTGCCACACCCAATACTGTTGGCAACACCATGGTAGCACTATGGTCTCAGAGAAATCAGAGAAAAACCACAATTTACATGAGGTCAAATGGCCTTTTTTCTTGCCTGTTTAGTGTTTGGGTCAAGTTTTGCATATTTTTCTGGTGTGAGAAAATGGTCTATTGCTGGAGCTGGTGTTTGCAAGAAACCTGATTAGGCATCTTGTGTTTCTGCCAATTTTTTTTTTTTCACTTTTATCTCATACACCTTCACCTTGTGCATGTTTTCTTCCACGAACCACCCCTCCCCCTCCCAAAATAAGAAACCTCTCACATCACGCCATGTTAATCATGTCATATCGTCTAGACATCATGCTGCCCAGCAAATGAGATTCACAATGCAAGTCGGAACTCTTTGATTGAAGAACGACAGATTAAGATGCAAATTAGTCGCGGGGCATTGTGCAGTTTAGCCAAAAAGGTTTCTGTCTAAAAAATAACATTTTTCTTTTTAAACCATGTTTCAAGGTTACTTAGCCTGCGAGAGAAGGCGGCTTTTTATTAAAATTTGTGAGTACTTAAACCCAGCGGTCATATTACAAAATTTGGTCTGCTTCCGGCGGGAATGAAACAGCCCGCTCTCTTTTCTATGATGCAAAAGCGAGAGGTATATATACTGGTCCGCGACGTGGAAACATTGTTTGTCGAATCCTTTTTTGAAAGTTAAGATTACTGGGCTCGCCTTCGGCTCATCACCTCCCTTGCATTAATGCTAAAAATAAAATGTCTACAGCGTGCATTCGCGCCTTCAGTCCCGCTGATCAGTAATGACCAAAATGTGCTTCAACTCGAATTAAATTTGCTTTAAAAATAATCCTACCTTCTTGGAATGGATCTATCCTGACTTCCATCAAAGAAATAGATTCCTTTACCACAACATCGCTTGTAATTGGGCTCACCCACGAGCCATACGGTGCAGTCGTTGCCGCCATGTTTTACAACAATCAATGAAAGTCATGCAAAGTCATCCGTGGCCGTCTGTTCTTTATGCAAATTTGCCTTGAAAAAGAAGTTGTCACGCAATTGTATGATGTTCACCTCTGGCTGGGGGACGAAAACTGATATTCAACAATAAAGATTGCCACGTTTCCTTCAACAATTGTGCTTATTATAATAACACAGGGTACTACCCTAATTGAGTGTCAAAATGGCGTACATTGCTGGAATTGAGCTTGGTGGGACTACATGCCTCGCTGCAGTTGCCGAGTTGAGTCATCCGACAAAGATTGTTGAATGTTTTGAGACCGATACTACCTCGCCACAAGAAACGCTCTCAAACTTGTCGGAATTCCTCAAAACGAAGCTTGCGAGTTTGAACATCGCTTCGTTTTCGTCTATTGGAATCGCTTCGTTCGGTCCAGTGGATCTCCGCAAGGGATCCAAAACCTACGGCTACATAACCACCACACCAAAAGAGGCTTGGAGAAATGTCGCCGACGTTGTGGGCTTTTTTAAACGTGAATTTGGCGAGTCAACACCAATTGGATTCGAAACTGATGTAAATGCACCCGCCATGGCTGAAATGGCGCAAATTGTAGGTGATCCCACGGATCCCCCCACGGTTGTTTATATTACCGCGGGAACTGGCATCGGCGTGGGAGCCGTGGTGGGCGGGGCCCCTATACACGGGCTTTTGCATCCCGAGGGTGGACACATGATGGTACCGCCCATGCCTGGAGACAGTTACCCCGGAGGCTGTGCCTACAATCACGGCTACTGTATAGAGGGAATGGTGCATTCTAAAGCCATTGCAGCTCGTGCGGGAGTGAGTCAACGAGAGCTTCATACACTTCCAGATGACCATGAGGTGTGGGACAAGGCTGGGTACTACCTTGGGGTACTGTGTCTAAATATAACATATCTTTTGTCCCCTCACGTGATTGTGCTAGGGGGCGGCATTATGAAACGCAAGGTGCTGTATGGTAAAGTTAGAAGATGGTTTAAAGATTTACTCAAAGGATATCTTGATGCAGAGAAATTCAAAACAGATGAAGGATTATCAAGCTACATAAGAGAGAGTGTGTTTGGTGATTCAGCTGGAATTATAGGAGCATTAGAACTGGCAAGGAAAGAAGTCAGCGACAAGTGATATAGCAATTGGCCTTTTATTTTCATGTGATCCTCCTTCAGACAGCTTACAGTCCCTTTCTATATATGTATTTTTTTCTTGACAATGTAAAAACAAAGAGTAACTAGGAGCACTGAAAATCTTAAATAAATCACAACGCTGCAGTGAAGCACTTGGTGTTGAAGTGGTGGGAATAACTATCCCCCCCCCCCCCCCCCACCCTCCCTGAACAGTCATGGCAAATGTTGCAGCTGTTAGGCCAGAATCAAACATTCGATTCTGGCCTAATGGCTGCATAATTTGGGCTCATCCTCGGTGTAAGAACCTGTGAAACTCGCCGGTGATGTAAAACAAAGAACAAACAATACAACAAAGAGCTGGCAAAACAAAGATAGAGAAGGAAAACAATAGCTCCAAAACAAAGAAAAATATCATAGGTTCTTACACCGAGGTAAACCCATCATTTGCCACAATTGATGAGGGAGTTATTCCCGAAACATCTCGTGTGAATGTCAGAACTTAGCACTGAAGATTTTAGTCTGACACTGTGAATCAGACCAAAGGGAAAAGAATTTGCAGGCCCCTAGTAGATGGTTTTAGCATGGGATTGATTATTATTATTATTATTATTATTAATTATTATTATTATTATTAATTATTATTATTATTATTATTATTATTATTATTATTATTATTATTATTATTATTAGAGCGTGTAAAAACTTTCAGAGTGTTATTATGTAGGTAGGCTATTGAAATTTTTACTGACATTATTTCATGGGAAGAACTTAAGGAAAACAAAATTTGTATATATATATTTTTAACCACATACACCTAAGATTCAAGTTTGTATGCTCAATAAAGTTTTGTATTATTTATAATTAAAAAATTATTATTATTATTATTATTATTATTATTATTATTACGAGTTCGAGACGAGACGAACGGACGTGTCACGGCTTGCTCCGCTACTTCTTAACATCGTTTTATTCCTTTTATCCTTTTTAAACGTTTAACCCTCAATATGTACCTACCGGAGAACTTATTAGATTTTATTGGGGGCTTTGGTCCAGAATACACAGCATAAGACTTGAGCCTAGACGAAAATACCGCGAAGCATACAGCCATCACAAGATGTCCAGAAAACCGAAGGTGAAGTGGACGGACCAAATGAACGAGGACCTGCTTGAATGCAAAAGAAAGGCACAGGAGCTAATAACATCCAGCGGAGCCCCAGTTAATGGGAATGGAAGGAAAAAGGGATACATAGAGATTATGAAAAACCTATGGGACGCTAAAGGATATGGAGACCTTGGACTAAAACCTCAAAATTTGCGGGACCAAGCATCACGACTTGAAAAAATTCAAGAAAGGTCAGTGGACAACACCTCGGGGGACTCGAGGGCGATGTCAGGAATTGATGAATCTATGTTTGGCATCGGAACTCAGTCTGCTTCTAATATTGATCATTCAGACAGCGCAGATTTATTTACTTTGGATTTTCAAGATGCTGGAAGTGATGAATCACGATATGCTAATTCACAAGAAATGGCGAGCGATTTGAATATGACCAGTACCACTACGGAAATCCCAGGAGGCGCAGAGTTAATGAAGCAGATAGAGCAGAATGATCTAGACAATGGGAGTGTACTGGGGTGTCTGCCAGAGCACAATGTTGTTGATAAGCCATCAATGATCACTTGGGGCACGCGGAGTGATGGCAGTCTCATTGTCATACCAACCTCCACCATAACAGATGCTTACAATGAGATTGTTACATGGAGAAAGAATGTTTTTCTGGTGCCATATGGTAAAACCGGAAAGGAATTTATTGATCAGGTTACATCGCACATTAATGACTGGAATAGCAACTCTGATCAACAGCACATATCCTTGAAAGCAGCCTTTGTCCTTTTGGCTGTTGCACTTCAAAAGCCAAGCCCGAAATCTAAGACAAAAGACCATCAGGATTTCTTATCTAAGTGCCTTGCGCTCTGGAAGGAAGGGGAAATCAGCAAGTTGCTACGCGAAGGTAGAATGCTCCAGGGGCGTATTGGAAAACTTAAGACATTTGATCAACCGGAAAAATCCAAGACATTTGCTAAGCTTGTGCTCGAAGGACAAATCAATTCAGCGCTGCGTTTCCTTAGCGAAACATCAACAGGGGGCGTGCTGGAGTTAACGGATGACGTCATGGCCCAGTTGAAAGAGAAACATCCAAACCCACAACCAACAACGTTGGGCTCACTTCTCTTCGGGCCGATTAACGATGATATCCCTGAATCGGTGTACTCAGAGATAAATGGTGAGATGATAAGGGAGGCTGCGTTAAGAACAAAGGGATCAGGGGGACCATGCGGGGTTGACGCTAATGGTTTTAGAAGAATGATGGCTTGCAAATCCTTTAAACAGTCGTCTACAAAACTATGCGAGGCGATAGCCACAAAGACAAGGACTCTATGTACAACTTTTATCGACCCTGCAACCATAGAGCCACTGGTGGCAAGCCGATTGATTCCCCTGGACAAAGGTGAAGGTGCAGTGAGGCCTATAGGGGTCGGCGAGGTGATACGAAGGATTATTGGAAAGTGTGTAATGAACGTTTCTAAGGGAGACGTGGTTGAGGCGAGTGGTTCACTCCAGCTATGCGCAGGTCAAAAGTCCGGCAGCGAGGCTGCTATACATGCTATGCATGCCATATTTGAAGCAGATGACACTGACGCGGTACTGCTCATCGATGCTTCTAACGCATTCAATGCACTTAACAGAGCAACTTCACTGCATAATATCCGGGTTCTCTGCCCTATAATTGCAGCATACGCCATCAATACTTACAGGAAGTCGGCACGCTTGTTTATTACCGGCGGCAAAGAGATCACGTCAGCTGAAGGAACAACACAGGGTGACCCACTTGCTATGGCCCTCTACGCCTTAAGCGTGCAGCCGCTGATCACAAGCCTGCAGGCGGCGTCCAGTACTAAACAGTGCTGGTTTGCTGACGATGCCTGTGGAGCTGGCTCGGTACTGGAAATCAAGAAATGGTGGGATGTCCTCAACAGCCTTGGCCCAGCCTTTGGCTATTTTCCCAACCCCAAGAAATGTTGGATTATCTCAAAGCCAGATAAAGAGGCAAGCGTGAAAGAAGTGTTCAAGGACACGGCTGTCAATGTGACGGTAGAGGGACAAAAACATCTGGGTGCGGTGATAGGTTCACGGGAATATCTAGAGGAATACGTTAGCGAGAAGGTGACCAACTGGGTCAGCGAGATTACCAAGCTGGCAGAGTTTGCTCTTTCTCAGCCTCAAGCGTGTTATGCTGCTTACACCTTTGGCCTCAAGCATCGATGGACCTATTTTTTGAGAACTTTGCCTGATATTCAAGAATTATTGGAGCCTTTGGAGAATGCCATATCTAAGGTGCTCATCCCTGCAATTACAGAGCATAGGTGCACTCGGCTGGACAGGGACATTCTAGCACTGCCAGTCCGTCTAGGGGGGCTTGGCATGACAAACCCGTGTCTTGACGCAAATCTTGAGCAATCCTCCTCCGTCAAAGTTACCATCCCGCTGGTCCAACAGATCGTGGCTCAATCCCATCAGATGCCGGATGATTCTTTGGTCAAGCCACTACAACAGGCAATGAGGAGTGAGAGAGCAACGGTGCTCCAAGACAGGGCAGAGCATATCAGAGGAGTAGCCCCACAGAAAGTCCAACGGGCACTTGACCTTGCTGCGGAAAAAGGGTCATCTGTTTGGCTGACGGTACTCCCCCTTCGTGAAATGGGTTTCAATCTAAATAAGAGAGAGTTCCGCGATGCAATCAAACTGCGCTACGATTGGCCGGTTGATGATATCCCCTCCACCTGTGTATGCGGTGATGCTTTTACAGTGGACCACGCAATGATATGCAAGAGAGGTGGGTTCGTTACCCAACGTCACAATGAGCTGAGGGACTTAGAAGCCGAACTCCTGAATATGGTTTGTACCGATGTTGAGATTGAGCCTGTCCTGCAAGATATCTCGGGTGAACAGCTGGGAAGAGGTTCTAATCGAGCTCCAGATGCGAGATTGGATATTCATGCGCGCGGGTTCTGGGAGAACCAACGATCAGCATTCTTTGACGTGAGGGTTTGTCACCCTAATGCCGATTCGTATAGGGACCTAGAGCTCCAACAGATATACCGCAATCATGAGAACGAGAAGAAGCGCCTTTACGCGAGGAGGGTTTTGGATATCGAACAAGGAACTTTTACACCCCTTATTTTCACGTCAACAGGCGGCATGGGAAACGAGTGCTTGCAATACCATTCCAGACTGGCGCAGCTGATCTCCATCAAGAAAGGAGAACATTATGCTAAAACAATCTCCTGGATAAGAGCAAGGACATCCTTCGCTTTACTAAGATCCGCACTAATCTGTCTAAGAGGTTCAAGAGCTAGAAGGAAAGCCTTTTGTGACTTTAAGAACATTGATATTGACGTTGAAACCCAGGAGGGAGCCATCGTGCAAACACTGTTCAAATAGGTTTTAATAGTTTATTTCTTTTATTTATTTTATGACATTATCTCATGGGAAGAATGTCAGGAAAAACAGAATTTGTATATATATTTTTTTGACAGATACACCTAAGATTCAAGTTTGTATGAATAGAGCATGTAAAAGCTTTCAGAGTGTTATTATGTAGGAAGGCTATTGAAATTTTTACTGAAATTATCTCATGGAACAAACTTAGGGAAAAACAAAATTTGTATATTTTATTTTAAGCCACATACACCTAGGATTCAAGTTTTGCATGAAAAGTTTTCAATTATTATTATTATTATTATTATTATTACATTTTTATACTTCTGAAATCATCAAGCTGTTAGCAACCTGGAAAAAATGTTTGGATGATGGTTCACATAACCTCTTGCAGTGCCCTTTTTTTCTTTCCAGGATGCTTACAGTTTAGTAATTTTGGTATTAATTACCTCAAATACAATAAATTATTATATGTTGTTACCAGAAGAGTAGGGTCAGTTTGGTTACAACATTTTTAATTATCTTTGTAAGTTAAGAAAATAAATTATTTTTTGAGACAAAATTATATGACCCTAAATAAATATTAAACAACTGTTTAATGCTCATGTTGGTCATGAAATTAATAAAATTGATATAATATTTTCGTTTCAATGTTTTATTATGAGGTGGAAACATCAAAATATGTTTTTCATTTTGGTAAGTTGCTTGCGAACTGGTACGGCCTAGACCAAGGACAGACTTCCTTAAAAAGTCAATAACATTTGATGGGTTCACATTATGGAACTTGCTGAAAAAGGCCACCTTAAAGAATCCTTAGCAAGTTTCAAGGGTGCTCTATAATATTGGTTTGTTTGTAATGTGTAGTTTTTGTAGTACATATATTATAATAATTTAAGTGTAGCTACCTCTGAATACTAATGGTCATTTGAAAAACATGCAACCATGTCAGCTATGCTGCAACACAGTTATTACATAACAGCTATTATTATTATTATTATTCCGAGATGCTGTAAAGCTCAGGTATGACTGGGAAATTGACGACAAGCCGACAGTGTGCGTGTGCGGTGACGCCTTTACAATCGATCATGCAATGATTTGTAGGAGAGGCGGATTCATAATTCAGCGCCATAACGAACTCCGTGACCTCGAGGCTGACTTGCTTAAGATGGTCTGTAGTGATGTCGAAATAGAGCCCGTCCTTCAAGAACTGACTGGAGAGAGGCTACCAAGCGGCGCTAACACAACGCCAGATGCTCGCCTAGATATACATGCCCGGGGGTTTTGGGAGAAGCAGAGATCCGCGTTCTTTGATGTGAGGGTGTGTCACCCCAACGCGGATTCCTACAAGGACCAAACCCCCAAGCAGATATACCGTAACCATGAAAATGAGAAGAAGAGGGCTTACGCAGACAGGGTTCTTCAAGTAGAACAGGGAACTTTCACTCCATTGGTGTTTACATCCACCGGAGGAATGGGCGAGGAGTGCAAGAGGTATCACAGTAGGCTTGCAGAATTAATTGCCGCAAAGAAAGGGGAGGATTACGCAACAACGGTGTCTTGGATCAGATCAAAAGTCTCATTTGCGATCCTCCGATCCGCCTTAATCTGCCTAAGGGGATCAAGAACTGTAAAGAGAAACAGGAACATTGACATTTATGATATGGACTTTCAAGTAGAGAATTCTCGTACTGCAATTTAGATCGAATATTTTTAATATATAGTTCTTCTCTTATTGTTGCTCTTGAAGTCGCTTTTACTATTTTTCTACATTTTTTAAAGACACTGTATTATTATGTAAATAATATGTTTATATACAAAGTTCTTACTCGAATAGTCAAATCATTGTAATTCCTTTAGAAATTGGTTAATATACAAAGTTCTTACTCGAATAGTAAAATCATTGTAATTCCTTTAGAAATTGGTTAATAAATTATTAAAAACTTGATTATTATTATTATTATTATTATTATTATTATTATTATTATTATTATTATTAATATTATTATTATTACTATTAAAATCATTATTAAAATTTTTGAAAACTTTTTTAAGTACCCACCTCCCCCCCCCCCCCCTTTCCTTCCCAACCCATGTTTACCCCTTTAGCTTACACAGTCAAATACTCCAGTTTGCCACGACAGGCAATCTTTGGTCTAAGCTTTGCTTTACTAACTTAAATAAACCAAGAAGCATGCAACGTCTAACAGATGCTTCTCCTGTGTCACCTTGTACATCATGCTATCCATTAATTTCCTTCCTCAGGCAGGTTTTTAATAACAAGCTGCAAAAACAATCATGTTTATACTGGTTAAATCAAAATTTTTACAGTGGCATTCAAATCTGGAACACTTCTCATTTGTGTGGGGAAACCAGTTGTTCTAGAAAGAAATCAAATGGAGTGGTCCTTCCCATTTGAAAAGTTTTTGGGGAAAATGGAAATATACCTTCATATATTCCTCTTTTTACCAGAATATTACTGAACCATTAATTTTTGCCCTTTTTGGACTATTACATACTCCTCAATGAAATAACCATGTTTTCCCTGATGTCTACAGAACACTACAGTGACTTACATCCACATCAATACCAGGTGCATCAAAGTTAAACACACGGGAGTAGAAATAAAACTCTCCATCCAATGAGAATTTTATGTTCTTTGCCTGGCGAAAACCATGCTGTTCACCTAACAGAGGAAAAAAGTGATCTTATGGTTTTCATTTTATGACAAAAGCATTAAAAGTGCTTATGAAATTATTCCTTTTTTTATTTTTGAAAGGTTTCACCTTCTGTGATCACAAAATAAAGATTTTTAACCTTCCTGAAGGTTTGCTTTTATCTTTGTGCAGCCAAATTCAAAATGATCATTGTTTCATCATCACTCAGTGATCAGTGATTTCATCACTCATCCCACTCTCCCCAGAAATGTTTCTTACTTTTGCACGGCCAAATGCAAATAATCATCGTTTTCCATCGTTACTTTATCATCACTTGCCCCAGTCTCCCCACAAATTGGAGCCACATTTGAGTGGAGAAGAAGCATCTTTGAGTGGCATCTGTGCCCTTCTTAAAATTTTTTTGTTGTTGTTCTTTGCTTATGATAAACTACTGAAAAACACTGGAAATGAAATAATTTCATAGGCACTTCGAATTAATAAGCACAAGCTCGAGAGTCGAGTCGATACAAACACTGAGAAGTAGAAGCTTAATTATTTTTGTTTGTTACTAGTGGTTCAAAACCAGGCATTAAAGTCTGCATGCCCTAAAACGAAGTATTATTATTTTACCTTCAAATTCTTTGTATGCCACAGGATGTCCCTTGTCTCTGACTGCTTCATACATCTTTATTGACTGATTTGGTGGGACAATCTGATGTGGTATACATTTCAAATACAGGTAATTAAATTCCACTGGTAAAAAAATAAAAGATGTAAAAACTATTTTCCTCACATCAAGCAGGGTTACTGGGTTATGTTTGATACAAATAAAGTAGCAAGAACCACAACTTGTAAACCCTTGGTAGAACTGTAGGTATAGCCTTATCTCTAACAATTAAGTGAGTCCATTGGTAGAATGGTTACTTGGTAACAAGATACAAATACTTCAATTAAAACATGACCTTGGGAGAATAACAGTTGAAAACTCTCTAGCGTTAATAGTTTTCAACTCTTTAGTGACAGAATACTCACAAAAAAAACTTACCTTGTCCTCTGAACCTTGAAATATTGCCAGTGGACAGTCAAGTTGGTCAATGTGATTTATCGGTGACCTTTCCTTGAATTTTTTCTTATCCTCAGGGTATGGACCTATCAGGGTATCACAATAATGACTTTGAAACTTGTGAGTTTCCCTCGCAATGGCTTCAAGGTCAGATATACCACAAAAACTTGTCCCTGTGCTGAACACCTTGTGGAATGTCAAGGCAGCCAGTGCGGCAAAACCTCCCGCAGAGCCACCATCAATCAACAGCCTAGCAGGATCAGCTTTGCCTTCATCAGCCAGGAACTGAGCACCACTACAGCAATCTTCAATGTCTGAAATACCCCACCTAACAAGGAGATGAATGAAATATTTCCTTAAATTAGCAATAATTATTGTCCTAAATAAACAGACATTTCTCTTTGTTCGTTTCCCTGAGAAGTTTTTTTAAAGAACAATAATAGTTTGTTGGCATTTTTACATGTAGTTCCAAATAATAATTTTTATCTAGAATGTTGTAAACAGTATACTGTAAACAGATTTTAACTTTGTAATTTTTAAAGGTTTTAGTTTAAGTTGGAGGGTCACAAGTTTATAAGTGTTCTCCACTATTTAGTGTAGTCTTCTTGAAATAAACAGGGTATAGAATGGTAAAATCTGAGACACACTGAGACGCCTATAGCTAGACCCTCATTTAAAATCCGAGACTGGTAATTAAACCTCCCTGAATTGAACTATTTCTAATCAATTTATTACCATTACTAATAATTATTAGACTAGCTATGAGCCCGCGTTTTCTATAAAATGAGAGCAAGTAGTCTAATTATTTTTATAAGTAGACCTCCTAGAGGATTATAGTCCAAAATGCACAATTTTAAGTATTTTTAAGCCACAATTCAAGAATAATTTTCCCTTTTAAGAGCAATGCCTTTGCAATCGACATGTTCTGTCCCAAGTAGAGCCCGGGAGAACCAAGCAGGTTGGCTGATTTCTAACAGAAAACAGCTAATTAATAATGTGTTATGCAACATTTGTACCATAAATAAACTACAGTAGGTAGGTAGGTTAAGTCTGCATCGAGCCTAGTGGACCATCACGCCATAGCTTATCCCAGTTTCTGTAGCATAAAGCGACAAGGAATATTTCTACTCCTCCCTAGACATGATGCTAATCCATCAGAGGGCTACCCCCAGCATTATTTCACTGGTACACATTTATACGTCAACTGGGTGGAGAGAAGAACTATGATAGCAAAGTGTCTTGCCCAAGAACACGACAACATGATGGCCCCAACTAGGGCTTGAACCTGGACCATTGATCCGGAGTCCAGTGCACTAACCATTAGGCAACCATGCCTCCCAGTAAGTAACCTAAAAGAGTTTTAAACTACTCACTTAGTCTTAAGTGCATCCCTGTACTCTCTGCCATAACCTGTGCTGCCGCGGTAGTTCACATCAAGCACGGCAAATCCCCTGGAAGTCAAATACAGTTTGCTGAGGTCCAGAGCTGGTGAACATGAACTTGTGGGGCCTCCATGAACCTTGACTAACAGTGGAGGAAGTTCCCCTTCTGGGCCTTGATAATCTTTGTTCTGCATATTAAATAGCTGTTTTATTTACATGGGATTCATTAAGTTTGACATAAAAGGGCAACTATATAATATAGGAGAGAAGGCAGGTAGACAAGAAAGTTTGAAATGAATTTCTTTACGTCCAGTTTTAAAGTAGGTAGGTATTGTCCCTGTGTATCATGGTGCTGGCAACTGGGTCCCACCTTCTACAGATGACAACCATATAATAATGATACATTTCTACCAGAACAAATAAGCCTTGCCATGAGTTTTAGCTAAGATCTAAAAAGTTTGGAAACCTAAAGGTCCTAGTCAGCCATGCCTTTGTTTTCATTGGCATGCTGGATTTTCTGTACTTCAATTCACGTGGAGCAATATAAGAAATCACTGTGAAACTGCTAAACACAAATTGCAGCAATGCAATAAGATTTTGCTTCACAACACAATTTCCGATGGCACTGAAAATAGCAGAGGCTGACAATTTATACCCTTGAGATCTCTCTAAATTCAGTGATATTCACAGATCAAGATGATCCTGACTTACTCAAGTTAGCCTGTACTCACATTTCTACATTTTACATACGTTAAACCCTGTAAAGTCACAGTACAGTTGAAGCTCTCCTTGTGACCACTCTCGTAAGCAACCTGCTCTAGTTATGACCACAATGTGAAACCCCATTTGATTAGAAGCTCTTGTAACTGGCCAATTCAAGTTACAACCACTTTTTTTGAATTCCTGAGGTGGTCACTTATGGGATTCAACTAAATTTTCTTAACAAACACCGGTTTCATGCCACAAATTAATAATCATTATTTTATTGGTTTATTATAGAGCAATTTTCACGAGTGTCAAAAGTAATTTGTGTTAGCATTGGTTTTGCATAACTATGCTTAGTGATTGGCTTCAAAAACTTGTGCCACCTTCTCAACCAGTCAGAAGTCAAACCAAAACCAATTATTATTCAACCACACATGTTTTCCCATGATTCACTCCAGCTTCATGTATTTGCTTTGAGTTTTGATTGGTTCACTGGATTTGTTCACTGAAAATTGCTCTAACAATAGCCAACTGACAGGTTTACTTTTCAGCCATATGCATGTTGAGTAAATTGACAACATCCAAAACACTGTTCAAAAATGATCAGTGTATACCTGTGGAGGATAGTAATATCCGTGGGCTTTAGCGCCATCTGTCGTGTCCCAGGTCTGTTTCTTGGGAATACTGTAATATGCAGTATCTATATCAGCACTGTGGGTTGTCCGTATAACAGAGGTTGTTCCAGATTCGACATCCAATTTTATAAGCTTTGTAAACATACAAGGACTGCCAGCTACAAGGAACGCACATTGTCCATTAGGAGAGTAGTGCATCTGGGAGAACATCCTGTAGTCGACATCTGGTTTAATTACGCACTGTTCGCCTGAAGGTTTCAGACATGCAAGAGTCTGCACAAAAAAAATAATAATAATAATCTGAATGAGTGAAAAAAAAGAAGTTTAAGCATAATGTCGTTGTTGAATTCAAACCTGAACTTTACAGACTGTACTTTAACTTTGGATGTTTTGCTGCATATGTGAGGTAAATTTGAATGAACTTTTAGCCAATGAAAAAATTTGGATGGTGCAAAAGCCTTTTAAGTGACTTTTTCTTCAATGTCCTTCTCTTTTAGGTCATTTCTGAGGCCCCATAATTTGCCAGGGGAAATGGGGGAGGGGAGAGTATCCCCTATCCAATTTATTTTTAGCGTATTACCCCACGACAGGGCCTCATTTCTCTATCTGTCACCAATCTTTACCTGTCAATCTTGACTTGTTTTAAAATTTAGTTTCCTCGGCTCTTGCAATGCCTCATAAAATTTAAGGATACCTTGTGCTAGATTAAAGCTACCATAGAAGGATGGGGCTTTTAAATAATCCAGTAGTATAGCAGCTCTCATCTGCTTGTTAATTTTACCAGAGTCCTCTGGTGTTGCTGCCATTGCTATAATTGTTTTAGGCTTATAGCCCATTCACACCAAAGCTTAAACATGTTTAAATATTGTTTAGTTAAACACGGTTTAAGATTGTTTTCTTCGTGGAAGTTGCTGACTGACGTTTATCGACTTCAAATTTAACACAATGAAAGCACAAGTTAGAGCACACTTTAACCCTATGTAAAATTTAGTCTGTCAGTTGTCTGTTGCTGATTTTCATTTTCTTAAACCTGGTTTAACTAAACATGTTTTGTTGGTGTGAATCAGGTATTAGAGGCATTTGCACCTTAAGTTTTTTTGAAGGGTTGCAAGCCATTCATGCGGGACCTTGCAAAGCTGTTACCCAACACGAGGTAATTTACTATTTTCAAACAAATCCAAACAATTATATAACAATATTGTTCATACTGAGCCAATAATCAGAATGTCTCCATTGCCAGTTGGATTGCATGAATAAGGACTTCCTCCAAATTTCCACGCTGGTCCACCAATCTCCGTTTCCTGGGGGCACAAACTGATCTCTTTGTTATTGTCATCCAGTTGATACAAATTCCACCAGTTTGTTTTGTCGTGAATGAATAGCAGCTTGTCATCAGGAGACCACTTAGGAAGCATAACACTGATGCCTTCCCCCCCTGACACCTAAAACAGATAAAAACAGTCAACACACTCAGGCGCAGAGCTCAATACAGTAGTTAACTTTATTGTCCACAAAATTCCAATCAACAATCAATTAATTTTTGTCATTTAAGCAAGAATTCTCAGTGGGAATTAGATATTAAAATTACCATATCTATTATATAGTAACCTATTTATAATACACATGCCCATGCACATCTAATTAAATCAAATTTCACAAATATGTTCCACTCAGCTAGGTACAAAAGGTCCCAATTTAAAGAAACAAGAAGTTGCTATAGCAACTTAAAACCGCGCTTATATTTTTGGCTAATTAACAGCTTTCTTTCTCAAAAGTCACGGTTAAATTTAATCTCTTTGCATTATGAGTAAAGGATTAGCAAAGTAGTCACGTTAGTCACAATCCGAGGTTTACATAGTCCCCGGCTATCTTTAACTTGGGGTTTTTTCCCTTCTAATGACGTAACCCCTGCACGTTCGGGCACGCTCAATTGTTTACTTAAGCAAATATTTCATTTTCTTTCAAATATTTCAACTCATTTCAAGGAAATAGCCAAAGAATTCACTTTGATTGCCTAAACCCACAAGAAATACTCGCAGAATAGGAAACAAATTAAATTAATGACCGTCGCTTCTGCCGACATAAACATGCAAATGAAACACAATGTTATTTGTCACGTAACAAAAGTGAAACCTGCAACATCAGCGCATTCCATGGCTGACGTAATACCTTTTTCAGTGTATTCAACATTCGCTTTGAATCAAACGCTCCGATAAAACCAAACGAAAATATACTTTATACACAATAAAGAAAACAATATCCGCAACATTTTCCGTACATTCATGTTTCAACAGCTTTTGGCGAACAAGTAAAGTAGTCACGCGAGTCACAAAATCAGTGGTTTACGTTATTTTCAGCTATCTTTAGCTAGGTGGTTTTTTCCCTACTAATGACGTAACCCCTGCAAGTATGGGCATGCTCAATTGTTTACCTTAGCAAATATTTCATTTTCCTTCAAATATCTGAACTCGCTCTAATGACACAGCCAAATAATTCACTTCAATTGCCTAAACTCACAAGAAATACTCGCAAAATTGCAAATAAATCAATGACCGTCGCTTCAGGCGAAACAAACTTCCAAAGAAAATACACAATCTTATTTGTCACGTAGTGAAAGTGAAAGCTGCAACATCAGCGCATTCCATAATGACGTAATGCCTTTTTTAGTGTATTCAATAATCGCTTCAATTCCAACGCTTCCATAAAACCCGAAGAAAATATATTTCATATACAATAGAGAAAAGTATATATACACATTAACATTTCAACAGCTTTTGGCGAATAAACATCCCAGGTTGCGTGATTCAAAGTTCCGATCGCGAATTGGCCGAGTTGAGGTTTGGGTCTGGTCACGGACAAAAAAAAAACGACGAAAAATAATAATAAATCAAGTGCAGAGCAAGAACCGCACTCGGCCCATGGCCGCGCGGTTAAAAAGACAAAAGGGAGAACAGATTGGCTACCTTACTTCACAGTACCCCTCTCCACCCAGGGGTTAAAATGGGTATCAGCAAATTGTTGGGGGAGACCTGACAAACTGCTGCCTGGGATTACCTTCAATGGGCTAGCATTTCATCAAGGAGTAAAGTCGACAGCTGTAATATTCTATTCCCTTTGTATTGTGCCTGGGAGGTGCGGTGGCCTAATGGTTAGTGCGCTGGACTCTGGATTGGGCAGTCAGGGTTCGAGCCCTGGCCGGGGCACTGCGTTGTGTTCTTGGGCAAGACATTTTACTCTCATAGTGCCTCTCTCCACCCAGGTGTATAAATGGGTACCGGCGAATTTACTGTTGGGGGTAACCCTGCGATGGACTAGCATCCCATCTAGGGGGGAGTAGAAATCCTCCTAGTCGCTTCATGCTACAGAAACCGGGATAAGCTCCGGCCTGATGGGCCACTAGGCTCGTATACAGACTTTACCTTTTTACCTTTGTATTGTGCCACAGAAACTGGAGTTAATCATCAGTCTGATAAGCCATCTCTGCTTGAAGACAGACAGATCACCAACTTAATAGTTCCATAAAATTAAGTCGTTACCTTTCGTTTTGTGTCCTGCAACAATGAATGCCCATTTGGTGCCAACTCTCCCAGCCAGAGCTCTGTGCTATCCCATGGCTGGTACAGAAAATACAAACAAGCATTAAAACAGCTTAAAAATAGAAAGTATGATGACAGCTCAGATTATGATTAAAAAATAAAATTTGCCCTCTAGATCCAAGACAGTTTCAACTTCTATGATTGGGTAGATCTAGAGGCCTGCCTCTCTTCAGCAAGCCATAATTTTACTTGTAATCAGAATTTTTTTGCAAGTTGTCACACAAGTAAAATAATCAATTGCTGCTGTTTAATGATTATTTAATATTATTTTCACAGACTCCATACCATATTGGGATGGTCCCACTGCACCCAAGCCAGTGTACCATTCGTGGACACTCTTGGTGTTGAATAAAAGTTTTTTCCTGAAACCTGCAAAAAAGAAAAAAATGAAAACTTTCAGAACTACTACTAACAGCTGTTGGATGAATAAATAAAAATACAAATATCTTAGATTATTGGATATTGTTTAGCTACAGCAAACAATGTTACCAACCAGCAACGACCTTTACAGCAAGGTACACACTGTAAAATTTATAGACTTAACTAACATATGTGTCTACTTCTAATCTTATTCTTGTCCACTACACTAATGGAGCTTCTCAGGACAATTTTAAGCAAACACCGAAAATGAACACTGTCAACACAACTGACAGGAGAGAGGCTGCTTTTTTACAAGCATCAGGCCATGTGAGTTGGTCTTAATAATCGCAAGATCAACACTATCAAGTGGTTTATATTGGAGGACTTTAACCTGTGACACCCAAATTTCAAGTTCAACCCTCAAACCAATTGCCCATATATGTTAGTCTTTCTTTGATCACCCTGCTTCTATTTGACCTTGCCTCATAAAACCCACACTTGAACCCTTAAACGCTATTGTACAAGTCATGTAACATGCAGGGTTGCAAAAGAAGCTGGCTCATCTCGATGGGTACTCTGCTTAGCTATTCATCTGAAGTTAGAGCAACTCACCAAAACAAACTGTTTCTTGGTCTTGCGGTTAATAGACACAAGAGTGTTTTGAGCCTCAGATGCTCCCTCCTTGATCACTTCATGATCTTCTCGCACACAAACAATAATGTGCTTTTTAAAGAGTGTTCCATCGGCATATCTCCAATCTTTATTCTCAGGTGTGAGAGAAACTGGCTGAGTCCCTGACTTCTTTAGTTTCTGGCAGTACATCCTTTGATCTTTAAAGTTGGAAAAGTAGATGCGGTACTTGTGCACAAAGAATGCACCCCCTCCATATTCATGGACAAGCGTTCTGCTGCTGAAGTTATCGGGAGTTACGGTCTGGAAGTCCTTTTCAACCTCGCTCCAGCAGCACACAACATATCGACCATCTTCCTCTGGATGCATCTCAGACCAAAACACTTTATCTGAATAACAGAATTTTCATATGATCAGCACATAACACAGAATCAAATTCCTATATCACTATTCTGCACCTGCCAACTTTTTACGAGTTATAAAAAACGTGAAACTTTTACCCTAGCAGTGCCAGAATATTTAAAGAAGACACAATCTGATGATTTACAAAAAAATGTTCAAATTTAGATTTCCAAAGCTTAAATTTTACATACAGTATGGGAAGAAAAAGCTCTCAACATTTCCTGGTCTGATTAATGAGTGCCAGGTCATGTTTACCATACCCAACACTATTTGCAGCACCAGTACTTTGACTTTCTAAAATCAGAGAACTCTGAGAAAAACCTTTCTTTTCAAGTTGGGTCATTCGTCAAACACTGCATTTTTAGGGGTGACAAGCCAGGATTTTTCCAGAGGTACCGGTACACACAACTTTCCAAATCCCCCTACAAGTCTGCTTCCCCCCTCCTCGCTCCCTTCCTCTCAAGTCCCAAATGTTTTTTTTTCCACATGTTTTGTTTAGACTTTTTATGATGAGAGTGTAATGGTGAGGTTACGTTGTAAGTGAAAGCCTTCTTTCTTGGTATGAAATCACAACTAAGTCGTAAATTTCGCCGGTTTCCCATTACCCGTACATTATTTTAACATTTTTTATCTTTTGTTTTCTTTCATTTTAATTTTGTACACGACCCCACAAGCTTGTAGCTTTTATCTTTCATCGTGTATGAATAAAGGTTGTATGTATGTATGCATGTATGTATGTATGTACAACCACAGAGCTTATCCTCTGTCTTTCTTCCTAGAAAACCCAGAATGAACAAATAGGGTTGTGGTCAATATTACAAAATTTAGGACCTATTTACAAGCAGGTAGGGTAACCCTAGTGCTAGGGTTACCCTAGCTAAGCAAGAGGGTTAGAAGATAGCCCAGGTTTACAAGTAAAAATTCGCAGGTAGGGTAACCCTACCACCCGGGTCAGCTTACACTGGTTACGCTTCAGTTAACCTTGTATATAGCATGTAACTGGTAATAATCTAAGTGCCAAACCCGATTTTCATTTCACATACGCAGTTTATCAGTTCCAGTAAAATCTTAATTTCCAAGCCTTTTCCATGCTTCATGCATCGGCCTGCAGCGAGATTTGGGGGGGGCGGGGGGGGACTCAGGATTTCAAGAGAAGGGGATGATCTAATGGGAGCCACAAAAAACGCCTAGAAAACCCAAAAAAATCCCTGGACCAAAAATTAACCCCCCAAAAATTCCCATGCCGAATTTTGGACCCTTAAAATTTTAAACATTAAGGGCGGTGACTCTTAACTACCAATTTGTATCTAAGGCAGGTTTCTAAATGCCATATTTTGGAAATCAGACCTCGTATGGATAAGCTTTTAGCACAAGTTTGTTCTATTGAAGATCCCTCCAAGAGTCACGTCCATATTTAACGCGTCACGTGACTAGAATAGAAAAAACCCTAAAACTCAAACGGTGGATCGATTTTAAAATTTAAATGAGCGTCAATAGATAAAGAGCGCCCACATGCGTAATGTGACGTATCGTTTTTGTGAAATTCGCATTATTATAAGAGTTATGGCGTAATGAACACTCATATTTACAGACTTTCATCAGTAGTGTTTCCTTTTTTCGTGTAAACGGTAAAGGCATACGTCAGATTATAAAGACGGTGACTTTATCTCTGATTCTTAAAAGAAATCGGAACTTTACCTTGTTTCCGTGAAGTTTTAGGGATTTTAAATTCTAATGCGCGGTTTGGGACTGGCACTAGTTTCGCACGCGCAGTGATACATTTTTGAGTTATTTTTTTCAAAAAAATAACTCTTAGTCGGCGTGAAGACGTATTTGGCTATTAAGTGGGTGGATGGATGGTTGGGTGGATCATTCATGTATGTATTTCACACCAATCAGATTTGGGATTCTATCAAGGACCAATCAAATTGCGGCTTGTATGTATGGATCGTTTTTATGAATAATTTGTTTTCGGTTCAAGGTACGGCCATTTTTGTTTTGCTATAGATTCAACCTTATTTGGCCGTGTTGCTCTGAAGTCTCTATTCCAGTTCTTGATTTTTATGTAGCTTTGGGTGAGAACATTGTGTGTGGGTTCTGAAACCGAAAAGTGTTTGGAAATTTGATGGTGGTGAAGGTGATTCTCTCGGTTTGCCGAATCAACTAGTTCAGTTGACGACAGAATATGGGTATAGTATTTGTTGACCACTTTATTTTAAATTTTATGATGTTTTTGAGTAGAATAAATATGTGTATTGAGAATAAATGTTGTGTCTTCCATTTTTAATGTCAGTGTTGCGGGTTTGCGCAACGTTTTGTTTTGGTCCCCAAATGGGACAAACTGATGCACTGTGGGTTGTTTGTATGGGCGAGTGTTAAAGAAATTTAACGAGAAATCTTTGAGATTCTAACCGCGCGGTGTTTAAACTGTTTTCTCTCGGTTAAAAGTATAGCATTAGTAGTTTTCCTATTAGTAGGAGCTTTGGCTAAGTAATAACACGAGCGACCACAAATCTCTCAAGATTTTCCTCCCAAATTAAGAATAACGTAATTGTAATATGTCGAGGCATGTGCGTTTATTTGGGTTTGAGAGTTGCCAAATAATTGGTATTTTCGTGAGGTTGGAATGTGGCCGGAGACGGTTCGACGTTTCCTGCTTAGGAATAGTAGGACTTCACATGGGCGGTCATGAGTTATTTATTGTACGATCGTTTGAAAAGCTCATGACGTGATGATGTTACAAGGGCACGTTTTGTCTGCTCGGCAAATATTAAATTAGGTGTTTTGACAACGTGGTTGGATGGCTCAGCAAGAGAAAATCATCATTTGTGCCGCGAGTGAGGGCCGTAGGAAGGTATAGTAGTCATTGTGCGAGTCTCGCGTTTCAAGCTTCGCATTGTTGATGGCTATCTTTAGTAGTATGGCGGTGCAATGCAGTTATTTCCGTACCAATGACGTAATGCTTGCAAGTGTTTACGTCGACCAAATTTACTTTCTTCAGATCTCTGAACTTGCCTCGATGAAACAGCCAAAAGATTCACTTCAACTGGCTAAACCGACAAGAAATAGTCGCAAAATTGCAAACAAATTAGCGGCCGTCGCTTCTGGCGAAATAAACATGCAAAGTAAACATAATCTTGTTTGTCACGTACCGAAAGTGAAAGCTACAACGTCAGCGTATTCCATGGCTGACGCAATACCTTTTTAGTGTATTTAATATTAATTCCCAATGCAAAGCGGTTGCAGTTACGTTTACTCATAGGCAAAAGAAAAAAAGACAGCCAGCTTTTTGGTAGTCTCCTTTGAAGCTTTTGTTTGTGCTCGTCACGCAAAAAACAACGGCTGAAAAGAAGACTAGCTTTTTGGGTGTGCAGTCAAGCGTGTAACACAACTTCATCGACAGCTATTTTTAGCACGGCCGTGGGAATATCGGTACTGATTATGTTACACTTGCAAGTTAGGGCACGTTTCTGCTTCTGGTTGCGAAATTAAAATTGTACCAGTCCAAGTAAAATCGTCACGTGGTTTGGCCGAAATGCACTGGTGACTAGAGTTGTTTGTTTCTCGCGTTCGTCGAAAGAAACACGTACTTGCTTGCAGAAAGGTTTCTGTTTTATATTGATGATGAAAATAACGGAGCCATTTCAGAAACCCGAGAATACTTTGTTCTTGTTCCATCTGGCTATTCACTTGCAATTTCTGGGTCAATTTGGCTTTCTTAGAGAGCGTGTTTGCGATTTTGTGATCATGTTTACGGTAAATGTTGTCAACAGTTTTCAATCCATGTTCTGATGTACTTAGCGGTTTTCTTTCGGCTTGGAATGAAAGGGGATGGATAGTTAAACATCAAGGTAACCTTAAAAGTGACTACCAGATATTTTTTTCTGTTTACTTTTAAAGAAATTACTGACGTATTTATTGTCTTCAACGGTATGGTTCGATCGATCGGTTGCAGACCATAGTCATATTTACAAGGGAAAGCAGCCTAATTTTAGAACATTTGCACAATTTCTTTTTAAATTGTTTTTGAGTTATTTTTCCAAAAGTAGTTCTTAGTCGGCACGATAGACCGTGCACATGAACCATGCACAAATAGCTCAACCCATGAAATAGACCATCCCAACAGGACTAACACCCAGTTCTACCTTAAGCCACCCAATCAATTGAAAAAATAACTCCTGCACGCTTAGCGTGCCTATGTTTCAAAGCAGGTGTACCCCCAAATAAAATTCATCATTTAGCATAACAAAACAATTCAGAATTGCTTGCTTCAAAATACAGCCTTCAGTAATCCCTTAGCAACTGCTCTGGATCTGTAGTTAAGAGTCTCCCCCCTTAAAAACATTAGAAATTGAAGTGTGTGTGTGTTTGTTTATTCATCATACCACCTGAATAATGTAAGAATGAATGCTGGTCAGGTAATCTCGCCACCAACCAAAGTCACCTCGGCTCATAAATTGAAGAACGAGGAATACACAAGTTTTGGTGGTGAGTTGGTTGGCGGCGAGATTCCCTGGTGGCGAGGTGACCGGAATTTATCTTTCCTTCAACTGGTAGTCATTTTAACACTAGAGACACTCAAGAACACTTGCATTCATTCTGAAAATAAAATGTCTACAGCTTCGGTCGCGCAAATGAGCAATGACAAAATGCGCTTCAATAATAATCCTACCTTCTTGGAATGGATCTATCCTGACTTCCATCAACGAAATAGATTCCTTGACCACGACATCGCTTGTAATTGGGCTCACCCACGAGCCATACGGTGCAGTCGTTGCCGCCATGTTTCACAACAACAACGCATATGAAAGTCATGAATCTTTATGCAAATTTAGCTTGAAAAAGAAATTGTCACGCAATTGTGTGTTCACCTCTGGCCGGCCGGGGAACGAAAACTGATATTCAACAAAACGTGAACAATAGGAGTTTAATAGGGGCTGACACGTTTCCTTCCTAACACTTGGTACTGCCCTATTTGAGTGTCAAAATGGCGTACATTGCTGGAATTGAACTTGGTGGAACCACATGCCTCGCTGCAGTTGCCGAGTTGAGTCATCCGACAAAGATTGTTGAATGTTTTGAGACCGATACTACCACGCCACAAGAAACGCTCTCAAACTTGTCGGAATTTCTCAAAACGAAGCTTGCGAGTTTGAACATCGCTTCGTTTTCGTCTGTTGGAATCGCTTCGTTCGGTCCAGTGGATCTCCGCAAGGGATCCAAAACCTACGGCTACATAACCACCACACCAAAAGAGGCTTGGAGAAATGTCGCCGACGTTGTGGGCTTTTTTAAACGTGAATTTGGCGAGTCAACACCAATTGGATTCGAAACTGATGTAAATGCACCCGCCATGGCTGAAATGGCGCAAATTGTAGGTGATCCCACGCATCCCCCCACGGTTGTTTATATTACCGCGGGAACTGGCATCGGCGTGGGAGCCGTGGTGGGCGGGGCCCCCATACACGGGTTTTTGCATCCCGAGGGTGGACACATGATGGTACCGCCCATGCCTGGAGACAGTTACCCCGGAGGCTGTGCCTACAATCACGGCTACTGTATAGAGGGAATGGTGCATTCTAAAGCCATTGCAGCTCGTGCGGGAGTGAGTCAACGAGAGCTTCATACACTTCCAGATGACCATGAGGTGTGGGACAAGGCTGGGTACTACCTTGGGGTACTGTGTCTAAATGTAACATATCTTTTGTCCCCTCACGTGATTGTCTTAGGGGGTGGCATTATGAAACGTAAGGTGCTGTATGGTAAAGTTAGAAGATGGTTTAAAGATTTACTCAAAGGATATCTTGATGCAGAGAAATTCAAAACAGATGAAGGATTATCAAACTACATAAGAGAGAGTGTGTTTGGTGATTCAGCTGGAATTATAGGAGCATTAGAACTGGCAAGGAAAGAAGTCAGCGACAAGTGATATAGCAATTGGATTTTCATGTGATCCCTACTTTACTAACAGTTGGTTATTTTATAATTATAATACCGTAACCGTTTTGGGTAACATTCTGACACTAAAATCCTTGCATGACCTGGTAAAATGGTTCCTTTGTTTTTATTTTTTTATGACTTAATTTAGAAGAAAAAAGTCTTCTTACACCTCTTCAAGTATTCAAATACAGTAATTCTAATAAACATTCCCTCTAAAAATATGATTGGGTATATTTACACCACAAATTGTGTTCATATATAAATTATAGCATTACTATTACGGAAGGTGCATTTTTATTTTTCTCTGGCCAAAGACTTATTTTTTCTTTCAACATCGACATAGTTTGTTACAAATTCATAATGTGAATAAAACTGATATATTTTGTTGAAATCAATATTTTATTATTTTTGTGGTAGAAATCAATATTTTTATGAAACATGGTTCATTAGACGTGTTTTTTTTACGAAAACAATAAAAAAAGATTGAAGTAATAATTAATAAATTAATAAATTGTTATAAACTAGTAAGAAACAAACCCGGAACAAACCTTTTCCACCCACTACCCCTTAGAAAGCTTGCTTACAGGCTGTAAAGAAACAAAACTATTTTGCCTCGCTTAACTTGAAATATGAGACGTGGACTCCTAGTGAGGTGACAAAACAGAGTTATCCTTGTTAATTTCATAAATCAGAACAATGTTTTTAGTGCTTGACATTTTGAAGAGGTCCATCAAATAATTTCTGTGCAAAGGAGAATTCTGTGCCGAGTGAATGAATCTGAAAGGGTGTTTGAGGACCAACTCACTGACAATGGCCGTCAAGTAACAAGTGGCAATTCTTGTATGAAGGAACATGTCTTGGTTTTCAACTTTTTGTTGGCTTGTCACCTTCTAAAAGTGCAGCTATCATACTGAAACAAAAATAATAATCACATAAAATGTATTTAGTGCACAAGTGGATTACAGACAATTCTTCCTTAACAGACACCTACATAAGATGGACACCTGGTGTTGGTCCCATCGCTGCCATTATGCAGTCATTTTACTGTGGCTAACCTCCGTCAAGACGGACACCTCTTTAAGATGGACAGTTGGACCAGGCCCCAACTGTGCCCATCTTAGAGGGAATTATGACTGTGTACTTGAGTTGTTTTAATTTCCATGGTTCACAACATTCATAATAATAAAATGAGTGAAAGAAAATTTCACACATTGTTATGAATTACTCACACCAGTCCCAGTGGGACATCACAGAGTGATGAGAAACCTTACATTGCACTCTTTAAAGGAGTAGAGGAACTGTCATATTTATGGTGTGGTGCCAGGTCTACTGGCTTTCTAGCATTACCGAATAACATAATTATTTTATTGCATCTTTCAATAAATATATCAGCCAGTAAACTGCTAATGTATCAACATTTGAAGAGAAAGCCTTACCTATAAAGATATAGGAAAAAGAAAACCAGATGAAATCCAAGCTTGACCATGGCTTCTTTAAGAAATGCCTTTAGTTCATGCCTGTTATGAATCTCTGCAGGGTCATACAAACCAACATTTCCAGCTGGCTTATTCACAAACCTGACAAACAGAAAGTTATCCTGTAACCATATTTGCTTTTTTCTTTCAGCAAACATTGATATGAGCTATATAATAGTGATATAAGCACTAATATTGATATATTAAAGCTTCTTGGAGCTTGCACTTCTAATAGGCTCTAACCAAGATAAGCATCTCGGCCAGGCTTAAGGTAATTACTATTTGGATTATAATTTATAAAGAGGCTGAATCAGGATCTGAATTTGAGCACATCAGGAGCATCACCCTGTCAAAGATTGAATTTGGCAATACCATTCCTCTTCAAGTTGTTGCTTTTTTTACCACTGGTATATCACAAAACATATCACAAAAGTGCACACACTCATAAAAAAAAACATAAACAGAAAAAGCTATCGAGACAACAAATTTCAGTTCTCAGACAAACATTAATTTTATGGAAATAGCCTGTCATTGTAACACATCATACTACTCTTATCATTTGAGTATGTAACAAGGGAAGTTTTGTGCCCAAGTTCTACCGTTATAAAACTCTGCTGTTGTCAGGTGTGTCAGAGCTAGTTTCCATTGGAAACATCTGCTATTGACATCATTAGTCCCGCGAGTATGAAAGAAGAATCAGATCAAATACAAAGATTTCATGCGCACAACAGACAGATGACGTCAATAGTAGAAGATGTTTCCAATGGAAACTACCTCTGTCGCTACTGACAACAGCAGTTTCAACGGCAAAACATGGGCACAAAACTTTCCTCGTTGCATACTCAACTGACAAGCATAGTACTTTGAGAAAGACTGCTGGACAGGTGTTTTATGTGTTAAACCTACCTATAAACAAGCCATCCTAGCAAGGGAGCATTGAGCAAGAAATATAACCACTGGTAATGACCAAGTAATAATATTGTTATAACTCCATGAGCTACCATTTCTGGAATAATCCACTGAAAAAAAGTGTAATATTTATTATTAAAGTTTTAATTATAAATATGTTACAGGTGCAGTGAACTTTGAACTTAACTTTACAGAATAAGAAACAAAAGTACTAATGAACGTTTAAGCCTTTGCCAAAGTAAGCCAATACAAAACTGACCTTACAAGCGCCCTAATGGTTTCGCTAACTACTCATTTCCACTCTGCACTAAACAAACTATTCTTGGGTGTGGTTAAAAATGGACACTAATTTGTTTCAATTGCAAGCAAAGTTGACAGCATTTAAAGTGACCTTTCAAACATACGTACTTACCACGTTAAGCCTTCGGCAGCAAGTAGTAGCATTGATGTAGTCGCATTCTAGATCCGATAAGTTAATGATCTTAATACATAAAATGTCAAGGTATTTCGACAACGTGCAAATTAATTTGGAACTCGAGAACAAGTGCAAACTATACTACATTTTAAAATTTAAATCAAATGATTACATCAGAAGTAGTTCTATGGTTTTGGTGATGGAGAAGTAATATCCGGCGCTTTTACCACTAAATGATAAAGCTGTAAACTGACAAGACATGCCAAAGCACAATCCAGCAGGTCCGTTCCAGCTCAGTAAAGAAATGAAGACAGTGATTTTACCCTCACATCAAGCGATCATTACATTCGTTCCTATCAACCAAACAGCATTTTAAATTTAAGTGCCTTTTTCAAAATAATGTCGTGGAAAGGATACAAAATAAACGGTGAGAAAAAGGAGCGCGGCTCCATCGATGAGCGCAAAGATGAACAACGCCGATTCCGACATTTTGAATTATCTGGACCGAGGTAGAAACGCAAGGGAGTGGGAACGACAACAAAGAAACGAGGCTCTTCTATCCATTCCCCAGTAGAGAGGGGTGTGACAAGACTTTGTACTTTGCACTGTACCAAGTTTCGTGCAATTTGGCATTGCAAAAATTGTGATAAACAGATCAAATATCACTATATTTATAATTTTGTTACTTATTTTGTGTAAACGCGGGACATAATTAAATTGTAATGTTAAAATTAGAAATCATTTAACAGTTTTCCTGTTACCCTACCCTACAAAGTGACATTTGACTCTTCGTTGTCAAGACAAAACACAAAGCCGCGCGGTTGTTACGAAGTTGAACAGTTCAATATGGCGTCCAGTCATGGAGCAGCCGTTACAAGAAATCATTGCTATACTGCCCCTCGGCACCCTAGAACAGTTAAACCAGCAACTATAAACGAAAGAACAAGAAGTTCTTTAGAAAATGAAACGCTCGAAGGTCATGGATTGAGTGAGGACAAGCCGCCATCTTCTCGGAGACAAAACAGGCACCACCAAGGTCATAAACCCAAAATGTCGGTCAGAGAGTCTTTATCGCAGTCTCTTCGCGAACTAGACGATGTCGACGAAGAGCATTTCTACGATCACTTATTAGCGTTGAAGAATGAGCACAAGAAGACCTTAAAGGCGGTTGAAAAACTATATTATTCTGAGAAAGACAAATACGACTCTGGATTTGAATTGGACTCAAGCACTAAAATAGCGGTGAACGATTATGATGAATCTAGAATCCCTAAACAGTTTCCATTGCGTAATTATGATCCTTTTAAAGAAGCCACTGAAGACGAGGAAAAAGAAAATACTAGCATCCCAGTCAGACCAGAAGATCACATCAGGGACATGTCGGTAAGAGATGAAAGAACCATGGAAGATAAGGAAAACGAAGGTATTGATAACAGAACAGGGTAGTTTTATATATATTATTACATATTTATCTTTTATTTATTAATCAATTTATTAATTAATTTATTATTATCTATAGTATATTATATATTATTAATATTATTGTCTATCTTTAAACTCTAATAGACCTTTTCACAGTTTCTGACTCCATCTGCATTGGGGGCCAAACATGGGAAAATTTACAGTAAATGTATATGGGAAAAGTAAGGAATCTAATGTCTACTAATTAACAGAAAATCTGAATTCCAAACCATTTTTTTATTATAGCCGTGTCCTTCAAATTTAGTCTTTTGCTAGGTATCTTTACCTTGTAATTCATAGAAATTGCAGATGTTAATTTTCGTTTATTTATTGTGCTTTCACCTCCTTACTTTTCCCATACATTTACTGTAAATGTTGCCCTGTTTGTCCCCCAACAACGATGGTGTCAGAAACTGTGCAAAGGCCTATTGAAGTTATTGACCAGTTATTGGCTTGATTTATACTGAGGATGGGGGATCATCCATCTGGGACGAACTTGGGCAAGTAATATTAGTGTGTCTGATAATTCATCTGTGTATAAATACAAGCAAACAGATGGATCACCTTTCCAGACAGATTATCCCTATAGTTTGTCTATCAAGATAAACTAAGCAGATAGTGTGTCTGGAAAAATGATCAGTCTGTTTGCCAATATTTATGCACAGACAAATTATTAGATGAACTAATGTTGTTTACCGAAGTTCGTCCCAGATGGATGATCCATCTCTAGAAAAATCAAGCCACTGCTTCGTTCTCAACAACACTGAATATTGAGGTGGGTGGAGGGTGGAACACATGCAGGCTTTTAGGCATCTTAGGCAGGATTCTCAAATTTTATTATTTTATTATGTTGTTTTTAGATGAACTGTTGTAGATCATGTTTACAGTGTGACTACTCAAGCCGAGCCATTTCAATGAAAATTAACCAATCATTTATTGGGAACAATGGATGGCAACTTTTTTGTGAACAATCCAGTTACATTGAAGAATTCAAACAATAGTTCCAGGGCTCGACACTAACTTTTCAACTTACTAGCCTAGTGGCTAGTGACAACTTAGCTGTTACTAGCCAAAAAAAATTTTTACTAGCCACGCGGTGATGTCTCCAGTTAAATATCTTCTTATATCCATTATGCCCGGGATTATAGAATTTTAAGAAAAAGCAACAATATTCACGTCTCAAACCGCTTGACACAGTCGGCACAGCTTGTGTCACGCTTGACTGGTTTAAACACAGCGAACGAATTTATCATCTAAATGAATTGCGCTGGTTTTAATTTTGTTCAATGGGCTTGTGTTTTCCTTACATCAAATCTCTCAGGCCAACAGCTCACAAAGGAAAATCCAGAGATTTTCCCGTTAAGACTTTCAGGACTCTGTTTTTCTGTGAGACTTCTTTGGAAAAATATCGAGACACCGAGATGTCATTGTTAACACTGTCAGGTCTTCTTTACAAACAGGCGCCGGGGTCGAAACATTTCAAAAGCAAAACGACTATCTGAACAATACTGCAAACTGTTGTTGGCGAAATTCAAATGCTAAAAACGGCTGATTTAAATTTGGAAGGATATAAATCTTTCTCTAATTATTTTTGTAGTGGCAAGCTTTGTCAGTATGCATATGATGACAAATCACCGATGTGTTGTTACTCAAAATGAAATGTTATCCCTTTATAGTTCCGCACGATTTTGTGCATGATTTAATCAGGAGAAGCTCGTGTTTTGTTCTACTAATTTCGAAACAAAAAAGGAACATCGATGTGTGCTTTCAGAAAATGCTGTCTTGTTTGTCAAATGCCACGCAACGAAAAGTAAACAGTCTTAAATTTGCATACGCGCTGAACAGCAATGCCCAGTAATATAGTATGTCAACAAGGAAGAAATTCCGAGAAAATTATTTGCGTATGGCTTCCTTGTGAATGACAGAAACTAGTTCGGCTAATTTCATTTTGTTTACTAGCCAAAGTGGCTAGTGGAAATCGAAAACCCACTAGCCAAAACTGAATTTCTACTAGTCTGTGGCTAGTTGGCTACCGTTAGTGTCGAGCCCTGAGTTCTAGAACAAAATTCGAAAACCCAACAAAGTTGCGGAAGATGCAGACCTCTCAGGAAACTTTTTAGTTTTTTGATTGGTTGGTTTAGATCCTAAATTTTGAGTGATTTTCAACGGTTACGGTTTGAAAGTCACAAAATAAGTTTTTAAGCTAAACTTTTCCGAGTAAAAGCAATAATTGTGATACTTTGCCACCAAGGATGGGATCAGTAGAGTGTTTACAATATAGTGGAGGTAAAAGAGACTTTTATTTGCTATCACTTGGGTACATAATTTGTTGCAGAGCTGTTGTCTGGATGCTTTAACATCATTGGTTTGTTTGTGAATAAGTTGCCTTTTTGTTACTAAAATTCTAATTATCCTCCACATTTGTTTGTAACTCGAGGCCTATTTAGATTTTAACAGGCTCGATCATCGAGGGAGACTACACGCCTCTCTTTTGCAACATATAGAATTGTGACACTAATTTGGACAAGATAGTGTTTATTATAATTGTTTCAAGATTTGCATCCCTTCGTTTTTTCCAGGAGATTCATCTCGAGAGGAACTGCAAGAATCGCGTAGAAGATCTTATAGTGATCCTATAGATGGCGATCATTGGGAAGAAGATGAAATAAATGTGACCAGGAAACGATCAGAAGATCGAAATGTTCTTTACAAGGAAATGTATCCTCAAAGATCCTCTGCGCTTGATGTAGTTGAGGACATGTGGGAAGGGTTCTCTGTGTATGATTACCCACCTGACGCGAGCCCTCCCCGTGAAAAACAGGCGAAAACGAACGAATGGACTCCGCAGATCACAATTCCTAAACCATTCACCATGACTATAAGAGAAGCTAAGAAAAAGGTGAAAAACCCTACAAGATCACAGATGATTCTTCTAGAGGACTTGAAAAAGAAAAAAGAAAAAGAAGAGGCGGAGTTGCAAAAGAAATTCCGCGCGCAGCCCGTTCCCGCCACCACGTTTCTACCGCTTTACGACGAGATCACGCGACAAAATGAGCTGAGAAGGTACCAGGTGCGAGAGCTTAGCAAAGCGATATTAAAATCAACTGAAAAGCCGTTTAAATTTGTGAAAAGGGAAGAGGAGAAAAGGCAAATGCGTCGAACGAAATCTCTGAGCAATCTTGCGGATTTCGAGAACAAAGCAGTGGAGAAAAAGAAGTTCAAAGCTAATCCATTTCCCGATCGTTTGTTCGATCTGACTCTTGCA
Source organism: Meandrina meandrites (assembly GCA_963693305.1). Classification (NCBI taxonomy): domain Eukaryota; kingdom Metazoa; phylum Cnidaria; class Anthozoa; order Scleractinia; family Meandrinidae; genus Meandrina; species Meandrina meandrites. The sequence continues at coordinate 36,084,873 of OY855909.1, read as the reverse complement.
GATAGGATCGCCGAGAAAGAGGAGTACAGAACGATTCGAATGCGAATGCGATCACAAGAAATGCTCGCTGGGTCACGCCTCCCTCCAAATATGGAATCACGAGGGGCAGAGTACACGCTCGGTCATTTTCGCAGCAAGTTGAATAAGGAAGGTAACAAGAATGCATTTATGACAAAAGAGCACAAGTTTAGGCCACAAATAAACCCTGATATACCAGAGTTTGATGAGCTGCACAGACAATTTGAAAAGGAAATGAGAAACAAGAAACGAGAAAAGGAACCCACTGTTGTTGAGCCGTTCAATCTGAGAACAGCGCGCGTATCCGCTGCAAGGCAGTCGCGGTGCTCGCGGTCCCAAGAGGTGTCGGATAGTGGCAGATGGTCCAGAGATCGCTCCGCTAGCCGGGAAAGACCATCTAGTGCCAGGCCTCATACTCCACATGACACACTTCCATTTGGGTAAGTGTAAATCACGGTTCTCTGGTTTGTTTTAGCATGTAACCCAGAGACCGATCTATTAAAAAAAAAGTTCAGTGAAAGTTGTTGACTTGCAGTTTCAGTTTGCGATTTCGGCGCGCGCGCCCACTTGGCCATTAAAATTTTAATGTTGCTGATGTAATGAGCATTACCACAATAATTCCGTGATGCCAGCTTCTAAAAATATAAAAATTTTCCCCCCTTCAAATAAACGCCTCACTCTGAAGGTAGTTTTCTTGGCATGACTATGAATTTCTACTTTAGGACTACGGAATCTACGCGCCTGCGTGAGAGCACAGTTCGCAAGAGCCTGGAGCAGAGGACAGCGAATGAACAAGACGAGATCAAACAGGAACAGCGTAGGCGACGCCGTCAGAAACTGTTAAAGCCAGAAGTGACGCGGAAAGTGATGGCAAATGATCACAGTGGACAACTGAAAAAAGCTGCAAAAGAAAAGGTTCAAAACTTCAGGTATGAGAGGAAAAGCACCGATTTTTTGTACCGTTTTTGTTTTGTTTTGTTTTGTTTTTGGCTCGTCTGGTTTAAATTTGTTGCTTTTCTAATGCGCATAGCTGACACGGTTTTACGCCTGCACTCACCTTGCCCAGAGGATTTCCACAACGAACGCTCCATGGAACCTCTGCGGTAGAGAGAGCCTACTGCACGCTACGGCTTCCTGCAATATACTTGCACGTCGCGGCAAACGATTCTTCTTCATTCTCAAAAATTCTTGTGTTCTTGAGATACCCTTCCTCGATCGTCAAAACTTATAGCGGACCACTTGTTGCTTGCGAACAGGCTCTCCGCTTTTTCGCGCGTTTTCTGTGCTTTTTCACGCGGAGAGCCTGCTCGCAGGCTACACTTGTTGGTGGAGCTTCACCCACATATACAAGTGCATTAGCTGCTCCATATAACCCCTAACCTGCTTGTCTCTCGGGGTTTGAGGGGGGGGGGGGGGGGGGGGAGGTGATTTCGTGGAAAACCAAAGGCAAGTTTTTTGAGAGGCTTTACTCAACTGTTTCTTTTTGTTGCTTTGTTTGCCTCAGGGAAAGTGATCGAGCGCGAAAAGAGGAATACAACCGTGAGCTAAAAGAGATGCAGGACCGCGTAAACAAACGACCTCTGCTTTTTGAACAACAATCACAGGCCACTGCAAGGCGCGCCGCAGAGCGAAAGTACGCGGATATCCTTCGTAGCGCAGGCGTAGACGAGGCGCTTGTACAGAACTTGGTTACCAAGGATGGGAAGATCGTGGATGCCGAGTCGGACGATGAGTTTGAAGAGACTGGGTCTCTGATGAATTTTGACGGGTCAAGGCGGTCTTCTGGTGCTGAATACAAAAGAGACAGCCATGATGCTTATCTGGAGGAGAGCGGCAGTGATGTGGAAGAAGAAATTGACGAGGAGGATGCAGAGGAAATCTAAAGAACTAAATGATAAGGCTCATGTCCACCACTCAAAGCGTCGATCGACTGTGGGAAATTCACAGGGTCAACGAAGACAATCTGACTCACTTCCTAGGATGCAACGCGACAACTCGTGCTTCTCAATTTTATCAAATTTTATCAACTTAAGTGTCATGACTGCATAGTAAGTGCATTAAATGACGGTTCACGCACAAAGGCCCACAGAATGTGGCGCGAAGATCTGTATTGTACGATAAGATAACTTTAATTGTTCATTTACAATAGTCTGATGTGTATAGGTCGTATTTTAAGTGATTGAAGTAATGTTTGATGATCAATAAACCTTTAGGAACTATATCATATTTGCAGTCGAATAATGTAGAAATTTATCCTAACAGCGGACCACCACAGTGACCCACAGTTATTTATCTCTTGAGCGCGGTGCCGACTTGTAAAGACGCGAAAAGTTGGCTTTGACCGGTACCTTTGACCTTTGACCTGGGTCAAAGGTGGTAAATGCCATCTTTGCCAAGCCTTTGATATACATTTGATTGCGACAAAGGCGTATTGCCTTTGATGTGTAACAAGGGTGTGACAAAGGTACAGTGAAATGTGACTTTGACTTGTGTCAAAGGTACCTTTGCCGCGCGTCAAATCTTTACTAACTTTGACAAAATAACGACAACTTTAAATGTGTGGATTTTTTTCTGGAGTAACTCAGTGAATGAATGGCCCTTTTGTTTTACTTCTATATCTACTCTACTCTACTCTACTCTACTCTACTCTACTCTACGCTACTCTACTCTACGCTACTCTACGTAGGAGGCTCTGCTTTGCTCTGCTCTACCGTGCCAGTCTACTTCACTCCACTCATAGTTACGCAGCTCTCGTAAGCTTGTAATTCTACTGGTCCTCTAGTGTAGCAGCTGCTATTGTTTTGGGGGCTCGGGGCATTGTTCTTGTTGTTTGTTCTGTTGTTCTCTCAGCCACTCATGTGAGACCTTACGAGAGCTGCATGGCGACTGATCCTCCACTCCTCTACTAAGCTCCGCCCGGCACGGCACGGCTAGACTCTGCTCTTCGATTCTTTACTCTCACCAGCGCTGCTCTATTCAAATCCCGTGATCCGCACGTTTCCTCAGCTTAACGCTAAAATAGAGCTATCTTATCATTTGTTTTTTCATTTACTTGAGTTAGCTTTTACTGGGTATTTGACACGTGTCTCAGAGCCCCTACTAACCCCATTATAGTCTATTCTGTAACCACTTAATTTATACACCCCCATCCTAGTCAGGCTTTTGCAAATGTAGATTACTAGCTGGCTCCCAGCTTAAGGTGTCTCTCTACAGTTTTTTCTGGACCATACCAAACATTTTCATTTGGCCGTTTAGCAAACTTCCCGGACTCGGATCGATATGAAATTTTCACCAGCTATTGGAATTGGATTGAAGTTTGATATAATATATTTTTTAGGAAAATCGATATTTCCATGGCAACGACAAGTAGAAAAACAAGATATCAGTTTTACTTGAATTCTACGAAAATAAGATTTGACGTAAAAAAACTAACGCCAGTATCTAAAACTATGGTGTACTACACATCAAATATGCAAGAATAAAAAAAAATTGTATGTTTGATTTCGAATAAACCGAAAATATATTTCAAACCATGCTTTTTGCATTATAATGATAAACGGACCGATTTGAAGACACTGCTTTCATGAAATCAGTTCGAAATAACACCAAAATGTGTATTTAACTTATCTTTCGTCGCCGTAAAAGTTTTGTTGATTTTCGTTATCGCGATCTCGAGAATTGGATTTTTTCATACGGTCACTACCAATCTAATTTTTGGTAAATTTTCTTCTTTTAGCGCTTTTCCGAAAATCTCCAAAACGGCTCCAACGATTTTTTCAAAACTTTCGCAACACATGCTTGATAATGCAAAGAATTTAATTCCAAAGTTTTATTAGCGCTGATTTACTGAAACACGTCCAAATTTATCCTCAAAGAAGGCGTTCGAACCGACGAAAATGTTGCGTTACAAATTCAGCGTTCGCAATTTATGCTAAAATATTCAAATTAATGTTTTTTACATTCCATCGAGTGAGCAAAAGAGTGAGGGAAAAAACACAATATTGAAAACAATAAAGATGGATTGTTTTCAATATTGTGTTTTTTCCCTCACTCTTTTGCTCACTCGATGGAATGTAAAAAACATTGATTTGAATATTTTAGCATAAATTGCGAACGCTGAATTTGTAACGCAACATTTTCGTCGGTTCGAACGCCTTCTTTGAGGATAAATTTGGACGTGTTTCAGTAAATCAACGTTAATAAAACTTTGGAATTAAATTCTTTGCATTGTCAAGCATGTGTTGCGAAAGTTTTAAAAAAATCGTTGGAGCCGTTTTGGAGATTTTCGAAAAAGCGCTAAAAGTAGAAAATTTACAAAAAATTACATCGGTAGTGACCGTGTAAAAAAAATCCAATTCTCGGGATCGCGATAACGAAAATCAACAAAACTTTCACGGCGACGAAAGATAAGTTAAATACACATTTTAGTGTTATTTCGAACTAATTTCATGAAAGCAGTGTCTTCAAATCGGTCCGTTTATCATTATAATGCAAAAAGCATGGTTTGAAATATATTTTCGATTTATTCAAAATCAAACATACAGATTTTTTTTATTCTTGTGTATTTGATGTGCAGTACACCATAGTTTCCGATACTTGTGTTAGTTTTTCTACGTCAAATCTTATTTGCGTAGAATTCAAGTTTAACTGATATCTAGTTTTTCTGTTTATCGTTACCATGGAAATATTGATTTTCCTAAAAAATATATTATATTAAACTTCAATCCAATTCCAATATCTGGTGTAAATTTCACATCGATTTGAGTCCGGGAAGTTTGTTAAACGGCCAAATGAAAATGTTTGGTATGGTCCAGAAAAAACTGTAGAGAGACACCTTAAGCAACCTGCTCACTTTTTTATGGATCTTCTTTGTTAACTTTTTAATCTAGCTCTGTCTAAAAATCTAAAATGAATCTTATTCACCTACAAACATTTCGATACATATTTCCTACACAGACTTACAAACCTTTCCTCATCAGGTTTTCTTGATCAAGTACCCTCACTGGAACCACCATATTGGTTAAAATAATTATGTTTGCAAACTGCCGTTGTGACCCGATTCTTGACTGCGCACAGCGCATCCCCATTAGCCTTTTACTGGAAAGTAAATATAGCTTATTGCTAAAAACTAGCCATGGTATATAGCAATTCCTGAGTTTTGATTGGTTTACAGGCCATTGTATATGAGCTCATATACCATGGACCACAAATATGGTAATATGGTGGGTGTACGCTTAAAGCGGGAAAATCCGGGGAGCTCAAATATTGCAATTCCATTCGCGCTTGTTGAATATGAGATCATGTGAGATAGTTGTAGCCAACCCGGCGCTACGCTAGAATTCAATAAAAAGGTAACAAAACGAATGGCAAGCTCGCGTTTGCCATTTGTCGTATAACGTCACGCTTAATCTCTCTAATAAAGACTTTTATTCCCTCACTCTGTGCCCTGCACAAATATTTCACCAATTTATTTGAGTTATTACCTGTTATTACTGGAATAACCTGAAAATGGGGTGCTCCAATGTACTTATATCTGGAGGGTGCATGTAACTGAATTCGTCATTTTTTCACTACCAACGGCAAAACGACTGAAGGGAAAGTCATCTCTGAAGTCCGAATTCCAGCTTATGACTTCAAAGTGGAAATATTTGGTTTCTATGTTTCAGTTTCTCTTGTTGTTTTTTTATCTTAGATATTTAAACAACTATTAAAATATTAATACTAAAGAGACAGCTCTTACAATACAGGATGAAGCTTCAGCAAGAGAAAATATTTTCTCTTGGCTTCTTTTCTCTTATTTTCTCTTGGCTTCAGTCACTGAATTTACAATTTGGTATAGATTCTTTATTAACCTAACCATTTTTGTCACTCAGAGCCAGAAAAAGACAAATGACTCCACCACAGCAAACAATGAAATCTGTCTAGCTTACCACAAAACTTCTGAGAGCCCCCTTTACTATCACCGAGTAGAAAGGAGTTACTAGTGTTTCTGCAAACTATTTTCACAACTCAGTGAGTTTGTTAGTATGGAATCTCAGTAATACTGAATTGAAATAAACTGCAATTGAACTTCCCTACAAGGTCCACCTAATGGGGGCTGGATTAATACACTCGGTTAGCAGACGCCATATCAAGGAAATTAAATAAAACGAAATTCATTTCCTCAATTAGCCCCTATTTTACCCTCGCACGAAAGTCGTTCACAAAAGAATGTTAATGAATTTTTTTTTTCAAAGAGAAATTTAATTTGGGAGACCTAAAGGCGGTGGCAAACGAGGACACATTGTGGCGGACACATTGTTGCTCATGATTTTTTCTTGGGCGAGAAACGGGGAAACATTTGTTGCGGACACAAAATGTTTCTGAAAGAAATCAGAAACATTTTTGCAACAAATTTTGTCCGCGCGGGCAAACAGGGAAACATTTGTGTCTGTCACAATGTGTCCGCAACATTGTGTCCTCGTTTGCCACCACCTTAATGGCGACGCAAGAGACTTGCTTTTGTAGGTTGCTTAATGGTTACTCTTCTGCCAGGCTTGTGAAGATCCTTCTAGACTTATTCATCACGTCATGCTTGTCAAAATCACAGACGGAAGGAGCCACCAACGTTAACACTCTTATTTTTCGGCCACTTTAACTTGAGTAGAAATAATAAACACACTGCGGTGACAAATTAAACATGACAAGACAACACATGTCGGAAAAAACTTTGATTTTAAAAACTTGACGTTTTGTATGCTATAACATACATCTTCAGAAGTGACCGTTAACTAGATTACAATTGAAATTTAAATGCGAAGAAAAAGAAAAAGACTGGTATCTAATAAAATGTAAGATTTTAGAAAACTTTTCACCAACTTCTGTTTATCAGAGTATTTCATTTTCAGGCATAGTCGGTTACTAGAATTTTTCCGATAAAATTTTGTTACCTTACGGTGATACAACTGTGGGCTGGTGTCTCTCTTGATTTTAGTTGACGTCGTTTCCTATCAAATGAATAAAAGCCGGAAATTAATTTTTATATTTCCATACAACTAAAAATATTGAACGCTATAAATGTTTTTTAACCAATCACAGCGGGCGTAGTGTGCTTTTATTTCACGAAAAACCGTAATTATCATTTCTGCTCAGCCTCCTAAATACCACTTCTCATGTCATTGATAGAGGAGGTGATATTGCACTAGTTACTTCATTGCTACTACTATAGGCAACTTTTGCCGTTGTAGCTGATTGTATTGTCAAGTTATCATCTGGTTGTGACAAACACAGGGCTGCCACTTTTGCACCTCAGCTCATGCTGGCACCACGAAAGCAACCGAGAATTTTCTATTTTTCGCGACATCCAGGCATATCGTTTTAAAAATTGCTTTCAGGCACGTATAACTGACACTGTCAATTACGTTTTCTCATCGACCAATCAGAGCAGAAGAAAGAATTGTTTCCATCACGTAGCAGATGTTACCAGAATACACTATTTATCATGCAAATTACACGTGAACAGATCGTGTCAATGGCAACGTAATATACCCATGATTCCCTCTTCCTACTACAAAGGGTAGTTGTGTGACTACACGCATCTTGTTTGTGGTAACTGAAAACACAATTTAAGATAGAAGAGAAACCGGTCATATCAAGTTCGGTTTCTTGTTTTACCGGTTTCATTAAGATTTAAAGATCTTTAATGGTTTCTTTCGCATAAACGACACAGAACTGTCTATTGTGCTCGCAATTCAATTATCGAAATGATGACGATTACAAACTCATTCATCCGGAACGTATTTACAATCTGCTTGCGAAAGGCTGCCTTCTGGCGCAAAGCCAGCTATCTTTACTTGGTCTTGAAATAAGACGATAATAGTAAGTAACATCTTCATACACAAAAGGATTAATATATGAAGATGTCTGTGAATTTTCGACGGTCCTTCAGCTGTCACGGCGCGATTTGTGTTCAAATTGATCTGCCAAGCAAGACTTTAAGGTTGCGCTCCTAGCCACAAGTCAAGGTCGCGTGAATCAATTTAACAGTTGCTAAGCGTCAGGTACATCCTGTTTGTTTGTCACGGGAAGCGCACGGTTGACGAGTATTGAAATAACGATCAACCATTGTTTCAATCCGAATCAAACAGCCCATCCCCGGCGCTCGCCCTGACTTGGTCGAATTAATAATTCATGGTTAAAAATTCTATTCCGGCAAATAGGGTTCGTGAAATTGAAGTCTATATTGATTTCGTCTAGGATTCGGTAAATCCTAACCAACCACAAGTCACCCTTATTCTTTGGCACCTGTAATGTACAATGTTGACTGAATCCACTAGATTGCTTTCATCCCGGTCTTAATTCAAATTTAATATTTTTACTAGACAGATTGTCTGACCAGATTTTCACGTATAATTCATTTTATGCCGGTTTTATAAAGTTGGCTAAGACGAATATCGTGAAATCTTGTTGTATGAAGGACACTGGTACATATTGTTGTTCCCAGAATACAACATATTCCCGTATTGCATATGGGATTCTATATTTCGCCAAACTCCGGTTATTTATGGATTGACACTGATGTTGACACTTCGTATACCTTTTACTGGCTATTCAGTGTGAAATAAGTGTTTTGCTTGTCTGTCCCGGAGTCCACTGTCCAAAATATTCCTTTTGTGGTTATTGTAACACGAGATGTACTTGTCGCAGCAAGTAATCTATCATCAAAAGACAGACTCCGCCTTCCGGCATGTCACAACAGACAACATGCACGTCTTTTAAACAGGATTGACCGGTTTAGTTTGTCCGTTTCAGATGAGACTGCGCACAATTGTAATGTGACGTCACGATGTAAGATGTCACTTTGCAAACGGCATTCGTGATTGAAACGAAATTTGAAGCAAATATAGTTAGGAAATCTTGAATTAAATGTCGTTCATTTTGTGGTTCAATTTTTGAACAACAGACTTTTGTGGATGTCTTTGAGGGTAGATTTACCACTCGCAATAATAGAAACGATAAGGTGTTTCGATTTCTGTTGCGAATTGTCATCTGTAATTGGTTTAGCAATAGGCGCTTTATGGTATAAACTTCTTGGAATAAACCTTTTGAGATTAAGATGGTTTTGAACACGAAAGTTGGCTTTTGATTTCCGGAAGGGTCTTGGCGCACTGCACAACACGTAGCGGCAAGCAAAACTGAGTGTCACAAACAAATATTTTCAAAAATATAAACACAATTACGGTATTCAAAGCCGTGACCAACACGAATGCAATTTGCGTTATGGCGGCATGCGAACCAATCAAAATGGAGGACGGTTGGGTGTGTGTCAGTTACGATTCCAACCGGTAAACACACAAACAAGCTGTCAATCACTCTTACGTCATTCTAAACAATCCGAAGAAGCACGAGTGAACACGATTGGACACGAGTCTGCGCACCTGTTCGCCATAGAATCTTCGTGACAAATATTCGGCGAGGACGTTCCGTTCGTGACGTCAAAAGACGCGTGGTTCGCTTGAGGGCGAACAATAATGGCTGCGTTCGTGTGTGGTGAATGACGTTTTCGGCGGAATAGTGCACAGGCTCCATGAAAAACTTGACATTTGTAATTCTTATTGATCGAAGTTTCGAATAAGAAACTCCCGCCATTAACGAATCATGGCGAACGCATCAAATGTTTTCCGGGTTGGAGGTGAGTGTGATCACACTAGAAACTTCAGGGAATTTTTCACTGAAATGCTTCAACTTCCCTCCTCGTAAAATTGTATCAGATGGCGCTTTTGTCCTTGAATTTCGAATGCTTCATGTCTTGTGTGTACCTCAGCTAGGAAGTTATAGTATTTCTGTGATGAAGGTGAGAGATTTTTTACGCGCGGACGATTGCGTTATTTTGCCCGTCTGCCGGGAGAATGAACAAAAGCTCCGTACGGTGTACGAGTGTTGTCGGGGACTTTACTGCTATCCTTCTTTACCAGAAAACCCGAGGGAAGTCTCGCACAGTTGAGTTCTTGAAACCAGCAAATTTATGGTTGTATCAGAGATATTGATTTAATTTGTGAGAGACGAAAGGAAAACCGAAAAAAATTTCGAATCGTCATTTCTTGTCTGTTGATTTCGTACGCGCGGTTACCAGCTTAGCGCCTGTCTTCGTGACCATGTGCGTTTTTGTATTGCAAACCATATTTTATACGAAATTGCATACTTTGCTTCAACTTCATCGCCTTACCGAAGTTCTCTTTATTCACAGATTACGTGTATGTTGAAACCAACCCGGCGTTACCATATCAAATACGAAGAATTGAGGAGTTGACCAAGGTAAAAATTTAAGGTGGCTCTGAGCCTATATTCATGAATATGTTAATTACGCGTGGACATGTGTAGATTAAAGCATATTTGATCTTGTTCTTCTAGACAAGTAATGGACAAGTTGAAGCTAAAGTACAGTGTTTTTATAGAAAGAGAGATTTATCTTCAGCGCTCGCCATCCAGGCAGAAAAACATTTATGTAAGTATGTTTTAGCTGAATGTTGTCCTTTGTTGGCATCAGTTGTCTGGAAAGTACTCTCACCCTTTTGGTATTTTCCTGTGATTTTGATTGTCCTTATGACGCTATGGATGAGATAACTAATTAAATGCTGAATAATTTGAATAATCAAGCTCATTTCCTGATTCAGTCATAATAGAAACTTACACTTTTCCAAACAAATGTCATATTCTAAATTCATCATAATTCTCATGATATTCCACATTCAAACAGCTGAAATTTTTTACTTAAATTTATGTCTTTGGTAGAATCCCAGATTTAATTTATGTTCAGTGACTTCTTATATGCCTGCTAGTGGAGACTTCTTAAGGTCACGCATTGCTGTAAATGTACAAGTTGTATTTGGTAATCCTTTCAAATAATGTAACAAGGAACTGTAAAATACTGGATCCATGCAAGGATGAATGTAAGAAGACAGTATAGGGATATGAATGATAGTTTGAGCACAAAGTACGGACTTAGTATTGCATTATTACAGTTTGATGTAAATGCCACAAATTCTCTAAATTTGTGACATGTAAACGCCCTCTTAGATCATATATCAAACGGTGGTCTCATATTTCAGTGTAAAAATACTATACTATTTTAAAATCAACTGTCATATATTACAATTATTGCTACAATCCCTAGCCAGTAAGTTTCTTTTGACTCTTTGAAACATTCAGTTACTGTTATTTGCTTTGGAAATGATCATTACCAATACAAAACAGTAACAGGAGCTATATTTCATTCTTTTTTCATTAAGCGTGAAATAGAAAATTATGAAAACTGTATTGTACACTTTTAATAAGACTGTTAACCATTTGTTCTAGGTTAAAACCAATTTTTGCTAGCAGGTTAAGTTCAGTTATCACAATTCTGGTAAACGGAAAATAAAAACATGTAAAAATCTAGTACCAAAATTAAAATTCTGGCCTTTAGCTTGTAAGCAACTCAATTCAGTTATCACAATTCTGGTAAACGGAAAATAAAAACATGTAAAAATCTAGTACCAAAATTAAAATTCTGGCCTTTAGCTTGTAAGCAACTCAATTCTCTATCTTCAACATCTAATTTATGCATCATATAATTATTTTAATAGTTTCTTATCTTTTCTTGTCCTTATTTAGCATCAAAGTTTTTGGTAGTTGTGTTCCTTATTTGACTAAAGTTGCTTTGTTCTTTCTTTCTTTCTTTCTTTCAGTGCAAGCTGAGGAAGATGCAGAAATTGAAATGGGAGATAATGAAATGGAAGATGTGCTAAGACATCAGCTGAGTCACAGAGAAGTGTTCTTATCTAGACAATACGAGAACATCAATGCCAACACCATAAGGTAAACAAACAAACATTTATTTACTTAAAACTTTCTCCAAAACATTGTAAATTGGTATGTACATGCATGTATGAAGACATTTTAAACTCTTTCAGTCCCAAGCCTGATCAGCATCCTATTTCTCCATATAACACCAATACATTATTAAACAGGCAGGTTAGGAGAATAAAGAGAATCATCAACTTGGAAAGCTGGTCTTGATGTTCCATAGTCAGATTGTTTGTCTACCTATGCAGAAAGGAAAAACTGAAATTAATGAACATTGTAAAAGCTGTTTTTAGGTCACATAGTTACAAATAGTTGTCAGCTAAGACCAATGAGTTCAAAGCATGGTGTTGAGATTGACCAACCAAACATATTTTGTAAGAAATCTGATTACTGAGTGTAAACATGATTTACATGTATTGGAAATTCAAGACAGTGAAGAATATAAGGTCACTTAAACATATCATGAAATCCTGCTCTTTTTGTTTTGCTTCATTAGTTACTGTGTGATACCCGATTGTGGTCATTATTTTATTTCATTGTGTGATTTTATTGCAATGCATGTTAAACTGAAGATAGTATATTGGTGTGATGTTGTAAGGGAAAGAGTGATGGGACCCTTTTTCTGATACTCTGTGCAACCCTATTACAACAGAACTCCAAAGTTACAGTGTACCAACAAACTGTATTGTTACAACAGAACTCCAAAGTCACTAACAAAATGTATCGTAACAGAACTCTGGTATAGCAATCTCCCATTATAGTAAGCGCATTTCCCCAGTCACTTTCAAGGCTCAAAAAAACTTCAATTGTGTCGCAAAATTGGATCTGCAAAGATGGTGGAGTTTTATTTGCCTCGACCACCTCCTCTGACTACCTCCTCTGGTCTGCTTCTATGCTTCTCATTCTCTCCATACTTTATTATATCGGGGTTTCGCTGAACTGTATGCACTCTAAAAGGATGAGGGTTAATTCCTAAGATCAGAGTAGTCATAACATTGATAACTTAGAACTCACATTCAGAATGGTCAAAATTCTGGCATACTTTGCCTAAGCAATATTGTAGTTGTATTCATATTGCTAGTAGCGAGTGGGTTTATGGTCGGTCAAAAAAATTAATTCAGATGTTAAAGGTGCATAAGTGAGAGAGGGGCAACTTACCATTTGAGCATTTACATTGTAGCTACTAATAGCTAATTGTTCAAACAAGCTTCTTGTCAGAGTTGCAATGAAAAATTTAATTTTAAAAAATAATTATATTTTTATCTGGTGCATCCAACTGTAAAACTCTGAATGTAGAGAACAAGAAATTGACAGGGGGAATTTGATTTAATAATGAGTGCAGGAAAACCTTGCAGAAATGTCATATCTACAACACTGTAAAATTGTGTCGCCATAACAGTGTGCTAATGGATTTGCCATGTAATTTCCACATACTTAGCAAATTTGACACATACTTTGTAAATTTGCCGTTGCACAGATTTTCATTACGACACCAGCATTTCAAATTTATACATGGCATATCTCTGCCTGGATTAATAATTGATAAGGACTGGTCAGGTACTCAGCAAAATGTACCAACAAAAACTATGAACCAGGTTTAGCCATCTTTCAAGAGAAATAACAGTTAAAAAATATGAAACAAATGCCCAGATTCAAAGATTTATGAAAATGCTATGATTGAGTTTCCGTGGCTTCAATATTTGCATGTGTAAACAAAAGAATGTGGATATGTACATTGCGTAAATTATTCAGTAAACAGAAATGAAAATAGTGTGTATTAAGTCAAAATGCTTTAGTAGAGTGGAACAAATCTCTAAGCTTTGTAATTTATTTTTGTTCATTTGATATAGTCTCGGACAAACTGGTAAATTGTACTCTAAATTGTGATTCGATTGTTTGTGGGTTTAATAAACTGAGGAATTTACTTTTTGATTCTGTGCATTTTGTAATTTCAGGGGGAAGTGTTTGGTGACACTTTACAATGAAGCAGAGGTGTTACCAAAGTATCTAGAAAAAGAGGTGTGTTTTTAGTCATGAAAAATCAAGATTTATAGTTAAAATTATGTCTGGGTCATTGAGGGCTGGGTAATCTAAAAACTTCAGCAAGAGTTCAACCATTAAAGAAACCTTTTTGAATAAGCATTATTCAGCACTTTCGTCATCATGATATGATGTTTCAGTGATCATGTGGTCTATGTTATTGATTGATTATTCTATTTTATTCCCTTTACAGGATTGGTTTCAATATTTTCTAGTTTATGATCCTCAACAAAAAACCTTAGTAGCAGACCGAGGAGAGATGGGAATTGGGACAGCATATCAAGCTCAAGTGCCCAAAACGGCACAAAAAGGTACATGTATGGTATATCCTTGTTGTTCATTTGTTTGTTTTTGAAAGAGGCAACCAAAGCAGAATTTTTGTGTACCAAAAAATATTTTGCCAAATGTGACCCCAGGATAGAGCACATGCAGGGTGGAAAGACCCCGAGGTTGTTTTGTTTTATAGTGTTATGTTCCATCAGCCCTTCTTCAGTTTTATCCTCATTAATAAAAGCCCCCTTCTTTCATTGACAAAATAACCCATGGAAAAGTCTTTTTTCAAACTTATAATAATTAGCTCTTAGCTAAAGGGCTATTTTTAGAATTAGTATCATATATGGTAACTACATTTTGACACAAACTACCATTTTATTAATTTGTACCGTATGTTATCTTTCTGTAATATTTATTTTAGGGTTTCAGGATGACAGAGATCTTGCTAAACTGGAGACTTTGGTTTGGGACCCTAACAATCCATTACAGGAACAACACATTGACCAGTTTCTTGTGATTGCAAGGTAGCAGGAGAATGCAAGTCCTCTTGATAAATTTTGCATTCTGTACTATTTATTTCAGTTTTATAGACATGACCTGGCTGACCGCTCAACTGGTTTCATTTTAAACAGTGAGTTTTGTTTGTCTAAGACCCTCGGTTTCTGACTCAGGGGAGATTGCTGGTTGAGGGAAAGCAAAGCTCACTTTTTGCTCATCATTAAGTACTTATTGATATATCTGTAGTGTATGTTTCGTGTACATGTTCCATAAAAATGTCTTCACTAAGTCAATTTTTAAGCAACCACAATGGCATGTAGGTACTTTGCTTCTGTCTCGACTAAAACAAAAGAAGTCTGGTTTTCACAATTGATGCAATATTTTATCATGCTAGTCATGTACATGTACAAATTTGCTGTAGTGTTGACATGCATAATGTGACCATGTTCAAGCCATTGCTCCTTGGTAGTTGTGTAGTTTTGTTTCCTTTGGGAGTTCTCGTTTTGAGGTGTACATGTAGTACCAAAAAAATATTCTGGTCACATCAAAAACTGTTTGTTCACTTCTTCCACATGATCAATATCCATCCTTTGTTGTTGTAGATCTGTTGGTACATTTGCCAGAGCTCTTGATTGCAGCAGTTCAGTAAAGCAGCCAAGCTTGCACATGAGTGCCGCAGCAGCATCGAGGGATATCACACTGGTATGTTGTAAACCTGGTTAATTACCTGAGCGGGCGGCGGCAGGCAGAACTTAGTGCTTGTTCCAGCTTTTGCCCATTCTCTTTGTTATCATATATTCATAGGGTCGGGTAGCAGCTCTCAAGGGGCTCACATTAATGACTTGTTACCCTTTGTGAAATCAATGCAACACATAGATCAAACAACATAAATGATGCCCCTAGTTCCCCAAACAATAACAGCTACTGCAGTAGAGGACCAGTAGAATTACAAGCTTAAGAGAGCTGCCACACTACTGTTTTCATAATGCTCCCGCGGTAGCACTGGGTGGCCATCAGCACAATTCTTAGAAGACATACACTGTTGGGATAAAAGGGGTCTGTACTTGTACACTTGTCGCTGTTCTCACTCAAGTGGTGCGGAAATTTTTGGGTTGATTCTCGGACATGCCTTGAGTGGGATAGAATTGGGTGTGTAAAGGAAGACATCAGTCACGGTAGCCACAGGTCAAAATATGGTCAGGGAAAATGAAAATTCTTTAAGGCCAGGGAATTTATTTTTAGTCATGAAAATATTGATGTTTTCAAGAAAAATCAGACAAAATTGAAATCATTACACTGCTGATTTATTACCATTGATGGCTAGGAGAGACATCAGGTCAATGTGATCTCTGCAATGTGTTTTGTTTTGGAGGCAGAGGCTGGATGCTGCTCTGACAATTAGTATTTATTTGGTCAGGGAAAGTGTATTTTTATCAGGGAAAAGTTAGGGAATTTTGAAAACTGATGCCTGTGTCAACCACACATCTGTTTATTCAGGCAAAACATGTATTTACATTGTAAACGTATGTGATGTCATGCATGACTGATGGAATTAAACTCAAAATATATTAATAGAAATTACACAATAATATTAACAGAAATAACTTACTCAATAATATTGAATAATCTGTTGACTTTTGAGGCTAGGGATACAAGTTTTGTTTGATAAAACAAGCTGTAACTATCATGCAAATGGTGATTATTTGAAGATTCTTATTGCATGTTTGTCATGCTTCAAATCACATATTTTAGCTGTTACGCTGACTATTGGTTTGATTTACATGTTTATCAAAATTGTATTGCATTTTAGTTCAAATTTGTTTAAGTTTATCTGTACACTGAATTTGTATATGCGACTTTTTCTTATTGCAATGTCCAAGATAATGTACCACATGTTATAAAATGGTTTTCAATTTCACTATTTTAAAGCAATTCCAAACCAAATTCACTGTGTTAATCTTGCATGCAATACTATAATGAATGTTAACGAATGCAAAAAGCACAATAATACAAGGCAGAAGTGACTAAGTCATTGGCTTGGTCACTGAACTTGTGATAAAGAGAGCTTAACAATTTACTCTGTGTAATAATATTGAGCCCTCTTGTTTGTGTAAACTGAGGTGGGGCATCTATTAAACAAGACCAGAAATGGAATTATCAGAGTTTTAAAATTGTAGAAACTCATTACAGAAAATTTAAAACAAGCAATACACTTTTCCAGATGTTTCAGCTATTTGGACTTTTCTCTGTGCTTCTGTTATATTCATATTTAAATTATCCAGATTTTCAATTATCCAAACTATTGTCGCAAGTCTTAGTCTGGATAATTGGGGTTTGATTGATGATACCTTTTAGGCTTTGAGCTAATAATTATTACCATACGTTTTTTATTAATGTTTAGTCTAATTTTTTCTTTGTTTTAGTCTCATGCGATGTGTGCTTTACATAACAATGGTTATAATGTGAGCAAGGCTATAGCCAGTCTTGTCCCTGCAGGGGGGCCCATCCTGTGCCGTGATGAGATGGAAGAGTGGTCAGCAGGTCAGTGGATACTCGCATGTTGTTGTTATTCTTGAAATCATAAAGCATGTATGGTAAATACATGCAATTTATTTTATGAAAAATAACAATGTTGTCTATCATTGTAGGGGAAGCAAATCTGTTTGAAGAAGCCCTCCAAAAATATGGAAAAGATTTTACTGACATTCAGAAAGACTTTGTAAGTAGTCCTTTGCAAGGCAACATGACCAGATAAAATAGTACACAATCGAGCATACAACCAATAGCAAAAGAAGTGTGGACATTTAACAATATTCTGCCTCCTGTATTTCAAATGCATCTAGAGATGAATCTCTGAAACCCCACTATAGAATGGGAAAGAGATTAATGATGTATAATTTAAACAATTCATCCACCGCAGCAAGATGTTGTATAATACTGCTGGGTGTATTTATTTCTCAGTTTTATTAAAACTTGCGCTGGATTATTTACTGAACTTGCTGCAGGGTTCAAAATAAAATTTCGTTTTTAGCTTGAATATGTCGGCTTTTTTTGTCAAGGCTCATTTTTTTCCCCGGCCAGATCTAGAGCCATGCGTTTTCAAGGGACACAATCCATATGCATACATGACGTACCCATAGGCTTGCAATGCATTCTGGGGCGATTTCAATTTAGTTTTCCGAACTGAAAATATTTTACGGCAAAGCAAAAGAATGGATTGGAGCAATTTGACTTCTTTTCTTATTTTGAATGTTTGAGAAGTAAATAAGATCTTCCAATATAATTTTCTGGAGGGACACAATACCTGAGAAGATGGGGCGGCCCGTTATTCATCTTAACACAGAAATGAAGTTGCCACATTGGCCACTAAACCGCAAAACCAGAAGTTTTAGTCGTCAAAGATGAAATTTTGGTCGCATTAGCCACCAGTGAGTCGCACTTTCTAACCCTGTAGCTGCTTTATTGTCTGATATAAAATGTTTCCTTCAACTTACAGCAACTTTGATTTCAATTGGCCGATCAAGGCATGATATTTAATATTTCTTCGGTGAAAAGTAGCCGGCAAGTGTGGTCAAAGTGCCGGCTACCGCCGACAGCTGGCTGCTATTTTGAACCCTGTGCTGTTTCTGATTTCTAGCTTCCATGGAAGAGTCTTTCAAATATAGTGGAATATTATTACATGTGGAAAACCACTGACAGATATCTACAACAGGTTAGAATTTGAAATTAGAAATTAATATTGTGATATAAAATTACATATTGAATATTTATATTCCTTAGTTTGTTTTTGTTAAATCGTAAGTATTAAACGTTTAAAGTGCACATGAAGCAAAATTTTTTATTGCATATTTCCAATATTTGACATCTCAAAGAAAATATCTGAAAGTTTGATATTGTGGGGAAACAAATTGACGATTTTATAACTTATGAAAGTTATGGCATTTTGCTCTCACAAATGGTCTTCGAATCGCACAGCCAAACTACCTCATGACGTCACTTTGGTTGCAGACTATATCGTAATCCTTATCTGTTTCTTCTCTACTACCTTCACTACCCAAAGAGTCGTACAAAAGGCTAAATTCAGACTCGCCACTATACATTATTTTGTGTTTGAGAGAGATTCACTGAGAAATGCAGAGTGTAATCAAAACCTTTGCAACCAACATGACGTCAAAACTCAATCCAGTCTCCAGACACTTTTCAGTCGTCAAATTCGGATTTTCGCTTTTGGGCATTTCGAAAAGTACATATAGCAAGCTACAAAATAACGCAAAAAAATTTTTCACTTCATAGGCACTTTAAGAACATTGACTAAATCAAGAAGCCAATAATAAAAATTATTATTAATTATTTTATCATTTAATAAGTTTGGGCAAGAAAATTGTTGAAAATTCCATATTTCCATTTGTTCAATGAAAGTTTTTATCTGTTGACAGAAACGACTTAAAGCTGTCTCTAAGGAATGTAATTTAACACAGATATACATACCTGGACTGTAAGTAACTTTAAATTTTAAATTCAATTTAATCCTTCGGTAGAACTGATTTCGTTTGACAGTAGTTGCTTTGAACCCAAGAGTATCAGTAGTTTATGTTATCCAAATATTTTTTTAGATAATTTGTTGTTGGTGTTTAACGATTTGAAATCAGAGCTGTAGCCATCTTCAGTGTGATATGAACCTGTTTGTGACAGGATATTTTTTGGAAGTTTTCTTGTTGATTGGATCAGTCAGTTTTGTAAGAAATCTGGTAATCAGACAAAGAACAATCTTTAAATATGTACATCATGAAAAATTATATATAATATTTAAGGAATACTTCTCACCCTAACGTCACACACATGGATGATGTCGTTTAAGACATAATCGTCTAGATATAAAAGGAGTGATGTCATGCTATTTTTAGAATTGTTTCAACTGATGAAGATTAAGACAGATTGCAAAGGACAAGCTTGAAAAAAAACATTGCCATTTCTTTAAGATGGGTTGGCCGTGACTTAGCTCCTTTAAAGATTAACTGTTTGTTTTACTCACAATCTTGTTTTCTTTTTTCAGTGGTGGAAACACAACCCAATCAGGGAAAAAGCAAACATCAACTATTATTTTAACTCCTCCGCCCGGTGTGGCAACCAATCTTGTAGGCGTCTCATGTGAAAGCTGCTATGGTAGGTACACAGTGGCTATAATTTGTTATAGCATACTAAATAACACATGCAAAATCACAAATGCAACACTGACTCATAACATTTCTAATTTAATGATCACAGGAACCTCATCCCAACAGTGGTATCCCTGGGGTGTTCCAAATTCTCAACACAAGTTCTGGCTTTGTACACTGTGCTGGATTTACTGGAAGAAATATGGTGGCTTGAAAAGACCAGGTATTAACATGTTATAGTGTCTAGCTCACATTTATACAACAAAACAACGACTCTTGGGAGGCGTATGGCCTTATGGTTAGCATTCTGGGGTCCAGGTTTGAACCCTGGCTGTGTCACTGTGTTCTGTTCTTGGGCAAGACACTTTACTCTCATATTGCCTCTCTCCACCCAGGTGTATAAATGGGTACTGACGGAATAAAGCTGGGGGATACAGTGCTTTCAATAAGCACCGACGGCCGACGAAAAGTGTCGGCTACTTTGCTCGGCGAAGTCGGCTACTTTTTCCCCTAAATTGAAGAAACTAGAGAAAGATCCTTTCAAACCTTGTTGATGCAGTCGGCTACTCTATTCGAACTAGCTGCCTACTTCAAATTTTATTGAAACCCCTGGGGATAACCCTGCAATGGACTAGCATCCCATCGGGGTTGGGGGGGGGGGGGGAGTAGAAATACTCCTAGCCGCCTAATGCTTCAGAAACTGGGATAATCTCTGGGAAGTATGGGCCACTTGGCTTGATGGCTTTACCCTACGACTCTTCCAAAACCTTGCAGACTTCCATTGCTACTGCATTCCCGTAGGGTTTGATTGAGCTCAGACCATGTCTATCAAACATGTTTCCTCAATGATAATTTTTGTTTTGAAATTGTTTTAATCAGATGGTTTGTCAGGCAAGTCTCATGGCAGTCTGCAGCCAAGTTACACGTGCAGAGTTTGTGGCAAAGTCTTCAACAGAGCAGGTTTGGATTTTACTTTCTGTTAAATATCACTTTCTGTTCAAACCAAATACTTCCTTTCTAACCAGCTGGAATAATTGCTTCTTGATTTGCAGTGTTTAGAAAAGATTGTTTGAATAGACAAAATGATCAGTAAAATTGCCATCTCAAGTTGGCTTATTTTGCAGCTATTCGAATGAACCAAAACGTCAAGAGTGCACAAGAAAACAGGCATCTGTTAACACATAGTCATTCTATTGCATATGCTTGTGATGGGGAGGAATGGCTTGAGCATGTACATCTGTTTTTCCAGGCTATAACTTTGCAACCAAAAGTAGCATACGCCCCTAATGTCATTACTTTGCACTGCCTGTTTGCGCAATATTATCATGAAATATTGACATCTAAGACCGCAGTGCATTCAGCTTGCAGCCCTTGGCATGGATTATGTATTATGTGTTATTGATCATAGCCATATTATTGTGGAGTGTTCTTATATCACCTGAAACATAATGTTGATTGTTACTTGACAGAGCGCCTGTCCAGTCACATGGGAACACACAAGATGTACAAGTGTGGGGTGCTGCATTGTGATAAGGTACAGCCATGACCTGCTTGAAATGAATGTTAATGCTATCCTGCTAATATATCATGAACAGAGTGGAATGAACAGATCTGAGATGATTTGTACTTTAACTCTAAATAATCGTTTTAGTCAATGAAATGGTGAATAAAATGATGCAGAATTTGTGCCTTTCACGGGCAAATCACATTTAACAGTGCATTTCTGAGAATGTGCAAAACATCTCAATAAAAGTAATTTTTGTCCAAAGACCATAGTTAACAAACTTGTAATGGCCTCTTCCCTCTTCATAGAGATATATGTTATTTATTTTTTATTGATCAGTGATTACAACTACAGACAATCATCATCATCATCATCATCATCATCATCTACACCATAACAATTTATTTTATTGTTCTTTTCATAGGTGTTTAATTCCCGTCCAAACCTTACTCGGCACCTAACAGCCGTGCATGGCTACAGACCTCCCAGCCCGCGTAAACTGAAGCCTAGGTCACCTTTCTATATCAAGGCCACCCCGCTGACCAGACTAGCTCGGCGGCTCTGCCAGGATCTCTACAATAAAGTGCATCACTGTCGAGTACCTGGAGGTGCCATGAACATCCAGGAAATCAGATCGCAATGTAAGTCTTTTGTTGTGCTGTCCACCAGACTACTGCTTTCAGATGACAGAAAGTGACTGAAAAAAAGCTGCAGCTTTCTGTGGAAAGTAGATTAATTTACTATTCACCTTTTAACCTTTGAAAGTTGCATTCTGTTAACCAAGACACATCTTTCTACATTGTTTTTTTTTTCTAAATTTTTATTCAGTATTTTGACCACTGTGGTTTCTCAGTGTTTTTATCATTTTCTCAGTACAATGTTGATACTTTGTCAGCGAATAGCTGACAAGCATAAAGCAAATTACCGTATTTTTTTGCCTATAAGCCGAGTGATTTTTGCACCAAATTAAACTGAGAACTGGTCAAATCTCAACAAGATTGGAGGGTACTAATTAGGGAGTTGCATCTTGCAGATCACAAAATTTCCGGAACTAACACTGAAAGAATTCTGTTGTAATTAGTATGGAGACTAAATAACTTGGGCTGTGGACTGAAAGAGTGAGCCTAAAATTCTGTTTACACCATGAGAAATGAGTTAATTTCCTATGAAAAGTACCTTATTATAGGAAATTAACGCTAGTGTTAATTAAGGTATTGGAAATTAACGCGACTTAAATTAACGCGAAGTGAAGGATAAATTACTTTCCAATAAAGGAAATTAGCGCGAAAGAGGTGCTAAAATTTCAAAATGAAGGAAATTAACGCGACCACACAAAGAAACGGAATTAGTAGAGACAACAGGAACAAATTTATTGTGACATACTGTTAGCAAGGTAACAAAATCCAAAACCCAAACGATTCTCGCTACTTCGAGCGTTCTTTTCAGCGCCAACGATACCGGTGGATCTCCACCCTGATAGAACAATGCTAAAAACAATCCAAATTTAACGCTTCACTTAATTAATGGCGCGGAAATTAACGCGCCACTAAATTAAGGGCGCGGAAATTAACGCTCAAAAAAATTAACGCGACTTAAATTAACGCGCATTTTCCAAATTCGCGTTAATTTCATGAAGCGTCAATTTCCTATAATAAGGTAAAAACAATATTGCATTTTTGTCATTGCTATTAGTACAAGGTAGCCAGTAGAGTAGTGCTGTTGTTATTCTGAGCCACTGAATCTCCACCTTCAGGTCTAAAGAGACTCGAGACGCCTAAAGCTGAGGCCATCATCAAGGCCAAGAAGCAAATGAAGAAACGAAAAATTCATGATGCTGTGGACAAGATTAAAGCCAATCCACCTAAACCGCACAAACCACCTAAACCTCCGAAACCAACACTACTACCACTCCCCAAGGAACATTCACCAACTTCACCGTCCCCACCCACTCCTACTGGTCACCCCATTACCTCCCCCTCGAGAAAAATGATCCCTCCTTCCAAGAGTTATGTACCAATCCAGCCGACCCCACCCAAGGCAAGCGACTGGAAGTATGCTGCCATACCCTCAGCTAAACCTGTTGTACAGAGTCAGCAAGTACCACAGGCGACTTCTAATCACATGATGTCCAGGAAGCGATCGCACGATGGCGGCACAGTACAACAGAATGGGATTGACGGTAAGATATGCTCTATTTGTGGAGAAGGGCTGGCTTGAACGAAACATGCTGGCCCGCCAACATCTTGTTTGTAAACGTCTTTTGACTTGAATGTTGGCTTGCCCCTTATGGAAGTAACACCCTGTTGTATTACAATGATCTGCGAGCAGGTCTTCATCCATCTAAACACGTTTTTGTGCCCCTTTGTGTAGGCCCGTCACCAAAACGACTCAGCGCAACTTCACCGTTAGGGAAAAAAGGCTGTGAGTGCACCTACTGCGGAAAGATCCTTCATAACCAGGGTGAGTAACAACTTCTAATAGATAAGATAAGATAAGATACTTTATTAACGTGAAATATACTTAGCAATACAGCTAGTTTACAGATATTCCACGAGTTAAAACCTGAAATCTAAATTAATTAAAATATATAAATGTTAACTACTATAAAAAAATTAAAATTAAAACGTCGTACTTGACTGACATCTTAGTTCCAGCTAAGCTGCGCATGTTCTCAGGAAGTGCGTTCCAGTGTTTCGTGGCGTAATAACTAAAACGCTTTCTCCACAAGCTTGTTTAAATAGACGTCCGTCCTTGCGCACTTAATTCGTACCCCTCTAGAGAACTAGACACGTACGAGATTCCACCTCAAAGATTCATACTCATAATATTTTATTTATTTTTTCTTTTCACAGCGAGTTTGACTCACCATGAACAAACCATGCACGCGTCCACTGAGCCGCCCAAACAGCGGTCTTACCCCGCATATTGTGACGTCAGCCCGGCTCTCGGTCCCGGATCTACCAAGATTGTGCCATATGCCCAGCATTCAGTGACGTCATACATCAATGGGCAGCTTCATTTGGAGCGAGCCATGAACAGTGTGCCTAACTATGGTGCCCCAGGAGCGGCAAACAAGCCTTACCTGCTCCCCAAGCCAGCACCGCCGCCAACCAAAGGGAATCCCGAGGGAGGAGGGGTCATTGTGAATTCAGTGGCCACTCCAGTGCCTAACAGGGTGGTAGTTGGTCAGAATTCCAAGCCGGTTGTTAACAGCAAGCCGAGCCAGATAATCAAGTCTGTTGGATCCAAGCCTACTCATGTTAATCCGCAGTTCATTGATCCGCCTGAGGAGTTCCAGTTCCTGTCAAACAAGCGATCGAGGTAACATACATGTTACATGTCTTAATTAACGTCCCCCTCCCTCCCCATTCAACGAAGCGAGCCTTGTAAGTGATCTCTTCTAATTTTCTATCTTTCTTGAATTAAGCGGCCACTTTTAGAATCACGCAGCTAAGCAGGCAGAAAAAATGTATGTGGTAAGAGAAGGCGGCAGAAATAAAACTGTTTGAATGTAAAGCTGGTTTAATAATCGGAAGTTGAGGAAAACGTTCAAAACGAAAACACAAAGGATGAAAATGTACTCCACCTCGAGCAACGACACCCTATACTCTGTTATTGAAGGAAGGAACTTATGAGGTCATTGCACTTACATTTCCATTGAATTTTTTGTTTTTATAGGAAAGCGCGTCGAGCGTTATCAGTGGACACCCAAAGAAAAGTGGCAAGGAAACCTTGGAAAGAAGTCAAATGCAGCGTCAATCTTCGCGCTCTGATCTACGCTATGCCACCCCCTCAGGAAAACAACGAAACTGTTGAAGCCATAGTTATTGATGATGACTAAGATGTCATTCGGCATGCCATGAAATTTCGAAGCGTGGCTGCCAAAGTTACGGTTTTCGGTTACTGCATTTTCAGGAGCTGTTAAAACCACAATGACAACAAGTGATCGAATTGCTTGGTCACGTGTTTTATCCTGTCACGCGTGAAGTGACTCTAAGGATTGCATGGTGAAAACATGACACTGCTATGTTCTTATCAGTGCACGTGATTAACTACTTTGAATCATGTGACGCTTCTCTCTTGATCACGTGATGAAACTGGCTGCTGAGATGAGATCACGTGATAAGCTATGTAACAAGTGAATTCAAGTGAAACTTTGTTCTACGTCTTCGAATTACAATTCCGTTTGAAGAAAAATAATTCAATTGACTGTAAACAAAGGTGAGAACTGATTCCCTGTCACCTTCTTGGTCCAGAGGATGTTTTTTTTCATTTGCAAGGATCGAGTTTCTTTATCATGGATTAGCGCATTTGTGGAAATTCCTTTCACTTGACTTCAAGGATTTTTCGCGCTGACATTGTCGTTGTTGCTGGCTGTGGAGTGGTTTAGTGGCAGTGTGTATAAAAAGCATTAACAAAGAAGTATATATAATTCTTATCTGCGCGAGAAGACCTTAAGTAAAGTGTTTTGCAACATTGTATTATAATAATTACGAGTTATTCCTTTTATACCGAGAGAACTATCTATTGCATCAGATTTTTATTTTGAAGTACGTTGTCTGTCAGTGTTATGAAATGTATGTAATTATTTATTTGGTCTTTGACAAGACTGTAAGTGCCTGTAGACGGCCAGTAAGCTGAAAAAGGCCGTCAAAGATTGAATTGCAGTTTTGGCTTTTGTGTTGCCGTAAAACAAGGATGCCATTTGTAATTCTGCCACTGCTATACCGTAAGGCAACTCAGCAACGAATTACATTTTCATTTGCAAGATCAGTTTTGGTTCCTCAGTTGCGTGTCCAAACTTGGGTTTCCGGGCAATTATCGATCGCTGACGTCGGCATGAGCCGAAAACGTTCGGTATTTTTCGGCAGGCCGTCGTAATACAAAAGGATATGATCGGAAAGGTGAGGAGCTCCATTAGCTCAAGTGAAACTTCACTGTAACTGGTATTCTAAGTAGACTGCTGGAAAACATTCGACAAAACATAAAATAAATTGTATATAGTTATTACAGAGAATGGTGGTTATTTGTGTAAAGAGTTGGAGATGTAAGACAGGGGATCGCAGGAGATGCAGGGGATCGACAGGAATACACGTGTGTAACACGCTTGGACGAGAAAAGATTGTTCGTTTATTTTAATCAGAGAGGCTGGAACATGCAGTACTTGGATATGAAAAGCAGCGGGTAACTCGCATGAAGAATAATCATCCAGTCAATCATCATCCAGTCAAAGGAGTGCCCCTTTAACTCGTCAAGGCGAAAAGTGCGCAGCCCCTTACCAAGGGTGTAACAGGTCTGCTTAGTCCTTTAGGACGTTTAGTCCTGTTACGGCCTTGGAGCAGTAATTTGACAGGAGTTCTAGAGAGGTCGCTTTTGAAGAAGCTAGTGCTTTACATCGGATTCCTTACGTTATCGTTCGTGTCTATTTTGCTAACGCGTGAGCCGAAAATCAAAATCCGATGCACTCCACAATTGACAGAAAACAGATGACAGGGAATGATGGCTGCAGGAAACATTTCATCACTGTTTGGTCAACTGACCATCAGAGACAGGCATGGTGCATGAGATGAGACGGTCGAGGAGTTTTGACTCACTGAAAGACGAACGAACGTACAAGAGGGTCGTACAGGGGTATTCTCGTGACGCGTGATTAGCTGATTTTATTTTCCGTGAAACGTGAATTTAATAAATTTATTCTTCGTGACCCGTGACCAGAAGGTTTTACGTGACACGTGAAGAGCTTGAATTAATAACCGATATTCGTGATTTCACCACTTTATTGACTTTATTTTGCGTGATTTTGAGACGCGAGACCTAAATTGTGATCTCCGTATAATTATCGTAACGTCAAACACTCTTTGTAGAGTAAGAACAGGATAAAAGAGTATGTTTCTTTCTTATTTTCGCAATTTCTTAATCAATTTTGATTTCTTCAAACACTATTTGTAGCGCAGGAACAGGATAAAAGAGTACTTATTTTCGTGATTCGGGAAAATGAAATTTCAATATCCGTGATCCGTGATTCGTTATTTTTTTCGTCCGTGAATCGTGCCAGAGACCCCCCCTCCCCCCCCCCCTGTACGACCCTCGTACAAGGAATCCTTGATTCTTATATTTCTGTACAATTTGCTCATAGCAAGCATTATAGCACAATAGAACAGCTCTTGAGTTTCGAAGAATGTGGTCTGACAGTCAAGAAGTGCAGAGATTATTTTTAACTCTGTATTCGAACTCTTAAGAATTCATTAAGTTAATAACAAAGGGCTAATAATGGTCCTAATTAACAGACAGTAGAATTTGCCGACTTTGTTGCTACAATCTTGGCACGTTTAAGGAGATATATCCAACACATGATAACGATTTTCAACGCCTCGAATTTCATATATAATAAACTCTAAAGGAAGATATTTCAGAAAACTGTCAATTACGCTTTCCACAAAAAATGAGCACTTTTCGACACAGCCAACAAGCATTCAGAAAACCAAATTGTTTGCGAAGTTCGTCGCTGAACTGACAACTTTGTGTATGCTAGGTTTTTAAGAACTTTCTGTGTTTTTATGACCGCTGTAAGGTTTCGTGCGCTAAGAATTTAGAGTACGTGTACCGTCGCCATCTTTTTTTTTTTTACGAGTGGATTGTTTTGGATGAGTGGGGACCTTTTTCCCGGGGTCTCTTCGTTTCTATGGTATGCACCAATGGGGCGGCTCCAGTATGTTTCTCAGGACGGGTACACATAGTGACCTATTTTCCGATCCTTGCCATTGTTGGTCATCCTCGGTAACTAATATAGTTCCTCAAGCAAAAAAAAAAGAAAGATCAATTATGGATTGCTGGGTTTCCTAGATTTTACTTGGTATTTTTTATTCAGATTACAGAACCCCCTAAAATGCCTTTTACCATTATTGATTCTTAATACCTGGAATACTTTTTTAATCTATAATGGTGGATTTTTTTAAATTACGTTAAACACAAAATTAAAATAATTTATACAGAGAATTAAATATGGGAAGCCTTTTAACATTGCCGTTTATTCTACAGTTTTCACTAACTGTAACCTCGATTCACATTTTGAAGACTTTACGTACAAACAATATAAAATTACAGTTGAGCTTCCCGTAAGCCAGATGATATGTCCGTCCTAGGAGAGTTGTCCGCGAACAGGAGGTTAAAAAATATAGTGTTTGTATGTGGCAAGGATCATGAATGTGGGAAATGTGAGTCTTTGAACGGTATGAACGGCCATGAACGAACTGTGAAGTTTAGAACCCAACAAACCATTACGTTTTTTGCTTCCGTCAATCATAATTATGGCCATAACCAACGAACCGTGACAAACAGAAACAAACAAAATGGATCGAAAACCACCAATCACAACCGACAGACGTGACCTTTTATAAATTGGTTGAAGTGAACTTCTGTTTCGTGAGAGGTCCACTTAGATGATTGACGGCAGTGATAAAAATAACCGTTGAATTGAGCAGAGTTCGTGAGTTATTAAAATGTGCAAAAAACTTTGCAAAAAAAGTTGCTTTTAGCAATAAGTCAGAAGCGTTGTAATTTTATTTACTACTAAGAGAACATTTTCTTTATTTATTGCAGTTTATACCGAACTCCTAGAGAATCTAGATTTAACAGACATTAACATTAAACAGCAGTACAAAGATGTCTTAGTTTTTCCAAATAATTACTTATACGTTGATCAAAATGTTGCATAAGAAAAATAAATTCCATATCCCACCCAATTATTAAACCCGTCTTAATTTGATATCGATCACCTGGAGCGGACACTTGTACCCCATTTATTCAATAAATATTAATCTATTTTTAATTGATATAAATACAAGTTAAATGTTTGACTCCTTTGCCCTTTTTAGCTTGTGAACTAGTTCATCAACGTGCGTAAAAGAGAGAATTGAGCCAATAGGAGATTTTAGCCTCTTTAGGTTCTTGTTGACTTCTCGCGCTGTCTTGACCTCGTTAGATGAATTATCTTTGTCTATGTCGAGTCTTCGGTAGTTTTCACGAAAGCCCATTAGAATTGGGATGCAGCCTGCGCATGCTCCGAACATACACCAGTTCATCCATACAGTGCCTGTGGGGGGAGGAGAAAGGATGAGTTTGTTAAAATGTTCACTTGGTGGTTGTGGTCAACTAAAATTAACTGAATCACATCGGTGAAGCAAAAGGTAGTAAAACAATAAAAAAAACATGTAGCCTCTAGCAGTTGTAAGAAAACACATAACTGGGGTGGAGATGTAACTGGTGCCAAGCGTAGGAAAAAATGCAAGTTGCATCAAGCGCGGGAAAACATGCAACTTGCATCAAGCGCGGGAAAACATGCAACTTGCATCATGCGCGTGAAAACATGCAAATGATTCAAGGCATGGGAAAACATGCAACTATTATTATGCGCGGGAAAACATGTAAATGGTGCAAGGCACGGGAAAAGCCGAGTTAGCCAATCACAGATGCTCAGGAGTGATCGAAAATACAACGTTGTGGTACCTGTTGCAGGAGATTTTTAAACCCCAAAGGTCCCAAAGCCACTGATAAATTTTCCCGAAAGTCCCCGAGTGGGATGTATTCTAGTAGAAAGCGCTCTTACCGACTCCTGGTATCATCAAGATAAGCAGGAAGACAACAGTGAAGGAGTTGTTGATGATTGTCAAGGCTCCTGTGGTGATGCCTTCTGCCACTGGGTATGTGGACTCTACCGTGAGCTCGTAGAACAGAGGAATGGTTCCACTGACGAAAAATCCGCCTAAAATACTGGACTTGTACAGAGCGTCTGAAATACGAAGAACAACTCATTTGAGAATGAACCTGGGAGCCCTTCCTTTCGGGAATTATGCTAATGGACTAGGAGACTGTTGATAAATCACGATGAACTTCTCTTAATCCAGTATACAGCCGAAGCCCGGCGTGCGTGGCTGCGCTACTTAGGTTGCCTGCTTAGGATAAAATACTAACAGTACCCTCTTCCTTTGGTTTTCCTCTGGAAGAGTCACTCGATGCACGGCACATACATACACCATACAGACGCGTGAATTGAGAAGCGAGAAGTAATGAGCTCGAGATTATACCGTCTATACGAACTTTTACACTGTATTTGCAGTTGTATTAAAAACGTGAACTTCTATCACAGCCGTGGTTAATGAAGAAAATAGTACAACATTGCATGGTACGTTGATTTATTCAAAACAAAATCATGCGCATCTGGCTGCAAAATTTCTCTTATACAGAGTGTTGAAAAGGGCTTGATGGAGAAAGTGCCCCTCTTCAGCATCTATTAGAAGCCGATTCAGGCTAGATAGATTACTTTCTTTGTGTTTTTTTTCTTACCGTTGTCATACTCTATCATCCTTAAGCAGAGAAGTGAGAACCATAGGAAACAGGCCGCGGCTCCGAAGAACAAAACGAGCAGGAGAGCCTTCATTTTCCCGCCAAACAGGTCAGCGCACCTGGCCAGAATCAAACCTGCTCCAATACCGGCTATCGTGGCGTAAAACCCGATCCAGCCCGCCTCGTTCTTAAGGAAAGAAAATAAATCAAGTTAGTATATACCACACAAGTGAATAGTGCTTTCCGCGCGCGCTGATTGGTTAACTCGGAAGTGATTAGCAAAGTACTATTCACCTCTGAGCAGCCGAAGAGAAACAAAATGGCTTCGCGCGTCGCTTGGGGTACCGAAAGAAATGTTTTGGTCCTTTAGTTATTCAACTTGTGTGTATATACTAAAACAATTATTCACCTCAGTGTCGGTGAAAGTGGTGGATATTTACCTCGCCGCTTCGCGGCTCGGTGAATATCCACCACTGTTCACCTCCACTTCGGTGAATAATTGTTCATTAATTAATAATTACATAATAACAGAAGTTCATAAGCTAATGAACGTCTGGTAATATATATGATTCATAGGCCTCGCAAGGAAGGGGTGCTTCTAGTCGTTCGAAAGTATTACATGGGTTACATAAGCACATATTTTCACTTCAGTAATAATTTTACCATTATCAAAGTTGATGAAAAATCAGACTAACTGCTTGCATTTGCCCTTCGTAGGAGCTTTTAATTTTGAGGCATATTCTTCGTGCAGAGTTATGTTCTGATTTGCCCAATCTAATGAACCACCTCAAAATGCGCTTCACTGTTGCTGCAACCATCCATATTTAAAATGGAAACATTTCGATAAGATACACATTTTAAAGCAGTGGATCGACGACCGTGCCTAGACTTGGAATCTCTCGGCTAAAAACAGAGAAAATTTCGATCCGGGACTCTTTGTCGTTGGATCCGAGCTTCCACTACAGCAAAGTTCTGAGTTAATTCAATTATCTCCAAGGTAGAAAGGAACCACATCTATGCACGACTAGAAAACTTGAACAATAACAATGACTCACTTGTCCAATAGAAAATGTCTCTAGATTAACAGCTAAAGAGGCGCCCCAGCCGCTGTAAACACCTGTAAAGGAGACGAGACAATGATATAATCAACAGCTTATCCCGCAGCCTAGTACCCAGGCGTTCCCTTCCCGCTTATCGATGTACCCTGTCATTCTAGTGACAAGCGCGGGATTAACAGTGAAATTCCAGTGTAAGATTGGTTTCTGGTTTGCATCGGACTGTCTTAGTAAGACAAAACATTTTCCCTAATTGAAAGTGGTAACTTGGACGACTGTCTTTAGGCTGAAAGATCTACTTATCAACAGAGAACTGATCTGACTTGACAACAATGGTCTACGTAGCATGTGGAGGGTTAAATGTAGGCTGCGAGTTCCAAAGCGTGCACAAGAGAATGGAAATTACACGACAATGTTTGACAATGTCAAATGGACAGAACATACCTGTCGTCACTCCGTATACTAAAGCAAGAGTCCAAAACTGCTTATTCCTGAGCAATAAGATAAACAAAAAGTTAGGATTTTACCAAGGAGGCTGAGCGAACGAGTAGTATAGGGCGCTGGTATAGTAATACGGAGATGCTGGGTTAAGTTCTCACACCCTGCAACTAGCTGGATTTGTTTCAGTCACGGTCGTCAAATCCTCAGTCACGCTTTATATACGCCAACTGGTCTGCCTGCCAGTTGGGATTTTTAACCATGTTTAGTTCATTTAAAATATTTGTTTCCTCTGTTTCAGTGGCATGCCTGTAAGCTAGCCATCTCGAAGCTAAGTGCATGACAGCTATAAAGGAATGACGATATTAAGAAATATTTGCAATTCTTCCCCACCAGAAGTCCATAACTAGAAGTCTACATCTGGTATTGGGGCGCGTGCTATGTCTTTCGCGTGTAGGCTATTTTTAGAAACTGATGTCTCGCGAGAAAATGACGTAACCCACTATTTCGACACGATTGGAGTTCTAAGTTGCGGCCGAATATTTTGGAAAGTGGCAGGTGAAATAAATCAAATCACATCAAAACACTTGACAGGCCATTCTCTTTAATTCTCACATTTCGACAGAAGTAGTATCGTAGATAGTGATTTCAAACGTCTGTTCAGTGGCATTTGAAGGCGAGTGAAAAAGCAACCCGTCGCCGGGTTTCCGTAGACAAACTCACAAAACAAACAGGTCGACTTTTTATAATTTACTGGAGAATTATGAACAGAAGTACCCCAAACTTTTAGTAGTTAAGTGTGTCTTTATTTTGTACAGCATATCCTCGTGTTAAAATACTGAACAACATACACAACACAATAGCTGCACACTGCGAAGTGCCCGAGAAGCACAACTTGAATTAAACTTTTGACGGATGTGAATGAAATCATCATTGTTCGATGAATTAAACTCGTATTTCTATTCATATTAAAACAAGTACATTACCTTAGTCAGTCTTTTGTTTTCATGCCGTCCTTATAATTCCAAAAACATGCGAAACTCGCCAAACTTGTCGTTTTCTCTGAATGTTGTTCTCAAACGAATCAAACCACAGGAGACCCAAGCGTAAAATGTAGGGACTGGAACTGAAAATTGAACCTCATCAAAAGTCTAGGTATTTTCTTGAATAAAGTTTATTAAACACTGCCTGGTGTCATTTTTTGTCATTCTACCGAGTTTCAGCTAGATTTGAGCGATTTTAGGTTTTTTAGCCCTACAGCGTTATAATAAGAGACAAGGAAGGAGACTTTGACGAGTTTAACTTCAAAACACGCTTCGTAAACGACTCGAATTTTCACACGAAATGACATTCACTCGTATTGTTACTCACTCAACTCAAAGGATAATGCCTCCAGATTCACTCCCTGCAATCCAACTGAACACACTTCGCGATTTCACGGCGCAAAAGGATAGAAGAGATGAAATATCGAGCAAGAAAACGACGCCAAAAATGCGTGACGCCCGAAAGTTGCCACAAAATGCTGTCGCCATTCGCGGCCGAGACTGAGTACGAGGTTCAAATGATACCTCACTCAGGGAGGGAACGAGATTTTAATGCGAATGGCGACAGCATTTTGTGGCAACTTTCGGGCGTCACGCATTTTTGGCGTCGTTTTCTTGCTCGATATTTCATCTCTTCTATCCTTTTGCGCCGTGAAATCGCGAAGTGTGTTCAGTTGGATTGCAGGGAGTGAATCTGGAGGCATTATCCTTTGAGTTGAGTGAGTAACAATACGAGTGAATGTCATTTCGTGTGAAAATTCGAGTCGTTTACGAAGCGTGTTTTGAAGTTAAACTCGTCAAAGTCTCCTTCCTTGTCTCTTATTATAACGCTGTAGGGCTAAAAAACCTAAAATCGCTCAAATCTCGCTGAAACTCGGTAGAATGACAAAAAATGACACCAGGCAGTGTTTAATAAACTTTATTCAAGAAAATACCTATACTTTTGATGAGGTTCAATTTTCAGTTCCAGTCCCTACATTTTACGCTTGGGTCTCCTATGATCAAACTTCATTCTGTTCATTCCGCGCTCGATGTTGAGCGCTTCAGGGACCACGGTTTTGTTTTTCAAAATAGCAACGAACCTGTGCCAAAATGCACTTGCTCTCTTAATGCCTGTCTTCATCTTGAGAGTACCATTAATCTTTAGTGTCTTCGCATTTTGAATTTGACTCGGAATTAGTCTATCTTGCCCGCTGCCATTTCGTATTCTGACTCCAAAACACTGAGGTCCTCTCGCTTATTTGGATGCTCCGAATTTTTACAACTTCGATGCTATCGTCATCGATGAAAGATGGCCTGATGATTCTTGTCCGGACGATTTAACCCTCACAAAACGGAAATTACGATGACCAACAGAAATTTCGTAATGCCGTTCGCTCGAGTTCACTCGTCCTCTGCAGTTCTGCTTTTCTTCAAAAATTTGTTCAACCAATCAAAGGCACGAATTAAAAAATACTTCAATGTGATTGGCTACTTGTTCGCGGCAAAGCTGTTCTAAAAATAGCCTACACGCGAGGAGCGCGAGGTACACGCGAAAGACATATCTCAAAGCCTATTACCAGAGATGTAGACTTCTAGTTATGGACTTCTGTTCCCCACCCTTTATTTCTTACCTGAATATTTGTTTGGCGCCAGCAAAGAAGTCCTCTCTCTTTCTCTTGGCTGACTTACTTGGTGGTAAAGGCGGCTTTTTGGGGAAATATATCAAGACTAACAGGAAGAGGAACATAACCACACCACATTCTACAACAAACAACGGAAAAAATTAAGTTAAAAAATTAAAAAAAAAACAAAATCAGCGGCACCAAACTTTTATCTTGTGCAACATTAAAGAAAAAAAAATCATTCATGAGTAAAATACTATTCTGGAAAATGATTGAATGTTGGAAATTTCGTTATTTACTCTCTTTGAAATTTTTTAAATTGGTTTGCGCATACATAGAATCTTGAGCGTACACTAGAAAATTATCTTGTAGCATAACCTGTTCAAGGCATTCAGTTAGCTGAGGATGAGCGCGAAGAAAGGCGAGTGGATAAAAGGCGAGGGGTTTGGCTCGAGGAGGAAGAAGATCGTCGTGGAGTGCTTTTATCCAACAAGTCAGGCTTGAATAACAGCCTTGGAGACTAAATAGAAACACATTATGGTCACTGTCACCTCTGGATTATTCAGTACACTGCATTTTACTTACCGACATATAGTAAAGTCATGATTTCCTTTTTACCCTCTTTTATTAGTCTTTCTTTTGCTGAAAACAAGACCGAGAAAAAGATAAAAAAAATTAACACAAGGCAGGAGTCTTATCTGTTCTGCAATTGTCTGAGCCTGCAGTTTTGGTTAGAGGTAGACTGCGAGCTGTCTCTGTCCAGTCCGTGGGGACGAACTGGAAAGCGAACAAGCAAGAGAACAAGCGCTAATTGCAGCTCTAGGCTTCGCCGATCGTATTAAAAATCGCATTCGTCCCCACGGAATTGAAAGCAAAAGCTAAGCAAAGCGAAGTGTCCTTTTGTCTGACTACGTTCGGAATACTCTCGGATATTCCCCAGTTTTGGCTTCGTTGCGTGATATGATAAGATCAATCGCGCAGGAAGGAAATTTTTAGTTAAATAAAACATTCTTATAAATAATGGCGAATAGCAAACACAACTAAACGGCAATAGAAACGTCGACAAAAAAGGTGTAATAAGAGATTAATGGCTCTGCACTTGAGTATACATCGCGGTACATTTCTTTAAGGTGATTCCACTGAAAAAGAAGGAGTAATCAAAATTTTCTAAGACTTGGTCCAGTTCATAATTATGTTATGAGCATTGCAAAAATGCAATAAAAAATGGGGGTCACCGTGCTCGTTTTTGTGCAACCTGGACGGCTGTTATGGTAAATATATGACCGCCCTCGTGGTTTATATTAGGAATCCTAGTAATCCGAAAAGGGAGCTATCATTTCTAGAAAAAATCATTTCTTGCATTAAAATATCGAAGCAGTTATACAAAATAGACTTTAATCTTACATGACAAACTATTTTAATTGAACTGGAATTAAGATTATAAAAGAAATTAGAGATTTTGCTGCGTGCGCACGTAAGCAGCACTACCAAAATACGTGCTGTTTAAAGCATTCAAATATAAATATCTCAAAATAGAATAATCAACTTTTCTTTAAATCGCGATATATTGTAGTCAACCGTATGTCATTTAAGTTAATGCCTTAAAAAATGGGGGTCACCGTGCTCGTTTAGAAGAAAATAACCATTAATTTCCCTGCTAAGCTTAATCTGAAGGAAATGCCTTTATGTTATGTGCGCGAGCGCTCGTGCGCGCGCTAAATAACGCGAAAAATCGTGCGCAGCGAGGATGCGCAATGCAATTCAGTGGAATCACCTTAACGTTCTCAGTGACAAATCTCAAAATTTTGCGCTTTTTGAACGTTGCACTTCGTGTTCGCGTTAACTCCCTAAATTCGGTGTTGCGCTGCTCCCTGTTCACCGTTTAATATACAGCAAAAGCATTTCTTTTCATTTTGAGTGAAAAATAGTGGTCATGTGCTGATTTTTGAACTTACCTTTATCTAAATCAGGACTAAGTCCAATGTTTGCAGTGCGTCGATAAACAGCTTCAATTTCCTTGGGGTGAAGTTTTCTTTCCCACACCGCTATTTCATCATACGCGGCTTTCGAAAAATACATAGCATTATTCGGTCTTCCAAGAGTAAAAGTTGTGAAATAAATTTCTTCTGGCTTGTTCATTTTCCCCTTGGGATCCCCACCCACGCTGGAACCATTAGCGTATATAACGAGACCGTCACGCTCATCCCACGTGAAGGTCACGTGAGTCCAACTGTCACGTGGTACAGCAAAGCTCCGTTTCCATAGCACCGTGCCGTTCTCTACTTTAATTGCTAGGTGGTCCTCTCTGTCGTAAGGGAAATCTTGATAGATCAGGAATCCTCTTAAGCCATCTTTGTTGCCACTGGTCCCCATGAAATACTGCAGCCCATTGTTATCCAGTATTTGGTATTTCATCCACAGAGCCACAGTAAAACCACTCGGACACAAAGAAGGGTCACTAATACACGTGTTAATAAAGCTGCCAAAATTTACCCACGCTCCTTTGCCATCCGTAGCAAGACTGTGATTGACAACACCACGTGACATGACGCAATCATTGAATAAAAGACCTTCATTGTTTGTTTTCAAGTCTTTAATTCCATTGTTGACTTGAACTCCCCAATATTCACCGGACCTGCGCTGCAGTGAAATATTGTTTGTTTCCTTCCTGTCCTGTTTGACGGCTTGCACACTTCTCACAGTGATGTTTAGATTGTCCAGTGGCCAGTAGTGAGCAGCGTCTCTATAGATGGAGTCTGGAAAAAAAGTTTACGTCTTGACATTACTATCGAGATCTCTGAATATAACAACTATGGCTTTGGAATCAAAAGATACTTTTTTCTTATGGTGTGATCTCGGCAAGAATTTTGTTTTTCAGTGGAAAA
Organism: Meandrina meandrites; assembly: GCA_963693305.1. NCBI lineage: Eukaryota > Metazoa > Cnidaria > Anthozoa > Scleractinia > Meandrinidae > Meandrina > Meandrina meandrites. The sequence continues at coordinate 36,047,194 of OY855909.1, read as the reverse complement.
CCATACACGGTTGCCATGTCTGTCAGAAGTGTGTCCAAAATAAAAACAAAAAGGAAACGTACAAGCAAATAGGCAAAAGAAAAACGAACAAAGAACAAATGAACAAACATACTGAAAGTGGGCTTAGAAAGTTCTGTTACCTGAATATTGAGTGTTTCCATCGAGGTACAAGTCAAGAGTGTCACTACCAAAACAGAGAAAAAAATATGAATGTCATTTGCAATGTTAAAGCATTCTCACCAACTCACGACCACGACAATGTAGTTAGGACGCTATTAGAACAGCTGTTGTACTGAATCACGAAAATATATTGCAAGTTCTATCGAGCCGCCTGCAAGCATTTATGGAATACGAAAACGCGTACGTAAAAGCGAACCGAGGAATTGAGATTCAGACATGGGAGGTCTAGAACGATTCAACGATTCATTAAGGTCGCCACACACGAGGGGACTGGTCGCAGGGACCGGTCCAAGTCCCATCGTGTGAACAGGCCAATTTTCGTCAAAAATCCGGTCGCAGGGACTGAATTTTGGTCCCCGAAATCGGTCCCAAGAATTCAAACTGGTTTGAATTCGTGGGACCAGTCGCAGGGACTGGTCCCCGCAATATTTTGCTTGGTCCCTCGTGTGAACAGGGTCGTGGGACTGGTCCCTGCGACCAATTAAAAATGAACCAATCGCTGATCAGCATTTTAAGCTCCCACAATTCTGCACGTTCGTGTTTGAAGATGGCGATGCCTGAACAGAGTAGTGAACAGATTGAACAGAATACTACTGAACAGACTGTTGGCATTAATATTGAAGATTGGAGCGTCACCAGTACACGAATGGTAATTGATTCTTCGTTCATAAGAAACCGGCAGTTCTTCGTCTTGCATCATCATCAGGAGTCTTTTTCTTCGCAGCTCTCGAAGCCATTTTTACTCGATGAAAACAAAGTTCCCGCCAAATTTTCTCGCTAGCTGTCGCTAGCATGTTTTTGCGCCATTTTATGAAGAGAATGCGTGACATCCGGTTTATGTTATGCAAATTTGATCGGATGTTTTTTTCACCTAGCCTGGAGAATACTATACTTTTGCAGTGTTTGATGAAATGATGCAATTTATTATTTTTTTTTTTCAGGTATAAAAACACCGAAAGGAAACCTGATATCAAAATTATAAAATACGAGCGGATTTCGAACATTGTCAACATTCCATGTTTTTAAAACAATTGTTGAACACAGTCCAGTAAGCACGCTCAGATATGAACAATAATAGGAATAATAATAATAATAATAATAATTTTCCATCTCCACAAGGTGATTATCTTGTTTTATATATTGAAAACGTCATAAATACTGCTATCTTGCTGCGAAACAGGTCCCAGCGTGTGAACCCTTCAAGGGACTGGTCCCCGCGACTCATTCCATCGTGTAAACTGTACAGGGGACCAGTCCCTGCGACCGGTCCCTGCGACCAGTCCCTGCGACTGGTCCCCTCGTGTGTGGCGACCTTTAGACATGGGAGGTCTAGAACGTAACGAGCCATAAAAGTCCATTAATGCTATGTGGAAGAGGTTGGGCTTTTGCAGCAGACTGTCATAGTGCAAAATTTGCCATACCTGACGACACGCTACGGCACGCACTGGGACTTCCCAAAACAAAGAAAAGTCAATCTTTACATTGAGGCATTCTATTGCCACCATTCAGCGTAGCGGAAAAGTTTGTACCACGTGACCGTTTGCTGCCAATGCCTTATGCGCGCGTTTTCTGCCTTTTTTCTGAAGCTACATGATTCAACTTTAATACATACTTATTACCTGAGATTTTTAGACACATTTCCCCTGTCAGGGATCATGCTATCCAATTCATACTTGATATCCGTTACAACTAAAGGTCCAACGACAAAAGATATCGCCACACCCAATGATCCACACAGAGCCGCCACGGCTGTTGAAGTAGTCCGCTGTTCAGATGGGAACCAAGTCGATGACAGGAGTGTGGGCGCAGCTTGAGTTACAGGTCCTGCTAAACCGTTTAACAACTGACCTGCACCCATAGACCTGAAGAAAAAATAAGATATGACAGGGATTATTTGGAGAATAGATAAAGAAACCCAGTTCACAGGAAAGGGTCAAGGCAAATCTCTTTTAGTGGTGTTTGAGTGAAATGATGGCAGAAAAACAAATTTTCTTAAGGCGGGGTAAACGTGAATTTGAGTGAAATTTTAAGAGGTTCAAAGAAGGGAGAGAAGAAAAAAAAAAATTTTTTGAAACACCACCAGACAGTTGACCCCCACGCAAGAGCATCCCAGGTTGTCAGGGGACTGTTTTGGTGTCCATCTACTAATTTTTAACTTCAAATTCGAATTTTAAAATCACATTAAATCTAAAATATTTCTTATTTCTCCAAATTTTACTAATCCTTTGAGAAAAACTATCTCTTCGCAAAAATTTACAAAACACCGCTAAACATAGCTTTGTGAAATGAGATGAGGGTTTTTGGATTGCTTAAACGGCACGAACGAGATATTCGCATTAAATCCAAGTTTAGCGGTGGAAAAACGGGCTTCAGGTGTACCCCCGCCTTAAAAGATAAAAGGAAAATCATATAATTTGTCATGTACAATGCGACACAAGAAAAACAGCTTCACTTTTCTCCAAAAAACTGTAGTAGTTACATTGTGGTCTTTAAATACCAATTAGATGCCATAAAAAGTTAGTAAACATCTCAACGTCTTTTCCTTTTTTCGAACAAGGGCATTCAAACATTACCAGATGGCGTAGGACGGATGTGTCGTCACACATCTGAGTCCAGTTCCAATGAACATGAACGCACAGGAAATAAGAATGCTCAGTCTAAGACCTGTCAATCAAAAGACAACAACATTCGTTAAGACGATGCCACAAATGTGCGGTTGTTGGGCAGGGGAAACGCAATTTCTCAGTAGAAAAACGCTTTTATTTTCAAAAATAGTTTTAACAAAATCCGTAATAAAGCTTATATGTGGGATGCTTGGTGTTAGCTATTTAGTAAATACGTCCTTTTCCATAGTTATGAATTGTGAAGTAGGGAAAAATATAACAGTAAGCTCATCAAAGAGAGTAAAGTAAACACGTATTATTTATTCCTAATACTTTGGAGCTGCCCCTGTCTCTTAGCAACACGATATTACTTTCTTTGCAGTTGAAAGCTTGAGCTGCCTCTTGCCTTAGCTTTTCACCGTTTGATTCACTGATTTTCTAGACTAATAGATCAAACCATTCTTGATTTGATTGTCGGTTGAGGGTAGACTGGAGCTGAACGCCCTTTTGGCGGTTCTAAATTGCAAGGTGCAGGGGTGGGGTTGGTAAAGTCTACACTGAAGCTAACGCGCAAAGGTACTTATTTATTTATTTATTTATTTAACATTTCTTTATACACGGTTAAAAATCATCAGGTAATGTACTATTATTTAAAGTTATAATAAAAATTAATACTAATAAACTACTAATAAACAATCCATGCTAAATACTAATTAATAAAAATTGAAGTACATGTAGTAAAAACTAATTTAAATATTAAACTAATCCTGTTTTCCATGAATGCCGTGTCTGACTTTGCTTTTAAATTGATTATAGGATTTTATCATCCTGAGATTGCAGGGTAGGCTGTTCCAGAGAGTTGCACCACTGTAACTAAAGCTATTTTTCATATAGTTAGTTCGTGGATTCGGTACAACCAGTTTGTTTTCGGAATCCCTTAAAGAATAGGGCATTCCGCTACGTTTTAAACTAAAAACTGAATTATACACCATTTAGTTCTAATGCGTTACCTTTCTCATCCATCATCCAGGAGAAAAAGAACATAGAGCAAAGATACGTTATTGGATCCATGCTGGCTAAGAAGGCGATCTCGGTGTTTGTCCAACCGAACACCATTTTAGCTGTTGTGGCGATAGGTCCGTACGTGTTCCACGCGCAATATTGGCTGAAACTGATCACAGAAAATAAGAGCAGGATGTAGAAACGTCTTTTGTAGCTCTTGAACTCGACAGGGGGATCGTCTTGATCGAGGTGTCCGGTGTCGCCAAGAAGTCTCGTATCAGAAGAGAGCGAGTCTTCACCCTGTTCGGGAGAGCGTCTCTGGACATCTGTGGAAATAAATTAAATTTAATAATAAAAATTAAAAGAATTGGCGGGTGCGCGGCCCTTTTTCAGCGCTCAGGCGAAGGGTTAAGGCTCTTAATTGTTAGCTTTGCCTGTAAACTAATTCGATATTTTTTTATCTGACAAAAGCAGACTGCTGTGAAATTAAGTGTCGATCAGTCGTGAAATTTAGAGTCATCTGTTCTATTCAGGATTTGCTCTCGTGTGGCCTCGCAGTTCAAGCGGTGAAGCAGATGAGGATCTCTCTCCCAGCTGGTGTACACTCAAATATCGCCGCAGAAGACAAATAATTTAGTCTGCTAAATTGATTTGCTAATCGATTAGATGACTAACGAGCTAATGAACCGACTAATGACAATTTCACCTTCGAATTAACTACATTAATGACACACTTTCTGTTACGAGAAAAGATCAGCAACGACCAAGTTGACTGTGCCTGTGCATTGGAGGACGGAGCGAGTTGCTAAGCAACAAAATGTGTTCTTCCGACATGTTTGTCAACAATGTGTCAGCTGGGTTAGTTAATAATAATTAAGTATCGGAAAGTCTCGAGAGTTTTTTACGAAGATTAAATGAACAGCTCAGTTACATCCTTGCTGAATTATCCGCTCGACCATAACATGACCGATAAAATAGGAGCTCTGAGCATTTTATAGCTAAATAGCATATTAAACTAATTTGTTGACACTTACCATCACCGCGGTCACGCCTCTTGTGTTCATTATCCTCTCTTCTCACCCACGGATCGTCCAAGTTTATTTCCACCATTTCGTCCTCGTTTGGAAACAGAATTGACCCCCTGTCCTGGGATTTTCGGCTGGTGGTGTGCATTTTTGAGCCGGTGTCCGATGATAACAAAGTGGCTATGGAAAAAAAATTCAACCACAAAATTTTAGTTTATGACAGCATAAGAGTATTATAATACTGTGGATTCAGGGCAATTGAGAGGCTCTATTCTCAACTCCGTTAAGTTTTTAGCCTTATTTCTAGTTGCCTGCAGCATTTGAAGTTTGTTTATCCGAGTCGCGCAATTTTGCCACAAATTTACAGCAGGGAAGATATAAACAACGATTACATCGCGTTATCTAGCTATTTAGCTATCTTATATTCCAATCTTCACGTTACTGCTGGGATTAACAAGATGATTTTGAGAAAACAGGTTTAAATTGTATCAAAGAAGTACAACAATGAAGAAAACGGAAAAAAAACCAGCCGCGCTAAAGCGTGCTTGGATTTTCATGAAAAACTTCTTTGAATTAATAACTGCAGGTACCGGTGAAAACAAAATACCACAATATTGCTGAGCGTTGCAATCTATAAATCTGATGATAAACATGCAAGGGAAAAAATTGAAAATATTCATGTTGTTTCTTCCAAAATTAAGACGAAAAGTACTCTATATTTGTTTTGCGATATTAAAATCGTACGATGCCCCGCTGTTTTCAGTTGAATTCTTAAACTTAAAATGAATGTCATTTGGGCGCAATTTTCTGTGCAGAGAGAAATCAGTCGTTATTTAGCACGGAATGTACGGAGTATATATTTCCACTTAAGATAATATTTCATTCACGTGAGTACTATAAATATGCTATACATTGATTATACCAATGCAATGCAATAATGGAACTTTTTACAAATTCGAACAAGGGCTATTCTCTTAGAAACGCTGACTTCAATCTGCCTCGTTTCTCTTCAGTCCGTTATGGAAAACACTCCATTAGATACCTTGGTCCTTACCTTTGGTCAAAACTGAGCGCAATTGACAAAAATAGACTGACCGTCGGTAACTTTAGAAAGAATATTAGAAACAAAGACCTCAGTGCTCTAATCGAGGATGGGTGTTCAAACTGTCTCATATGCACTTCTTAATTCTTAAACTACTCACTTAAATATCAATTTTTATTCCTCTCTTGTATTATATTGTATTCGTAATTTTAGAAACAGTTTTTTAAATTATTCATTCTTATTTATCCATCCTAATTCTTAACATAGTAAATTATCGCTTTTAATATAGTAAATTATCGTACACTGTAAATTTTAATATATTCTAAAGTAGCCTAGTGTACCCAATTAATTCTTAATTCGTATTCTTAACTGTATATTTTAAATCTTAATATATTGTAACGTAGTAGTGTCCCCAATTAGCTTCTGTAAGCTAAATACCTACCCTGACACTTAAATAAAGTTCTTATTATGAATCCAAAACAAACGATTAAAATTGTTATTTTTAAAATGACAGAAAGAGAGTAAATGTTAATCTTTCTGGAGATTTTAACGAATTAAGGAAAGTTCGCAAACGGAGTCGCATTATACAAACGCTGTTATTCTTTATTATGCTGTTGTTAAACCGCCGACCCACCTAAGGCCGCGATCTGTATGGAATTAAGCATCTTTAAATTGATTAACGGTAAACCGCTGCTTTTTCTTCAGCTGGGCAAAAAAAATTTCTTCAGCTTGATCTACTAAACAACGTAAAAGCATGTAAGAGGTATTTTCAAATTTCGGCTCACAAATAAGCAGTGAAAATCATAAAGTTAGCAGCTGGTTTGATAAGAAACAAAACAGTTAGCTTATGCAATACAAAATATGAAATAGACTCAAAAAAAAAATTCTCGTATTAAACGATCGTTAAATACGAATATATTTACCCTACTCCTGGACTCCAGCAGCTTTGTGAAACACGGTTTGAGAAAGCCTTTGTCATAAGGGAAAGCCTTTGTCATAAGCAAATCTATTTCAGTTTATTTTCGTCCCCACACATCACCGCGTCGGTAAATCCTTCAGGGAAAAATCCTGCTCGATTTCCTTTTGAAATCTGGTTCAAAACTCTTTTCGTAACCGAGGTACGGCAAACTGAATTTCTCCTGCACAGAATCTATCCAAACCATTGATATTTTCTGTATCACCGGCAGCGCTGTTTTGCTTTTCCAGTTTATATTTTTAACCATTTGCATGTCAGGTCCAAAACAAGATTTTTGAAACAATAGATGATTGACAGCAATTGTTGTCAGAGCGCTGTGATTGGTTTACTTTTAACTAAAAGCGGGTTTTCCCACGTGTGGACGGCGTGATGAAACATCCACCCTTTCTGTCACGCAGTCGTTAATAAATCTGTTCCTGAAAGGAAACTTTCGTTTTTGTTGTAGCGCGGTGAAAATGGTCAAAGAATATGTTAAAATTAGGTTTCTCGAAATGTTTTTTTCTTCGGAGGGTAGAGGTTTGGCGTAGTTTTCAGGTGTATTACATTTATTATAAGAATATATGCATTAATAGGTAATAAACAAAGTCACGTTTTAAAACATATTCCTCGATTGCTGTGCTTTTGTTCAAGTCCCAAACAGGTTAAACGCCAATTTTTCTCAACATTTATATAAATATAAAAATACATCAACGGCTACACCGATGGCAAAAATAAAGAGGCATCACCAAAGAAGAGAACTTTTATTCCAAGCTATAAAAAAACACTTGTGTTGCGGGCCATCAAACATTATACAGTAAAGTTGAACGTATTCGAATCGAAGCCACACAAAGATATATTAAAATGACTATTGAAGGTGCTGACAAAGACTTTATGTTGCTTGTCAGGAGTTCATATGAACTTCTATCCTTGTGCAAAGTGAATACATTTATCTTCGTTTACTGCTGATTAGGGAACAAGGCTACGCAAATCATATCGAATTCACTGAAAACAGGCAAAATGTAAAATTTTCTTTTACTTGAACTTTATTGTTAACCACCACAACAAGTGTTGCCGTGGTATCCACAAAGTATTGCTTTGAAAAATGTAAACAATAATTAACAATTATTCACCGAAGTGGAGGTGAATAGTAGAAAATTTCTAACCGTTAGCTCTAAAGGTGCTCGCGGTCGGTTCCGATATGATGATGATTTGACTGGAAAACCTTCGGTAATTCGGAAAAGTGGACGTCTATGGGAGGTGATCGCTGAAGAGAGTTTGTCACACAGCGATGTTTGACTGTTTACTGACAACATAAACATAGACCAGAGTGATTTGCAATCTTATTAGACATATTGTAAACAGCATTAGTATATACCACACAAGTGAATAGTACTTTCCGCGCGCGCTGATTGGCTAACTCGGAGGTGATTAGCAAAGTACTGTTTTTTCTTTAACTTCTGGTAAGCGATCACAACACATATCCAATCACACTACAGGCGGAAATTGCCATATTCGCTTTGTACCACGTCACTCGGATGTAACTTTTATTGTTTATATATAGACGCGAGTGTTTTACTGGAAAATAGAGCACTGAAGAAAAAATTCATATCAGGGGCGGATCCAGGATTTTTCGTAGGAGGGGGTGCACATAGTTTTTTTTCTTTCTTTCTTTTTTTTTGCAGAATACCAGTTGTATTAGAAAGCCGTCTGGTCATCTCGTCGGAGGTGGGAGGGGGGGTGCACACCCCCCTGCACCCTCCCCCTAGATCCGCCCCTGCACGCGAAACTACATCCAGGACAGTAGTTGCGTACTTTATATATTCTCACTAGTGGGGAGATCGATGCTTTGATTGGCTAGTTTCTTCTGCCTATTTTTCCGATTCCGTAGAGTGTAAGGGACGGAAGCGGAATCGGAATCAACGGAAAACGAAACCGTTGTGATCCTCGGCTTGCTATAACTTGAATTCACCACTAAATTCAATCTCTGATTAATTTAAACGAGATATAACTGTTCTTACTTACCTTCATAAATATTAGTTGTTGTAGGAGCACTACTCGAAACTTCATTGTCGTTAGGAAGAGGAAAAACCTTTGACGGCATTTTATACACTTAGGCCGCAGAAGATTCCGTTAAATTTCCGTTTTTTTTTCGGAGAAAAAAAATTCGCGCAGAAGCTGGCAGGTGTAATGTAAAAATCAGAAGCCATTCGATGGAAACTGGACAAGTGTTCTTTCGAAACCATCGATGGAACAAATTATGTCAAACACATTTTAATTAGGAAATTACGACACAAGTTAATTTTATGACATTATAATTAACAATAATTCCCTTAGCACGCGTTTTTTTTACCATGTTTGCCGGACATGGTACAATGGTTGATAAACTTTGGAAGTACATACACTTCCCAATACTCTAGTGTTTAATAAGAGGCGTATAAATTCTTTAGACAGTGTTCGACAGGACTCGTCCTCCAAACTGCGCACGAGCCGTTGCTATCACCAAACATGGCCGCGCATGGCCGCGTGAAAATTGGAGAAGAGGCTCGTCTCCAGTTTTCGGCGCGGGGTTTTGTGTTTCGCGCTCCAAAAGGACCCAAAACCTCGCTGAGCATTGTTTAGTCCAAAATATATCTACACTGATTTAACAAAAGGTGCCTTATGAAAAATATGCAAATGTATGAAATTTCACTTATGTTATTTTATTCCATTTTTTTTTTTTGGGGGGGGGGGGGGGGGGAGATAAATGATTAGCCTAAATGCTGTAGTGATGTCAAATTTTACCTTTTTGGTGTTTCTAGCCCCCCCCCCCCCAATCCTGCTCATTTATTGTCCGTTTACCCCAGTCCCTAGCGTTCACCGAACCCGTTTCTTTTTTTTGTAATTTTTTAATTTTTTTGGCGCGCGCTAGGTCGAAGAAGACCGAGTCTAATCTAGCAATCTATATTGCTGTCTAAAGGAAGTTTGCTGGAGGACATCATTAAGTCCAATGAAGGTGGAAGTATTCCGATTTTCAAGTTATGGGTCAGCTATCGTACCTTAAACAAAGCTTTAGCGGGTTGAAATGAACTCGGTACGTTGTGCAAGGTACAGATCATGGATTGCTTGCTTTAGACAGCAAAGATCTTTAGCCACATTAATAAGGACTCGGAGCTAGACTTTAGGTCTGATTTGAAGACGTTCATAACGATACAGTCCGACCTCTATTAAGCGGCCACCCTCGGGACTTTGAAAAGTGGCCGCTTAATAGAGTTTGGCCGCTTAATAGAGGTACAATATAAATTGGATAGGAATGGCAGAAACCATGATTTTATTGACTCTATATAGCAACATGCTTTTAAAAAGTGAACATATATGAAGATACATCTAAAATTCATTGTAAAAAAACATAAAGTGCATTTCCAGCCCATGGATAGCTCTAGCTCTAACACAGAGAGCACGTAGTTGAAATGTACAGTATTTCTTTTGGTTAATAATGTAGAGAAAAATATGCAAAATATCGTTGACAAGTTTCTTAGGCCTGCAGTTCTTGTTTTCTTGTTGTTATCAGTTATCACCTTATACCATCTGTCACCATTTCGCTTGGAAAGATAATTGGCTGGCCGCTTTATGGAGGTAAAAAAACCATATAAATAGTACACTTGCGAAAGCAAAATGGTGGCCACGGCCGCTTAATAGAGGTGGCCGTTGAATAGAGGTATCAAATACAGCAGTTTACTGACAAATAAATCGGGACTTTGGAAAGTGGCCGCTTAATAGAGGGTGGCCGCTTAATAGGTGGCCGCTTAATAGAGGTCGGACTTTATTTGGCTCGAACTTTACTGCGGCTAAAGAGTTAAAAAAATTCTGTGATAATGTTCGGAAGCGGTCTTTCCATTTCAAAAATTTTTTGTTACATCCGGGATATTACTTAAGACGAGAGCAAGATGGTCGAGGAAGCTGCTTTGAGTGACTTCAAGCCTTTATGTGAGTAGAACTTATTTTTTTGCCGTTCGGTTTAGCTAGCGATCAGAGCTTGCTGTGATTTGTTAGTGAGAAGCTATTTGATTTGCGTGGTTTTCCGGTCGCGAATTGACACGAACCATATGCTACACGTGTCACTTATAAGTCATTTATTATTTGTTCCTTTTAGTTTAAAATTCCTTCAAAATGAAGCGATCGTCGATGTAACACGCTTTCTCTCAGTGCATTTGAGCCCATACATAGATTTTGAAGGCCTCAGATCACCCCTCGCGCTGGCCAGGTACAGTCTTGTTTCTCCAAAACGACATAGATTAGAGTAAGATTCGCCCTCCTTTAAACTTCCTTATTAAAACAATGTATCAGAACTGAAGTGCTATGTCAAATTCCTTTGGCCACCTTCTTATAACTCAATGTAGATATAAACATATCGGATTTATTTTGGAATGAAGCACGTTCGTGATGACCTTCAAGGGTAACATTGTCCCTTGCTGACATTCCGTTTTCTTTCATATCAAACACCACATCTCTTATAAGAGTTCTTAGGCCTTGGCAAATTTCAAAAGAAGCGAGCGAAGTGCAAACGAAGCTTTAGAAACATTGTCGCGTCGGTAGGATTTGACATAAAGTTTTTTATTCCCTTGCCGTGTTTATTACTTACTTTATTCCACTTTATCTCAAAGCTTAACATACACAGGAGCGTAGCCAGGATTTTCTAAGGGGACGGGGGGGGGGGGGGGGGGGGGATTCACACTATGTCAATCCCAGGGTACTTACATGGTCCACTGCAAAAAATGTTCGGTCCTAAAAACGGAGTCTGTAACTATCTAGCACTAGAAAAGATTATTGGCATGTTGACTCTTCAGATTCGCACTTTTTCGCCACCTGAATTATAAGGTTTGTATTTCGTTCACTTAAAAAATCATCTCACTAGCTACGCCCATGAGTTTTTATCCTATCGATGGTTTTAACTCTCTTTCTTTATTCCACAAAAATAGACAGGAAATTAAATGGGAAAACCGCATCGCGCGCGTCATCGCGCGCACCAATTTCAGTTTCTTCGACGGGTGAATGCTCTGTCCACAGAAAGGAAAGTGTTAATTCTAACGGATTGTATAAGGGGGTTAATACAAGAGACGATGATCATCCTCTCTTGGTTAATTGGATTTATTTAACAGCCATGATCCGTTTTCAGTGATAATATCTACATGTATATGTGTAATGATTGTACAGGATATTATAAAATACATCCAAAAGGCATGCTAGCAGTGTCCTAATGCCGCCATTATCCAGTTATACCTCACTCTTTGTACCGTGCATGACGAACAGATGAATCGACAGGCGGTAATCCGTCTGGGCAAGTTTCTGGGACGAGAATACGCGCGGGGAATGAGTATGAAAAAATATCAAAATGATTGACGAATTGGTACTGTACAAATCATAGTAACTATGTACAAATTAAGGAGCGCCGTTTATAAGAAACTCTTGAACTTTCCCACGTGCTAGAAAAGAGAATATATCGGGTATTTAAACTAGAATGATCGTATGTTCTTTCAGTGTAAAAAATATTTAGTGCATGTACCCATGGACAGTCCAGGACATGTAATTACTCAGGCTAATATAAAGGGACACTTGGAACAATTTTTGGAGATACATCACTAATTGGCTAATATTTTGCACATTGTTATAAACCTAAAAACCTATAAACCTATGCATGCTTCTGTCCCTCTCCATCTTAACCCCGCTAAAGCGCAAACTATTTTACCATCCATTTGTTTGCTTGACCCAAAGATACAGGATACAGGATGTTTTTAAAAGACCAAACTGTAGATCAGAAATGAGGCAAATCGTCCCAGTAAGCGCTCGAATGACAAAAGCAATATAAAATATTTTCTTAAATTACTCACCGACACATTTTTTGTCCGCTTTCAGTCCAGTCAGAGCCCAGCGCTTTTTCCTCAGTCGTAAGGTTTGACCGGAGAGGCGTCTTGTCTTCGCGCTTTTGGATTTCACTTCGGGAGCCATGATTCCTGAAAATTATTTGAAGGGCCTTTTTATGCGATGATGTTCCTCTAGATTTAATAGATCCTGTGATGGAATACGTAGAATGGAGAATTATCTAATACATATAGACCATTATACAAGTTACAGTTGAAACATTATGTAGCCAAAACATGGTCATTATTACATGTACAGCGACAGCAAAACAAAAGTATTCACAAATCTGGAAAACTTCAGCTTGGTGGCAATGCTGTCCATAAAAATTGCTTAAAAAAACAAGATCATTTTTATCTACCGTGTTTTGATAAATATACACTTGAAATTCGTCTTGACAGAATAATTTTACATATAATTTCTCACGTTACGAATTATTTACATAGTTAATATTCTTATGTTTGAGCCAGGATGAAGTGCTGCTTGGAAAATATTCTTTTTGGATTCTTGGTGACCTTGGTATGCTTTATAGAAAGGGAACCCAAAAGGATAACCGCAATTTCCGATTAGTTCTCACCACTTGCTGCTACAAGTCACGTCTTACAAATGGAGACTAAATTTAGAGTCACGGGGCATCCACTGAGAGAAATCTCAAATGGCGCCTTTTATGTCTTTTATGTGAAAAATTTAACTGTATACAAAAGACAAATTTGACCGTGCGATTATTCGTGTATATTTGAAGCATTATCCATCGGAAAGCACACACACATTCAGAATTCACCTGATTATAAATTCAAACATGTCCCGGTGTTGCAAGAGCGCGTCACAAGGCGGTGCGGTGTGAGCAACATTTACGATCATTTACAGTCGATCAAGTGTTTATCAATTCTAATCAATGCTTACCTTAGAATTTCCGTACAGCGGCAAAAAGCTAACTGTAAATCAGGACTGCGTAGAGTTCACATATGGTATTTTTATGTTCTAATCGCTCACGATCAGTTCAGTCGACCAGCTCCCAGCCATCACACCACGAAAGTAAACTGATACACTCAACCTCTCCCAACATCCGACCGGACGCGCTGCAGGTACGCTACGCTTTTCAAATAACCAATCATTGCATTTTCAAATTTGTGTAAAACTGCTACTTGTAAAGACAGGACAAGACGCTTGGAAGGATCGTATCCACAACTTCACCAATGTTCCAGTTAAACAGACTGAATCAACAAAGTTGATAACATTGCGAAATTTGCATTTGTATAGAAATTTGCATTTATGTATAAATTTGCATTTATGACCTTTGGGCCCTTGGGGCCCCAAAACTGATTTTCTTTTCTCGATTTTTAGTTATAAGAATATATCTCTTAGTTTTCACAAAACATTCGCATGGGCAAATTTTAAAAATACCTGTACGACTCTGTTTGTTCGTGGACAAAATGACCAAAAAGCAACCTCCATTTATAATGTTATAATGGCTCAGGATAGTCACGCCACGCATTCTGTAACGCGTCACGCAGCAGTTTTAAAAATTGAAATCGATCGATAGGACGGGTGTGTACAGCACAGACATCTCCTTCATATTCTAATAGCATGCAAACTCGTGGGAAATAATAAAAAGTGTTTGCAATCTCTTAAAGGAGCTCTGTCATGGGGATTTTGCAGATTTTTGGTCTAAACTGTCCTGAAATTAGTGGTAGGCAACTTAACCCATGAAAATCATTACCTTTGAACATCTAAAGGAAGATGTAACCTTAGTATGTGGATAGAAATCTAACTACGGCTGTAAATATCGATTTTTTTTTGTAGACGTGCGGAAACAACTTGAAAAGTCTAGCTTAACTTTTCAAGTTGCAATCCATTTCCATCCTAGCTATCCGCAGCCAAAGATGCTTGTTAACAGTTTCGGTGCTCTAATATAGCAATTGTTAATAAAAATGGACTATTATTTTTTGGTTTCCTTCGACACAAATGTAAATTTGGCTGTTCAAAAATCTGTTAAAATCCGTGACAAAGCCCCTTTAAACAAAGATGTGAATCAAAGTTCGATTTTAATTGCACCCAGAGAGATTGCGATCAGGCAAGATCAGGCAAAATTTTTCGCTTATGGCAAATTTTCCGCGAGGGAATGGGAACGATCGCTTTCCAGACAACTTCAAGATGGCGGACGAGGATGAAGAAGATTACATGTCGGATAAATTTCTTCTGGGAGCAGCTGAAAACGCTCCAGGCTTAGTTCCAGACAAGATAGCGAAGAAGTACAGGAAAGAGGTGAAGCACAACGAGTTAAATCAGCGTAACAAAATAAAACCGATGCGAGTACGCGAGACGGAGCACCGTGAACAAGGGTTAGCCAGTGCTTTGGACAGCAGTAACAAAGGATTTGCCATGCTGCAGAAGATGGGATTTAAACATGGAATGGGCCTAGGAAAAGACGGTACGTTGGTTGAAGCAGTTAGCAACTGAATCACTGCCTTTGAAGTCGCTGTTGTTTGGGGCTATTATTTACATCAACTTGATCGTAGTTAGATTTTTTGCCGATTTGGTCTAAAGTTAGGTTCGACTTTTCAAGACTGATATAATTTTTATCGCTTGTCAAATGTACAAGAGAGAATGAGTGTAAATAAGGGAAAGTTATGGCAGTTTTACATTATGATCAAATACCATAATGGCGATGGGTAGGAAATGAGTTCAAAGAAGAAATAACAAAACATTAATAACGCAAAAATGAAATGGATTTAGGTTGTTAGCCCTGAAATAAGAAAGATACATTGGAAGTGGGGTGAAAAAATGTATGGAAACCATGTAGTTTCATTGTTATTGACACAACAGTACTTAATATTAACTATAATAAATATTGTTTTATTTACTTCTTTTTAGGAACTGGCAGGGCAGAGCCAATACCTTTGGCTGTGAAGGCAGGTCAGTTATTTTGTCAGTGTATTTTTGATGTGCTAACAATATTGTGCTAATAATTCTGGTGATGTTACTGTCACACTGTTGCCAAATTATATCACTTTAGGGAGCTCTTAAGATCTCTTAATTACAGTGTTACTGGGAACGTAAACAGGGTTTCGTTAAGGTGGTAGCCGAGGGAAGCTGTTCACTAATGAGAGTGCATGGTTGTAAGAATAGCTTTAACTATACATTTCTAGTAGAGATATGTGAAACAGTTGGGATTTCAATTTTTTAATTCGTGAATATTATTCAGTGGTGTTTGAACCAGAAGCAGTGGACTCTAACTGCTGTGTTCAATCACTTGATCACAAACTAAGGTAGCCTATAGTGCATGCATTTTGGTTGAAGTTGAAGAGAATCAAAATACGTCTTCTTTGTGACTAAGCCAAGGAAACTGCAAAAATTCATGTCAACAAATGACTGTTCTACAGGCTAAACTGTCCTTAAATATAAAATGCATGCCCAATTGCTTTCTATAGATCGTGGAGGCCTTGGTCGTGACATGCTGTTGAAGAGGCAGAGAGAGGTAAAGGAGGCATTGAAACATGAAACTGCAAAGAAAAGAGTGAAGATAGAGCAGAATCAGAGAGAGAACTTTAGAAGGCATATGAGTGGCAAGTTTGCCGACAGACAAACATCAAGTGATTTATATAAGAGCCAGAAGGCATGTGAACAGCTGGATAAAGCAAAGGTATTTAAGGTCAATAATAGCAGAGCTCCTGCAGCCCTAAAGGCTACAGAGTTGAGCAACATAACTATAGAATAAGAAGAATCGTACAGGCATAGAAATAGGAGAACTATGCATTTGAGTTTTCATGATTAACATGGCCAGTGGCATGGTTCATGGGTGCGTGCACCTTCCGATGAAGACGTTGCACAATATGATGGCTGTTTGGGCAGCAAATTACCTTGTCAGCTACATCATTGATATTGGACATCCATGTTATGGTCAACTGACAGCTGTCAATCTGCTGACCACACTTCTTCCCTTATTTTTTTCTCCATTTTTCTTGGTGCGCCGCAACCAACTGACTGATTGGAGATTGAGCATACCATCTCTCAAAAATTTTTTCAGTTAAACTAAAATAATTATTTACCATTTTGCAACGTACTGTTGCCAAAGAAGTTGAAAACAAATCAATTTGCATAATTTTCCCCGTAGGATTTACCTTGTGTTGAGAAGTGGTTTTGGCCAGAAACAAAAACTGAAGATGACGAGGAAGAGAAGGAAGAAGATAAGGGTGAAGAGGATGATGATGAGGAGCAACTGGAGGTTTGTTGTCAGGGTGAGGGGCTGGGGAACTTTGAACAGGATTATATTTTTTGTAACCTGGCTGTTGGGAAAAAACAAATAAAAAACAAAAACAAATAAGTGTGGGTGGGGACAGGAGAGCAGGAGCCGGAACAGAAGGGAGGGGGGGGGGGGGGGGAGGGATTCTCAAGGTGGCAGGAACTGGGAGAAATAAGGAAAAACTTTGCAACATTTCATTATACAGTTGAAGCTCTCCTGACGGACACTCTCGTAAGCGGACAGCTCCACTTACGGCCGCCTTGTTTGAAACCCCATTTTAACTCCCATACAAACTCTGTATTTTTACATTCTCGTAAGCGGACATTCCCGTAAGCGGCCACGAACACTTTCTGAGATAACGACTTAGATTTTTTCTTTGTTTTTAAGCTCCCGTAAGTGGACACCAAAAAGAAAATCCTATTAACAACCTCTGTACCTTGTTTTTATCAATCCTCTTTACATCGCCGTTCGTCACAATGATTTTACAGTAATTACAGTGCCATATTTCAGTGTTTGTTTTGTCGTCATCCACGTTCAGTTACAATACGGTATTTATTGTTAGCTGGGCAAGCTCCCGTAAGTGGCCATCTATCCCCTACACCTCTAGTGGCCGCTTAGGAGAACCATTCTCCTAAGCGGCCAGCTCCAGTTATGGACACTTTCTTCACGTCCCGAGGGTGTCCGCTTACGAGAGCTTCGACTGTATTTCGCAATAGAAATGAGACAAAGAGGAGGGAACCACTATGTTAAGGGGCAGGAAGGTGGAGTAAAAGGTACTGGTGTAATAGTGTTTATTTTGTATTTGCCTTGATAGCCATCAGAGAAGCTTGTTCACTTGACCATGTATCTGAGAAGAACCCATCAGTATTGTATTTGGTGCGGAACCAAGTTTGATGGTAAGCTGAACAAGTGCTGTGGAGGGAAGGGGGTGTTGCACTGAAGAGGCAGCGGCAGCGCTGCGTGCTCAGGGCACTGGTCTTGTAATCTTCAGCTTCTGGAATTAAAGCTGAAAATATCCATACCCACCCCATGGAAGGTCAATGGAAATTCAGAGGGGGTGGGGGGTCTCAAAAGCCAAAATTTTGAAAGGATAGTATGGGGCTTAACTTTATTTCCAGAGGGGGTGGATTCAAACCAAAAAACCTAGCATGGGAGGGGTATGGATATTTTCTGGAACAACACATCTGCAGTTCTTAACATGTTATCTTTATTTGAAATATTTGTTTCCTCTTTGAGTGGCACACCTGGAAACTGGCTTTGAGCTAGGCTCATGACCACTGTAATTATAGATTCAGATCTGGGTTTGAGCAAGGCTAGCATATCTCTCTAATAGCAATACTCCTGGTGGGGGTGGGGGTGGGGGTAACCTGCGATCAGGCGTTCGAAGGAGGTCATGATCTCAGGTTACAGGGGGGTTATGCAAATCGACTGATAAGGCTTTACTTGCAGTGTAACGAGTATAATCAGCTAACAGTTTACTTTTGCTTTAGATGATCAAGATATGGCGGATAACTGCCCGGGAGATACAGCTCAGGATCATGAATAACAAGCAGAAAAAGGAGAAGACAACACTCAATGATTTAGCTTCCCATGAGAGGCTTAACAAATTTACTTAGCACTTCGTTTCAGAGGCTTGGGTTGAAAACCGAAGAGAAACAAATGTAAAGATCAGACTTGAGGGAAAACCGATCATTGACGATCAGTTCCCGGCGACATGTCACGACTAAAGTCGAAGGATAACCGACTATACCCGATCAGCACCCGACTATAATTCAGTTGAAAAGTAAATCGGAGTGACTGGGTGCTCGAGTGCTGAATTACTCAGGACTTATGAAAAGTAAAGAATAATAAAGAAAGGAAAGAAACGACGAACAACGGAGAATCATAACTTATTCATGTTTTTAAAAACGTTGAATAGTGTAAAGTTCATAACAAGAATGAAATTAAATTATTTTATCCAGCCTCTTGGGAAATCTGCTTAACCTTACTCATAATTAATGTATTGAACATTAGAACCAAGATATCAGCTAATGAAAAGAAGTTAGTGAATTGTAGTTATATACACGTTTTTAATGGTAAAGCAGATGTTCAGATGCGTGTCGAAATACAATCAGAGACATTTCTTGTTGAGGCACTCTGTAGTATGAAACAGTAAAAGCTAGTAAAGGAAAATTAAAAACCATTGAATGCAATTGCGAAGTGTGAATTGGCTTTTTGTTTTAATTACTGGTTTTAATTTATTGTCCGGTAAAATGAATATTTTGCTTCGGAAAAGGCAGGATATTTAGCTGTTGTACCTTGCAGAGTGAAATTGAACCGGTTACGTTTCTACGCTGACTAGGTAAGCTGGGTAAGGACAACAAAACCGCTTCTGTTAGCTGAAACCTGGGTCCCCGGGACTTGTTCGAACCCTATCAGTATTATTTAGATGTGTTCGTGGACAAGACACTTTCAATATTTTGAAAGTACCCCTCTCCACCCAGGAGTATAAATGAGTGCGATGGACTAGCAAACCATTCAGGGGAAGTCGGCAATACTCCAAGCTGCTTCATGCGAAAGATAGCCAGTTCGCAAACTGGAGCGCCGACTTTTGACAATATGTCCAGTGCTAAAGCGAAGTGTCACATTAATTAATTTGTAGCGCGTGTTTTAAGTGCAATCACCATCATGATTAACAGTGCTGCAGCCCAGTTTATATTAACCAAACTGAAAAAAGTAACGGGTTTAGCCAGACCAAACTATTGTGAGTTAAGGTCTTTCACTTGTTTACGGAGAGAAGGTGCGATGGCCAAACACATTTTCATTCTCAGTGATCCGTAGAAGTTTGGTACTCCATTTGGCAAATGCCAGAGTTTCCTGCAAAGAAAAATAATGCTACGCTTTCGAGTAAATATTCCACAGAAGTCGAGTCTTGTGTAAAAAGAAAAATCGGGCGACACTAGATATTGGTGGTATATTACCAGAAAGCATTGTGTAACAGTTTTATCCAAAGCCAGCAGAACACGACGGGAAAATATGACCGCATGCATACATGTACGTATACCCCTGATGATTTTAGCAATGCGATTTATTCCAGAGAACCACATCATGTAAACAGCTCTTGTCACTGAAGATCTCGTACCCTGTGGATTAAAAGGATCGTTACACTAGCACATAACCCTAATTTCACTCCTGTTGGCCGCCTTGCCTTGTAATTGTGAAGGTAAGAAGCTTGTTTGCAGAAACTGTTGGAATGCAAGTAACCCCGAACAAAAATCCCTCATATGGTGATTTCAGCAAGAGGGGACTCGATCACATGATGGCTTAGTCATTGGTAGGTCGGTCGATGGGGAAGAACGGGCAGGAGGTCATAAGCTTTGTATTGAATAGTCTATATATCAAGACGGAAGCTTCTGATTAAGAAAACTTGTACATGGAAGGAAGATAACAAAATTGAATGTAGCCAACGGATAGCAGTAGGGCAAACAGTGCAAGCGGACTCAGTCCCTCAGCTACTAAATCAATTAGACGTGCAGTTACTTATACATCATAAAATGTTCTTCACACGATTGTAAACAAGTCGTATTCGTACGGCTACAACGTCTATGACCATACCGCAGGGACGGCACCGGTTATCGTCCGTATACGTACACTCCGAGCAAAAGAGAAGAAAAACGAGTGCACACGACAGCTAAAATGTCTCAGTTTCTTTTTATATCCAGGTACTGAGGCAGAGGACTACAAGACACTGGTTTCCCTGTGCATAGCTATAATAATCCTGCTTATCACGTGGCTCGTTGTTCTTGTTGTGACCTTCTTTTACTATTGGCGTTACCACTTTAGCACACGGAAAAACAGGTTAGTCCAGATTTCAAACAGGTCAGTCCACGTTTCAAACCAGTTAGCCTATGGCAAGAGCCCTGTTTCACGTGATCACTGCTCAAACCTTCAAGAAACTCTCCTCTTTAAGACTTTTACTGATTTTATGTACTTCTATCTATATTTATTGTCAGTACTGTTGCTAACGACTGAGTTTATTATGTTCTCGTTTACGTCTCTGTTTTTTCTCTCCATCAAGAAATGCCGTGAGCCATGCAAACCAGCTGAGTGCATCTGAGATGACAGAGTGGGACTCGGTTCCAGTGGTCATTCCGCTGCAATCTCCGAAGATACGAACTTAAGATATTGATGACATTTATGCTGATTTTTTTAATAATACAACTTTGCCTAAAGTGATGGAAGACACTAAACTGCTCTGTGAAGGTGTACTGTCCACTCAAGAATGTTACAATGCTCTGCAAACGTTTTCTAACGGCAAGTCACCTGGAAATGATGGGCTAACCGCAGAGTTTTATAAAACTTTCTGGGATCTCCTAGGGCAACAGTTGATCGACTCATTAAACTATTCATACCTGCACGGGGAACTTTCTAACACTCAAAAACAGGCAATAATAAAACTGTTAGAAAAGAAAGAAAGGGATAGGAGATATATAAAGAATTGGAGACCCATTTCACTGTTGAATGTTGACGTCAAAATTGCCTCAAGAGCTATTGCTTTACGCCTTGAAAAGGTTCTACCGGATATTATCAGCACCGACCAATATGCTTATATAAAAGGCAGAACAATATTCGATGCTGCTCGAACCATTGATGATATAATGGAATATACCAAACTTACGAAAACGTCTGGTATTATGACTGCCTTCGATTTCGAAAAAGCTTTCGACTCGATCAGCTGGACTTTTTTGATCAAAACCTTGGAATCTTTTGGTTTTGGTGAGTCCTTTATAAACTGGGTTAAAACTCTTTATACCAATATTTCCAGTTGTGTACTGAACAATGGTTTTTCCACGCAGTTATTTGAGGTACAGAGAGGGGTTAGACAGGGAGACCCACTGTCTCCATACCTTTTTATTTTAGCCTTAGAGGTACTTCTCACAAATATTCGAGATGATTGCAGAATAAGGGGTATTGTGATTGGAAACAAGGAAACTAAAGTTACAGCTTTTGCCGATGACCTGACTTCCTTTGTAAGAGACATCCCATCTTTTAAAATACTGTTAGATACTCTTGAGAGATTTGGAACCTGTTCTGGGTTGAAGCTAAATAACGATAAGACGGAAGCTCTCTGGCTCGGTGACAATTCCAATAATGGTCAACTACCTAATATAGACGAAGACAAAGTTAACAAACCTATGAAAATCTTAGGTATTTACTTTACTTACGACTGGCGTATGAAACAGGAACTCAATTTTGATGCAATTTTAACTTCTCTAAGCAAGACTTTAAACAGTTGGCAATGGAGAAATCTTTCCCTGTACGGAAAAATTCAAATAGTCAAAACGTTTGCTATTCCAAAATTTATGTTTCGAGCATCTATAATTCCTTTAAACAAAGATATCTTAAAGCAAGCTAACTCTATAATATATAAATTTGTTTGGAAAAACAAGGACAAAATAAAGCGCCTAGCCTTAATTAGCGATTACGAATATGGAGGCCTACGAATGCCTCATATAGAATCAATGATCGATACCCAACGTATCCTTTGTCTCAAAAAGTACGTTGACAAACATCCTAGCCCATGGAAACACTTCCTCACCTATATCTTAAAGAACCAGGGCGGAAAATTCATCATACATTGCAATTTTAGTGTGTCGGACTTACTAAGGGACTTACCTAAATTTTATCTTGAATGCTTCGCTGCTTGGTGTAAGTTAACACAACAATATATTAACTGAGAAGCACGTTCTCAGTGAAATCATATGGAATAATCGTTTTTTGAGAATCAACAAAGAGACGGTCTTCAGTGAAAAATTGGTTTCTAAAGGTATTCTCTGCATTGGCGATATCCTATCAGCGCAAGGCAAGCTTCAGCCATGGCTGTTTTTTAAAAATAAAGGGCTCGTGTTGATTGACTACTTACTATTGCTTGGCATTTATAATTCTTTCCCCGCCCCTTGGAAAAACATCTTAAAGTCTTCCGATTCCACTCTAACTTGGCAAAGCATCGACCCAAAAGATCTGGATTACAATATATACATAGATGGTGAAAACGTAAAACTAGAACAACTCACCACGAAAAAACTTTACTGGACACTGGTAAGAAATATTCAAGTTCCCCCGTCTGCTCAATAAAAATTCAACAATTTATTTAATTGCCACGCCCTTGACTGGAAAAATATTTACATGGTTCCACACAAGGCAACCATAGATACAAAAACAAGAAGTTTTCAATATAAATTACTCAATCGCATTGTTTATACCAACAAATCTCTGTTTAAGATGAAATTAGTCGATTCTCCTATGTGTACTTTTTGCAATCTCTTAGAGGAATCCCTCGAGCATCTCTTTTGTAACTGCAATTGTAGCAAAGAATTTTGGATGTCTGTTGTTTCTTGGCTAAATGGTGTAGGAATAGATTTAGATCTGTTAAATGAATGTGATATTCTTTTTGGTCTGTTACATACACGATCACACTGGCTTCTGCTAAATCACATTATTATTATGGGAAAACAAGTAATATATCAAAGTCGTCTCAAAAAATGTAAACCTTTACTAACTCATTTAAAAAACAAACTAAAGAGTATAGAAAGAATAGAATGCAACATTGCCATAAGAAACAATAGACAAGAAATACATAACAAAAAGTGGCACCCTCTAGAGAACATCAGTTTAATTTAAATCGAAAACAGAAGGAGAACATCAGAACGCCAATCTTCAGTTCAGTTTTTTTTTCTCAACTATTTATTTATTTATCTGTCTATTTATTCATTTATTTATTTATTGATTTATTCTTTTCATCACTTGGAATACAGTCTCCGACTTGGTGTAAATGTAAATGTAAACGTAGTAGTTAACATAGTAACGTCGATGTAAGTAAGTTTGTAAATGTAGTTGTATCTATGTACCTATATGTAATCGTAAGTGAGTTAATGTTAGTTTTATGTACCTAGTGTCTGTAAAAAAATGTTATCCAATAAAAAAAAAAAAAAAAAAAAAGAAACGATTAAGGAAGTCAACCCAGACTGAGCACCTCCTGAAAGAGACCCTGGTGATACAAGAAAGACCCTCGAACCGCCTACCACCCATTACTACACAATAATTTAGATTTTCGGCAATTTGTTTTGGACTATAGAAATCAATACAGTCGGGGAACAAATGGAAGTTCCGTTTTGGATGTGCCTGATCTGGATGTGTTGCGGACCTACCTGGGTTCCGTCCGCTCAAGAGTTGGTTGTGAGAACCAGAAAGACTCTTGAACCGCCTACCTCCCAATGCAGTTAACACACTACTGTGTTAAGTACATTGCATAAACGTTATGTGTCAAGGCAAAGCAGAGGACAACTTCAAACAAAGACAATTGCTTGATCTTTGAGACCGAGAGAGATGGCACGGTAGACATTCGCTTGAAGTTATTACTTTTGTGTGTGTGAATTGAGTTATAAAGAATGTTTAACATAACAATGGACTCAACGAAATGAAAAAAGAAACCATCATTAATGTGCAATAAAGAAGAAAGAAGTTAATAAAATGAGCTTAAACTTGGTATTTCTATTTTAAACACAAATAACTCAACAAGAATTCTTAGTGTTGACTTAACTTGGCACTCGTGGAATTCTGAGGACAAGCGGGACTACAACTGTAAAAATATTCCAGGTAACTTTGTAAACCAATGACTGCTAGGTGCTAGGATAGTTAAGAAGCTGCTTAGCCACGAGGCAAAACACGTTTTCGTAGGCTACTCAGAAATGTAACTCGTTGTTTTGCTAAGTGTCAGATTGTAGATCTCCGTGTTGTGTCCAAGTCTTGCCAACAGCACGCTCTTCGGGTAAACAGCCGGACAGCGGATCAATTTAGTCGGTAACGAAACAGATCTATTTATTTTGTAGGGAAAAGTAGATTTTAGGGCAAGATTAGTTTTCTTGTCTTGTGTCCTCCCTCTGCCGTAAGGTATATGGGTCAGATTGTGGTTTGATTCGTTTTGTAACGGCAGGAATGCTTTTCTTGTAGATAAAATGGATGTTCATATCCGACAAATTGTCGCTCGGACAGTTTTCCTACTCTTCTCAACAGCGTGTCTTTCAAAAGGTAATTAAAGTTGTGTTTTGCAGATCTTATTGTACTTTGTACTGTTCATTTACAAGTTTTATTGTGCCGGTAGTTTGTCAACTTTTAATTTGCCGTCATCATTAGAAGAAAAGGGTTCTCATTTCACACACAAAACTCATGACACTCGTGAGCTCCAACGATCTGCAAGTACTCGTTTCGCCACCTGGTCCGCTCAAAAATCTCTGCATTGTTGTTGCAATTGTTATTTTTAGGGTTAGAAACAGTTATTCGTTATTTTATTCTCTTCAGGAATCAGAAATAAATCAACAGACACAGCTGATGAACTCAACGGCGATGGTGCCATGGATTCCATGTCCTTGGCAATTCTTCTTGTGATAATTCTGCCCCTTGCCTTACTGTTATCTGTGATCTTCCTTTTGTTTGTTTGCATCGCACATAAGAAACGAACGCACAGTTCAACATAACAAGTTGATATTCGTCTAGTAATATCGAGTTAGTTGTCGTTTATCTCAGCTGGTTTGGTGAATTGCTAACGGTGAAACCTCACTAATACGAACACCGGCTGACGGGCCCGAGATATGCTGTTTTTCAGTAGCGGTGCAGTCGTAATTTTAAGCGCTTTGTGAAAATCGAGTCATTAGTTCGATGGGAATGAGAACGTTTCCATTGTCTTCCGATTCGCTGCATACGTCGCAACGATTACGACTCCTTCGCTGGTGAAAACTAGCCAGCCTTCAGAGGCACACGTATACAAGACTTCATAGCGGCGAAGGCGAAAGTTGATATATGAATTTGGTGGAGCTGGCGGGAATTTGCCCGCCAGTGCTTGCTTTGGGCGAGTCAAGTTGGGATTTTCCCATGCTTGGGAGCAGCGCTGATAACGGCGAGGGAAAAAAATAAGGGGAGGGGTGTGGGGAGAAGGCAAAAGAGCACGCCTGGAACAGGCTACCGCTCCACTGCCAATATGCTGGTGAAATCCCGCTAGCTACTTTCTTCGAATGCAGGTGACCTGTCCGATATTTAACAATTATCCTGTGAAATCGCGCGGAATATCGCCCGATACTTAGCCGACGAGGCCGTAGGCAGAGTTGGCTAAAATCAGACGATATTCCGCAAGATTGAGCAGGATAATTGTTTTATTATTCAACACATTGCCAACGAAAAGTATTTTTAATATAGCTAAAAATACTGCGGTTATGCAGCGCTTTGCGATACTTCGGACGAATTGTTGCAACCTACGTATATGCAGGATATCTGTTATGTGCTGATAACGGATAACAAGGATGTCCAGACCATATATATATGGGCATGGCGCGAATTTGTTGAATAATAAAACAGGGTATCTACTAAGCCACCATATAACTAACCTCTTTATAACTAAGGGCCAATTCGCACTAGCAGACAAATTTTGTAACAATTGGTAGATTTCATCACTTGTGTGTCACTTGTTACAGAAAACAAGTGCGAATACGTTTTTTGAGACCTAGAACTTGTCCAACAATTCATGAAAACAAAGAAGCAGTTGTCTTATGATAGGTCCGCGTTGCACGCGCGATACATTTTGTCAAACAATCGCAAAAACAAGTGCGAACGACTTGTTGGGCAAGTGCAAATTTTGTCAAAACGGACAAATCTTCAAAGGGGCCGATATCCTGCCTTGAGGCAGGACAAGTCATGACAAGTCGCATTCCAACGCCTCTCGTAATGCCAGATAACAATACGTTGATTGGCTATTGTGTTTGGTCTGGATTGTACTAAAAAACAACACGCGAAATTTTTCGGCGATAGGCGGCAAAACATGTTTGTGTGCCGAGGTGAGGTCGTGGAAGGATGGTAATACCGGGGTTGGAACAAATGAATGCGGATGGAACCAGTTTGTGCCGATAAATGGAGGGGAAAAGAAATAGTTTACTTGCCACATTTTCCCCGCAGGTCAGCACAAAAACATCACTACACGCGCACTTCAAATGCAAATCGTTTTAAAATTTTTCACCACGAAGACCTGTGTCCTAGCGGATTTGGACCCCCCGGTCCAAATCCGCTAGCGAATATGGACCCCCCGGTCCAAATCCGCTAGCGGATATGGACCCCCGGGAGTCCATATATTCGCTAGCGGATTTGGACCCCCCCTCGCGAATTTGGACCCCCCAACAAAAGTGATCATACTTTACTTTCGTACTCGTGGAGTCGTTAACGAATGAAAGAAAAGATGATTTAACGTCAATACAAATATTTCATGGACATTGAAAAGAGGAAACAGAGAAAGTACGCCCCGAAGTTTACCAAACACAGCATGCATGTCCAATGCAAAATTTATTTTATTGTCAATATCCCGAAGCAACGTTTTCCAAACGAGAATCAAGTGTCACTTTTGTTGACCCGAGCCTAAAGTGCAGAACCAAATTTATAAAACAATTTCGGCTATTAAGTCCCTAATGGTCAAGGTAGTTCATTAAAATACATGTTCGATCGAGGGAATTTACAAAACCTGAAAAGATAAAGGACAATAAAAGATTACTACTGGACCATTAGTATTGTTTTCTTTTTGTTTTTACTTTATACAATAGATTTCCTCTATCTAGCTTTCGCTTTGCCGATAAAACAAAGAGCAATTTTCTCGACTTTTACAGCGTAAGAAGTCTTTTGTTTGTAGCATAAGCTTTGTTAAAGGTTGTAAACTTGAAATAGAAAGATTTTCACAAAAAGCGCAAACGCGAGTTTTGTTGCTTCTTTGAAAATTAGGCCTGGTTTAAACGTCGCATTTTACATGCACTTAATTCGGCATTTTGATGCGACGTTTAAACCAGGCCGATACCGTTAGTCTATAATTGCAATTATTTTTGTCCATGTTAAGCCGTGAAATAAGAATAGAATGAACTTCGCGTTTTTCTAAGCCTATAAGTTGCCGTTAGACTAGAGCGATTTCGAAAGCCGCAACTGAAACAAGATTAACAATTCCATTGCTAACAGGATCCTTAGTTAGACGCTGTCATTAGTCCGGTCTTTAGTTTTCGTTAAGCTTGTCATTGAATTATAGTCCTTTTCTGTAATAATTCAGAGGTCTGCCATAGAACGCAAAGTTGCATCGTTATTATATGAAGTTATTATATTATTTATAATAAACATGGCAGAATTAAAGCGAGATATGTATTTGTCTTCATTCTGTTAGTTACGAGTTTTGTGTTGTCATTCAAGGGAACGTTTAAAAAAAGCTTGCAAATGGAAAAATTTACTGAGTGAGGAGGAAAAAAGGCTTAAAATATCAATTGTTTAGGGGGGTCAAAATCCGCGAAGGGGGGTCCATATCTGCTAGCGGATTTGGTCCGGGGGGTCCATATCCGCTACGGGATTTGGACCGGGGGGTCCAAATCCGCGGGGGGGTCCAAATCCGCTGTGACACATGCCTGATTATTTGATATTTGCACAAGACGACCGTGCCGAGAAATGTACCAGGATGCCAGAAGCACGTGCAGAGCTATTGTAATAATAATTACACCTTTTGTTTTCTTCAAAATGTCTCTGGCTTGTCGCGACAATTTTGTTTTTGTCAAAAATGTTATGACATTTAAAACTTGTCCGCTAGTGCGAATCGGCCCTAAGTCCCTAGTTGAAACAATTGTTTTTATTAAGGGATAAATAAGTATTGCAGTGTACATACATGCAACAGTCAACAATGGAACTCCGATAGGACGAAAAGTCAAGGGGCTGGGAAAATGTTCGTCCTACTAAACGGGAGCTTGTTACACTGGGGTTCCATTCCGGTACATACATTTTACTGTCAGAAAAATTTGGCCGCGATGAAGAATAGAGAGATTAAACATGACGTTTTGTTTTGCCTGCGAACGGCTAAAATTCCACCTCTGCCGTCGGCACGCAGAAATCAGTAGGTTTGCGTTTGTCATGAATGTGAAATTTTTCCCTATTTTTCTGAGGGATTTATTTGAGAATTCGATAAAAAGGTAACAAAATGAAAGAGAAGCTCGCGCTTGCCGTATAACGTCATGCTTAATTTCTTTATCATTCGTTATACCGAGGGGTTCGTTATAAAGGCGTTTGTTTGCCGGGGAGCGGACAAAACTATAAGACTCCCGTTTTCTTCTAGCGCCTCCAGCATGGAAGCTGGGAACAACTTGAAGTCTTATTCAGGTTACCCGAACATCAAACAACTCTACGCATCTCAGGATACAACAGCAACAACATACTTTACTCAAAAGTGTTGTTTCTTTTTATGAATACATCCTGGTCGTAAGATAAACAGCTACCTGTCAGTTATAATTCAGTCAGTCTCTCGAAACCTTATCTCCTTTTTTTTACTTGACTTTCAGAAGAAAATCAGAAGTCAAGTCAAAACACGGAGGAAAAGTGTAGAGAGGCGGGACTAAATCAGTCACCCCTCAGTTAAACACCAGCCTTCCACGTACACAGAATGAGCTTTTAGTTTAACGTTGTTTGTGCCAGTGTCTCTAATATATTTCTACTGCATCATATAATCCAACTCAACTACTTATATACAAATACAATGGCACCTTTTAAGATGAGAAACAAAACAAGCCTTTGCTCGGTCGTTTCCATTGAAAAAAACAAAAACAAAAACATTGGCTGTTCTTCGTTTTCTTTTTAACCACAAAAGGCGCTTCAGAAAAACAAGCCGTGTCCTTTCACTACTGGTCTATAATTGTTTGTTACGTGTAACAGTAGTACAGTATGTCGCACTGCTAACTTTGGTGCAAAGATTGAGCTGTAAAATGTCTCGATAAAGATGTGTCTAATCCAAACACTGACGGTTCACACTCGAGACTTGTTGGCAAAGATGAAGAAAATTCACTTTTTCTGTCGATTTCTAGTCACCCTTTTAGTGACAGTTCCTGTTGCTTCCACAGGGGCAATTTTCCTAGACGCCTTCCTCTGAGGCGTGGTGGAATCTTCTTCCTCGATAACTCCTTCCTTTGTCAAATTGTCCGGCTCCTGTGGCACCTCAACAGTTTCTTGAGCTGTAGGCGTGGACTTGGTCCTTCGTGTTCGCCGAGAAGACACACTGTCGTCAGGAGTATCGGGTTCTGCGGATAACTGAACATCTCCTGTTGTTGTGTCTTGGTTCGAAGACAAAGACCTTCGCGATTTGCGTGTCTGGGGTGTGCTTTCAGCTTCTTCTACTGCCGATGCATCAGACTTGGCTATTTTAGGCTTGGTTAAGGCCGGTGATTTGCGTGACCTCGTTTGACGGTTACCAGCAGCTTCTTCAATTGTCAACAACGAATCGGACTCTCGCGACGAGTCTACGTCAACCCGAGTACTAATCGAAACATCTTCGCTTGAAGCCGAGGATTTTCGAGACTTACTTGTCCGGCGATTAGTCTTCCCTACGTCTCCTTGGGAGCTGTCTGATGGTATTTCTTTCTGCTCAACGGACAATGACGGCTGGCTGTCCGTAATTTTATTGTCGTCTCCCGCCATGTCACTGTCTGGCGTTTGATTACTATGGATTTGCTCCTTAGCGTCTGACGCGCCAGATTCTTGTGAGTGCAACTGCAAGGATTTTCGTGTTTGGCGACGACTGGAAGTTTTCTCAGTTTCCTGTGGAACATTTCTTGGTGTTGATTTACGAGTTCGGCGATTGCTTGTAGTCTTTTCAGCTTCATGTGCGCCATCCTGTTTCTCTATAGTGACTGTGGACTCTTCTGTTTCAGAGTTAGTTGTAGTTTCACTTGATTCTTGTGGTATCCGCGTGGGTTTCCTTGTTTTACGTCTGCTAGTGCTGCTAGGGAGTATTTCTGTGTCGGGCTTAGCAGGTTCTTGTGCAACTGTTGTAGTTTCCTCTTCACTTTGATCAAGGTTAGTGTCTTTAGTTTCTAACTCGCTATCATGAACAGACTGGTTGGCATGCCTTTCCATGAGAGCACTTTTGGATGATCCCACCTGAGGACTAGTGGTAGCCATTTCAGTGACAACTGGATTCTCCACTAACATTTTCTCATCTTCAACCTCCGCATTTTCTTCACTGTGCCGTTCCTCTGTTGTCACCGCAACCATTCGTCGAGACTTTCTAGCTGATGGTCCAGAGACAACTGCTTCCTTTTCAAGGCTCTCCTGTTTTCGTTTTCTTCCCCGTGTCGCCCTACCACGCTGTGTGCGAGCTATGGCACTGATAGCTGTAGAGGCAGTCTCTGTTTCTGAGGAGGAAGGCAAGCTTTCACTGGGTATTTCCTGTGAATCGCTTTCAGTCCGTGGAACAGCACTGCTTTGACTCAACATGTCTGAAGATTCACCCATCTCAAAGTCACTCGCTCCCACATTTCCATGCTCCTCTTTGTCTTCTGCTGCCCCAATGTCCAGTCTCTTCACTCCTCTGCTGGGTGGTCTTGTCTTGCGGGGCCTTCTTGATCTTCCGATCACTGCTCCAGTTTCCTCCTCAGTTGCTGTGGAGTCGGTATCCTCTGTGGAGTTTGCAGGTTCAGATCTCCGAGATCGTCGCGTCTGCCGAGCTGAGGCCGCAGTTAGAGCATTCGGCAACTTGTCTTGCTGTTTGGAGCGCCCAGAACGACCACGTAAAGCAGGAATTGTTTCCTTGGGGCTTGCTTTCAACGCTTCTGGTAAATCATTTCCAACATCATCCTCCAGATCTTTGTTGAAGTCGTGGTCAGTTTCAGTGACAGCACTCTCTTCCACATTGTTTGTTTCAGCAACATTTTCACGTGCTGCGACCTCAGGGTTTTCACTGATGTCAGCTGACATTGGTTGTGGCAGCGAAACACACTGTTCTGCTGAAGAGGTGTTCTCCGACGAATCTGCAATTTTTGTTTCCTCTGAAGACTCGGTGATAATGACATTTAAGCCAAAACCTGATAGAAGAAAAAACAAAATGAAAGGTAGGAAATGACGCCAACCTCAGTAAAGAGATGTCTCTCTTCCTGTGCTGAATTCATCTCTGGCATGAGAGGCGTCTGAGATTGGACTCCAAAGAGATCCGTGAAGTGTCTTTCTTTAGTTGTTGTCTTTGCCCGCAAATCCAAATCCAAGCAACAACTTATCACAAACACTGCACGAATCTCTACGAAACTACACCTGTACTTTATCACTGTATATGTTTGGGTGGAGCCTAGAATAAGAATTGATTGTGCGAAGAGCCGGGGTATTTCCTCTTACATTTTTTGTTTAAAGAAGGAGGTGGGAGATGGGAGATTTAAGTATATAGTTTTAATTTATACTATTATCATTATTTTACAGTGTCCTTACTTAGTTGGAAACTGCTATTATTATTTAAAAGCCATCATAATCATCACCATCATCACAAAAACTTGATGTTATGTATCTGCTTCAAGTTCACGTGGGAGTATTACAACTCCTGAAGTGTAGCAGTTGTTGCTGTCTTATAATGAAGGTGTAAACAGTACCTGTGTCTTCATCTCCAGGCGGTTTTTCCTCATATTCTGGCATTTTTTGGCCCTCATCTGTCAGCGCATTGGGTTCCTCACTGTTCTGCTTATAAAGCATTTCAGTGCCTGTGGCAGTGGTCCCAAGGACTTCTTTCTGAAACTCTATCATCAGCTCTTTCTCATGGCGGACACGGGCCTTTGCTTGGTCGATCTGATTCAAGACCATCTCAAACCGAGCAGCTGCCACTTTACTGTTTTCTCCTCCTCCAGCTTCTTCAGTACTTGACGCCTGCTGAGTTGGAACTGCTGGTGGTGGTGCTGACATCCCACTGCCTACTGGAGGCTGGTACCAAGGACGTGCAGGTCTCACTTGCTGTGGTGGTGGGTGAAAGGGTCTTCCGCCTGGAGGTGGGAGGTATCCTGTCGAGGTGGGTGGAGGGTAGTTTGGAGGGGTGCGGTATATGGGACGTGTGTAAGGGTAGCTTCCCAAGGTGGCTGCAGGTGGGGGGACAGGAGGAACACTTGGTGGGGGGTAGCCTGGAGGGGGTATCCCAGGGGGTGGTATACCAGGAGGAGGTATCCCAGGGGGAGGCATCCCAGGGGGAGGTATACCAGGAGGAGGTATACCAGGGGGAGGAATCCTTGGGGGAGGAATTCCTGGGGGAGGTATTCTAGGGGGTAGTACAACTGGTGAGTAGGGAGGATATGATCCTACATGTGGGGGAACGGGAGGAGGGGGATAATATGATCCATAATAACTGGGATATGTAGGTGGGTAGCTGATGAAAAAAAAAGGAATAAAATAATGTTAGCAAAACTAGCTTTTGCTTGACCCTAATGTGTGAATCATTTCACCTACCCATGGTAAGGTACTGGTGGAGGTATCCCTACAGGAGGGGGGTATCCTGGTGGTGGTACACTAGGTCGGGGGTAGGGCAGTCGTGGATAAGCAGCAGGCGTCACATAAGGCACAGGTGTCTGATATGCGGCTGTTGATGTGTATGGAGCAGGTGTAGTGGTAGAAGGTGTAGACGTTGTAGGCGGCAACCCAAAGATTTGTTCAAGATTTGTTTTGGACCAGTTTAGGTTGAAGCCATATTGACAATTCTGACACTGGAATGATGGAGGCTCACTGTCACCTAAAGATCGTCACAACAAGAACATAAAAACAACAAGTCAAGTTACTTACTGAATGTAAAACCTCAAAACCAATCAAACCAAAATCAAATACATCTAAACAAGACCAAAACAAAGCACAAACAAACAAACAAACAAACAAACACAGACATGACATACAGTTGACGCAATAAACAGCAAGATGAAGGCAGTCCAATAAGATGAAATATAGAGCCACAACTAAGTGTTTCACAAAAATACACTTGCAACATTTTTTAATTATTGTTATTTTTTTTTAAATCAACACACAGTTGACTGCATGTGCTCCAATCAATCAAGTCAGAAATGTTTTGGCCGACAAGATTAAAGTCCAAACACAATCATGATTTGCCTTACAAGAATTTTGCTATCATTTACAATGATGAATAATTATTTTAAGCTTTTAATTTTGATTGCTTATGAATCTAACTGCCATCAAGTGATTGGCAATGATTTTAGTTTTTGCATAAAGTTTTTGCTAAAGCAGGGTAGCCTGAACCAACAGTCACCAGGCTAGTGAAATATCCTGGCGAACATTAACTTTTTGCAACAACAGTCACAAGCTCAACTTCTAGTTGACTAGCCTCTGGATACTGGAAATATCAAGTATGTGTTGCTGAAAGCACAAAGAACATTTGAAGCATCAACCCAGAAAGGGTTTCCTTTGTCCTTCGATATAGTGTTATGTCAGCTCTTACCAGTCAGGAATTTTCATTCGTTGTTTTTTCAAGGTTCTCAGACCAATAGGCCTTTAGGATGGTATTTTTCTAAGGGGATATGGAGGAGGGGGTGTGGGTGTTTTCATCCAAAGCATCATTTATTGACAGTAACAGAGGGTGGGATAGTATATTTCTGGCTGTTTTGAGACAAGACTTTGATTTTAAGAACAGGTGGTTGGACACTCGATGAGTTTATTGAAGTTCTTTTTGAACAAAACATTTACTGGTGAACACAAATTGACAATCAATAAAAGCACTCTGGTTTTAGACTGATCTGCATGATCTCTTTAACAGGAAAATACTGTTAAAAGAAAATTTTCTCTAGTAGAGAAATGTAATTTTTCTCAAACAATATACTGTCAGTAATTACCAGTACCTAAAAATTAAAACCAGTTTAAATAACAGATGAAGCATTTTAGAAAAAACCTGTCCACTTTTGCCAATGTTTTGACCAAATTTTTCAGAAAGAGATGTAAATCACATAGTTATTAGGGATTTGGTATCTGTTATAATTTCCAAGGTAAAACTTCTATGCGTGTCTTTGAATTGGTCCATCCGTTTCCACTTCCTACATACGTTTACAGCTTTAGGGAGATTTGCACACTCTGTTGTATGTTGTAGTCAAGAACAATAAATTGGAGACTTTATTGCAACAATTTATGTGAGCATAAGAGTATTGAATCAATGCATGTGAACATGCAAATTTACTAACACTGTTCAGCTAACCCTTGTTCCATTTAATATGATGTGTTACATGTATGTATCTTGGGCTATAACTTTATTTCAATATTTTTCATTGCTTAACTAAACACTTACATTTACCAGCTAAATATGGGGCACTTTAGAGGTGATTTCATGAACAAGGCAAAATTAATTGCCTTAATCAGATGTACGATAAAATTCTCCCAAATAGTACTACACATGTGTAACACAACAAAATGAATTTGCATATTGATAACAGGATTAAAGAAGCATTCTGCAGTGGGGTTTAAGAAGTTCTTTTGCCCTAGTGACTCTTCTTTAAGGAGGCACCTGCTCATGGGAGCCAGGCATCCTGTTATCTTGCTAGTGGCTACAAATGTAGTGTTTTTATCTAGCTGGGATCACATCTCAGACAAAGGTTATAACAAAATAAAATTAATATTGAACCATGCAAGGATCCAAATGTAATTTAAAAACAATTTTTGTTATCAATGCTACCCTGCCCCTCCTAATTGCTCTGGCACATTGCACCTCACCTTTAGCCATTTTAAAAGCGTGATTGCTCTTAAGTAACTGCTGCAGGCTCTGCGGTAGCTCAGTATCTTTGGTGTTTTCCGACACCACAATGATATATTTAACATCTGACGCACCACAGTATGGGCAACGACCAGAAGCTGACACAGGGTATGAATTTTGTGTTGATGACACTGTCTTGCTGATAGTTGAAGATGACACTGTCTTGGCTGTTGATGCTGTTGCAGTGGTTGATGAGCTTATCACATTACTTGTTGAAGTAGTTTGCTCTGAAAAATCCTCAGAATCTGAAGGGGCTGACGAGACTTCTACATCTTCGTTATCATTATCATTGTCATTGTCATCATCAACATCATCATCATGGTTGTTTTCTTGGGCAAGTTTTTGCTGTTCTTTAGCAAGCATTTGTTTGATGAGTTCTTCCTCGTCAAGCTCATCGTCGTCCTCATCATCGTCATCATCTTCCTCAGTTTCCTCCTCTTTGTCCGATGAACCTGGAAAAGATATATTATCAATAATTCTGCTCACAAATGTAATTCACTTAGCACTTTTTGATGCAAAGCTTTGTTCAATCTTAAAAGAAATGGCTAAATTAGTATGAAAAACATCAAGTATGCGTACATATATATACACATACGATCAGAAGTAAAAAAAAATGGCAGTAAAAGCAGTGTTATTACAAAAGAACAGACATACTTTGCATGACTGATGCTTCAGTGGTATTTCTTTCAGCATCGCTTTTTTCGCCTCGAAACTCATCCAAAACTTGAATAGGATTATCAGATGATTCTTGTTGACTGGATCCTTCATGTTTTGTTCGAGCACCAATGTAAAAAGAAATATAAATAAATTGTCAGTACCTGGAGAGTTGGATACTTAATTTGCTTATCTACTTGTGCTACTATATTCCCCAACACCCTTAAACATTGTAAATATAAAAACAACATCAAACAAAGGAACAATGACAAACATGGTACAGAAAAAATCTCTGTACATTGGTAAATGTGATGGAAAGTGCAAAGGAAGATAAAAACAAACAAGTGACCAACCTTGACTGTGGCTTTCCTCTGGGCTTGAAACAGGATTTATTGCCTTCTTAGGGTGAAATGAATGCAAGAAAGAAATCATGTTTGATCATCTACTCCACAAAAGCCATTGATACTCACACTTTATGGCATAATGCACTTGTGTGGGTCTGAGTTTAGCCCAGTGCAGAACTCATATTTTTCATGGCGATTGTAGTGCAATGAATGGACTGCCTGCAATACCGTAATTCCTTCGAGTAGCAATAAATTCTTAGCTGTGATTCTTAGAAGGAATTGGTAATCTGCTATTGATTCAATAGAACAATAGGAAGAAATGAAGAAATTTGGGCTAGGACAGTCATGAGAGCAACGACAAACAAGAAAGAAAGAAACAAGAGAGTCAACAGAATTTACACATCACACTACAAACCTGCACTGGCCTGTCCAAAGATTCCAAAATCTGATTCAGAGAAACATTGCCCCAGTTGACATTAAATCCAGCTCCCAGAGGGTCAGGAGGACAAAATCCTCGGCATAGGAAAGTCGGTGGGTCCTGTACAATCAAAAGAGAAAAGAGATTTATTTTTCTGTGCTGAATCTTTGTTTTTTCTTGCCAATGAAAACAGGGTTTGGTGCATCCTGCCATAGCATCAATGGGTGCCAGTGAATTTACTACTGGGGGTAACGCTATGGTGGACTAGCATCCCATCCAGTGGGGAGTAGAAATGCTCCTAGTCGTTTCATGCTACGGAAACTGGGATAAGCTCTGGGCTGATGGGCCATTCTAAAAAAGGCTCAAACTTTACTTTTACCTCACTTGTTATACATGTGCAGTGTCACTCTGTAGACACAATTGCAGTTACATGTATACACAGCAGTTGGTCTGTTGTGCATCAAGCAGTGTTGATGAGAATTGAAATAAGCTTGGCTAAGACCCTTGGTAGCCACTAACAGTCCATTAATTTTATGAGCTCATCTTACTGACACTACCCCTTCACAGCAGAATGGTAACTGGCACCCAAGATTCAATTTTATTTGTTCTATCTCACCCGATATCCTTCCTTTTCTTGACTTGACCACAATATTGCTCTTCCCTTGGCAATCAAGGTGTGAAGAATTTCTGGCATATCACCCATTGGGAACAATCTGAAAAAAAAAAGAAACAAATGTCATTAAAGAAAAGGTACAACTTGACTTAAAAGACACAGGCACATTAATTTCACCACTAGGTAGCAAAAGTCTAAAAAGTGAAATCAATATAAACATACTTGTCCAAAATGACATAAAGCCTGTTTGAATTTCCACAACGAGGACACAGGCCATCTTGAGAAACTGTATATTTCTTTCCTCTCAAGTAAGCTCCCTTAATCTTATCATCCATGTCCATTGTATCAACCCTGCAAGGTTAATATGGATTGTAAGACAAAACCTTTTGTAGACTCCTTTTCATGTACACGTAGACCCCACCCCAAATCTCTTTCCCTCCTTATCTGGAGACACAAACAAAGGTACCGGCACCAAATCACTGATGGCTATTTATAGAATTTAAATTGCATCTAAGGATCCTTAGAAAGATGGTGGAGGCTAGGAAGAGGGAGGAGGAGTAGACTGTTCACAGCCCTCTATTTTTTCGTGTTTTTTTTTTTTTTTTGATCAATGAGCGCGCTGTGAGAACGACAAGAAAACTGGACGCCAGTGCAAAACGGAAGAAGCAAGGGGGTCTATTTTTTTTCGCTTGCTTCCCGCCCCCTCCCTCCGCACGCTCGCGCTTCGCACTTGCTTCGTTTGCTTTTTTGCGTTGAAAAATCGAGAGGCTGTGGACAGTCTAGGGGAGGAGGGTCTCTAAGTGTCTGGGTAGTATAAAATATTTTGACAACTTTTGGGCATAAAAATGGGGTCATCCATATATACATTTAGGATGAATTGTGTTCTAAGAAGAAGCTCTACTCGGAGACTGGGTTCACTCAAGTTTGAAATAGGTGGGGGGGGGGGGGGGAGTGGGCATATTATCATGTATATTTATATTTTTGTCATAAAATAAAATATTTCCTACCTGCCTATTTAAATCCCTTACAGTCCAGTATTACAAACATAAACTGATATACGCTAAACTTTAGCTTAATCTATACTTGCACTTCATCTATCTACATGCACCCCCCCCCCCCCCCCCCGGCAACCGCGGGGCATTTCCTAATGTTGCCCGTCCCGAGGGTGGGGCATTTGCGTACCTCGGGTTGACCCCCAGGCATTTGACACGTGGTTTTGAAACCGTGGAGTGAGTCGCGTATTCGTGATGGAGGCGTTTATAGGCCAAGACGTGGACTACATTGCAGATTAGCTAGTCCATGAAGGACTAGAGAAGCTCGTAGATGCTCATAGCTGTTTTTAAAGGTATATTTTCTCAATTTTAGATATTTCTTCATTGCTAAGAAGCAACAACTTGTATTATATTCTTATATCACCTATCGAGAGATTGAAAACAATCAACCCGGGAGCGGGGCATTTGCCCGGTTCCTTCATCCCCACCCCGGGGAATTTGCCAATTTTTTTTAAAGAAATGCTAATGCCCGGGGGTTAGCCCGGGAGGGGGGGGATGGGCACTGCTGGAATTGACCTGGAATTGACTGATGCATAACTAGCTTAGCACCAAGCTTTTCTTATATCTTCGCCAGCAGGCAGTTCCTGCAGCATTAGTATTGTGGTATGCGCACGCATGTTTTCGCGCCATAAAGATCGTGTTATGTTTTTATGTTGGCCATCTTGGTTGTATTAAAAACCGCTGTTGAAGTTCTTTCGTTGTGACGTTCGTTCTCGTCTCCTCAACATTGGTATGGTGACAGCAGCGATTAACCCACGTCCTCAGGAGCCCGAGTGTCATCTCGCTGGCCCAAGCAACAACGAGTCTACCTATCCTATGGTCGAGTGAACTCTGAGCAGCCTTCTCATCGTAAGGAAAGTATAACTTCACTGTTCCTTACTGTTATTGTGTTCAACATGAATTCAAGTAGAGCCCCGAAACAGTGGTCCCTAACAAAGAATGAAAGTATCACATCATTTGAAGCTTGGCGGCAGAATCTTCAGTATTCCCTGTCTTTAGACGCCAATTTCGCCCCCTTTTTAGCAGATACTTTTACATGGCAGAAAAAGTCGTCCACTGCCCCCAATAGAGGGCTGACTTCCGATGGGGAAGCAGTGCCAGAAGCTCGCCGGCAAACCGCCGCACAGAAAAATGTACACCTTGAGCTCATGTTAGGTCAAATAGCAAATTTTTGCCCCGTCATTTCACGCAATACTATTGTGAAGAATACAACTTCAGTCAAGTCCATTTGGCAAGCAATAAGGTCTCACTTTGGCTTCCAATCCACCGGTGCTCACTTCCTAGATTTCTCTAACATTAAACTTGAAGTCGATGAACGCCCTGAAGACTTGTTTCAACGGTTAATGTCCTTCACAGAAGATAATTTGCTTGTTACAAATGGCAACATAACCCATCATGGTGAAGTCGTTACCGTTGACGAGGAGCTTTCTCCCACACTTGAGAATTTCGTGGTTTTAACCTGGCTTCGCCTCATTCATGCCGATCTACCTGCCCTCATCAAGCAGCGCTACGGAACTGAGTTAAGATCCAGAACTCTAGCGTCCCTGAAACCTGAAATTTTGCAGGCTCTAGACTCTCTTCTCGATGAGATTCGCTCTTCTGCCGACACCAAGATCCTCCGAGCCACTGCCTTGCGGTTCAGACAGCCACCTCCTCGCTCCTCCTACAAATCATCTTCACAGGCATTGCCTCCCAACAGGCGACCGAAGTCCTGTCCGTTATGTAAGCAAGCCGGCCGCAATGACCAGCATTTCCTAAGTGCGTGCTCGTATTTACCTCCGGAGGACCGTACTTACCTTTCTCGGTCTCGCCTTACCTCTACCTTTGACGACGAGGAATCCGACTATTAGCCCCCACTCTTCCCTAACGAGGATGACCCACCTCTACGCACTGCAGCTTGTACCGTTTCACGCCGTGTCAGCACAAAACAGTCCCCCCACTTAAAGGCTTTTTACAAGCACCATCCACTCCGACTGACCCTTGACACAGGTGTGGAGACTAGTATGATCAAGTCCTCTGTGGCCCGTTCAATTGGTGCAACCATTGTAAAATCTTCCCAACAAGCATTACAAGCTGACG
Organism: Meandrina meandrites; assembly: GCA_963693305.1. Classification (NCBI taxonomy): domain Eukaryota; kingdom Metazoa; phylum Cnidaria; class Anthozoa; order Scleractinia; family Meandrinidae; genus Meandrina; species Meandrina meandrites. The sequence continues at coordinate 36,006,518 of OY855909.1, read as the reverse complement.
GCATGACTCCCTTAGCTGTAGCCGGGGAAACTCACCTCATCTTATCCTGAGCAGACAAACAACTTGGTCTTGACGCCCTCATTGTTGACGACTTAGATGTCGACGTCCTGGCTGGCACACCCTTCCTCATTGCCAATGACATCACCGTACGTCCTGCATTGTGCCAAGTACGTATCCAGGACTCTGATGTCATACACTACAACCCTGATAGTGATTCAACTGGTTCTCATGCTATAGGACGGGCACAAAGTTATGTCCTACGCGCCTCCTCTTCTGCAACGGTTGTTTGGCCTGGTGAATACGTGGAACTGGACGTCCCTTCCAACCTAGGTGACGACTGCGTACTTGCACTTCAACCACCCACAGACACCCCAATATCAAAACACACCAAACCCACCTGCATTTGGCCTGAACCTCAAGTTATAGAAGCAGTCGGATCCAAAATCCGCTTGACCAACTCTTCCAACGAGCCGAAAGCCATCAGCCGCCACGAGCACCTCAGTGAGATCCTACCCACAGCAGATGCACCTTCACCGTCCCCCAACCCAGCAGCCACCCCTCCCTCACTTCCAGTGAAGCCACACAGTCGACCTCCCTTTTCGTCTTCCGTGTCCCTGGACCCCGACAAATTGCTTCCAGATGCCACTCGTCTCAAGTTTCAACAGCTCTTGCAGAAATACGACAGTCTTCAATCCCATTAAAGCAACCATGAATATGGGCCCCGTACAGCCCCCACAACGGAAAGGCCGCGTACCTCAGTACTCCCGCAACAATCTGGTTCAACTCCAAGCTAAGTTCGACGAGCTGGAACAGGCCCAGGTCTTCCGTCACCCCGAGGACCTAGGCATAACCGTCGAGTATCTTAACCCGTCATTCCTTGTAAAAAAGCCGTCCGGTGGTCACCGACTCGTGACTGCATTCGCCGACGTAGCACGCTACAGTAAACCACAGCCATCTCTAATGCCAGACGTCGACACAACCTTGCGCACTATCGCACCATGGCGCTACATGATCCAAACTGATCTCACCCGAGCGTTCTACCAGATCCCTCTCGCCTAGTCTTCTCTAAAGTACTGTGGCGTAGCCACCCCCTTCCGTGGAATCCGTGTATACACAAGATCAGCAATGGGGATGCCTGGCTCCGAAACTGCACTCGAGGAACTGATGTGTCATGTTTTGGGTGACTTAATTCAAGAAGGTTGCGTAGCTAAGCTCGCAGATGACCTGTACTGTGGCGGCGATTCACCCGAAACCCTCTTGTCCAACTGGAGTCGGGTACTGGAGGCGCTCGACCGTTGTAACCTCCGTTTGTCCCCTATGAAGACTGTCATTTGCCCCAAGACTACCACCATCCTTGGCTGGATCTGGTCCCAAGGCAGGCTATCAGCCAGCCCTCATCGTATCGCCGTCTTACAGTCATGCCCTCCTCCCCAAAGTGCGTTCCTTCATTGGAGCCTATAAAGTACTCAGTCGCATACTCCCAAACTGCTCCGACATAGTAGACCCCCTTGAGAGCTCCCTCACAGGCCTCCAGTCTAGCGACAAGCTGCTTTGGGATGAGAACCTCACCTTCAGGTTCAAGTCTGCTCAGGAGTACCTGTCCAAACACAAATCCATCGTCCTACCTCGTCCTTCTGACATTCTTTGGATAGTAACTGATGGCTCAGTCACGAAGAGGGGCCTTGGTGCTACATTGTATGTTACCCGTGACAGTCGTCTTTACCTTGCTGGCTTCTACAGCGCCAAGTTGCGGAAACACCAAGTCACCTGGCTCTCCTGCGAGGTCGAAGCCTTATCCATTGCTGCTGCAGTCAAGCACTTCTCTCCATTCATCATCCAGTCGCAACAGCCTACGACCGTCTTAACTGACAGCAAACCATGTGTCCTAGCAATTGAAAAGTTATGCCGCTGCGAATTCTCGGCCAGTCCTCGAGTGACTTCCTTCCTAACAACCGTCAGCTGTTACCAAGTCAGCCTACAACATTTGGCTGGTAAGGCCAACCTTCCATCTGACTTCACCAGTCGCAACGCCCCCGACTGCAGTGAGCCTACTTGCCAAATTTGCACCTTTGTCCACGAAATGGAAGACTCAGTAGTACGTAGCGTTTCGCTTCAGGACATTCTCGATAAGAAGTTTAACCTCCCATTCACCACAAGATCAGCCTGGCTACAGATCCAGAACGACTGCCCCGACCTTCGAAGGGTTCATGCCCACCTCAAACAAGGCACTCGCCCTTCAAAGAAGATCACCAATATTCGCGATGTCAAGCAGTATCTCAGCTGCACCTCTATTGCCCGTGACGGACTTCTCATAGTTAAACACTCCAAGCCTTTCGTTCCTGCTTCCGAAGCAATTATTGTGCCCCATTCTGTACTGGATGGTCTTCTAACTGCCCTCCACATTAAACTAAACCACCCTTCCCGCCATCAGCTCCAAATGGTGTTTCAACGACAGTTCTTCGCCCTTGATATGACCGACGCAATTTCCCGTGTTACATCTGCCTGCCACACGTGTGCTTCCCTTAAGTCGTTTCCCAGCACCTTAGTATCCCAATCCTCCGATGACCCTCCCGTAGTGATAGGAATCTCCTTCGCCGCTGATGTAATAAAGCGCCACCATCAGTTCATCCTCATTCTCCGAGAGTGCTCCACGTCACTCACTGCATCTTGCTTGATACCTGACGAAAAGCACGATACCCTACGTGATGCCTTCACTAAGCTTATCGTCGGTTTACACCCTCTTGATGGTCCTAGAGCCGTTATACATGTTGATCCCACTCCTGGTTTTTCATCCCTGAGCAACAACGACTCACTTGGACACTCAAACGTCTCAATCGATGTTGGCCGTATTAAGAATAAGAACCACAACCCTGTCGCCGAGAAGGCTGTCCGCGAACTTGAAGAAGGGCTCCTCCGACAGCAACCAGGTGGAGGACCAGTAGGTGAAGTTGGCCTCGCTCTGGCTACCGCACGTCTTAACTCCCGCCTTCGTTTCTCGGGCCTATCTTCTCTCGAGTTGTGGACCCAACGCAACCAATTCACACATGAGCAGTTGCCGTTATCAGATTACCAACTCATACTCGATAGGCACAAACATCATTCTACTAACCACGCCCATAGCGAGAAATCCAAGAACCCCCGCGGTCTCATCGCGAACACGCCACCTCTACAAGTTGCAAATATTGTCTACCTCTTCTCTGACAAGGACAAGTCATGCGCCCGTGATCGCTATGTCGTTGTCTCCATCGACACCCCTTGGTGTTTTGTGAAGAAGTTTCGTGGCTCACAACTACGAGCCACTTCTTACAAAGTCAAACTGTCCGAATGCTATTCTGTACCCTCTTCCGTCATTGTGTCCAGCCCTCCAAGCCATCCAACTCTTCCAGACATGAACGACGAGCCTCCAGAAACTCCTGCGGTGTTCCCAGCCCCGGTACATCCTATGTTAGCTCCCCCTGCACCTCCAGAACTCATCACCATTCCGTCTGACGAGGAGCAAGTCCCATCCTTCACCAGTGATGACCCACCACTTAATACCACCAGTAGCTCACCTGCCCCAGTCGCTGTACAAGATGAGTCAAGCACAAGCGTTGCTGCCACAGATCAGCCAATGTTGTCTCCTCCCAACTTTCCTGCCCTCCCTGATTCAAGACCTCAAAGGCAGTGCAGACCTCCTTCATACTTGCAGGATTATGTTAGATTCTAAACGTGCGCGTGGTAGCATTAGATCCACAGTTAGTTCTAAGTTCACACTTTCACAAGATACTACTAGAGACTGAGACATTTGTTTAGTCTGTCGTAATTAACATGCACTTTACTTGGTTTAGTTGATATTTTCATTGCCCGTACTTCAAGCTCTTGTACAGGTACAGTTTGTCAGTTCGCTACCATTTACAGGAGAGAAGAGGTTGCGCCAGCAGGCAGTTCCTGCGGCATTAGTATTGTGGTATGCGCACGCATGTTTTCGCGCCATAAAGATCGTGTTATGTTTTTATGTCAGCCATCTTGGTTGTATTAAAAACCGCTGTTGAAGTTCTTTCGTTGTGACGTTCGTTCTCATCTCCTTAACATTGGCGCTTAGTGAACTGTTGCACTGTATGCGAGCAGTAACAATAAAGAATTACATAGTTAAAGGTTAAGTTAGAGCTAAAACTACAAACATCAAACGAGGCTCGCATTAAATTGTGTTACATCTACAAAAAGCATTCTTTTCCCACCAAAAGCTGCCATATGTTTCCAAACCACACTGAAAATCCCTTCGTTTGTTTTGACGATACAGAATGAATGATGAAACAACTTACTCCGTCCCTCCCCGGAATGTTTCATATGCTGATTGCTCCACAGCCTGCAGAAATTCGAACAATGTTTAAGCTGAGGTAAAAGAGAAAAAAATAGAAATGATTTCTCGTCCTCCGACGAAAACAGCTTCAACTTACCGCCATGTTGAGTGCTATCCCATGGGAACTTGCGATCAAAAACAGCTGCTCATGCGCAGTCCAAAAAGCGCGAAAAAACAAAAATGGCGGACGAGGGAAGGGTTTCTGTGAACAGCAAACAAACAGTGCTTAGAATTCACGAGAAACTTAAAAAGGAGGTGCACCAAATCGCCGAGAAGAAGTCTTGGACGGCAAAACAAAAAGATGAATTCGAGAAGAGGCTTCTTGAGGTAGGACAATTTAGCTTATAAGGTTTTCCTTGCATACAGACTGGGAAATTATGCATCCACCTGCAATCAAATTATGTACTGTACTGTCCTGTACTGTAGCTCTAATCGGTTTACTTGTTTGTGTTTGGTCAAGCTTTACAAAGATTCTGTAGAAGAGACCATTAAGGAAAACGTTACTATTGGAGGACAAGACTGGGAGAGCGTAAACCAAGCAGATGCTTCTAGAAGTTCTGCAGTTCAGGAAGGTAAGCGGTTTACACCAGTGACATAACATCACAAAGAAGAATCAGTTTTTTTCCTTATGCCATAACATTACTGATATGCCGTCATGTTGTTTTGTCACACTGATGACTCAAAATACTGTTTCATTGTTTGTGTTACAATGTTATGTTGTTAGATGTTATTTGTACTAGAAATAAATTATTATTATTATTGTATGTAGCTTAAACCAGGTTTAAAACATTGTTCCATGCCCAGGGGGTTACTGAAGTATACTTAAATCAACAATTTTCAGAGATGGAACCCCTCAATAGAGACAGACTAGCACAAGTACTTGAAATATGTTCTGATTTGGAGGATCTGATCAGAGACACGGCAGGAAAACGTAAGAAGTATCCTCAGCAGATCGAAGAAGGTGTCAATCAAATTCTTCAGAGACGCAAGGAGATGCTGGTGAGTGGCTTGTATATTGACTATTTAAAGGTAAAGTCTTTGTTGAGCCAAGTGTCTGATTCCGCTTGAGCTTATCCTGGTTCAGTGGCATGAAGCGACTAGGAGTATTTCTACTCCCCCCTGGATGGGATGCTAGTCCATCGCAGGGTTACCCCCAAGCAGTAAATTCGCTGGTACCCATTTATACACCTGGGTGGAGAAAGGCACAATGAGAGTTGCATGTCTTGCCTGAGAAAACAACACAATGGTCCCAGCTAGGGCTCAAATCTGGGTTCTCCAATCCAGAGTCCAGTGTACTTACCATTCGGCCACCACACCTCCCACTTATTGACTTTTTAACATGTAATAATTTATGCCCTGTGATTACCAGAAATCTATCTGTTTTCTACTACTTTTTTCTAGTTCTTGTATGGCACTAGGTCAATTGAAGCTTTTGAAATGTTGATAGATAAATGCTAATGACATTGTAGATAGGTTTTTCTTACATGGAACATTGTTATGTGCAATCCAAGAACAAGGACGTACCAAAAAAATTCAGCTAGGGAAAAGGGTCAATTTTGCATTCAGGTTTTCTGTACCTGTGGTTTGGGCAAACTAAAGAACTGCGTTCTTGTAATTATTTTGGTGATTTGTTTTTTGTACAGGAAACGTACCAGCCCATGGTAAAAAGTGACTCATCTTTGAGTGGCTCAAAGGTTATTACTCCTGGTGAGAGGGTATTCATCTTCTACTAAGGCATCCTTTATATTGCATTGTACTGCATACTGCAACCAATCACAGCAGAGCATTGTGCTTTATCAGGTTATGCATAACCAGTCGAACTCTTTACCTGATCAAGACTAGCAGTATACGCAACCCTCCAAGTTAAGACCATTTTAGTCGCCATGGCGACTAAAATTTTGGAGCTGGCGAGTAAATTGGAACTGAAGTCGCCAGCCTGGCGACTAAAGTTGAGAAGAAGGATTGAAAGTGTGAGCTTAATTTAGCGACTAAAATTTCTGACTGGCGACCAAACTTGAGCAGTCAGTGGCCAAATGGCCACTAAGGAAAAAAATAAACTTGGAGGGTTGATACGGTGAAAACGTAACACATCACAAATGACTGCATCGTGTGACAAAAGATAATACTTCATTATTATTGCATATTTTTTCCTGATATTTTGCAAGAGGGGGATACAGGCTTGCAATTAAATCTGTCACGACTGAGTACACTACACAGACAATTAAAAACCTCTGTGTTTTTGTGGTTTCAGCTTCGTAGAAGCGAAACCCACTTTGTCGTCGTGTTGTAAGTAAGTAAGTGAGTAAGTAAGTAAGTACGTAATTCGGAAAGCCGACGTAATGCCGATGAGACGCGGACGCCGCAGTCGATGGTTTATTGACATGTCCGAAGTATTTTCGTGACAAGCGTTTTATCATGGGCCTGAGAACGAGGTTGTGAATTGGCAGTCGATATTTCTTCGCAGATAACATGTGAATTGTCGAAGCAACGTTTGTTTATGTGTTTCTCTGGGCAGTGGATTTTGGAGGAAAGTTTCATTAGCAATGGTTTTGTGCTATTTTAGTCTGGGAACCAGACAGAGCTCTCGATGAAGGAGATATTTCTTGATGTGATTTGTGCAGTACTTTTCGAGAAACCACTTTCGAGCGTGTTAAGGACGTTAAGCGTAAACACCGTAGACAGGGTGAATCAGCCATGCGGAGCGAGCTAGCAAATATAAATATGCAAATCATCCATTCGCGTACAATTTGTTGCTAAATTTTGGAGAGCTTCCACTTTCTGATGCAATTTTTCCGCTCAACACTTTCTAAATGCTTCCCAAGAGACTAACATTGATCACAATCGTCAGGGTTTTCCGAAGAAACGGCCCTTTCATACCCTTCATAGCAAGTGATGCCAGCTTTCATTATCCTAAACAGCTCTTGTTTAGACCATGTAATTAAATATGCAAGAATTTGCTCTCGCAGTTAAAAAGCGAAGTTCAGAACAAACAGGGAACAAAACTATTTTGCGCTTTGAAATACCTTTTGGAAGGGATGCTTCTTGATGTGATTTGTGCAGTACTTTTCGAGAAACGACTTTCGAGCGTGTTTACTCGTAAACACAGTAGACAGGTCGAATCAGCTCGCAAATATGCAAATCATCCATTCGCATGCAATTTGTCACGCATTCCCATATGTATGATTTTTGCGGGGTTGAAAGTGGTACTTTTCAAAGAGACTTTTGTAAGTGAATTCCTTTTCAAGCTTTTTGACCGTGAGAAAGTTTTACATAATTGTAACAGACAAAACATACATGTAGCTGAAACCACGTGCACTTCTGCGAGTGCTATTTTTAATACATGTATCTCTATTGTGTGATCTGCATTTGTTTTAGATTTTGAAGAGTACGTTCAGAGATTACAAGCAGCATCTTCTGACCTCACTCAGCTGTCTGAGGTATGTATCATTAGTATTCCTTATAACCCTAAAATTTTATACATAAATTATTTATTGAAATTATAAAGAATTATAGCAAATATTATTTCATGACATCAATATACTTTCACCAGAACAGACATAAAATTCTTATGAATATGTGTCAAATATACAGTCGTTTCACTGTTAATGGACACCTCTAGAAGATGGACACCTGGTGTTGGTCCTGTCCTTACCATTATTTTTTCAGTCATTTTACTGCAACTAAACTCCCTATTCTCTATTTTCCAATTGCCCATAATACACTTTGTGTGCCCACCAAATTTTGCATAAACTATTGTTTTGGGAATATACAGTCTTCCCAAGATAATTTGAAAACAATAGTTTATGCAAAATTTGGGGGGCAAACAAAATGCATTATGGGCAATTGGAAAATAGAGAATAGTGTAAGACCAACACCTCTCTAAGACAAACTTCATACTTTCCTTTAAAAATTTTGGCTTCATAGACCCCCCAGCATTGTATTTTGTTTTCTAATTTTGGGTTAAAATCTAGACAAGGCAAGTGCCTTGTTTTGCCTCTTGCTCAGGCTGTTGGCCCATCCCCCACCTGGTGGAATGAAACTTAAACTGAAAAACTGAGCAGTTTGACTGTTTTTGTTTTGTGTGTGTGTCCTTTTAGTCCTTCCCAGAACTTCACAGCAAAGCTGAACGTCTACAACAAGCAGTACAATCCCACAAGGCAATGCAAGAGTGTGAAACTGACAATGTTTTATTTGCAATGGGCAATAACAACAAGAGTTCAAACTCATCACCTTCTGAACCCTTAGTATCGCATAAGGACCAAACATCTGAAAGTTTAAAATTAGTGGACTTCCTGTGGTGGAGAAGAGAAAAACAGAAATCGCTTCCTCCTGTAAGATTCGATTCTTCTAAAAATACTTAACTGATGAATTTACCAGCTACTCCTGAGCTGGATTTTATTTATTAGACAGCAAGTATCATAGATTAGATTATTATTTTCACACTCAATGTCTCAATGTAGAGCTGTAGAATGATCTGTAAGTTGTTTTAGAAGTTACCTTTTTGAAAAAAAAAAAGTTTAGGAGTAAGCTTTTGAATTTTGATAAAATGCCATTTACTTCTTGCTGAGTATTCAATACCTATCAAATAATGTGCTGGCATTGCAGTTTTTTATTTGTTTTGTACTTACATAACCAAAGACTTTTTAACACAAGTAGATAAGCAGAATCATGTAAATACTGTAGTACCTTGGGCTGCCATCACCATCAGATGCTGTGTCAAGATAAAAAAAAAACAGACAAGGGAACAAGGGCCATTTGAAAGAACAGTAGTGATTTTTGTCTCTGTTTTTGTAGACTGTTCACAGCGCTTCCTCTATTTTTTCCTATAAGAGGGAAAGAATCACAAGACCCCTGCACAAAACAGCAACAGGCACCACCCCCTTGTACTCTGTGCTTGCTGTTTCCCCTCACATTTTTTTGTACACTGCAAAATAGAGACTCTTAACAGTATACTGATTTTGGTAAGGAACTTGTTACCCGTGTGGCCATGGGCTGAGCGCGGTTCTTGCTCTGCACGGGGTTTATTATAATTATTTTTTTTGTCAGTGACCAGACCCAAACCTCAACTCGGCTAAATTGTGATCAGGACTGAATCACGCAACCTGTGATGTTTATTCGCCAAAAGCTGTTGAAACATTAATGTACGGAAAATGTTACAGATATTGTTTTCTTTATTGTGTATAAAGTATATTTTCTTTTGGTTTTATCGAAGCGTTGGACCCGAAGCTAATATTGAATACACTAAAAAAAGGTATTACGTCAGCCATGAAATGCGCTGATGTTGCAGGTTTCACTTTCGCTACGTGACAAATAACATTGTGTTTTCTTTGCAGAAGCGACGGTCATTAATTTGTTTGCCCTTCTGCAAATATTTCTTGTGGGTTTAAGGACGTTCGCGCTAATTGTTTATGCGCATCCTTACTGCGCACGTAATTCCTGTCGCAACGTTACGCCACGTCATGCATCGAGCGCGCGCGCTGAGGAAACTTTCCAACCACATATAGGGTGAGTAGCCGTTGCGATAACTTCGCTTGCAGTTTGCTAGCTTAAATGGTCGGTGACCCCTACTTTTTTCTTAACATCACTTTTGTTAACGATTATCTACGTTTTGTGAGAAAATGAAAAAAATCTATCGATTAAAAGGTTGATTTTTTTTGCCCCACGCACGTTCAAATTCCGCTTTTTGATCTTTTCGTTTTGCCGTGTGACGGGTTCAAATGCCTCTTCCAGGGCTAAGTTTTGCATAAAAGATGGCAACACTTAAAATTATCTACGCAACAGACGCACTTCTTCAAAATATCACCAAGATCGTTTGCCTCCGTTTTCTCATCATCGATAATTTAAACTACAAACCTTGAAAGCTGTGCGAAATTACGTGCGCCAATTTTTCAAAATCAGGGTAGTTTTCTACAGACTTTATCTCTGAAACGAAGTCGGTGACCCCCACTTTTTTTTGTATTTCTGACACAAGTAACTCATTATCCGTCCTCAGTAAAAATTTTAGAAAAATCTATCGACTAGAAAATTCTCGCGCGAACGTCCTTAAGCAATCAAAGTGAATTTTTTGGCTGTTTCATCGAAGCGAGTTCAGAGATTTGAAGGGAAATTAAATATTTGTTACAGTAAACAATTGAGCGTGCCGGGACGCACAGGGGTTTCGTCATTAGAAGGGAAAACCCCCAAGCTAAAGATAGCCGGGGATAACGTAAACCTCAAATTGTGACTCGCGTGACTACTTTACTAGTACCCTACTCATAGTACAAAAAAATTAATCTTCACTGTGACTTTTGTGGAAGAAAGTCGTTAATTAGCAAAAATGGAGTTAATTTTGGAAATGCGGTTATCAAGGTGTTGGATTCAAAGGGAATATTGAATACACTAAAAAAGGTATTACGTCAGCCATGGAATGCGATGATATTGCAGTTTTCACTTTCGCTTCGCAACAAATAAGATCGATGGCCATTAATTTAATTTATTTGCACTTCTGTGAGTATTTCTTGTGGGTTTAGGCAGTTGAAGTGAAATCTTTGGCTGTTTCATCGAAGCGAGTTCAGAGATTTGCAGGGAAATGAAATATTAAAATTTGCTAAGTAAATAATTGAGCGTGCCTGAACGTGCAGGGGTTACGTCATTAGAAGGGGAAAACCCAAAGCTAAAGATAGCCGGGGATAACGTAAACCTCAGATTGTGTGACTCACATGACTACTTTGCTAGTCCTTTACTCATAGTGCAAACAAATTAAATTCAACCGTGATTTTTGAGGAAGAAAGCTGTAAATTAGCAAAAAATTGAAGTGCAGTTTTAAGTTGCTGGCAACTTCTTGTTGTATCATGGTGTGAAAATTTAAAGTATGGATTTAAATTTGTGATTAGACCATAAGAATTAAGAACTGTTTGAGTTCTTTAATGAACATAATCAAGAACTGTTTGAGTTCTTTAATGAAGATTTTCAAGGACTGGCCCTTGTCCCCCACCCCACCCCCCTCCCCCATCAGTAAAATTACCTGTACAAAAGTTTGAAATATGAAAACTAGCCATGACTGCTGCTAGTGGTGATGTATTCAAAATACATTTGTGAGAAATAAATATTCACCAATAATCTAACTGTCAGTGCATTTCAAACTGTTATGACTTCCTTGCATCCCCTCCACCCGGGTATGTTGTTGTGGCACGCTGGAGGGGGGAGGGGGCAGGGCGTAATCCTCTGTATCCCTATACAGGGGCGTGCTGCTCGAAAGGGTATGGCTTTTGGCCCCTATGCCCTGACAGGGTATATAATTTCAAATGAGTCTGCCTTTATTAGCATCTGGACCCGCCCTCTACAGGTTATGGCTGCAAGACTGTCAAAAGCAGTCGACCCTCAACTGTTTAGGGCAAAAATAACCATGGTGGGTGCAAATTCGGATGGTGTAAACTCGATTGGAAGCTAAACCTGTTACCGGAAAAAAGTGGGGGTTGAGATGGACGGTACAGCAACAACCTCCATGCTTTTCTTTGTTCTGCTCCTCAGCCTAACAACACCAGCAAAAAGCATCAATCCCAAAATATCAGATTTTTTACTGATTGTCGAATGCATCGGGCCAATGTGTTTTCCAGTTTGATCTATTTGATAACAACAAGCAATTGTCTGGCTTTTTCAAGGGAGAAGTAAAATTATAAGATTTTACCTACCCTGTTTCAGATCTGATCCCAAAATCGATGCTCTTAATTTCAGATCAGAGCGTACCTAGGAACCCCTTTCAACTTGCTGACCAGACTTCACAAACCATACGTTATTCAAACCAATATGATCAAAATTCTATACCCTATTTCAGACCAAAACGGCTCGAAAACAATACTCCGCCGCACACACATTCTTTAAAAAAGTCAAAACACATAATTCACTTTTAACCCAAATATTGAAATTTATTTAAATATATTTCGTGCATTTCTTGTGACATTTGTCGAATACCCATTATTCAATGCACAAAAATGATCCCGAAATATTCGGATTGAGCAAAGCGCATTTATCGCAACCTGAAATGAATTTTAACTGCCTGTTTTTATATCTTTATATTCAGAGAGCTTTACTATGCACCCAAACATTTCAGCCAGAGTATGCCGTCCGTATAGAAACGATCATGACTAGAATGGATACTCCAAAATCAGAAATCTGTTGGGAGACTGGAACCCATCTCTGCATAATGTCTACTCGAGCTATTAAACCGAAGTACGTGGAACTAGCTGCAAGCACACCCTTATACGCGTTTCATAAGGATAAGTTGCTTGAATTCTTCGCTGCCAAAGAAGCAGAGAGCATTGCTTCAATTAAATCAAAGTACTAAACGATTATGACCGAATCACATCCATTGCCGCGATTCTTTCAAAGTTGGTCACCATGAATGGCGCTTGATGATATGGGAAGATGCGCTATAATAATAGAAACCTTCACTGACAGAGTGCGAGTACGACTTTTCAAACCTAGTGATTATCCTTTCGATTATCACATTTCATACCGATCTAGTACCAATGGTCTACTCAGTCTACTTTCAACTGGTCAACAAGAGGGAAGAGTGAGGGAACTGGGAAATAAGTACATTGAAATTCGAAATTAAGTCCTACTCGTAATAGTATTTAAAGGTCGCTAATGAATGTTACGTTTCCTGCGACAGCAACGCGAAACCATCAGCAGCGGCCGAAATGAAGGAGTTTTTGAGTTCAGCTCGTCAAAAAATATGGTGTTCACAAACGAAATTTCAACACTGACCAAAGAGCTCTGAAAAGACTACAAAATCGCAATTGTTATGAATAATATAGCGACTATAGGTCATCACAGCGAGGAGGGCTCCCTGCTTGTGGAACTAAAAAAATCTTAAAAAATGTCCTGATAAGTAGCGATCAAGAGTAAGGGTAAGAGTGAGAGAAAAAACAGGCCAAATAAAGTAAAGAATCTCATTTATTAAAATTATATTATATATAATTATATAGTTCTGAATTTTTACCTTATTTAAACCAGCCGAGGCCTGGTTTCCTTACAAAAGAATTTTAATTAAATATAACAAAAACTGATAAAATAAACTGTCAGTGTATTTGTTTGAACAATGTCGAAACGCTTTTTTGTTCTCCATGAATAGATGCTGGCTGATCATTCATGCCTGTTCCATCAGATCATACTTTGTCTGCGGTAACCGTTAGCCGTTAAACGACCAAAAATTTGGCCATCAGGCGTAAAAAAACCGTAAAAACTGCCAACCGTAAAGCATTTCTAGCCATGAAAATGGAATCTCAGATGATCTTTTGCGGACTTTTATGTCAGTTTTCTCTTCATGTGTCTTGGGACAGAGAAAGCACAAGCACGCTCTTAACTTGTCAAAACGGAAGTGTTTGAAGTGTGTGCCGAGTGTGTCGTAGCACGAGTTGACCGACCTTTTGACAGCTGAGGCTATTGCTCTCACTATTTGTAGACTGTCTTTAATCTCTGCATGTGTGATTTGACCGCCTGAGTTGCGATGGCTGTGCTGAAAGCTTTAATAAGTATTTTATATAGTGGAGAGGAAAAACCATAGAATGATACCAGGCCTAAATAAAACTATCGAGAAAGAACACAACTTGTTTCCCTTATTGAAAAGAAATGCAATCGAAAAGGGTTTGTTAACGACGGGTTGTTAATTGCCTTAACAAGGAGGGGAGGGTTGAGCGTAATTCAGCTACCCTGAAAATGGGGAAGGGATTTCGGCTTAATAGGGAGAATAATGCGTTTCACTTGAAATGTAAGGCTCTGAATGGGGATGCATGGTGTTATTTAATAAGACACCATCGCAATTGGGGATCAGGTTTGGGGTGGGGGTGGTAAACAGAGAGATAGGTTTTTCCTCTGTTTCAGTGACATGCCTGCAAACTAGCTATCTCGAAGCTAAGTGCATGACAGCTATAAACAACATTTACATTTTTACATTTTTTACAATGGTTCTGCCATTATTCTCACAATGAGGTAAAGTTTCAGGTCAAACGACCCTTGACTTCTTGGCTTGGTCATCAAGCCCATGGAACTCGATTACATTTGTTTTGAATGAAGAAAACAAGTTGTGTTCTTTGTCGACTTTTATCGTGGATTTATAACTTTCTATGGGCTTTTCCTGTACAGTGGCTATTTAAAACTTATTAGAGCTTGCAACTCAGGCGATCAACTCATACATGCAGGAAGTGAAGAAGGTCTAAAAAATAGAGCAACAATCACAGCTGTCAAAAAGTCGGTCAACTCGTGCTTCGACACATCAAGGCAAAAAAAACTTATAGTCTTTACAAGGAACCTTGAGACTTTCCGTTTCTTGGCTAGAATTCTTTTTCACGATTGACGGCTTTTACGATCGAAGGTTAAAATGTTTCAATTCTTAAGCCTGAATGAGGATCGATAAGAAACTAAATCAATCCAAAGAAGGCGCAAAGTTACTCTTTGGAACTTTTGAGTATGGAAAACAAATTAAAACGTATGTCACACTGTCATCTCGATAGCTCACCCCCCCCCCCCCCCCCCCAAAAAAAAAAAAGAGAGAAAAGCATCAGTTTGTATATATCTCTCTTGTACAACGTTTTGATATAAAAAAGTATCTTTTGGAAAACTCGTTAAATAAGATAAAAATGCACTAGAAATAGATGGAGAAAAGGGAAAAAGTTTATAAATATTGAAAACCCAATGAACCAGCTTGGCGTGAAAAAGATGATTGTGTACAGTGAAATAAACAATTTTGTAGAAATATATCATAAACTTTCAAAAGACAGGAAAATGCTGACTTTTTGTGATAACTTAAAGCATTAATCAAGTGCCATAAAAATATACACCCAGACTCTAATATCGCTATGAGTACTCCAGAAACGAGTATCAAACACGAATTTTTAAAGTTATAAAACCACCTTAAAATACTCCACTCTGAATGGGAGTCAAAGGATTAACATAATAGTTAAAATAGAAGAATAAACTGAATTGAAGTGTACGGCAGCGTATTTACAATATTTACCTATTTACATATTTAGATATTTACAATATTTACAATATTTACATATTTACATATTTACAATATTTACATAGTTACGATGAACCGTCTACAAACACTCGATGACAGGGATCGGAATGCCTGCAAAATAAAAAAAAGAAAATCGTAAGTTAATAAAATCAATCAGTTAAAATCCTTGTCACAATTTTGAGGACACCTTCCCACTCTCTTCCTTAAGAGTTAAAATGAACAGCTTGTGACAAGGAAAGTGTTTAACTCGACTCTAGGGAAATATGGGAGAGGTGTAGACATGAAAAACACAAGTATCCAGTTAACTAGCTGTGATCACGGGTTTTTTGATAGAAATCTTTATTTCTCTGCCTTGTTTTATTCCACAATAAGGAAGCAGTTAGCCTCTCCGAGTTCTAATCCAGGGCGCAAGCTCTTCATCTTGCCATGAGTATGTAAAGTTTGTCCTTGGTAGAGCATGTCTCTTTTTTACTGGAACTGATTGTTTCACATACATCCACTCAAGTAATTAACACAAAACCATATAACTGGAACATGAATATGGATTGCAGCTGTTGCAAGATTTTTACTTATCACATTTTTTCCGTGGTAAAATTTGCAATCGCGCTTATGCAACACGAAAAAACGCGACTGGACGCTTTCTAGAAAGAACTGCGCTTGACACGGTTTAAAGATGGACGTTTGTACTGGCATTTAAAAAAAAATGCAAAATAGACTCTTAAGTTCCTCAAAGTCTTACCGAGTCCCTGCTCGAGGTTTAGCTGTGTCTTGCTCAGGAAAATTTTGCCTCTCATCTCTCTTCTAGAAAAATCAGAAAACATTTTTTTAATCAAAGAACAAACATGCAAAAATTGTGGTACAAAAATGTTTACGCAAATTCCTTTTTACCTTTAAGTTACAGTCATCAGAACAGTGGGCAGTACAGCACCTTAAGGCGGGGATTCACCTGAAGCCCGTTTTTCCACCGTTAAACTTGGTTTAATGCGAATATTTCGTCCGCGTTTCAAGTAATCCAGAAACTCTATGCTCATTTCACAAAGCTATGTTTAGCGGGGTTTTGTAAATTTTTGGGTGATTTTTGGGAATGCTTGGGAAGAGATAGTTTGTCTCAAAGGATTAGTAAAATTTGGAGAGATAAGAAATATTAAAGATTTAATATGATTTTAAAATTAGAATTTGAAGTTAAAAATTAGTAGATGGACACCCAAACAGTCCCCTGACAACCTGGGGTGCTCATGCGTGGGGGTCAACTGTCTGGTGGTGTTCCAAAAATTATTTTCTTTCTTCTATCCTTTCTTTAAACCTCTTAAAATTTCACTCAAATTCACGTTTACCCCCATCTTAACAGTGGTGTTCAAATTGAAAAGATCTCTACTTTCAGGTTTGAGATATAATTATCTTTCTTGAATTTAATCAAAATCTTCAGTAGTTAATGATATGTTACTTTGCCACTTACCTTATGAATGGGCGAGTAAGGCTTACAAAAGCTCTTACTTTAAACTCGGGTTTATATATGATTAATCTTTCCAGTCGGTCGGAAAAGCTGCAAAACAGATAAGAAAATTTGTCTTAACATTTTATTTCATGATGCAGTTGCCTGGAAAAGCGCTAACATTGATCTGTATATAAATTTACGCCAGGGAGGCTGGTTATTTCAGGGATAGCCTGTTGAGTCCCTGTTCCAGGCGTTCGGTTAGTTGCAGAGCAGCGCGGCGAGCGAAAAATAAGGGGAGGAGTGAGAAGATCGCTCTCCATTTTTTTCACTCGCTGTTCTTCGCGCTAACCCCAACTAAGGGCGCGTTCGTTTGGGATCAATCCGGAATAAGAATAATTGGAATAATGCAAGTTAGCGTTCGTTTGGCTGCTCTTCCTATTCTGGAATACTTGGATTTCCATTCCGGCTATTCTGCTCCCAGGAGCAGAATAGCCGAAATATATATTCCAGAATATATTCTTATTCTAGAATATTTCCAAACGAACGCGCCGTCAGTGCATGCCTAGATCAGGCTATTTCATCGACTAGTGAATATTTTTAATGCAGTGCTAAGTGACAGCAATCAGTCCCTCGGAGACGGTCGCTTGCGGGAGTCAAAGAATAACCCAGTTCGTGGACTACGAATGCAGTTGCGATCACTTAGAGGAGTGTTGGTTTTACATTACAAAGTTTATATAATAGAATTGGGTATCGCGAGAGTGGCATGGCCGCAAAAACGTTCAACTTAACTCTTCTACTTATATTACCATTTATGTTATGTTGAAAGCGATGGCTCGCCTTAGTGCCTTAGTTCCCGCTCCTTTCCGCCTCCGGGCTCGCCTCTTTCCATATCTTATCTCAACTCGGGGCGTTTGGGAGTGAGGGCTCCCGGCGAAAATTTGTTACGAATACAGCGCGCTACCATAGTCACATGGTCACTGATCTTGTGACGTGTAACGCGTGACGTTGCTCACAAATGTTCAATATCTTGTAGATCTGTTTGCTCTACAAACGGAGGGAAAACAGATCTACAGCATGCATCTTGTAGATGTTTGTTGGTAGATCCAGGCTTCCATCCTGTGTTTATCTACACGAATACAGCGCTCTACCATGGTCACATGGTCACTGATCACTGACGACGGGATAACGTCAGTTTATTATATATTCAAAACTTTTGAGTCGAAGAAGTTAAATTACTCACCAGTTCTTCAGCATGGTATAAATCTTTCTGCCCACCCCTGAGCTTTTCATTCTGCATCTCGTATCATTACCAGGATGTACAACAGCCACGAATTTATGCGTATCCACATAAGAGTGGATGAAAACTTCGATATATCTATGACGAAATAGTAAACAGAAGAATTTATTCATAAAAGTCTTAGATTATAAGAGAGAGTAAGGCAGTCATCTTCCTTATGTAATACACTGGTCCAAGATGAAAAGAAGCATTTCGACTGGTTCCTTTAGCGGTCTGAATATAGCAATATGCAGACCACTAAGATGAACTGTTCACAAATTGGACTAGGTCGGGCGAATCACTTTATTTCCTGTATGCGCTAAGTAGAAATCTCCTCTCTGTCACGTCTGGTGGGCGAACAGTTTCGGTTAAAATAAAACGAAGAGTGGCTTGGAAAACGTAAATACATGTTTAAGTGCGCGCGTCCCATGTTCTGCCGAGAATTAATTTACCAAGCCCACGAAAAAGCGTGCACCGGCAAAGTCATGATTCAGCGTCGCTGTTCTCCTGATTGGTTTAAAAAAAGGAAAATAATTAAGTTTGCTTTGGTTGGCTAAAGCATCTTGGAATGCATGAGATTTTGGAATCAATCGCAGAGCTCATAGCAGCGAATAACGAACACAAACCAAAAGGTCAGTGAAAGTGAACTGAAAACCTCGCAATACATACGAGCATAACTTTTTCGACGCTTCCTCCAGTTCTTTCTTGTCGCTAAAATCCTTCCTTCTCGGAAGGCTTCCAGCGTCAATGACAATAATGTCATTATTGTTAGCATCTCGAACGCCTGCAGAGAAAAAAAATATGCGGAGGCACATTTGTAAAAACAAACAATTGTGGACATATCGGGCTGATTAATTACAGTCTTTTTTCCATATTAAAATATTTTTTATAAGAATATCGAGGCTGAGATTTGTCCAAAATGTAACAAAATCTATTGGCTAAAATAAGAGTGTATCCTTAGACTCAGCCAAATTTCACAAGATTCTTATAAAAAAAAATGTGTACCAGTTTAAAGCAAATATGGTGTGGAATCCCTGTTCCTAAGAGATCGCTGTGTTTACAATTTAATCTCGTCCCCAGAGCCCGGTCTTCTTTTGATCTGCGGGAAGAACGCGAACTCTGGCCAGCCCCAATTACGGAAGTCCGCGATTTACGGACTTCGGGTCGTTCTGCGCAAACTCAGAGCATGGTGCTCAGAGTTTGCTCGCTCAATCGTGATTGGCTGAGAATCACAAAGGGCTATGCGCATGCTTGGTGCTGACCAAAAGAAAAGCGGGCTCTGGGAAGAGATTGATTTAAATTAAAATTACCTCCTCGTGTCCCGCATGCTTTTAAAATAAGAACATGTTCATTTCCACCGAGTTAAATGATTCTATGTAATTTCAAAGACGACCTGAAAGGGGACCCGATTGAAATTTAGCTCTCTCTCGCGAGGCACTCTGGCTAGTTTCTGACATACCCATTAAAATTCTGAATCAAAACAACAAAGAACTACTTTTCACCAATTATGTTCCCTGATCAATAAATATCTTACCGAGCCTGAAGACCACGTGTTTGTATCTTTCATCGTCCTCATTGGATGGCATTGTGCCATCATCTTGTGGTGTTTTACTGGCAGGCTCGGTTGGCTTGGGTATTGCTTCCGATTTTCCTTTAAATGCAAAAAAACCTTGACAGTCATATAAAACGGATTTATGCCTTTTCCAGTCTAAGACCCCATTTACATGGAAAGAGGATGATCCTAGCACCAGAATGATCCTAGTGCTGGGATCCAGGCCCGTAGCCAGGATTTTTGCTGGGGGTGCGTATGAGCGCCTTTGGCGCGAAATGTCGAGCGCCGCAGGCGCGAGCCCGTAGGGGGGTCTGGGGGTATTCCCCCCAGAAAATTTTGAAAAAATGGGTCATCTGAGGCCGCATTTCGTGGGTTTTGAAGACAGTTTGTAAGGAAACAAGCCATATAAAGGTGAAGGTAGCAAGGACAATAATTCTGGTACATTTTTAAATTCAGAACGTAGTTTTAGAAACAGAACCTTGTAAACATAATTTACAATTTATTTAACTAACAATGACGGCAGTTCTTTTAAAGGAAGACTGGAAAAAGATAGATATCTTTATTTCGTTGTCATATGGTAATGACATAAATCAGCCAGAGTCGGTTTGCTTACTATGAACGGCATTAGTTAGAATGTACAATTTGGTCAAAAAATGTGCCACACGAATCTTCAAATGGTGGACCCATTGATTGTAAATAGACGAAGTACAGAAATACCATTTCCCTTTATTTATTTATTTATTTATTTATTTATTTGTTTGTTTATTTATTTATTTATTTATTTATTTATTTATTTATTTTTATACTTTTTTTCACAAGGAGCGGACTTCCAAGGCTCGTGGGGGGGGGGGGGGGGGGGTGCGGACGCACCCGTCGCACCCCCCTGGCTACGGGCCTGGGATCATCCTAGTACTACGATCATCCGAGTACGATATATTTTCAGCTTTCAGTTTATATGCAAAGGGTTGCATTTGGCCAAAAGAGAGCCTGCTCGCAGGCTAGCGCTAGGATCATCCTGGCTCTAGGATCAACATATCTGAGGGGTAGGATGCTCCTAGCGCAAGGGTCAAGTGTAACATTTCGCCTGTAAACTGATAGCTATAAAAAACATATCGCGCTCCGATGTTGATAGTACTACGATGATCCTAGCACTAGGATCATCCTATTTGACATAAAAAGGAGGATGATCCTAGTGCTAGGATCATCCGAATTTTTTTTGCACCTAATGTAATTCAAACAACTTGTTATCCCTGACAAATATTAATAGGTGCCTTACCTAGAGAGGAAACAGTGTCCGTAGACAGGTTGCTACTGTCGTCAGTGTTGGTATCGTGATGACTTGAGCTTGTAGAGTTGCCGTGTGAACTGATGTTATCATTATTAACCTGAGCTGGCTTGGTGTCAGTGCCAGCTTTGAGGGTATCGGGCATCGATCTTTTGCTCTCTTTCGATTCTCCTTTCCAAGCTAGAAATTGTTCAAAGGGATGTTAAGCAAATTACAGGCTGATGCCCTGAAGTGATACACATACCTTATTATAGGAAATTAACGCTTCATGAAATTAACGCGAATTTGGAAAATTCGCGTTAATTTAAGTCGCGTTAATTTTTGTGAGCGCTAATTTCCGCGCCCTTAATTTAGTGGCGCGTTAATTTCCGCGCCATTAATTAAGTGGAGCGCTAATTTGGATTTTTTTAGCATTGTTTTATCGTTGGCGCTGAAAAGAACGCTCGAAGTAGCGAGATTCGTTTGGATTTTGGATTTTGTTAGCTTGTTGACAGTATGTTACAATAAATTTGTTCTTGTTGTCTCTACAAGTTCCGTTTCTTTTTGTGGTCGCATTAATTTCCTTCATTTTGAAATTTTAGCACTTCTTTCGCGTTAATTTCCTTTATTGAAAAGTAATTGTTCCTTCACTTCGCGTTAATTTAAGTCGCGTTAATTTCCAATACCTTAATTAACACGAGCGTTAATTTCCTATAATAAGGTAAATACACCATTTGGGTTCCCTGTGACACATTTCATGTGAAAGAAATAAATGTTCCTGTGATGTACTAGCTATATTGTCCTGTCACGGTTTAAAGGTCTTTAAGCGACGAGTGTTGGATACATGTTACTTTTTACTTGAATTGGAAATCTGGTCGGTTTGGTCGAATTGGAAATCTAGTCGGTAGTTTTACTTTAACTATCTAGACTGACATATTGGGAATGACTGACTGACTGACTGATCGACCAACAGACTAAAGCCAACGGATATTCTAAGCGACCAACTGCAGTCTAACCAACTGAATGAACAATTGACTATATATTAAAAAAAAAATCAGCTTATGTTTTTCTAAGACTTACGTTTATTACATACTCATTACGGCTGCGCAAATATGGACCGGAATAAAATATATTTCACTCCATATTTGCACAGCCATCATGCAGCAATGGTCTTTTGCCTTTGAAGACTAGAAATAAGAAATAGTAATTAAAATAGCCTGAAGTTCGCGACCGTGTTTAATATATTTTTGGGATAAGACTTACGTTCATTACATACTGCATTATGGCTGCGAAAGTACGGAATGGGATAAAATTTATTCCACTCCATATTTGCACAGCCATAATGCAGTAATAGTCTTTTGCTTTTAAAGACTAGAAATGAGAAATAGTAATTAAAATAGCCTGAAGTTCGTGATATATTCTTCGGATACTGAACAGAATCAAAAAACACTCAGTTAAAAAAGAAAGACATCTAAACGCTTACATTTATTAGAACGAATTAATCTAGCATAGCTTTATGCCCGGGGGGGGGGGGGGACTCCATATGGAAGGGGACGGGGATGCTCGTCGGAAATTTTGAATTTAACCCCTAAAAGAGACCAATCTGGGTGTGGCCGAACGTTATGCAGACCCCTAAAAGAGTAAATATAACGAATCAAAATTCTCTCTTTTTTGTTACTCTTCGCGTGCAACCCTAAACGAGACCTTGACGGCTAAAAATAATGACATTTTGCCCAGAACACCCTAAGCGAGACCAAAATCCGAAATTTACACCCCTAAGCGAGACGACGAGCATCCCCGTCCATTTTATATGGGAGACCCCCCCGGGGCTTTATGTAAATATGTCTTTTGCCTTCTACTTAGGGTTTTAATATATTTTGAATTGCTAATGTTTTTACTACTAAAACGTTTTTTAAGAGGGCCACATTATTAGTTATTAACTATCAAGGGTCGTCCTAGCTAAGTAAAGTTTGTTTCTTTGACTGATTGATTGATTGGCTGATTAAAATATAACTGATATAAAAAATGCAGCACATCTGTTTCCACGTTTTTTAAGAAGTAAATGTACTTATGATGTACAAGCGGTTATGTCCTGAAATGGCTTACATGACGAGGCTGCAACCTTATTTGATGGTAACGCGCGCACTTTTTGCGAGTTGTGTAGTATTTTTCCTCGCCTCCTCCCCCCCCCTCCCCCCCCCCCCCCCGAGGAAAAATACGAGCAATGAGCAAAATGTCCGTATTATTTGTTAAACCATCGAATAAGGGATATATTATTCCAGTAATAAAATAAATTTGGTTAGGCCGTTTTCCCTGTTCTACAATAACGTGGCATATTTTGCGCGTTCTTTTGCCCTTGTATGGTCTTGTATGGTACAGTGGCGCATTAGTGGAATACTAATCTTGAATATTTCACAGTAG
Organism: Meandrina meandrites; assembly: GCA_963693305.1. Classification (NCBI taxonomy): domain Eukaryota; kingdom Metazoa; phylum Cnidaria; class Anthozoa; order Scleractinia; family Meandrinidae; genus Meandrina; species Meandrina meandrites. Next base: position 35,983,232 of record OY855909.1, on the reverse strand, counting down.
TTTTACTATAACTATCGAGACTGATATCTCGTAACTGACTGACTTATCATTTACTAACTGATCGACCAACATACAAAATGAATAGCCAACGGTTTTTCTTAGTGACCAACCGCAGCCTAGCCAACCGAATGCATAATTGACTATATAATTCTTAGCAATTTTCCAAGACTTACGTCTTTCCGCGTCCATATTGGCGCATCCATAATGGCGCAATGGCCTTTTTCCTTTAAAGACTAGAAATAAAAACAATAAGTTAGTGCAAGAGAAAATGACGGGACAGAGAGAGAATCTGAGGGCGGTGGCAGGGATATGTCAATTCCATTTAAATTATTTCTAGAAATGCAGACGTCCACGGATGCGTGGTTCCGGTTCTGGTGAAATAAATAGACCGTGCAAGCGTCCCTCTCTGTCCCCCCCCCCCCCCCTATTTTCTCTTGGTTAGTGTTATTCTCTCTTACTAACTGAAATATTGGACAAGCAACCGACCGACAAGCTAAGCTATGAGTGATTGATGAATCGACTGACTGATTCTTTTATTAATTCATGACTTACTTCGTTCTTTCTCTTCTGGCACAATAAAGTCACAAATTACTTGTGACTTTATTATACCGGAAGAGAATGAACAAATGGACGGACAGACTGTTTGACGCATTAACGGAAACACATTATGGACAAGCAACCGACCTATAAATAAATTGAAAGCTAACTGTGCACTTTTCCTAGTAGCATGCTTGAATGAGTGATGGATGAATTGACTGACGAATTCTTAATTATTAATGTTAGTTCAAGACTTACTCTGTCCATTTTCATCAGGTATTATAAAATCAAATCCTCCTTGCGCTGCTGAACCAGTGGATTTCTGTGTACTTTGCAAATGGTCCTGCTGTAAAACATTAATATATAGTGCTTATATTAAACTGTTAATGATCAGTCTCAGTTTCAGCTAGAACTAGATATTGTCCATGAAAAGAATATAAAAGTAAGTTCAAATTGTGTGGATAACGTTGTTGCCAAAGAATTTAGTGACTGATAAAACAAAACAATTATCGAGAAAGATACGAACCGAGTACCAGACGCCATTTATCGCCTCTTGGGGTTCTCCCCTTTAGGCTATAGAGGTATGTGCCGCCCCCCAAAGGGTGTGGTCAGGGTTTATGAGCCGTTTTGGTCTAAAACGGTTTAGTCATGGATCATAATAGTCTGAAATGGGGTGCGACTCAACACGCAAACATCTCTTCCTTATTCCGCGACAACACATGCAAAGGACGTTTGCGCAGAAGGCTGGGTGAAGTACAATGTGTGTTGCGTGACACGTGTTTGGTTTTACCTCCTGACCTACCTCCCCTGACTTTCTGCAACGATGACAAATCCCCGGGGGATAAATCACTAGTTTAAACTTATGATTTGCGGGAGTTGTCATCGTTGGTGCAGAAGAATTCTTCGGGATCGGCCATAGGCCGGAGGTCGTCCGCCATAGAACGACACAAGCATGCTTCTGGGCCGGAGCGCTAGCTATGATTTACCGTTCTTGGACCACAAAAAAGACTTGGCCAAATGCAGAAAACTTGCAAAAGAAGCCTCTGCCACCCATGGTAAATCAACACTGTTTAAGATCCAGGATTTTACACTAGGGACTGCCAATATTTTACGAGTTGTTTCGATCATCTCTGAGGAGTTGTTACAGCTGAGCTTAAACTTACAACAACTTGTCTTTTTTACCCACCACTTCCCCGACACTGAAGTTTCTCTAAATTCCACGCCAACGTGTTGTTTTTATCAAGTCCATCTCATTCTCCTCCATACAAGTTTAGGGATGTTAAATTCTAACGCGCAGGTTTGGGACAGGTACTACTGTGCGCGCAATGTCAATTTTTTCAAATCAGGTGTTTCCATCTTTAAGTCCCGAGAAAAATGACCGTTTCACTTTCCCGCAAAACTAAGTAACAATAAGGTATTTCCGACATCCGGGGCATTGGATAAAGTTTGAAATGTTGCCATCTGATTATAAAACGAAGTTCAGTTCACCACGAAGACTTATAGACGGGTTAAAATTATCAGCTACTGTAAAAAAACCTGACCTTGACATGGCACGCTTACCTTCGTCCTCTCGTTCTTTTCCTCGGTAATTTTTCCCGGCACAGCAGCCTCTGTGGTGCACACTTCTTCTACATCCTTCTCTTCTGCTAACTGGATGCAAGCTGGCTTTGCTAGTTCTTTGTGTGTTTTATACCACCGAGCATAAATTCTCTTGTCATTTCTTTCCGGTTCATCTGTACACTTCGCCAATTCATTGGTGGGGACTTCTTCCTCTGTTTTTGAACTCGGCCACGTAAATTCGGAGTTGTTTCCGTCGGATTCCGTCGCGATTTGGTCATTCATAACTGAAGACTAAAATGATATGCATAAAAATGTTATATTTTGCTCTGGACTTCTGCACAGGGAGCAACTCCACCCAGGTTTTGAAAATACGGCCAAATACACAGTGCTGTATTCAAAAACTGGAAATTTTTACCTCAGTCATGTTAACAACTTGGGTAGCTTTAAGTGTTTTCAATATATTATAAAATATTGTCAAATGAATGTGGAAATAGGAGTTAGATGTGATATATTGGAATATCAAGGTCAAAGAGAAACCCAAAAACGCCCTTTTGCACTTTACACTACCTATTCTCGACAGTCGAGAACCCATCACCGAAGCGCATCGATCAGTGTCCAAATAAACTCGTCCACACTGTGCTTATCGCAAAAAATAATAATAAAAAAATGAAACATAAATGACCAACCTCCATTATTTTGACTGAAATTCGATTTCGTTTCCACGTAAATAGAGAAGCTCTTAGCATTTTAAGGCTCTTTACTGTCACTACAGCTGTACGACTCTAATGCGGCGAAAACGATTTGACTTAAAATTATCTACGTCACACTGTCGTAACAATCACTGATGACGAGTAAGTAAGGATTTAATGAGCAGACCCAGATTGGTGATAAATTGAACGTTGACAGTTATGCAATAATTTTTTTGGTCTAACTTAGATAACAAAAATACCGTAAGTCAAGCAAAAAAGATTCTGAAATTAAATTTACATCAATGCCCAAAGATTTAATATTTTTAGCTCTTCCTGACCTTAACATTGAGCGCGCGCAATTTAAAAAAAAAAAAAAAGAATTATGATATTAGTACTGCGCGATCAGCAGATTTGTAAAAAGTTGAAGTTTGTTTGTTATTGCCGTTGTTGACAGTACTATTGCGTATTTTAATCTTGTTTGTTTTTATACGTGGTCAGAACGACTGGCAAAAAATATTCACTAGGATGAAGCCATAAAATATTATCCCTAGAGCGCAAGCCTAGTCACTTGTTGTATTTCACATGGAAATTGTGCATGGGAGATAAAATTGATTATTTCCGATCCTTTCGAAACATAATTTCTCGCACGGTTTTACAGTGAAACAGTTGTTTCCAAAACCTTGGTTCCTGGCCATGTTGTTGTTTGTGTTCTAACGCCCAATTTGAAAATTTTACACAGCGCGCGCATGAAGACATCTCGAGAATCCGAGAAGCTTGCCGCTTTTTGCTCCAAGTAATGTTATCATAACTGTTTAAATTTTTTCCAACTAACAAACTTTCATAATTACCTCCATGTTTAAGTTTTCCAAATTCCGAACGGTCAGTTAAACTTTCCTTGAATTTTTTCTGTGTAATCTCTGCAAAGTCTTTCTCGGGGAAAGTAATCTTTTCTTAAGCCACACCGTCGTAACAATGGGATAACGAACGAAACGAATTCATTATTTAATTTTACGTATTTGATAGTATTCGAAAAGTTTGTCGAGATGAAGAATGGCAATTTTTGAACCGAACTTTATTAACTCTTTTTATTATTTCTTATTTCAATTGTTTGCTACAAAGATTCGATCTTCTGTACCAGGGGCCCCTGCTCTGTACGCTGTTTTTTTCGGATTACTTTATATGTAAACGAAGAAAAGCAAGGCTGATTGAACAGTTGGGAACTATATATATTTCCAATATTTCGGAAGGCACGGCCTTCCTTCTTCAGGGTGTTACAAAGAATCTTTATATGAACTGAATCTTTATATGAACTGTTCATCTTTATATGAACTGAACTAGGACGACCGAGGACTGGGAACTAGTCATTTTCTGCCGGGTACATCGCATGTTTCTTACACCACGTAGTTTTTTTATTTCCCAACATGGCGGACGCTGACAGCACCTCCACTGAAAATGAGAACGTTGGAGATGAACATTTTGACATGCCTCCACCTTCACTACCATCGAAACCCCCAGAGAAAGCTACAGTCGTGAGCGAAGTGTCAAAAGAGAAGCCTTCGTCTAAAGAAAAGAAGGAAACGGTACCGGAATTGCCATACAAAGTTCCTTCGTGGAGTGGAATTCCAGACGATCTGTACACGTTGGAAGTGTTAAAGAACGGATGTATTATATCAAATATCGACCTCACTAGTAAACCGTTCCACGTGTTTGGAAGGCTTCCTAACTGTGATGTTAGTTTAGAACATCCCTCTGTCTCCAGATACCATGCAGTCATACAGTACAAGACGAGCGATACTTCAAACAGCGAGAAGGGATTTTATATCTACGATCTTGGCAGTACACATGGAACGACTGTAAACAAGTCTCCACTTGAACCCAAACGCTACTACCGACTGCGTGTTGGATATGTGTTCAAGTTTGGGGGAAGCTCTAGGTTATTTATTCTTCAGGTTGGTAGATTTCAATTTTGCAGTGTAGTGAATAGTGAAAGCTTGCACAAATGAATCACAAAAACTTGCAAGGTAAAGGTAAATGAGCGATTGAGCTACCTTGGAGAATACCTTGCAACTTATTTCTCTGAATAAAATATTTAATGAATGGTGTTTCACATCATGTTCTATAAAGAGTTCCGACACGTGAAAATGATAAGGTTGATAACTTTGTGGCGAATTGTGGGGTATTCTACAATAAAATGTAGCTCCAGGGATTTGGTATAAGGACCTCAGCTGGCTCAGATGTAGGCCTGCCAATCTTGAGTCCAACACATTTACTACCCATAAAGAAGGTTAAGTCTGCATTCGAGCCTAGTGGCCCATCAGGCCAGAGCTTATCCTGGTTCCCTTAGCGTGAAGGGTCTGGGAGTATTCTACTCCCCCCCTGGATGGGATGCCAGTCCATAGCAGTGTTGCCCCCAGCAGTAAATTTTCTGGTACCCATTTATACACCTCGGTGGAGAGACACACCATATGAGAGTTAAGTGTCTTGCCCAAGAACACAATGCAGTGCCCCGGCCAGGGCTTGAACCCAGACCAGCCAATCCAGAGTCCAGCGCACTAACCATTTGGCCACCACGCCTCCACCCATGAGAATACCTTGCCTCATTTTCACTTCTTCCAAATCATGAAGTCACCTCTTAAACAAAATGTGTCTTGTTTTCTTTTTGAAAAATTTCACCAGGGTCCTGAAGAAAGTGAAGAGTCTGAATCCAACCCTCCAACAGAACAAGCAGTATCCAAGAGTAATGAAGTGGGTCGCGTGATGACAGAGGAGGAATATGAAGAATGGAAGAAAGGAAAGGAAGGAGGAAGACAGAGTGAAGAGGACACAGGAATTGATTGGGGAATGGGTGAGGAAAAAATTAAGGTCAAATTTTTGAGCAGTCCAATCAGCTTCATATGTTTCACTTTTTGGCAGATGACATTATTGTTCCCACTATGAGGATCTCAATTTCCAATTACTGGTACTCTGGTTTTCAAGGTTTTATATTTAAGAATTTTTGTTGATTGTCCCATCGATGTTGATTATACCTAATTATATCAAAATGGAAGAAAAAGACTTGAACCATAATGTCGAGGTCCTGAAAAACAGTTTTGGGCTTGACCTTAGTGGTAGTCAACTATCCAAATGCTAGTTACTAGGAGTTTTTGAGTTTTGACTAGTGGAATGCTCTCACTTGCTAGCCATGTTGGCTACTAATTATTTTAGTGGCAAATTGCAATGTTAAACTAAAAAAAATGTAGTGATGAATTTTGTGCTACAATTATTATGGTATAGAGATTTAATAAGTTCATTGCCACAGAAAAGTGAATAGACATTCTAGTATAGTCACAGCTATTAAAGTTGCAGAGAATCCCCATGTTAACACTGCTATCACAAGTAAATCTCACAACCTACAGAGTTCAATGGATTTTCTTTTGGCTTGTGATAATTACCATTTTACTTGCCATAAACCACAGGTAAAAAAGTTAAGGTCGAGCCTTGCAGTTACCATCGATCGTTGTCAGTAATGCACTTTCCTCCCTTTTTGGTTGTACATGATGTCTACTTCCTTACTCTCCCATTTTCCTTTTTTTTGCCTGAGGGTTCAATTTTACTGTCTGGTTTGGTGATGTTACTGGTGAGAAGTTAGACCACATTGATATTTGTATGTCTTCAAAATTTATAGGGTTATGATACTCACTTGGGAAATGGGAAATGCTCCAAGAATTGAAACTTAAAAACGAAATGTTTTGCTAGCAGTTTAACCGACTAGTGTAAATTAAAACATGATACCTCTATCCCATTTGATTACTTTTTGACAAATCATCTGATGGGCTGGTTTGCTTCAGGAGAAGATGCTGTTGAGGAGCCGGCTTACCCACCTGATTTTGGAGAAGTTGACAAGGAGGCAGAGGAACATCATTTTAAAGATCCTAAAAAGACTCTGAGGGGATTCTTTGAAAGAGAAGGTTAATATTAATTAACTTTTTCAGTTGTATTTCTCTTTGCACCAGTAGTTGTATAAAGCAATATATGTTTTACAGACACCCCAACATATTTACTGTTTAGAATTTTATTGAACAGTAGCCCATTTCTACATTAACCTGGTCTATAAATAATTTCTAACGAAAATACAAAAAATGATTAAAAAAATCCATTAATCAGTAATCATCAGATGGTAGGTGGGTTTTCAGTGCATGATATTTGTACAGAATTAATATAGAGTAACAAAGATCTTTGTATTCTGTGTAGATATAGTAATATGTTGGAATGTGCTGGCCACATAGTACCTCTGCTGTGAACATTTAATTTACTTAATATTTATTATTTAATCCAGCTCCCTGACATTTTTATCTTTTTAGTTATTTCAGGGTGCTGGTACTCTTTAATCATTATTAATAATACCTGCTTGTAAGTAATATCTTAAAAAATTTCTGATGGGTATGATAAAATATGTTTTTGTTATCTGTTAGGCCTGGAGTTGGAGTATGATGTCGAGGAGAAAGGCCCAGGGCATGCTAAAGTATTTCTCTGCAGAGTGAAGTAAGTTGAATATAATATGAAATTCATTCAAAAGACTGTTACTGAATAAATATTCATAATTAAACCTGGATAAACATATGTCTTGCTTTGCACTGACAAATGCTTGTGATTTGACCAAAAAAATCCATACCGATAAGGTAGCTCTGTTGTGGTTTAAATTTTTGCTTGGTTTAAAATTGATTTTTTAAAACCGGTTTGATTTTTATTTCCTTTTGTTTCAGATTATGATAATTGGTTTAAGACAGTGAAAACTAAAAATCTAACTGGTTGTTACTTGTGTGCAAAAACTCAAAACAGAGCAATAACCTATGATAGACACTACTTAGATCTCTGTAAGAGCTGCATGGTCAATACAGAATTTTTTGGGTGGAGTCTCAAGTACCTGTTGACAGGGGAACACTTGAAAACCAGTCTTTTTCACTCCCTGCAGACTGCCAATTGATGGCCCAAGTGGCGATCCTCTTTATGCTGAGGCTGCTGTCACAGGAAAGAAGAAGGAAGCAGTACTAGAGTGCGCCAAGGAGGCATGTAGAATGCTGGATGCAGCCGGCCTCCTCAGACAATCCTCTCATGGTATAACTGAGTGATATTCTGAAGTGTCAGTCATTCTTAGAACTGTTTCTAACCCCCAAGAGGCAGATAGAGGCAAGAACAATGTCTTGATTCCCAGCAAGGGGGGTGGGTGGGGGGGAGGGTATTGTGAGAAGACAGCTGATACTTTGGAGTAAACGGAGTGGATGATTGTTGTGAACAGCACATGTTATGCAGGTTGAGCATTTAACAAGCTCAGTTGTCACGTTCATTGTCATGGTTGTTGCGTTGTGAGGCAAAATGACAGAGGTTGCTAGGTGGGAATGACAATGTTCTGTCTTAGAAAAAGTGCATTGTGCTTTCCCAGACAGGACATTGTCATTCCCGCCTAGCAGTGTCTCACTCTGTCATTTTGCCTTGCAACACAATCAATCAACTGTAACAACGAATGTGACAAATGAGATTGTAAACGCTCAACCAGTATAGAAGTGCTAAGAGGTTGTTTGTTGTATTCTTTTATCACTGTTTGGAAGGGGCACACATTAATTGCCAAATGTTTTGACTTTTCCTAAAGTTGCCAAAGAACATTGGTGTGTCGCTTATTTGGTGAAATGGCTTGTTGTTTTTATGGTAATCATGTTTTCAAAGGCTGTTAAATACCAAAATTTTCAGTCGTTTTTGAAAAAAATAAAGCCAAGATGTGACAGATCCAAGATTTCAAGAAACAGAATCTCCCAAAACTAGTCAGGTGAAAAAGGTAATTAATAATAATTTATTAAATTAAATTGACTGTGTAACTCTAATATTCATATTTTTTTGATATTTTGTATCCAGAAAGCAAAAAACATAAAGAGAAAAACTGGGAAGAGAATGATTTTTACGATAGTGACGAAGACTCATTCTTGGACAGAACCGGATCAGGTCAGTTATTAATTTATATTTGTTAACACACATGCAGAGCACCCTATGTCTTCGTGGTTAATTGTTCACATAGGACAAACACACGAAATATGTTGACATCCATGAAGGTTATGAATAAAGCTCTGAAAATTACATTTCTAAATAAAAATCTTGTTTTAAATAGTTCAATATATAAAGGTGAATGAAATGTCAATTGACTCTCACCGGCCTTAGGCCAAACATGAACATAGGATAGGAAAGCCAAATACGGCCCAGGAATGCGAAAAAAAAAAAGAAAAAAGAAACTGTCTTAAACAAGACAAATTTACACCATTATCCCCCTATTGGAGGATCAAGAGAGCTCCAGAGGAGGTCTGGATAAGATAAGATGAGGTATGGGGCAATCAAATCTGCCATTTGGGAGGGTGAAATTTTGAGTTGGAAAGTAAAATTTGAAATCTACTTTCCAAAGTTGTAAGTGGTGTAAAAGGCTAGTGTCAAGCCCTGACATGTAAAGTAAATTTAGTTTTGCTGAAAAATTAATAGGCAAGCTATTAATGATGATTAATTTTGGTTTCTTTATATAAAGTACATTGTAGAAAAGACAGGAGAAGGGAATCAAATTTAATTAAGTTTGTCATCATCCTTGATATTGCCATGATGTGGTGCCTAATTGTGTGGTTCCAGAAAATATCCATGCCCCCCTATGACCCTATGCCCTATGACCCCCCACCCCTCTGGAAATTCCAATTTAGCTTCATACATTGCTTTAAATTTTTGGCTCTTCAAGACCCCCCCCCCCCCTCCTCCCTGGAATTTCCAATCCCTTCTGTGGGGGGAGTATGGATATTTTCTGGAACCACACATTGTAGACAAATGAAAACAAAAGAAAATTAACCATGACAGTGGTTTAGATAAAAAAGTCTGCCTCTGAGCCTAGTGCTAAACCATCCATTTATAAATACACCTGGGTGGAGAGGGGCCCTTGACCCTTTCAACAATCCTGTGATCCCAACACTTGCTTGTATTGCCATTTTACTCCTTAGTCGAGAAGAAAAGGATTCAGAGGATGAAACGTGCTGGTAAAGATCAACCAACTACAGAAACTTATGAATCTTTGGTAAGAATAATATTTATAGTACATAATTTCTTGAATTTTTAAGCCAGTTAAACCACGTAAGATAGTACCGGTAATTAGTCAGAGTATATTGTTTAATGCAAAAGTATGGTGACATGCTTTATCAATGGTGTTTATGAATCATTTAGTCAATAAGATAAATTTGCTGATACTGTACGGTTAAAATACTGAACATTAGTTTTATTATTAAGGAGCCCAAAAGTTTGGTCAATTAACTCATATTCTTTCATGCAGTTATTAGCCATACAGAGGCCAACAACAGCTTCCAGCTGACTCCTGATTGGATTAAATCTGTGTTCACAAAAGAATGTGAATAACTTAAGAGTGTTCAAACTTTTGGGCTTCTTGTTGTAATAAATTATTGATGTGGTACTCATCAATTCTATTTTAGACATTAAAGCTTCAGACATTAGATGATGAAATCAAGAGTTTTGAAAACAAATTAGAACAAGACGCTGCAAGTAAGTTATTTATTGGTTTATTGCTATTAGAGGTGATATGAACAGCTCTGGTTTATGACACTGGACTTCAACTCAAGGCCCGGTCTCTTGATTGCATGGAAAGTCATGCGTTGAGTACTTATGGACCCTTGAATTCTATGAACAAAATAATGATAAACTGTGTGATTGTCGGATGGGTGAAAAATTTATTTGTATTATTGCAACTCTGATGAAAATTATCTATTAAACATTGAAGTGTCAGCTGCTTTAAAGTTGTAAGTTACTAAGCAATAACTTAAAACAGGTCTGCACAATTCCTTGAAAAGATCAACAAATGAATTTGTACTCCCAGGATGTTCTATTTTTCAAGTGGATTGAGGTACTGTATTAGTCAAAGGTCTCTGACTTATAAAGTGCATTAGGCAAGTTTTAGATCTAAAGGTCAAGAACCGCTTGACCTGGCCTGCATATTAAGTTTTGGTTTTTTGGACAAAACATTTTTCTCTCTCAGTGTTCTCTAATCCATGTGGAAATTAATAAATAAATAAAAATAAACAAGCAAACCGACAAATAAATAAATAAATAAATAAATAATGAATGAACAAATGAATTAGACTAACTAATAGCATATGCAATAGGAAATTTGACTTTATTTTTCAAAAATATATCCAACTTGCATGTATTTGTCTCTTTGTTTAGTTAAGAATGGTTCAAATGCTGGAGGCGCTGACTCATTAGATGATTACATGAGCTCGCTTGGAACGTCAATGGACAAGACGACAAGAACTCAGATTAGAAGAAAGGTGTTTGAACTGAAAAAGGTGCTTGATGTAGTAATATCAAGTTTTGTTACATGTAATTCTCGGGCACGTTTTTTGGGAATATTCTGGAATACTCCGGCTATTCTGCTCCTGGGAGCAGAATAGCTGGAATGGAAATCCAAGTATTCCGGAATAGGAAGAGAAGCCAAATGAACGCTAACTTGCATTATTCCAATTATTCTTATTCCGGATTGATCCCAAATGAATGCGCCCCTAGTTATATGTGAAGAAACAGGAAAGGAAAGGTTGATGGAGGGTCAGAAAATATAGATACATAGTGCTGATTAGAATTGCCCAACAGAATGTTGAAGCCTGAGGGGGGGGGGGGGGGGGGGGAGGGAGGGGGTTGGGTAACTCATATTATACTCTGATTGGTTAATTCAGCATTAAGTAATTGCTTATGATTGGGTGGATTACTTGTCTGATTATTCATGAGCTCTCTTTATTTCATCACCTAGGAAAGACAGAGACTTGTCAAACTTGTGAATATTGCTAAGCCATCAAGTCTGCCACCAGTTGCAGAGTAAGTTGTTAAAATCGTGTTGCCCGAAGCTATTATTTTACAATATAAAAGTTCTGCAACAGTATTTGAGACCAAGTAAAGGCAGATAAATGGTCTGCTTACTGACTCCTCCATACTCTATCCACATTGAAAACTAATTTTCGCACTGCCAAATGGAAAGAGAATTATCTGTCAAAAACCTAATTAAAAAATAACTTAAGGGTTAAAAGTAAGGTAACATAGGGAAAAGTCTGCTTCAAGCTTATCAGTATCTCAGTCTTTAGGTGACTAGGAGTATTTCTACTCACTCCCGGATGGGATGCTGGTCCATCACAGGGTTACCCTCAGCATGTTTTTCGCTGGTACCCATTCATAGACCTGGTTGGAGAGAGGTTCTATGAGAATAAGTGTCTTGCCCAAGAACGCAACACAGTGACCCCAGCCAGGGCTTGAACCCGTACTGCTCTATCTAGTATCCACCACACTAACCATTAGGCAACCATGCCTCCCAAGGGTTGAAAGTAACCAGTTTATAACTTTTAAATATTGGTTGTTAATTGGTCCATCATTAGAAAATGAATGTCATTCTTGTACATGTAAAGAGAAATGAAGGCTAAACATTTTAAATATTTTTATCAAAGTGACCTTCATTCACTAACTTGTATCTTGACTAATGTATGCAGGTGCTCTTTAGACTAGTATAATTCCTTTCAGTATTCACAGAAGGTACAATTTAAGATTGGCATACTATTTAGCTAGAATGTCTATACAAAACACTGGTGGATGAGTTTATTCATGCACCTTAATAATTAAGGTTAATATGTTTTTCATCAACATGCAGTTACTGCTGTCAGCAGCAGCATTGTTTTCATGTTTTATATTTTTCGTCCTGTTTAGAGCATCTTCAACTGAGCGGGTGTTTGAAAACAGTAAGTATCTAGTACATATAAAATGACACTTTTCTCCATTTTTATTCTTTCTTCAGTTATTCATTTTATTATTTATTTATTTATTTATGTTAAAATTTAAATATTTATTCCAAGTGTCATGCATCAACTGGCAAAAACAACTTCTGCTCAATTTATGGGTGTAAAATTTTAGTATATGCCATTTAGTTTTTAATCTTCTGGCAGAGATAAAATTTTGCCTGAAGCTACACATACATAAACATTGTTACAAGTGTTTGTTGTGGTTTAAATTTATCCTTGGTTTGAAATTTTTCAGATCAGTTTGATTTTTATCATTCTCAAAATGAAATAATAATAATAAAAAAATTCAAACCACGCTTTGTACATTTCTTGTGTAAAGCAATTAATTTAGGGTTGAACAATGAAGAACCTGCTTCCATCTTGGGTGAGTATTAAACAAATGAATACTTTAACTTAAGTAATAACTATCGAGTGCCCCAAACAATGCTGTGACCGATATTACGCAACATATTTACACTGTACACTATACTTAACCTTTTTGATGTTTAGGTGATGTTTCTACAAGTACAGAGTCTGAAAGCAAAGCAAGTGATTCTACTTCAGTGTCAACAGTGGACAAGAACACCGACTCCAGGCATGAATCACCAGCCTCGTTACAACAAGTAAAACCAGCAAAAAGCTCTGCTGAGGAGCATTCAGTCTCTAAAGAAGACAATGATGACATTTCAACAATTTCACCAGAAAAGAAAGAAGAATTTGCTGTTCCTGTCATACCTTCTTTACACAGAAGAAAAAATAAGAAACCAAACAAGGTGGACAAAAAAGAGACAGTAAACATAGAAAAAACAGAGACTCTCGAGCCACCAGCAGATAATGAAAGTCAAACAGGGAAAAAAAGAACTGGATCAGATGGAGAAACTGACATACAACAAGAACAAAATAAGGAAACAGAAGAAAATGTGAGTTAGTAGTTTCCTTTGTCAACATGAAAGTTGGGTCTGTCAATTTCATGAGTTCGAGTTAGAAATTTTGAGTTCGAGTTAGAATTTTGAGTTCGAGTTAAAATATCGAGTTGCTTGCTGTTAGCTCCACTCTGGTTTGCTTGTGGTTAGTTCCACACTGGTTTGCTTGCGGTTAGTTCCACTCCTATTTGCTTGTGGTTAGCTTTCATTTGTTGATAAGGGCGACACTGTGTGACCAACTGCGAAAATGTCACGCCATGTTGTGGGCTTTTCGTTTTCAGGCCCTTCTTTTTAACTAGAACTCAAAATTTTAACTCAAAATTGAAATTCTAACTCGAACTTGAAATCTCTAACTCGAACTCGAAATTTCTAACTCGAACTCGAAATGTCTAACTTGAACTCATGAATTTAATACACTCATGAAAGTTCTCCATGCCAGTCTTTATACATTATTTTCATATACAGTGGAACCCTGATTTCTCAAACCCTGGATTCCTTGAACCTCACAGTAACTTGAACCAAAATTACTGGTAATTTCCAGTGGATTTTCTTTATTGGGTCGTTCCAGAAATTATCCATGCCTCCCCCATGGAAGGGATTTTTCCAGACACACCCACCCCTCTGGAAATTTACACAATTTTCACAATTTTCACAAATTCAGAGAAACAAAATAAGTCTCCTACCCAATGGCTGTTATTGCAGCTCTCGGTGGTAAACATACAAACCAGGGGGAAGGGTCATTCTGCTTTGTTTAAACCTACGTGTTGACCCTTTTGCCTCTTTCGCTCAATTGGTTTTAATTTCTAAAACAGCCTAACTGAAAGCATTCTTTACTATACATGTAATGATTGTTTTTGCTTCTAGAATGAGGAAGTTCCAATTCCAAAGAAGAAGAAAAAGCGGGCTTATGTTGTCCCTACTCAGTGGCAGGCAGAGAATGATCCTTCTTATGCTGCATGGATGCCGCCCGAAGGTCTGTGAACTGCCTTATTAATTTGCGTTCTGTTTAGCTGTAAAGAATATTTAAGTCCCTTTAGTGCTACATGTTGCTATAGTGACATGCCAACAGTTGACCCCATAACCTAGCATAAGACTAGTGGTCATGGCACTTTTGTCCATTTAAACTTACTGGAATTCCAGAATCTTGTGGATAGATAGAAAGATAGATAGATAATGTTTATTTAAACAGGATAGATATTTATTTAAATAAATTGTTGAGATTTGGGGTGGGGGGCGCAGTAGTGAAGGGTCAAACTAAGCTGAAAGAAAACAAAGGAATGATTGCAAAGGGTAATGCTATGGTGTTACAGGTACTAGAATATTTTAGTCACTAGCTCAAATTATTAACTCTCATTTAATGATTGCTACAAATTTCTTTCAATGTTAGTTGTGGGAATTTACAAAACATCAAGGTTATATGAATGTCACTGTGTTATTTTTCTTCAGGTCAGACAGGAGATGGACGAACACATTTGAATGAAAAGTTTGGCTATTGACAAATGTCATTCTGTGTTAACTGAAAAATATGAGAACCTTTTCTGGGCATGAATCATTGATATCATTAATTTTCGCATGAAAATGCTAACAGTCTTGCTGATAATAGATTGTACTGTACTCCTCTAAAGAGCTTGCAGTGGGAGAATGTAATCTTGGCAAAACACAAAAACCTATAATGATTACTATTCATTCTGCTACTGTAAATAATTGATGCAATGATAATGGTTGGTGGACAAATGCAAATAACAAAAAAAGTTGAAAGAAAAATATGTATAAATATTTGGAGAGGAATACGCTGTGCACCATCCATGTGGGCATTTAAGAGGCCCTGCCAGGGGGGTGTCCCAGGTCGCTTGTCGGAATTTTAAAATGTCTCGTGTCGGCGTTTTGTCAAGGCTACACAACGCTGTCGGAAATTTAGCGACATACATTTGGCTTCGTCAGTCGTTTGTCGCTATTTCGTTTGAGCGCTGTCGCTACTTTTTGGCCCATGTCGCTTGTCGGAATTTACCCTGGCAGGGCCTCATTTAAAGCAGCAAACAGTTTTTCTTTTGCTTTAATATCCATGGGGATGAACACAGAAATTTTGATGTAAATAATAAGAGCGGCAATGTGTTCATCTGCACAGATTTTAAGGAAAAACAATGACTGGTTGCAGTTTATGAAGGCATGAGAAACTTTCAAGGTACATGGGCCATCAACTGAGACCACCATTTTCAGAGATTGCACGACATGAAAATGAAAAAAAATATCATTGATCTTTTGCAATCTTCTTCCCTACAGAACAAACATCTTGGTATTTATATAAGCTTTATAATAATACATTTGAAAGTGATCCAAGTGACAGTCTCTTGACGGTATGTGGCAGTTGTTTGTTTGCATTGTTTATGCCGTTAAGATAATGCAGTGCCCTTTTGCTTTATGTGAGGCCCTGTCACGGTAAATTTTTGACAAGCAATATGGTCAAAAAAGTAGCGACAGGATGTAAAATAAAATCATGACAAAAGACAACCCTTCTCAGCAAAAATTCCGACAGCAACATCTTGAGGTAGAGAAAAAGGGGACAAAGAATAGCTGTTTGGTATATTTTTACATTAAATTGAAGACCAAGAATAGTCAAGAATGAGGCTGAAGAAATTTCTCAAAAACTTAAATTCCAACAAAGACAAGCAATTTTCCTTTCAATTGCTGACAGCGATGGGAAGTGCAATAAAACAGTGACACAGAATTTTCAACATCAGAAGAGCAACGGGACCTTCCTGGCAGGGCCTCTCAAGTACATAAAATTGTAGTTTGTCCAAATATTACTACTGATTTTAATAAAATCTTCAAGAAAATGTTGCCAATGGTCACTCTACAATCTACACATACATGTAGGTACCCTGTGCTTGCCCAATCGGTTTGTCAAGCTCAGAAAGAAATATCTCTCTCCTGGACTATCAAGCACACCGTTTTCCTTTCATTTTGTTTACAATAGTGTAAAACTGCCTTGTGGCTAGCCTGCAAAGCTGGCGGTGTTGATGGGGTTAACGCGCTCACGAGTAAGCAGCAAAGCCGCGAGGGGCTCGTCGTCCTCGCGTGTGCGTTAACTCCAACAAAACCGCCAGCTACCTTGTAGCAGAAAAACACCGTCTCTTGTTCGTGAAACTTTATCAGTGTATTACGTAATCCAGAATTAATTTTATGCACATCAGCGACACAGCAAATAAGCAGATAACTTTCGTCTCGATTTGTGGAAGCATCAAAACGTTTTTCACAAGTGCCTTAGGTGTCCTTTTTCTCTTCTTCAGCCTTTTCCAACAACAATGATTTTATTCCAACTTTCTTCAGTTCATCAATCAGTTCGCCATTTTGATGCATTTGAATCACAATGTCGCAGCCACCTACGAACTCTCCTCCAATAAAAACTTGTGGAACCGTCGGCCAGCTTGAGTATTCCTTAACTCCTTGCCTGAGCTCTTCATCTTCTAACACATTGTAACTTCCGTACCCTTCCACTCCATGCATACCCAGAATCTGGACCACGGCGTTGCTGAAACCACACATGGGTTGCGTTGGAACTCCCTTCATAAACACGACTACTTTGTCCTTGTTTACGACTTCATCGAATTTTTCAGTCGTCCAGCTCTTTTCCTGATCGCTGAAATAACGCAGCTTTGTTATAATGCACGAAGTGGAGGATCTAAGGGAAACGGATTTGTTCGCAATTCTTCGCACAAGCAAGGCGGCCATATTTGATACACTTGTTACCAGTCTTTCGCGCGTTTGAAAAATAATCATGTTAAAATAATATAATTATTTTCAAATTGTACATAATTAATTTCAAAAATATCGATGTTTCGCAATACTGGTGGCGTGATCATGACATGACATGACATAAGATTTTTGTTTTAATTTTTGTGTTAATTTTGAAAATCTTGAAAACTCGAGTACCCCCCCCCCCCCCCCCCCCCTTTGTTAGCCAGATTTATCCTGTAAAATCAGTCCATGCATAATATGCAAAGTTTGCAAAATGCCCAAAATTGCATACCGGTTCCATTGGACATTGAACAAGATTTGCGTGCAACAGCCGGGGCGGCAAGCCCACAAAT